>CM074191.1:5296470-6496470 GCA_037179385.1 Holothuria scabra
ATTCCTGTCTATCAACTGAATATCAACCAAACAAGCCTTCTTTTTATGGATATATGTCAAGCGACATTTTTGCTGAGTTTCCAGTGTCTGCAGGGTTTACACCTTGTTCAGTGAAACCTACTATGCTATGTGTGGACATGTAATAAGACTTGTTAAAGGTACTGATCTGAGCAATTTATCTGTTCCAATTGGGAAAATATTTAAGTTAAATGATATTTATTCTTTAGCTGTAATGGGTCCCTCAATATGTTACAGCACAGCTGTTTTCCACCGTGAAATAATAAGCTGCTGTTAAATATTACAAAGGGAGGAAATCTACACGAGCCTACTTATCAACAGAATAACCTTCAATCTCTTCAACAATTAACACATTCAACTTTTTCTGAAAGTTATTCTTCAACATATTGTATATGGATAAGTAATTTTACTCACATCAAGTTCTCCTTCACCAGAGGACTGAGGACTGTTCTACAGATCCCTGAAAAACATGAGAAAAAGTGATTGTTACAGTTTTACAACTTTTTATGGATCCATAATAAGAATATTTTAAAATAATAATTAAAAATCAAATAAAAACAAAAACATTACTATTGTGAGGTTTAATTAGATAAGTCTATGTCTCCTTTCTGTTCCTTCAGGTATATATGTCTGTTTCTTAGTCTTCGTTGCCCTCTGGCAGTTAATTAATCAGAACTGACAGTCATTTAATACCCACAATACTTTGTGTGGACAATTTGAATTATGTGTTTGTAAACTGTGGTTTGAGCCCGAATTTCCTCATCCCAGACAGAAAAAAATTCTCCCAACTAAATTAATTTCTAGCCCCTCCTCCAGTAACAACAAAGAAATGCTTCACAAAAACAGGCTCAAGACCAAATCTGCAAGAAGGAAGAAACTACTTTTTGTCAATTTAATATCATCCTCTTGTCTCTTGTGCACTCGATCTCTGACTGTCATGGTGTGTAGGCTACACTACCATACATCTCACATTTCACTGATCTGCACTGTGTCATTGACCAACCAGAGCGATCAGTATCTATTCAAACGCAAAGTTTGAATTACATGTCCCCTAAGTCAACCTGAGTGTAGTCAATAATTTTGAAGGTGATGCGTGTTTCCATGTGAAATGAAACCTACTTTGTGTGGACAAATAAATACATACAATTGACACGATATCTCTTTTCAATAAAACTTAGTTCAGCAGTGTCTCATGTATCAATATAGAAAAAATAAAAACTTTGTGTTGTCATTTTGGGATACAATGTATACAGTTATCATTGACCATAAAGATGTTTCAAAATGAAACCTACTTTGTGTGGACAATTTGTAAATACTGACTACACAGGATAGAATTAGGATATTACACACTGGATTTGTGTGTACTGCACATGTTTCAAATAATAACTTTGTGTGGACATATTGAATCAGTGTTTGCGCAAACGTAACAGAAAACAGTCAAATAAGAACATTATACTTCCCAAGGCCTATATCAATTTGATGCTGAATTTTGGGGCGCTTTCCTACTCGAAAAGCCAGCACAGTAAGAGCTCCAAGCTCCTCCTTTTATACCACCGCTTTAAAAATATCCAACTAATCAGAGCCCTGTATTATGGTATTCTCTTGCATGTCAAAAATTACTGATTGTAAACAAATGACGTCATGTTTGTGAACTTCCCTAATACAACTTTGCAATGTGCGTTGGAATTATCGCTAATGGGGTATGTACGTTCTTACGTAGCTAGCCTCGTGTCGACATCCAGGCACGGTAACATAACTTTCACACATAAACTTCGTAGTCTGCTCGAGCGCCATTTTGGGGCAAAATAACGTAATATATACTGGCCTATTTTAAAAACAAAAATTGTGAATGTTTACGGTGTTATTACATTGATGTCGTTTTACTTTGAACATAGCGGCAAAGTGTTGATTTGCGTAAAACTGACACCTTTAACCATTAAGAAATATTCGAGGATTATACTCGTGGTGGCATACCGTATTGATAATAAGATCGTATATACATGCAAGACTCAGTTTACCTGGTATGCTGAACGTTACCGGCACTCTCTTTGCGAGCTGGGCGGGGGTGATACAGTATGTCTTGCTATGTCTGCGTGAAACAGTACGATGTGATTTTGAATCGGCCGTCAGATAGCTTGCTTGCGAGTAAGTTTATAAGCGATATACATGTGATGTGTGAGAAGTAACCCACTACGTGATGATAGCGCGATCGGGCCGCACGCTGATAAAAATTTCAACTTCAGAAATGAAGTACAGACAACTATCAAACTTACAAGGGGCTCTCTTCATTCTCAGTCTCGGAGAATGTTTACCAAATTGGCAAAATATGTTAGTCCATTACCGTGGGCAATGGTGTAAATGGGATGATCCTTTTGCATGCATTTTTTTTTTTTAAGATTTGGGTAGTAGATTTGAAACCGGGTAATACGATGGCGGGCCGGTACCCGGGTACCCGGGTTACCCATGCAAACACTAATTCGAATGTTTACAGCATTCATTGACCTTATAGGTTTCTTCAAAAGAAACTGACTTTGTGTGGACAAATGAACACTTACAATATATCACATATCACTTTCACAAAATACAGTTGATTTGTGTAATTATTTGTCAATCAGATTTTGAAAAATAGGAGGATATTGAGTAAAAGTCATCATGAAGTTATAAGTCCCCTTTTAATGAACCAAACATTTTTTTCTCATTATAACCATCTCTTTATGGAAAGAAAAAAACTAACTATAGCAGGAATGTCATATATCACAAAGTAAGTCTGTATGTTCATGTCTCAATGAAAAAAGGAAGGAATTATGTTTTTTCATTAATTCCTGTCTATCAACTGAATATCAACCAAACAGCCTTCTTTTTATGGATATATGTCAAGCGACATTTTGCCTAGTTTCCAGTGTCTGCAGGGTTTACACCTTGTTCAGTGAAACCTACTATGCTATGTGTGGACATGTAATAAGACTTGTTAAAAGGTACTGATCTGAGCAATTTATCTGTTCCAATTGGGAAAATATTTAAGTTAAATGATATTTATTCTTTAGCTGTAATGGGTCCCTCAATATGTTACAGCACAGCTGTTTCCACCGTGAAATAATAAGCTGCTGTTAAATATTACAAGGAGGAAATCTACACAGGCCTAGTTATCAACAGAATAACCTTCAATCTCTTCAACAATTAACACATTCAACTTTTTCTGAAAGTTATTCTTCAGCATATTGTATATGGATAAGTAATTTTACTCACATCAAGTTCTCCTTCACCAGAGGACTGAGGACTGTTCACAGATCCCTGAAAAACATGAGAAAAAGTGATTGTTACAGTTTTACAACTTTTTATGGATCCATAATAAGAATATTTTAAAATAATAATTAAAATCAAATAAAAACAAAACATTACTATTGTGAGGTTTAATTAGATAAGTCTATGTCTCCTTTCTGTTCCTTCAGGTATATATGTCTGTTTCTTAGTCTTAGTTGCCCCCTGCCAGTTAATTAATCAGAACTGACAGTCATTTAATACCCACAATACTTTGTGTGGACAATTTGAATTATGTGTTTGTAAACTGTGGTTTGAGCCCGAATTTCCTCATCCCAGACAGAAAAAATTCTCCCAACTAAATTAATTTCTAGCCCTTCCTCCAGTAACAACAAGAAATGCTTCACAAAAACAGGCTCAAGACCAAATCTGCAAGAAGGAAGAAACTACTTTTTGTCAATTTAATATCATCCTCTTGTCTCTTGTGCACTCGATCTCTGACTGTCATGGTGTGTAGGCTACACTACCATACATCTCACATTTCACTGATCTGCACTGTGTCATTGACCAACCAGAGCGATCAGTATCTATTCAAACGCAAAGTTTGAATTACATGTCCCCTAAGTCAACCTGAGTGTAGTCAATAATTTTGAAGGTGATGCGTGTTTCCATGTGAAATGAAACCTACTTTGTGTGGACAAATAAATACATACAATTGACACGATATCTCTTTTCAATAAAACTTAGTTCAGCAGTGTCTCATGTATCAATATAGAAAAAATAAAAACTTTGTGTCGTCATTTTGGGATACAATGTATACAGTTATCATTGACCATAAAGATGTTTCAAAATGAAACCTACTTTGTGTGGACAATTTGTAAATACTGACTACACAGAATAGAATTAGAATATTACACACTGGATTTGTGTGTACTGTACATGTTTCAAATAATAACTTTGTGTGGACATATTCGAATGTTTACAGCATTCATTGACCTTATAGGTTTCTTCAAAAGAAACTGACTTTGTGTGGACAAATGAACACTTACAATATATCACATATCACTTTCACAAAATACAGTTGATTTGTGTAATTATTTGTCAATCAGATTTTGAAAAATAGGAGGATATTGAGTAAAAGTCATCATGAAGTTATAAGTCCCCTTTTAATGAACCAAACATTTTTTCTCATTATAACCATCTCTTTATGGAAAGAAAAAAACTAACTATAGCAGGAATGTCATATATCACAAAGTAAGTCTGTATGTTCATGTCTCAATGAAAAAAGGAAGGAATTATGTTTTTTCATTAATTCCTGTCTATCAACTGAATATCAACCAAACAGCCTTCTTTTTATGGATATATGTCAAGCGACATTTTGCCTAGTTTCCAGTGTCTGCAGGGTTTACACCTTGTTCAGTGAAACCTACTATGCTATGTGTGGACATGTAATAAGACTTGTTAAAAGGTACTGATCTGTGCAATTTATCTGTTCCAATTGGGAAAATATTTAAGTTAAATGATATTTATTCTTTAGCTGTAATGGGTCCCTCAATATGTTACAGCACAGCTGTTTCCACCGTGAAATAATAAGCTGCTGTTAAATATTACAAGGAGGAAATCTACACAGGCCTAGTTATCAACAGAATAACCTTCAATCTCTTCAACAATTAACACATTCAACTTTTTCTGAAAGTTATTCTTCAGCATATTGTATATGGATAAGTAATTTTACTCACATCAAGTTCTCCTTCACCAGAGGACTGAGGACTGTTCACAGATCCCTGAAAAACATGAGAAAAAGTGATTGTTACAGTTTTACAACTTTTTATGGATCCATAATAAGAATATTTTAAAATAATAATTAAAATCAAATAAAAACAAAACATTACTATTGTGAGGTTTAATTAGATAAGTCTATGTCTCCTTTCTGTTCCTTCAGGTATATATGTCTGTTTCTTAGTCTTAGTTGCCCCCTGCCAGTTAATTAATCAGAACTGACAGTCATTTAATACCCACAATACTTTGTGTGGACAATTTGAATTATGTGTTTGTAAACTGTGGTTTGAGCCCGAATTTCCTCATCCCAGACAGAAAAAATTCTCCCAACTAAATTAATTTCTAGCCCTTCCTCCAGTAACAACAAGAAATGCTTCACAAAAACAGGCTCAAGACCAAATCTGCAAGAAGGAAGAAACTACTTTTGTCAATTTAATATCATCCTCTTGTCTCTTGTGCACTCGATCTCTGACTGTCATGGTGTGTAGGCTACACTACCATACATCTCACATTTCACTGATCTGCACTGTGTCATTGACCAACCAGAGCGATCAGTATCTATTCAAACGCAAAGTTTGAATTACATGTCCCCTAAGTCAACCTGAGTGTAGTCAATAATTTTGAAGGTGATGCGTGTTTCCATGTGAAATGAAACCTACTTTGTGTGGACAAATAAATACATACAATTGACACAATATCTCTTTTCAATAAAACTTAGTTCAGCAGTGTCTCATGTATCAATATAGAAAAAATAAAAACTTTGTGCTGTCATTTTGGGATACAATGTATACAGTTATCATTGACCATAAAGATGTTTCAAAATGAAACCTACTTTGTGTGGACAATTTGTAAATACTGACTACACAGGATAGAATTAGAATATTACACACTGGATTTGTGTGTACTGTACATGTTTCAAATAATAACTTTGTGTGGACATATTCGAATGTTTACAGCATTCATTGACCTTATAGGTTTCTTCAAAAGAAACTGACTTTGTGTGGACAAATGAACACTTACAATATATCACATATCACTTTCACAAAATACAGTTGATTTGTGTAATTATTTGTCAATCAGATTTTGAAAAATAGGAGGATATTGAGTAAAAGTCATCATGAAGTTATAAGTCCCCTTTTAATGAACCAAACATTTTTTTCTCATTATAACCATCTCTTTATGGAAAGAAAAAAACTAACTATAGCAGGAATGTCATATATCACAAAGTAAGTCTGTATGTTCATGTCTCAATGAAAAAAGGAAGGAATTATGTTTTTTCATTAATTCCTGTCTATCAACTGAATATCAACCAAACAGCCTTCTTTTTATGGATATATGTCAAGCGACATTTTGCCTAGTTTCCAGTGTCTGCAGGGTTTACACCTTGTTCAGTGAAACCTACTATGCTATGTGTGGACATGTAATAAGACTTGTTAAAAGGTACTGATCTGAGCAATTTATCTGTTCCAATTGGGAAAATATTTAAGTTAAATGATATTTATTCTTTAGCTGTAATGGGTCCCTCAATATGTTACAGCACAGCTGTTTCCACCGTGAAATAATAAGCTGCTGTTAAATATTACAAGGAGGAAATCTACACAGGCCTAGTTATCAACAGAATAACCTTCAATCTCTTCAACAATTAACACATTCAACTTTTTCTGAAAGTTATTCTTCAGCATATTGTATATGGATAAGTAATTTTACTCACATCAAGTTCTCCTTCACCAGAGGACTGAGGACTGTTCACAGATCCCTGAAAAACATGAGAAAAAGTGATTGTTACAGTTTTACAACTTTTATGGATCCATAATAAGAATATTTTAAAATAATAATTAAAATCAAATAAAAACAAAACATTACTATTGTGAGGTTTAATTAGATAAGTCTATGTCTCCTTTCTGTTCCTTCAGGTATATATGTCTGTTTCTTAGTCTTAGTTGCCCCCTGCCAGTTAATTAATCAGAACTGACAGTCATTTAATACCCACAATACTTTGTGTGGACAATTTGAATTATGTGTTTGTAAACTGTGGTTTGAGCCCGAATTTCCTCATCCCAGACAGAAAAAATTCTCCCAACTAAATTAATTTCTAGCCCTTCCTCCAGTAACAACAAGAAATGCTTCACAAAAACAGGCTCAAGACCAAATCTGCAAGAAGGAAGAAACTACTTTTTGTCAATTTAATATCATCCTCTTGTCTCTTGTGCACTCGATCTCTGACTGTCATGGTGTGTAGGCTACACTACCATACATCTCACATTTCACTGATCTGCACTGTGTCATTGACCAACCAGAGCGATCAGTATCTATTCAAACGCAAAGTTTGAATTACATGTCCCCTAAGTCAACCTGAGTGTAGTCAATAATTTTGAAGGTGATGCGTGTTTCCATGTGAAATGAAACCTACTTTGTGTGGACAAATAAATACATACAATTGACACGATATCTCTTTTCAATAAAACTTAGTTCAGCAGTGTCTCATGTATCAATATAGAAAAAATAAAAACTTTGTGTCGTCATTTTGGGATACAATGTATACAGTTATCATTGACCATAAAGATGTTTCAAAATGAAACCTACTTTGTGTGGACAATTTGTAAATACTGACTACACAGAATAGAATTAGAATATTACACACTGGATTTGTGTGTACTGTACATGTTTCAAATAATAACTTTGTGTGGACATATTCGAATGTTTACAGCATTCATTGACCTTATAGGTTTCTTCAAAAGAAACTGACTTTGTGTGGACAAATGAACACTTACAATATATCACATATCACTTTCACAAAATACAGTTGATTTGTGTAATTATTTGTCAATCAGATTTTGAAAAATAGGAGGATATTGAGTAAAAGTCATCATGAAGTTATAAGTCCCCTTTTAATGAACCAAACATTTTTTTCTCATTATAACCATCTCTTTATGGAAAGAAAAAAACTAACTATAGCAGGAATGTCATATATCACAAAGTAAGTCTGTATGTTCATGTCTCAATGAAAAAGGAAGGAATTATGTTTTTCATTAATTCCTGTCTATCAACTGAATATCAACCAAACAGCCTTCTTTTATGGATATATGTCAAGCGACATTTTGCCTAGTTTCCAGTGTCTGCAGGGTTTACACCTTGTTCAGTGAAACCTACTATGCTATGTGTGGACATGTAATAAGACTTGTTAAAAGGTACTGATCTGTGCAATTTATCTGTTCCAATTGGGAAAATATTTAAGTTAAATGATATTTATTCTTTAGCTGTAATGGGTCCCTCAATATGTTACAGCACAGCTGTTTCCACCGTGAAATAATAAGCTGCTGTTAAATATTACAAGGAGGAAATCTACACAGGCCTAGTTATCAACAGAATAACCTTCAATCTCTTCAACAATTAACACATTCAACTTTTTCTGAAAGTTATTCTTCAGCATATTGTGTATGGATAAGTAATTTTACTCACATCAAGTTCTCCTTCACCAGAGGACTGAGGACTGTTCACAGATCCCTGAAAAACATGAGAAAAAGTGATTGTTACAGTTTTACAACTTTTTATGGATCCATAATAAGAATATTTTAAAATAATAATTAAAATCAAATAAAAACAAAACATTACTATTGTGAGGTTTAATTAGATAAGTCTATGTCTCCTTTCTGTTCCTTCAGGTATATATGTCTGTTTCTTAGTCTTAGTTGCCCCCTGCCAGTTAATTAATCAGAACTGACAGTCATTTAATACCCACAATACTTTGTGTGGACAATTTGAATTATGTGTTTGTAAACTGTGGTTTGAGCCCGAATTTCCTCATCCCAGACAGAAAAAATTCTCCCAACTAAATTAATTTCTAGCCCTTCCTCCAGTAACAACAAGAAATGCTTCACAAAAACAGGCTCAAGACCAAATCTGCAAGAAGGAAGAAACTACTTTTTGTCAATTTAATATCATCCTCTTGTCTCTTGTGCACTCGATCTCTGACTGTCATGGTGTGTAGGCTACACTACCATACATCTCACATTTCACTGATCTGCACTGTGTCATTGACCAACCAGAGCGATCAGTATCTATTCAAACGCAAAGTTTGAATTACATGTCCCCTAAGTCAACCTGAGTGTAGTCAATAATTTTGAAGGTGATGCGTGTTTCCATGTGAAATGAAACCTACTTTGTGTGGACAAATAAATACATACAATTGACACAATATCTCTTTTCAATAAAACTTAGTTCAGCAGTGTCTCATGTATCAATATAGAAAAAATAAAAACTTTGTGTTGTCATTTTGGGATACAATGTATACAGTTATCATTGACCATAAAGATGTTTCAAAATGAAACCTACTTTGTGTGGACAATTTGTAAATACTGACTACACAGGATAGAATTAGAATATTACACACTGGATTTGTGTGTACTGTACATGTTTCAAATAATAACTTTGTGTGGACATATTCGAATGTTTACAGCATTCATTGACCTTATAGGTTTCTTCAAAAGAAACTGACTTTGTGTGGACAAATGAACACTTACAATATATCACATATCACTTTCACAAAATACAGTTGATTTGTGTAATTATTTGTCAATCAGATTTTGAAAAATAGGAGGATATTGAGTAAAAGTCATCATGAAGTTATAAGTCCCCTTTTAATGAACCAAACATTTTTTTCTCATTATAACCATCTCTTTATGGAAAGAAAAAAACTAACTATAGCAGGAATGTCATATATCACAAAGTAAGTCTGTATGTTCATGTCTCAATGAAAAAGGAAGGAATTATGTTTTTTCATTAATTCCTGTCTATCAACTGAATATCAACCAAACAGCCTTCTTTTTATGGATATATGTCAAGCGACATTTTGCCTAGTTTCCAGTGTCTGCAGGGTTTACACCTTGTTCAGTGAAACCTACTATGCTATGTGTGGACATGTAATAAGACTTGTTAAAAGGTACTGATCTGTGCAATTTATCTGTTCCAATTGGGAAAATATTTAAGTTAAATGATATTTATTCTTTAGCTGTAATGGGTCCCTCAATATGTTACAGCACAGCTGTTTCCACCGTGAAATAATAAGCTGCTGTTAAATATTACAAGGAGGAAATCTACACAGGCCTAGTTATCAACAGAATAACCTTCAATCTCTTCAACAATTAACACATTCAACTTTTTCTGAAAGTTATTCTTCAGCATATTGTGTATGGATAAGTAATTTTACTCACATCAAGTTCTCCTTCACCAGAGGACTGAGGACTGTTCACAGATCCCTGAAAAACATGAGAAAAAGTGATTGTTACAGTTTTACAACTTTTCATGGATCCATAATAAGAATATTTTAAAATAATAATTAAAATCAAATAAAAACAAAACATTACTATTGTGAGGTTTAATTAGATAAGTCTATGTCTCCTTTCTGTTCCTTCAGGTATATATGTCTGTTTCTTAGTCTTAGTTGCCCCCTGCCAGTTAATTAATCAGAACTGACAGTCATTTAATACCCACAATACTTTGTGTGGACAATTTGAATTATGTGTTTGTAAACTGTGGTTTGAGCCCGAATTTCCTCATCCCAGACAGAAAAAATTCTCCCAACTAAATTAATTTCTAGCCCTTCCTCCAGTAACAACAAGAAATGCTTCACAAAAACAGGCTCAAGACCAAATCTGCAAGAAGGAAGAAACTACTTTTTGTCAATTTAATATCATCCTCTTGTCTCTTGTGCACTCGATCTCTGACTGTCATGGTGTGTAGGCTACACTACCATACATCTCACATTTCACTGATCTGCACTGTGTCATTGACCAACCAGAGCGATCAGTATCTATTCAAACGCAAAGTTTGAATTACATGTCCCCTAAGTCAACCTGAGTGTAGTCAATAATTTTGAAGGTGATGCGTGTTTCCATGTGAAATGAAACCTACTTTGTGTGGACAAATAAATACATACAATTGACACGATATCTCTTTTCAATAAAACTTAGTTCAGCAGTGTCTCATGTATCAATATAGAAAAAATAAAAACTTTGTGTCGTCATTTTGGGATACAATGTATACAGTTATCATTGACCATAAAGATGTTTCAAAATGAAACCTACTTTGTGTGGACAATTTGTAAATACTGACTACACAGAATAGAATTAGAATATTACACACTGGATTTGTGTGTACTGTACATGTTTCAAATAATAACTTTGTGTGGACATATTCGAATGTTTACAGCATTCATTGACCTTATAGGTTTCTTCAAAAGAAACTGACTTTGTGTGGACAAATGAACACTTACAATATATCACATATCACTTTCACAAAATACAGTTGATTTGTGTAATTATTTGTCAATCAGATTTTGAAAAATAGGAGGATATTGAGTAAAAGTCATCATGAAGTTATAAGTCCCCTTTTAATGAACCAAACATTTTTTCTCATTATAACCATCTCTTTATGGAAAGAAAAAAACTAACTATAGCAGGAATGTCATATATCACAAAGTAAGTCTGTATGTTCATGTCTCAATGAAAAAAGGAAGGAATTATGTTTTTTCATTAATTCCTGTCTATCAACTGAATATCAACCAAACAGCCTTCTTTTTATGGATATATGTCAAGCGACATTTTGCCTAGTTTCCAGTGTCTGCAGGGTTTACACCTTGTTCAGTGAAACCTACTATGCTATGTGTGGACATGTAATAAGACTTGTTAAAAGGTACTGATCTGTGCAATTTATCTGTTCCAATTGGGAAAATATTTAAGTTAAATGATATTTATTCTTTAGCTGTAATGGGTCCCTCAATATGTTACAGCACAGCTGTTTCCACCGTGAAATAATAAGCTGCTGTTAAATATTACAAGGAGGAAATCTACACAGGCCTAGTTATCAACAGAATAACCTTCAATCTCTTCAACAATTAACACATTCAACTTTTTCTGAAAGTTATTCTTCAGCATATTGTGTATGGATAAGTAATTTTACTCACATCAAGTTCTCCTTCACCAGAGGACTGAGGACTGTTCACAGATCCCTGAAAAACATGAGAAAAAGTGATTGTTACAGTTTTACAACTTTTTCATGGATCCATAATAAGAATATTTTAAAATAATAATTAAAATCAAATAAAAACAAAACATTACTATTGTGAGGTTTAATTAGATAAGTCTATGTCTCCTTTCTGTTCCTTCAGGTATATATGTCTGTTTCTTAGTCTTAGTTGCCCCCTGCCAGTTAATTAATCAGAACTGACAGTCATTTAATACCCACAATACTTTGTGTGGACAATTTGAATTATGTGTTTGTAAACTGTGGTTTGAGCCCGAATTTCCTCATCCCAGACAGAAAAAAATTCTCCCAACTAAATTAATTTCTAGCCCTTCCTCCAGTAACAACAAGAAATGCTTCACAAAAACAGGCTCAAGACCAAATCTGCAAGAAGGAAGAAACTACTTTTTGTCAATTTAATATCATCCTCTTGTCTCTTGTGCACTCGATCTCTGACTGTCATGGTGTGTAGGCTACACTACCATACATCTCACATTTCACTGATCTGCACTGTGTCATTGACCAACCAGAGCGATCAGTATCTATTCAAACGCAAAGTTTGAATTACATGTCCCCTAAGTCAACCTGAGTGTAGTCAATAATTTTGAAGGTGATGCGTGTTTCCATGTGAAATGAAACCTACTTTGTGTGGACAAATAAATACATACAATTGACACAATATCTCTTTTCAATAAAACTTAGTTCAGCAGTGTCTCATGTATCAATATAGAAAAAATAAAAACTTTGTGTCGTCATTTTGGGATACAATGTATACAGTTATCATTGACCATAAAGATGTTTCAAAATGAAACCTACTTTGTGTGGACAATTTGTAAATACTGACTACACAGAATAGAATTAGAATATTACACACTGGATTTGTGTGTACTGTACATGTTTCAAATAATAACTTTGTGCGGACATATTCGAATGTTTACAGCATTCATTGACCTTATAGGTTTCTTCAAAAGAAACTGACTTTGTGTGGACAAATGAACACTTACAATATATCACATATCACTTTCACAAAATACAGTTGATTTGTGTAATTATTTGTCAATCAGATTTTGAAAAATAGGAGGATATTGAGTAAAAGTCATCATGAAGTTATAAGTCCCCTTTTAATGAACCAAACATTTTGTTTCTCATTATAACCATCTCTTTATGGAAAGAAAAAAACTAACTATAGCAGGAATGTCATATATCACAAAGTAAGTCTGTATGTTCATGTCTCAATGAAAAAGGAAGGAATTATGTTTTTTCATTAATTCCTGTCTATCAACTGAATATCAACCAAACAGCCTTCTTTTTATGGATATATGTCAAGCGACATTTTGCCTAGTTTCCAGTGTCTGCAGGGTTTACACCTTGTTCAGTGAAACCTACTATGCTATGTGTGGACATGTAATAAGACTTGTTAAAAGGTACTGATCTGTGCAATTTATCTGTTCCAATTGGGAAAATATTTAAGTTAAATGATATTTATTCTTTAGCTGTAATGGGTCCCTCAATATGTTACAGCACAGCTGTTTCCACCGTGAA
Organism: Holothuria scabra; assembly: GCA_037179385.1. Lineage (NCBI taxonomy): Eukaryota > Metazoa > Echinodermata > Holothuroidea > Aspidochirotida > Holothuriidae > Holothuria > Holothuria scabra. The sequence goes on from CM074191.1 coordinate 5,310,088, forward strand.
ATAATAAGCTGCTGTTGAATATTACAAGGAGGAAATCTACACAGGCCTAGTTATCAACAGAATAACCTTCAATCTCTTCAACAATTAACACATTCAACTTTTTCTGAAAGTTATTCTTCAGCATATTGTGTATGGATAAGTAATTTTACTCACATCAAGTTCTCCTTCACCAGAGGACTGAGGACTGTTCACAGATCCCTGATAAACATGAGAAAAAGTGATTGTTACAGTTTTACAACTTTTTATGGATCCATAATAAGAATATTTTAAAATAATAATAAAAATCAAATAAAAACAAAACATTACTATTGTGAGGTTTAATTAGATAAGTCTATGTCTCCTTTCTGTTCCTTCAGGTATATATGTCTGTTTCTTAGTCTTAGTTGCCCCCTGCCAGTTAATTAATCAGAACTGACAGTCATTTAATACCCACAATACTTTGTGTGGACAATTTGAATTATGTGTTTGTAAACTGTGGTTTGAGCCCGAATTTCCTCATCCCAGACAGAAAAAATTCTCCCAACTAAATTAATTTCTAGCCCTTCCTCCAGTAACAACAAGAAATGCTTCACAAAAACAGGCTCAAGACCAAATCTGCAAGAAGGAAGAAACTACTTTTTGTCAATTTAATATCACCCTCTTGCCTCTTGTGCACTCGATCTCTGACTGTCATGGTGTGTAGGCTACACTACCATACATCTCACACTTCACTGATCTGCACTGTGTCATTGACCAACCAGAGCGATCAGTATCTATTTAAACGCAAAGTTTGAATTACATGTCCCCTAAGTCAACCTGAGTGTAGTCAATAATTTTGAAGGTGATGCGTGTTTCCATGTGAAATGAAACCTACTTTGTGTGGACAAATAAATACATACAATTGACACAATATCTCTTTTCAATAAAACTTAGTTCAGCAGTGTCTCATGTATCAATATAGAAAAAATAAAAACTTTGTGTTGTCATTTTGGGATACAATGTATACAGTTATCATTGACCATAAAGATGTTTCAAAATGAAACCTACTTTGTGTGGACAATTTGTAAATACTGACTACACAGAATAGAATTAGGATATTACACACTGGATTTGTGTGTACTGTACATGTTTCAAATAATAACTTTGTGTGGACATATTCGAATGTTTACAGCATTCATTGACCTTATAGGTTTCTTCAAAAGAAACTGACTTTGTGTGGACAAATGAACACTTACAATATATCACATATCACTTTCACAAAATACAGTTGATTTGTGTAATTATTTGTCAATCAGATTTTGAAAATAGGAGGATATTGAGTAAAAGTCATCATGAAGTTATAAGTCCCCTTTTAATGAACCAAACTTTTGTTTCTCATTATAACCATCTCTTTATGGAAAGAAAAAAACTAACTATAGCAGGAATGTCATATATCACAAAGTAAGTCTGTATGTTCATGTCTCAATGAAAAAAGGAAGGAATTATGTTTTTTCATTAATTCCTGTCTATCAACTGAATATCAACCAAACAGCCTTCTTTTTATGGATATATGTCAAGCGACATTTTGCCTAGTTTCCAGTGTCTGCAGGGTTTACACCTTGTTCAGTGAAACCTACTATGCTATGTGTGGACATGTAATAAGACTTGTTAAAAGGTACTGATCTGTGCAATTTATCTGTTCCAATTGGGAAAATATTTAAGTTAAATGATATTTATTCTTTAGCTGTAATGGGTCCCTCAATATGTTACAGCACAGCTGTTTCCACCGTGAAATAATAAGCTGCTGTTAAATATTACAAGGAGGAAATCTACACAGGCCTAGTTATCAACAGAATAATCTTCAATCTCTTCAACAATTAACACATTCAACTTTTTCTGAAAGTTATTCTTCAGCATATTGTGTATGGATAAGTAATTTTACTCACATCAAGTTCTCCTTCACCAGAGGACTGAGGACTGTCCACAGATCCCTGATAAACATGAGAAAAAGTGATTGTTACAGTTTTACAACTTTTTATGGATCCATAATAAGAATATTTTAAAATAATAATAAAAGTCAAATAAAAACAAAACATTACTATTGTGAGGTTTAATTAGATAAGTCTATGTCTCCTTTCTGTTCCTTCAGGTATATATGTCTGTTTCTTAGTCTTAGTTGCCCCCTGCCAGTTAATTAATCAGAACTGACAGTCATTTAATACCCACAATACTTTGTGTGGACAATTTGAATTATGTGTTTGTAAACTGTGGTTTGAGCCCGAATTTCCTCATCCCAGACAGAAAAAATTCTCCCAACTAAATTAATTTCTAGCCCTTCCTCCAGTAACAACAAGAAATGCTTCACAAAAACAGGCTCAAGACCAAATCTGCAAGAAGGAAGAAACTACTTTTTGTCAATTTAATATCACCCTCTTGCCTCTTGTGCACTCGATCTCTGACTGTCATGGTGTGTAGGCTACACTACCATACATCTCACATTTCACTGATCTGCACTGTGTCATTGACCAACCAGAGCGATCAGTATCTATTTAAACGCAAAGTTTGAATTACATGTCCCCTAAGTCAACCTGAGTGTAGTCAATAATTTTGAAGGTGATGCATGTTTCCATGTGAAATGAAACCTACTTTGTGTGGACAAATAAATACATACAATTGACACAATATCTCTTTTGCATAAAACTTAGTTCAGCAGTGTCTCATGTATCAATATAGAAAAAATAAAAACTTTGTGTTGTCATTTTGGGATACAATGTATACAGTTATCATTGACCATAAAGATGTTTCAAAATGAAACCTACTTTGTGTGGACAATTTGTAAATACTGACTACACAGAATAGAATTAGGATATTACACACTGGATTTGTGTGTACTGTACATGTTTCAAATAATAACTTTGTGTGGACATATTCGAATGTTTACAGCATTCATTGACCTTATAGGTTTCTTCAAAAGAAACTGACTTTGTGTGGACAAATGAACACTTACAATATATCACATATCACTTTCACAAAATACAGTTGATTTGTGTAATTATTTGTCAATCAGATTTTGAAAATAGGAGGATATTGAGTAAAAGTCATCATGAAGTTATAAGTCCCCTTTTAATGAACCAAACATTTTTTTCTCATTATAACCATCTCTTTATGGAAAGAAAAAAACTAACTATAGCAGGAATGTCATATATCACAAAGTAAGTCTGAATGTTCATGTCTCAATGAAAAAAGGAAGGAATTATGTTTTTTCATTAATTCCTGTCTATCAACTGAATATCAACCAAACAGCCTTCTTTTTATGGATATATGTCAAGCGACATTTTGCCTAGTTTCCAGTGTCTGCAGGGTTTACACCTTGTTCAGTGAAACCTACTATGCTATGTGTGGACATGTAATAAGACTTGTTAAAAGGTACTGATCTGTGCAATTTATCTGTTCCAATTGGGAAAATATTTAAGTTAAATGATATTTATTCTTTAGCTGTAATGGGTCCCTCAATATGTTGCAGAACAGCTATTCCACCGGGGAATAATAAGCTGCCGTTAAATATTACAAGGAGGAAATCTAAACAGGCCTAGTTACCAACAGAATAATCTTCAATCTCTTCAACAATTAACACATCCAACTTTTTCTGAAAGTTATTCTTCAGCATATGGTCTATGGATAAATATTTTTACTCACATCAAGTTCTCCTTCACCAGAGGACTGAGGACTGTTCACAGATCCCTGATAAACATGAGAAAAAGTGATTGTTACAGTTTTACAACTTTTTATGGATCCATAATAAGAATATTTTAAAATAATAATTAAAATCAAATAAAAACAAAACATTACTATTGTGAGGTTTAATTAGATAAGTCTATGTCTCCTTTCTGTTCCTCCAGGTATAAATGTCTGTTTGTTAGTCTTCATTGCCCCCTGCCAGTTAATTAATCAGAACTGACAGTCATTTAATACCCACAATACTTTGTGTGGACAATTTGAATTATGTGTGTGTAAACTGTGGTTAAAGCCCGAATTTCCTCATCCCAGACAGAAATGATAAGTAGAGAAGGCAATTAGTATCAGAAAAAGCAAACACTTATGTCCCTGGAAGTGATGAGTAATAGAGTTAAAAATGAAGCCTACCATTTTTGTGGGCAAATAAACACTAACAACTGACACAGTATATCTTGACAAAAATCATATTTAACTCTCTCGTTTTCCTCCCCAGGTACACTATGACATTGCTGGGGGTCATGAATGTTTCCCTTTAAAATGAGACCTACTTTGTTTGGACACAAAACAATAAACATTTACAATTGATGCAGTATACTCTTAACAAATAATAAGAATTATGACTGAACCCCCCCCCCCCCCCATCCTTGAAGAACACTATGTCATTGCTTATTGGTGATAAGTGCTTGCCTTTAAAATTGAATCTAGTTTGTGTTAACAAAGATACACCTACAATTACAACATTATTATTCCCTATTTACAAAAAGTATAGTCCATTTTTGAAATTAAGTGTCAATATGACAAAAAGGAATCAATGTGGACATTTTGGAATTTATATAGTATTCATTGGTTGTGAAGTTTTGCTTAAAATGTAAAAAAAGTAACATCAAGAAATGCTTTTCAGTAAAGGCCACATTGCTGAAGAACCTTGTGTGTGTAAATTTAATGATCCTCATTTATCTCTTCAGTCTTTATCTCCTGTGGTATGAAAGCTCAGTCAAGTACATATCACATTTCACTGATCAATGCATGCCATTGCCAAACATACTGACTTATATCTGAATATTCCTGGTCTCTATGTCAAGCAAAGTGCAGTCACTAATTATGACCTTGTGTCATCATTATGTAGATCATTGCAATACCTTTAAAGTAAAACCTCTTTTGGATAGACAAATATGTAACCATTCAAAACTGTAACATCAGTAATTGCATTTACAAATAATACAGTAAAACAGGATATTTTGGAATATCCACTGGGCTGACCAAATAGACCTAGACAAACAAAATTTTAGCTAATGTGTTCAAATTCTCCACTTTTGCACTTAATAAATTACTGTACCTTACATACATGACTGTAAGTTTACCTTTTTCAAGCCAGAAAATCCCACCTCTTTCAAACATTCATCTTCTGGCCGGTCTATTGATAGTTCAGTGTAAAGCTGTGGAATTTTACCCTGGCATGGTTTTGACTTTTTCAAGAAAAGAAAAAACGAGGTAAATATAGCATTTATGGTTCAAACTCATTGCAGAACTACAGTATTCAAATGATTATGAAACATTGATATTTTACAATGTCAGTGTTATATCTTTCATTATTGTTACAATTCAAGAAGCTTAAAGTGGTCCTGACATGAATTTCATGCTGAATATTTTTGGCAAATTGCAAGTGATATAGATAGAGCAAAGAAATCTCTACAAGGTGCATCCATCAGCTTTTTCTAAAATGATACTTTTCTGTCCATAAAGATGAAGAGAAACTGGGTGCTATTTTCAACTCAATTGAAAGGCAGTCAAAAATTTGTAAAACCCAATACGTCATGAGACGTCATAAAAAGAATCCACATGAACTCCATGCTAGCAATATGTGTACTATACATGGGGATTTTGCCTCCAACTTCATTCCCACACCTACCCACCGTTTGCATTTTGTGTGTTGATAAGTTTCTTCTGAATGTTTCCATGGTCTCAAAAAATTCAGAAATCCTTACATTTTGAGTAATAGAGATTACAAGTTGGCCTCTGTTTTGCGATGGAAAGACAAGTAGGTACAGAAGGTTACGTACACAACAACACTGCACATGTTTATTTTACGGATACGCACTCATACTCTTAAACTTGAAAAACTGTAGCTAGCCAACTGAAATGAAATATACTGTACTGTACTAAGGGTACTGTACAGAGTTTCTGCAAACCTCAGACAGCGAGGCTTCGTTTCGAAGAAATAAATCAAATTACAGCAGAAACGGTGCCGGAGGGTGGTGCCGATCGTACTGGTAAAGTTTCTAAACTAATGAAGTGGCCACGGTTGTAAAGCCAGCAGAGGATTTGGCCATAGAACCCAATTAGTTCAAGCATTGTCTAGTTCTATGAGGCGTGTAGGCCTACATACTTTGCACACCCTTGGGCTGCTTAAATATGGATAACAAACATTGACACTCTGTTCTTTTATTGACAAACTGCTTAACTTTTGGCAATGGATTGAATGTGGATTTTTTTAAAGGTATTCACGTATGTCATGTCAGTATTTGGTATTTTTTTGCAAAAAAGTAGGAAAACTGCTATGAGGCTTGGTAATTATCACATGGTTGTGCAATCAAAATGGCATTTAAGTAATGTTGGTGACGTGAAAGCTGGTACAATTGTTGCGTGAAGTTCTGAATTGATGATTACAGCTATGGATTTCAGTTTTGAGGATAATTCTCCGCCTGTGGCAAACTTCTCCACATTCTAGCTAATGGTGTACTTGGAATGTTATTTTAAATGATTTCTGGACATTTTTCTGATGATAAGTCTCTGTATAATACAGCGATGGCCTAGTGAATATGTGCTTTTACAATGCTTCTTCTCAAGTAGAAATTACAACCACTGGTGAGTAACACTACTTCATATTCATCCTGATCCATTTTTTCTTTAACCTAAAGATATTTTGAGACAATTCATCCATGCATGTTCCCATCCCTGTCCAGTGTGCGGCAAAATTCAAATATTGGTGACATATTGTTTAATGAAATCGTGTCACAGGGACAGATTCCCAACTGCGTGGATGTAGGTGTGTACAGTCAATGAGTCAATGACCATTTTGGTACACACTCGCTTTCCGTACCATCTTAGCTACCATGTATGTTAGGAAGGATGTCCCATTTCTGACATCACCCTTTATTAACTATGCGTTTGAAGATGCCAAATACTGGGTTTACAAGAAATGCTCTCATTTTATGAAAAGTATGCTGTAAAACAAGATTCCATGAGAAATTGTACTAATAACCAACTGGTATTCCTGGGGATTGTTGTAACTTGTCAGGGCCACTTTAAACGTAATTCACCAACCTGTCATGTAACTACCTGCAGGTTTTGATGTAAAACTAATTAATTTATTTACATACTAAATAATACACTTAACACCCAGTAGACACTAACAAATAAAACTGAGTGAATGTAATTAAATCCAGAAAGTCACTGTGGTGCATGCAATAACCATGTCCATGAGCAGTGATTCAATCAGCTTTCCTACAGAACTGAAGTACGTCCTACATACTCAGCAGTGAAGCATTCACTTCACTTGAAATCATTAGTAGTTTTAAAGTGCACATATAACTTACTTTCTTCCTCCATGGTAGCGTTTTGACCCCATAATCAAATCGCAGTTCTGTAAAGGGTGGTATTTCTTTTGTTGCAAACAAGCAAAGATGTGGGTCCTCATCCACCACAACTATGACCATTTTGCAATTAGGCACAATGTGTTCATCATTTACCATTTTACCCAAACCACCTGTCTCTGTTGCATCCACACTGAAAGAGAAAGATTTCATAATTAGCAAGTGAAAGTAAGAGGAACTGAGGCCAGTACACACAACTAAATTATCAAGAGAATCAATGATACAGTAGTACAACTACGATTGAGTCCCTCAAACACAGTTACTGTTAAGTTGTATCGTTAAAGGATCAAAACCAAGGAGCTGTGCAAAGTGTTGATCTACTATGATGTGGCAGCTTCAGTACTGTAAAGGTCAATTATCATAAAAGGAGCAAATAGAGTTGCCCTGCTTGAAACAACATTTTTTATGATTGTGGTCACAATTAATGCTGCAGGTAATTCTGGTGATAAAAATGAAGTGGAATTTATACCAAAATTTGTCAAGACCATCTGAAAATGATTCCTACGGCAATAGATATCATAAAAAACCAAATTGGAATGGAAAGCCATGGCAAGCATTTGGCCATCTGACCCTTTGAGACCCCAGATGTCATTTAACATCAACACAAAGTACAATTATGATGACCCACCATCCACTGAACACTCTCATCAATGTTGATCAGATTCCCACACAACCCCCCAGTAGGTAAATGCTTTTGGTTGATTCCACTGTGTGATTCCTTCATCCCCAAACAACCTTTGACCTTCTTCCAAAGAAATCAACTGTGATGACCAAAATCTACTTCAAAAACATTAAACTATGCAGCTATAAGGTCTAAGTAAAAATGCGATGACCCCCAATGCAGAAGGAAACATTTTGTATTTTGGGTGAGCCAAATGTGGCAGCAAAGCATAAGTAGCTAAGTTTGGAGTTTATTCATGAATTACATGGGCCATGTCTGACCCAGTGCTATGGAGACTATTGCTACACAGAATTAGCCTATGAATGGATCATTAAACTCTGATAAGATGACTTCTCCAGGCTAGAAATTTATCACATCTGTCTGTGACAGTGGCTGGCTGTCTTATCTTTCATTAATTTTTTTTTTTTTTTATGAGCATCTGCAAATTCAGAGCAGGCAGGTAAGGGCAACCAAAATAGATTCTTTTGGCCTTATGGGGAATCTAGTGTATGATTTAATATAATGGGCCTACATCATTACACAGAAGTAAGCTTAATTGAGTTGCAAATCAGATTTAAGTTGACCCTGTTCCCCCAAACAAAAACACAAGGCTTAACAATTATTTTTTATATGAACATGCATAATACCATACTTATATCTAGTTGACTTTATATGAAGGGCAGCAAATTTGATTATGGTACAATAAAAACACAAAAGAAATTAAAAAAATGTTGTGAATGTTTCTCGAAGACTTGGCAGAGTAAGTCGTGTACAGGGGCAAATACCCTGTACTAATTGTGTATGGTGCTGCATGATTTGTGCGAGAAGTCATCACTGCCAGTGGAAATTCAATGGGGAGAAAGGGAGAGTTCCTCCTCTGGCATATTTGTAGGGAGCTCCTAACAGAAGCAGTGCCTGCAAATTGTGGTAATTGGGTCTCATCTTTTGATGAGCTCCAAACCCTCTCAGATGACGAAAATCCCTTTTCACGCAGGCAAATGAAAGTTTCCATAAATGGTGATGTCAGGCACCAATGATGGGAAGAAACTGTTGGAAAAGCCTAGGGCTGCCCAGACACACTGGGGTCCAAGGATCCTCATTGAGTTCCTGGTGGGATCTAGAAGCAACAACCCAGTATGAGTCCAGGGCAAACCCCTGGAAGGTTTTGACTAGTTTCATATTGGGAACACTACCATGAATCCTACAGCTGACACTGGACATATACATCAAGCTGTGCTCAAAACTTCTAAATACACTAGAAGAAACATGCTTTAGAACAGATTGGAATGAGAGGGAGGACAAATAACACAATTGAAGAATAAAGTTTGCACAATGCAAACAATAGTTAAACAAATGACCTTTTGTCTTCTGTAAATAAAACAGGCAGAATATCATCTGAATAATTCATACTTTCTCATATTTCATGGTCATATAGTAACTCTTACGCTTTTCAGTTGAAAGATTTAACTTCATCTATACTGAAGACTGAAAATGATTTTGGGTACAAAAACCATTGAAAACTTCATGAAATATTTTCACACATCCATTTTAATAGGATTATCTGCCCCTACATTCCTAAAGTTATGCTCGAGGGAGTCTGCTACAAGCTGTTACCTGATGAAACCATGGAAGTACACATGGTCTTTCCTTCTTTCAAAAGGGATATGTGCCTTAAGCATAATAACAAAGAAAGGTTTGCTGATAAATATGATCACTTACACTAACCTATGACTTGTGGTAAGAAAACTATCACTGTGCCAAGAGGTAATTACTGACCTTTGAAAAGTGTATTTATCAGCATTGCAGTTAATTGACATTATAATGAACAAATCTAAGTGTTGAAAGGTAAACCCAGCTGCATAACTCTAAGTTTCCCTTTTGGGAAACCAAAAACAAAATCTTACCATTTTGTATCTCCCTGGTCCTTAAAAAAGTATAAGAAACTGCCTTTACAAGGGGGGTATGTTCTTTCTCTTTTAAGAGCCTCTTGATATGAAATAAGTTGCCCCCTATATTCTAGAAGGAAATCTTGCTGGTAGAAGGTAGTGGTTGTGAACACACCATGACCTATAGAGATTAAAAAAAAGCCTTTGTAACTCAAATTTTATTTTCTATTTTGTTACCTTGTCCTTAGGTTTCAGCTAGTACACGGTGAATGACTGAGATTTAGCTAATGCCATCTACCCTTTATCTACGGATAGCGTACATATTCACACATTTACTAGGACCTGGGGCTGATTTCACTAACGTATAGCAATCATCTCTAATGCCGATATCCACCACTAAACCTTAAATCCAACTTAGCTTTGCTGGGATGGCAAGCAATATCAAAACAGATGACAATTTTCCATCAAGGTCAAAGGTCGCAGTAATTTTAGCAATCATCCTTGTTCATAAGGAAGTTTTGATTTTTTACATCCCTAATAGTGATGGGTTAAATGAAACCAAAACTCCATCCCTATTGCTACTAGGGATGATAGCTAAAATTGATGTTAATGAAATCCACCCCTGATTTCTATAGTTAAGACAGTCTTAAATCAAGCCTAAGGTCACTTCTACTCAAAACTGAACCAAAATTCAAGGGAAATGGCTTGAATTGATCCATCTGGAAAGAAAAACATGACTACAGCATTTATGGCTGTGATATATCCATCACGTTCTAAATCTAACAGGTTATTAAAAAAGCAAATTTATATTACTCATTTCAATGATTATTCCATAGTGACCTTGAAATTGACAAAGTACTAAAAACTGCTGCTGGTAGTATTTTTAATAAAGGCAATTTGATTGATAAAGAGACCAATTAAAAATGTTGATGTTTAAAAAAATTATTGGAAATTGACCATTTGGCTGAAATCCAGGGCAAGTGAAGCATATTAATTCAAAGGATGCAGTCACTCAAAGCTTATTATGGAATATAGGCAAAATGATACAAATATCCTTTGATTTCTCAAGTATCTTTCATAATGTTTCAAAACATTAACTTTGCATATTTAAGGTAATCCAGTAATGTATTCTGCATGAAATTAACAATTAACATGAATTTGGATAGTAGTCCATACTAATTCAAACTGGAGCAACTGCGTTCTTCCTTTAAACTTCCCCATGTGTCGTTATTTGTCTGTTTTGCCTTAATTGAGTCTCTTAATTCTTGTCCCTACAGTCAGGGTGAATTGAAATTCATTCCTTGTGTCCAGCCCTGAGAGCCTGAGGGTGGAAACCCCGCAACTGTACTGAAACATGTTTTAGAGTAACCACTGGAATAAGGTCACAAGTACACAAATAACACAATTAAACTATTCAAATGAAATGCCAAGCTGTTTATTGAAGAACACCTAGGAGCATATAAACAAGGATAATCACAACCGGCTTACCTATATAGTCATTAAGGTATTGACAAATAAAACCATCCTGATCAATGCCCTTTTTTATGTGGTCTTTTGCAATAAAATCAGGGCTAATTCTTTGCCTTCTTCTTTTTCGCAATTTCATTTTCTGAAAGAAAAAATTTACAGAGCAACTAGCGTGATACTAATGGCACACAGGAGCAAGTCTTGCTTCCACATTGTGTGTAAAAACACAACTTCTGATACATTACTCTAAAACAAAAGGAAAACACCTGTAAAAATTCCTGTCTAATTTTGGTTGATAATTTTAACATTTGTTTTAATTAGAGTTGTTATGACTTTTTCAATGCCCTTCCCTGAATGCTTATTCACTGTACAGATGTACTGTATGCAGGTCTAGTAATAAGACAAATTCAGGGCATCATCCTTTTCTTAACAGCTTTAAAAGCACATTATGCATCTTGAAGACAAATTTAATAAACCTGCAATTGCCTTGTAAGCCTGTCTTTATAGGATGCTTTTCTATTAAGAATTCTAGTTTTGTATCTCAAAGTTTCTGATATTAGATACATTTGGTGCTGTTTCTTTCAATATGTATTTGAATAACTGTTGTGTAATGCAAGAGTTTCCTAAACCCTAACCCTTATCTAAACACATTGCACTGGGGATGTTCAAGCTAGTGAACCTTCAATCTCTGAACCTTCGATCTACAGAGATAACTCCCAAAAGCATGCTCAGACCTACCAACCTCTGAGATCACAAAACTTGTACTCACAAGTCTCAAAAGTTGTACTTTCTTGACAAAAGTTGTATTTTGCAAAATCCTGCACAGGCCTAGATAAGCTTACAGCTCCACAAAATGATTTGAATTACACAATAATACATACAGTAGTAAGTTCTCTGAGTCGATCACTATCATGAGTTGACCACTGCCTTCTACAGGCCATTGCAGCGAGTAGGTGCATGTAATTGCGATGCTAGAATAACCTGCAATGCAAATTCTTCAAACAACATCAAAACCAACTACTTGTCACCATAATTTTGATTTTTAAAGGAAAAATGTTAGTCATGGCCAGATTTTCAAGTTTCAGCAAAAGTATGCACCAGAAATTTGCAAAAATCAGTAAAAAATGATGATGAGAATGTCTTTAATGGAGTTAAATTTTGATAGAGAGGAGATTGTTTTATGTGTTTCATTTTGTCAAAATCTGGCCCTAAATGTAGTAATTTGTAGGATGTTATTTGTTTGTTTTATGAAGTGATCGACTCATGATTACTTCATAAGCATTGCTACTTGCACTGCCTCCTACATTTCAACATTCATTTTCTAAAGATTACTAAGTCCAAAATACACCAAAATATAGCACAAAGAGGAAGAAATATTACAGGCAAGTTTTATCCATTTTTGTAGATGTTTTCATATTTTTGTGGTAACGAACCTTATTAGGTGATCGACTCATGATAAGCCCAGTAAATGAAGCTGCTATACTTCAAAATTATTTCATACATTCATTCACTGCTGCATTATAATTTATATTTGGCAACCAAATAATGGATCCCCCATGGACCTAACATCTGGGTAGATTTTGAGACCAACCATGTGGGATATTCCAAAATTTGGCAGCATCATTACAAAACTAAAACATGTTATAACTATACCCCCACCTCACCATTTTCTTTTCCTGTATGCTATATGATAAAGGCTATAGGCCGAGGTCTACAATCCTATGTTAGTACAGTACATAGGCCTTGGACAGACTTGGCCTGGCCTAGCCCCAGTTGTGACCTGTCAGTCCCATTCTTCTATCAGCCTGACTGCCTGAAGGCGGATTGACCCTCACCAATAAATTGTTTTGATCAAATTAGACCACAATCATTGACTGCATAAAACAATAATTAGTAACAGCCAGTAGGCTAAACACATTAAAAGAAGATACTAATTTAGAATCAGTGCTCTAGGGTTGGGTAGGTCTTCATAAAATCATGATTTTGACTCGATTTCACCCTCAACTTAGCCGTAACCCTCAAAAAGAGCAATGGTTTTGGGATACTTATTCTAGCTTATAGCCTTAATGGCTTTTCAAACCCAAATTTGGTTATTCTAACCACAAACTTAACCCTAACCTTCATCAATAACTTTGACTTGTGGGCACTGATTCTAAATCAGGCTTCAACAAATTCATTTTTTATTACTTGTCTATCGGGCTAGGGATTCCTTAAGCCTACTTGTCCTCATGAATATGCACTAGTCCATACCTAATTTTTAGTACAAGCCATTGAATTCCTATGTGAAGTAGACTTCAATGATGCTTGCCTGGCGAGCTACAATACTGTATTTAGCAATTCACTAGTCCAAATCATTTTTCACTTGCCCTAAAAGCCTAAAAGACAATGTTTTCTCCGAGCCAAAGTGACTTGACAAATTGACAAAATAAATTGCTGATATCCTGCAGTCCCAAACTAGGCAGGTACAATTCCACAGTGGCACATACACATAGCCCTATCTTAGGCCCTAAGACTTAATGTCTACTCTTTGCCTAAGTCAGGCCTAACTTAGGCCTTGAAACTAGAAACTAATTGCCTTCACAGCCTCAGCTGCATGGATATCAAGATCCATATAGCCAACTGATTTTTAGCCAATAGGCCTAGCTCATAAATAGCTGTAGGATGTTTAAAATACTTTACCCAGCCCTTGGCAATATTCCCTAACTTTTACTTCCATAGGTTGACCATATGATACTTAGGCTATTTCTTCACAGAAACTTTGCACTAATTACACTATCCTAACAATGTTTGTATAGGCCTAGTTAGGCCATACGCTAAGTTAGCCTCCTGTTTTTAATTCAACTTAAGGCAATTTCATCAATGCATTAAATATGGGTCTGTTCATAACATATCAAATCAAACTTGTGCACAACGTAATACTCATATTGCCATATTACCGGCAATATTTGCGCACACAACACTCTTTACAGTACCTACATTGCCCGTTACTAGGTACAGCAACTGCATTGCAGCATATGGAGTTTGTGCATGCACAAGATGACAGAAAGGACAAAAATTTTGCAGAACTGGTCCTCCAAAAGACATTATTTTTACAGTGAACCCCATAAACCGTATTTTATGGGGAGAAATCCGTACGGTCCTTTTTTCAACATTTTATGGTATGAAATACAACAACGGCACTGCATTTAATTGCAACCATGAGAAATGCAGGTAGCCTATACATCTTGCTTTGACAATTGCAAGTATTTTGCACTGGAGCATGCAACGGCTAGGATATAAAGATTTGAGATATGTACCGTAATACCATAATACCCAACTATAGACATTGCATGCACGCATATGCAGTCTGCAGACTTTTGCAAGGCCAACTGTAAACAAATGTGTGTTGTGACAACATTAGTAGCTAGGCCTACAGTACACGCACTACAGTATTACATCAAGTACACGCACAAGCATATTTGACATCAGTCACCCCAGCAACTGATTCACTTATGCAGACTGATGTACTTACTCTCACAGTAAACTCCGGGAAAAAGTATGTAGGACGAGATCCTAGGCTTAGTTTCAGAAGGGCTAGGTACAACTAGGGCCTAGGCTACACATAGCTGAGCAATAAGGAAATTCATCTATGCTGGTATTAATTCTCACTTTGCCAAACTTATGTAGTAGGCATAGGCTCAGCACTACTAAAATACAAAGCAACAAGTGACTCCCAATTACTCTGATCTGCCCTAGGCATTAGCCTAAGCTAACTGGAATTTCTCACCATTTCCATATGCTTGCATACTGTACAAATTCAATTGAAATATCTGTGCTGGGTTTGCAACTTAAAATGTCCTGAAAAGACTGCAAAAAAGCTGGACCTAGCACAAATGTTGTAAATATTCCACAGCCATGCCCCAACCAACAAGCCTACATGTATAGAACTAACACATAGTTGTATATCACTGCTAGCATTCTTTTACCATGTTAGGCTACATACAGTATACATAGGCTAGGCACCTGCAGTAAGTGTCACCTATTTCTAGTTCTTTTAAAGGAAATTTGTTTCAATAAATTTTGTCCAATATGATACTAAAACTCATGAAAGGTCAACTCAAAAAGCACAAAATATACTTACAGCATTTTCAGAATTCTGGAAACAATTTCAAACTGCATGGCCATAAACCCCATCTGTGTATGCATGCTGTCTACCTCTTCTACTGCCCAAATACAAAATGGTGGCGCTCTTGCATTTTGGTGATAAACAAAATGTTGGCAAATCACTGCTCTGACTCAATGTGGACATATTCCTTTTTTTGATGTTTTGTTGTGAATTTGGCACAAATTTAGAAGATAACACTGTGTGGACAATATTATCTGTCCAAACATTATGTTCAGATTACTGTTTGAAGTTTTCCATAAAAATTCAGAGTAAATTTAGGTAATAACACTATGTGGACATCGTGCATGTCCACACAGAGAAATATGTCCACACAACAAAGGTGTGTAAACTCATGTATGTCCACGTAGAAAGGTAACTACAAACTCACATACATACGCCAAGGTGACTGACTGCATAGGTTCCTTTGTTACACAAGGAACCAAAAATTACTGATAATGTAAAAAAATTTGAACCGATAATGTAAAAAAAACTAACGGATAATGTAAAAAAATCTTTGAACAGGTAATGTAAAAAAAAAATACATATAATGTAAAAACTGTTCAAAAGAGGCTTTCTTATGGTCCTATGATGTGTGTATGTTTGAGAGAGTAGTGTAGGTAGGCAGGTAAGCTGACAGGCGGCAGACGGGCAGGGCGGGGAAGCAAATAGGTTCGTGGGTGGGTGCGTGTGTACATGCGTTTGTGCGCATGTACCCTGTTACCATGTTAAATTTTACAAACAAGCTTTAGCAATAACACTTTCCATTAATTATTTGGCACCTTTACAGGTCTTTTATAGAGGATGCAGTGATGTGGCGCAGGTCAGGTCATATTATGAACATGCCTATTGAAGACCCGACAGAGAAAGGTAGTCGGATATTCATGGATCCAGAGGGTACATTATTCATCCGAAACTTACGTTTAAACGACACGAGTACCTATGAATGTCATGTAAACCGACGACGCAATGCCAAATACCGAGTTTTTGGCAAGTGGATTTTTTTTTATTTCTTTTTTTTTTTTGAGGGGGGGGGGGGGTATGCCCGAATTGAAATTGTGTTTGAAAAATTTGTTTTAGGTTACTAATGTTTGAAACATAATTTCTTTTTTTTGGGGGGGGGGGGGGTCTATGAGTTGCAGATTCCAGCTGCTGTGCACAAATGCGTTTCCAGTGTTCGTGGTTTCAAATCGCCCTCGATGTAATTCGGTTTTTTTTTCCAGTTTTCCTCCCATGCACTTGGCATTAGGCAGTGCCACTTAACTTGTCCATTGCCCAGCCGACGAGGTCGGTTGCGCGCCGGACTGAAGTGCCTTTGGGAGGGGGTAGTGAACTAGCAGACTTTGATATGGCGATAAAAAAGCTCATTTTCTCAAGACATTAACATATAGTTGAGATAATTCAACCCATTGCAATATATACCACATTGAGCAGATCTTGGGCGCAGTAGCCTACTGCAGTTATCTTGATGTACAAATGCCAAGATACGGCTGTTTTACTAATGAAATTTAGTTTCTAAACATTTTACCACAGAGACGCTAAAATATGCTATTTCGTGATAATTTTTTTCCATATCAATTTTGTACCTTAGCCGAAATGTTTTCAAAATATTGAATTTATACAATTGTATTTTTGTTGAATTTTAACATATTTCATTGGTCTTTGATGAGAAAAACCATGTTCTACTTAATTAAAACAAACAACTGCCACAAGCAGAAACAGGTTTTGGCTCAACTCTAGGACTGTGCGACAATTTTTTTTTCGGGGGTGGATGTAGAGCAAAATACCCTTAAAAGTTACCATGCCTCAAGCAATAGTGATTGCAGAACGCGGGCTTCAGCTACAATGCAATGACGTCGTATCGCTGTGTTGCCTCAGCCATTTCACAGGTGTAGCATTATTGCACGTTGCGTTCGAAAACGGCATAGACACAAATGACGTCACTTCCTTGAAGATGAGGTCCGCGTCCTGAAATGTAAGGCTCTCTATTATTAATTTATGAGACCAGACTTTTGGGGTGGAGGAATTTTGTTATTTAACTTTTGGGGTGGGGCGGTTGGTACAAGCCCGCTATGTGGGTTGGGCTGGGGACAAATTTCTTTCCTTTGGCCCCACCACCACTGCGTACCTAAAGAAGACGACATGTGTGCTTGCTGTTAGTTACTTTTAGTTACTTTTTCCTTTTTTCTTTTCAGTTTTTGAACAGATAGTTGACCGAGCTGGTAAGCATCACTTTACTGCCTTCAAACGAAGAAATGAACTTTTTCACTTTTGTTGTACATGAGGACAAGAGGACAGTTGTATGTAACACTTCCAATTTACTCAGTTTGATTTATTTTCAGTTTGTTGTGACTGATAAATTAATGTTGGGGAGGGGGTGGTGACGTGGTGGCGACGAATAGAGGAATAGAGTTCTAGTCCACCAAGAAACACTTTTTATGAAATGTCCATGCATTGATATTAATTAGTCATTTATAATAATGAATCACCAGTATAAACTGGTATATTCAGTACAATTAGTATCACCAAATGGCAACAAATTTCACCAAGACAAAATCTTGCTACTACAATTACGTATGCTTTCCAACTAGGCCGACAGATCCTTGCCTACTCCAACCTGTTATATAGATGGCCTGAATAGAGTTGTAATTGCTCAAGGTATGATGACCTGCACTGGGCTGCAATTGCTCAAGGTCATATCAAGTTATCAACCAACTGTGTTCTCTACTAAATTGAGCAAATTTCCCAAATTCTTCATTGACCAATTGAACTGAGGTATTTCTTCAAGTGCATGTCAAGTCAAAGTGTGGTTTCCAGACACTTGGAAGAAAAACTTTTAATTGCTTTTACTTATCAGCACAGCCAAAGGAAGGGGGAGGGGAGGGAGTCATAACCTTGAATAGAATTCTGAAAAATTGCAGTAACACAAAAAAAGATCGACTTCAAATGATGCTATATGTTGCACCAATGATTGTATATTTAGGTACTAAATATTCAAAAATTTCTCAAAAGAAGTGGCTTGCTCTCCCAGGCTGACAATCGTGCCCTGGAGTCAAATAAAAATCCTGCATTCACCATCACCTATACCAAGAAATTTCAAATTTCAACTATTTTTCCATTTTTTGCAGAGACGTATGAAGCATTTGGGTTCCTCTCTATTCTGGTAGTAGTATACACTGCTATCTTTCTTGTAATACTCTTTGTGAGATGCTGCCTCAGGAAGGTAGTTCAGATGGATATAAAGAGCATTGAAAGGCGAATCCGATCCGATGACAACATTGTGTATGAAGATGTTGATAAACTATTAGACGAAGTCACTGAAGACCATTATGAGTGACCTTTGACACCATACCAATGCTCTCTCAGATATATTTCACATCCTTCAGTACTGAAATTTTGTTTTGCACAAAATCAGAGGTGAATATTTAAAAACGGTGAAGTGTTTGAAGCCTGTAAGACCATTTTTCGTACCGCACATGGAAAATGCCAGGTTCTTGTCAAGTGCTCTGGTCACTTTTTTCCTCTGTGAACTCTTACACACAGATCTGAACACTATTTAATTTCTCTGTGATATCACATCCACAGACAGCTTTTATTGGACTATGCGAGTTTGAAAGAGTTGTCTGATGGTGGGAAATCATGAAATAATTACTATAAATTTCCTTTTCACAGTCCTGTGTGAGTTTACTGCCCAGTTTCCAACCTATTGGTTCAAGTTGTGTGATGCAAATTTCAAGTGTCTTAAGTTTTCTTACTAAAATTCACAAAAACTGGATTGCCATTCGAGCATCACTGTAGTGTGATCACTGGCTACTCAGATTTGTCTGTTGGATACATCATTTAACAGCACTAGGATTCTGACCAATGTTACTATAAAAAACTATAACAAAAAAGTTATCTTTCATCCTTTCAAATGTCTATTTAAAGGCAGTCATTCATCCCCCTAAACTACAGTTTCAGTATACATATATCAAAACTCTCGATTGGTACAGCTCTTTGATTGGCATCACATTCAAACAATGCATCATAGCTAAATTACACAGCATGGGCACTGAGAGTGTCTTGATTACACATTATGGACTTGTATGGCCACTGGGACAAGCCATGAAGCAATAAACTAGGATTGTGTCTGGATAAAGATGAGTTTTAGATAAATGTGGGAGGGGCTAGAAGTAAGTAGGTTGGGAGAATTGGAACTGTTTGCGATGATGAAAATATGTCTTTAAAGCATTTGTGAAAGAAAAAGTCAGATTTGGGATAAATGATGACATAAAATACCAAAGAAATGACTTTGAGAGCTTTATTTAGAGTAATGCTGTGAGGGCAGTCTTACACACTTAAGCTGAGCACTAACTACACAAATACTGCATGCTACTCACCAAACACATGATTTAGAGGGCACATTTCCAGTTTTTAATCAGATGACATCAACATTTATCTATGGACATTACTTTAATGCAAGCATGCAATCAAATAACACATTTAATACCAATTAATCATGAATGCAGGCTGACAGAGTGACATAATGATTGTTTTTAATCACTGACATACTTGTTACATTACACAACCGGAATCTGATTATCAAACATTTAGAATAAATGTCCTGCAAAGTGTTTCACTGCTAACATTCACACAACAGAGGTCCTGAACTTTTGTATTCGCCCCTTTGCAGTCAAGGATTCAACCTTTAGCACTGAACAGGTTTATGACATTAGATGAAATGTAGATGACATTATTCAAATAATAAATATTATTGAAATCAATTATTCAAAATAAGTATAAAAGCAAGCAAAATATACACATGTGTTTCCCATAATTGAAGATGGCATACCATTCAAAATGACTTGATTTAGCCACAAATGGGGTGAAATATATCCCCTTTCCCTTCCCTATCTCCTCCTAAATGTTTGTCATATTAATCCATACATGTCAAACACAGTATAGCCAGAACAAAACTGTATGGGGAGGGATGACTGGTGAGGGTAGGGAGGACTGGGGAGGGTAACACACCTGAATGCCAGGACTGTGGAAGGGAGTGAGGACTGAAGACTGAAGACCGGAGAGGGGAGTCAGGACTGGGGAGATCTTAATAACCCCATAATTTGTAGAAGGTATGGATGTGTGATATTGAGATTAAATACTGGCCATTCAAATCAAAATCAGCACTTGGTGCGATTCTCACCCCCTCCCCCCTTTGAGGAATAAAATTCCTCAAAACTTTCCCTTTCCCTTCCCCATGAAGCAAAAGGTTTATGAGAGCAGTGACCTATAAAGTATTTAATTCACTCCTGATGAACAACCATGACAACTGTCTACCAAAATAACTTGCAACTTACAAATTTCAGGTGTGTTAGTAAGGAGGGGGGGGGTTAGGGCAAAATAAATAATGGCAAAAATGTGCAAAGAATGCTGGTGATCACTGCAAACTTTACAAAACCTTTAGTACAAAATTTTGCACCAACTTGTATGTGGAGACATCAAAACACCAATTTTTTCAGAAAAGGTCAAAATCCTGTCAAAGCATGTGATATTACACAAGTGATATATAGCTTCTCTGTATTGATACTGAGTTGGCATTTCATGTTAATATACAAGCAATAAAGAGACATTTTGTAAATTAAAAAAAAAGTTATCAAACAGAAAAATATGACATACAAAATTCCAAATTTTGGACATGAATTCATTTGACATCAACTAACATGGTGAAAAACAAAACCACCTGCCAAGACAGGTATCAGTTCTATTTCTAAATGGAACCTTTAGCATGAGAGTAGGGTACAGCAGTTCATTTTCTGTGGCTACAGAGTACCTCCTTCTTGACCTTTTATTGAGTCATTCCCATTTTAATTAAGGAAGGAGCATGCAGTCACATTTTGGCATGGTTAGACTCGATCCAAGCATACAATAAAAAGGTGAATACAAGGAGAACACTGAAAATGTAAAAATGTTGTAAATTTCCAATCACTACAACTTCTGCTTGAGTAAAACAGGATGTGATCATTTCTTTTTTAAGTCTTGATCTCTCTCATACTAGGCTCTAAAAAATTCCTCACACAGTTTGCAAAAATTTTACATTAATTTTTACATTTAACGGAAAAAATGACAACTGTGAGTGCTACATGAAAAGTAAAATTCGGTGGGAAGTATTGATACTAATTTATACATGAATGTTTCTCTTAATAGATTTAGAGGAAAGATATACACAAAACAAAAAGGATAATTAATGAAATAGCATCTTGGCTACCCTATGCATTTAAAAAAATATTCAAAACTGGAAATTCTATGAATGTTAATACAATCCAACAAGACTTAGACATCACAACCTAAACCCTACAACAAACTCCAGTGGTAGTTCCAGGCAGGCACTGGTGTGTGCAACAGCCCCATTTATTGATAGTCAAGCATGTTTTATGCTTCAAAATGTGCCAAAAATAGCCCTTTGGCTTTTCTAGGAAAAAGATGAATAAAAAGGCTTTTGAAGCTTCCTGGATACCCTTGATAGAGGAGACTTCAAACATCAAATTACCAAGGTAGTCTGCTACAGTCAATCGATATGCAAACAAAAAATCAATCATGGATCAGTCTCTCTCCAATCTGGGAGAGGGGGGGGGGAGGGTATATTACAATCTCTCTTCAATTTGGGGGGGAGGGGGGTATATAATGTTAAATAGGACAGCCTCTTTAACCCATTCTGCAACAGCAGATGAGGTAAGTCATCACTTCCAAGTACAATCGTGCATACAAAAGTGATTTCACTCGTGCCTGTGTTTCGTCCCTTCATATGAATGACTTCACAAGCGTCTCTATTTAACACACAAAGCATTGAGTGAAATTTAAAAAGACATCCAGTGAGTACAAAAGAGGGAGTGGGAGGACAAGGGTGTGGGGTGAAGGCAAGTGAAATTGTTTGCTTCGTTGATACCCTAATAAGAAAGAGTAAACACGAAATACAGTATCAGAAGAGTGAAATAAAATAGTAAAACGTAACCAGTATATTATAAGATGGTTCTTATTAGCGACTTTTCAAAAATTTAACAGGACATCTGATCTTGACACCACTTCCTACATTTAATTTGTCACTGACTTTAAACAGGTAGGAAACAAGGGATTTAAAGGTTGACTTTGAGGAAATGATTAATCTTCACAGCTGTATTTGAAAACAGAAACTTCACTGTAGGCAAATGGCTTTACAATGGTAGTTTGTACAATACTTTATGAAATATGGGTATACCCACAATGACAAATGTGTGGCTTCCAAACAAATCCGATTAAGAGTACTGAATGCTCCGCTAAGTTAGGCTTTCAGCCATCACAGACAGACCCTCTATATTTGTATGAGAAGGAAGGGTGGGGACACTTGACCCCGCTAAGTTTCTGGACAATCTCAAAATATGAGTAACATTTGTAAAACAAGGCACAATGCTGCAAATAGACCCAACACTTCAGGCAAAATTTTTTGTGAAAACCAGTTATTAATTATCAGCCTGCAGCTAATTTTCTTTGGCCACAAAAGTCAGGCTCCATACCTCTAACACTGCCTATGGTGGCCCAAACTTATTTTCACAATTTTCATCTTCTCTTCAAAGCATCTTTCATCATATTTAAAAACATATTTTATAATATTGCGTATTTAAGATAAAACGAGCAGTTACTACTAGTAAATTTCACATTTGAAGAGAACAATTGTTGTCACATGAATCTCAAAAGCCAATCATGAAACAGGACAGTCTACTACACTAATGGGGTGACTTCTCTTTCCTTTTAAAAAAATTTCCCGCAAAGCCTACTATGAGTCTACTACACCTAAAAGGTCTACTATGTGTCTACAAAGCCTACTATGAGTTTACTGACCAACAAATTTGAACAACACCCACCATATATGAACATATTAAATCTTTATAAAAAATACAGAAACATTTGTATGATGTCTGTGAACCACACATCAGTTTTGACCAATGCATATACATATGAATGCTTGTTCTAGTTTAAGGGTTGGTTGAATGGCCAAACAATGCATAACAGCATGGCATTCAGCCTTGATCTGAGTGAATTTTGCAATTTATGCAACAATTTGCATAAACTACGACATCTTTTTTAAAACCTAATAATCTGCTCACAATCATCTTAAAATTTGCTTGTCCCCTGAAAAAGAGGCAATTACCCAGCATTTGTAGCAACACTTACACTGGTAAATACAGCATCACACATACCTTTATCTTCTTTGCATGTAAAAATGAACTTAACCCACTGTGAACACCCACACTAAATGCTGCTTTCTGTACATATTGCAGGCTATATGAACAAATTTTGATTCATGGCCACTTAATGTTTTTTAAATGTTTTCCTAAAAAAAGGGCAGCACATATCATGTCCACATCTTGCCCCAAAAAACATACCTTTCAATTGAAAGCTGTTTTTTACCTTTCAAAATGGCAATCAGCTAACTGGTGACTAATAGTGTTCCTGCACCTTCAGACAAGTAAAATTCCATGACTCTTCTGAGACTTTTTCATGACTTTTACATGACTATTTCATAAACAAATTGTGAGACCACCTGTCATCTACTTTATGGGAGAACAAATAAAAACTGGTGCTCCCTGTACAAACCTTTTAAGAGATAATGCCCATGTTTGTGTAACATAAATCCTTATGAGAATTAAAAGCAAATGAAACAAAAAAAAAAAAAAAAACAAACAAAGAAAAACAAAACTCAAAACAAACATACAAACAAAAGTGCCCTTACTTCTGAAATTCTCCTTCTTCCAGTTGACTGGGGGGGGACACAAGATATATTCTGACAAATCAGACCAATTCTACAACAGGATGTAGTATCCTGACATGACAGCAACCCTCCTCCCTCCACTGACCCCTCACCTTACCCCTCCCCTGGTGAAAGATCACCTTGAACTTATGTTTCAAATTCTTCATTCGGTTTCACTCCAATAGAAGCAACAAGTTAGCACTTCCCATGAAAGAATTTGGTAAGAGGTCTTGATATACACATCATTAGTAGAAATCATTCCAAATCTTCATTTTCCCAAAATTCCAATAATTAACTTGAAGAAGGAGAGTTCAATGTCTTGCTTAATTGTGGAAATGAAATAATGAAAGGCAAGTTTGGTTGGCCTTGTGATTTTTATCGTCTGTAAAACAAATGCTTGCTTTATTTTTGAGATGCGTTTCCACATACTGTAAATTGTCTGTCCAATGAGGAGGCACATCTCAATGCATCTTGTCCTATAAAAATAATTTTATATGAAATAGGAAAACATTTGAGTTCAAAGAAACATAGATTATTCTCTTTTTGTTTAGTCAAAGACTCCATACTCCCTATCAAGGCATGATCTGTATAACCAGACACATTTTCTGCTTCATGCAAAATGTTTGGAAACAAAAGCTTATTTTACACTGACCATAAATACCAAGTCACATGGATAACACATATATTTTAACAATCTTGGAAAACTCATTAGAGCAACTCCTTCTTCCCCTCTCCCCTGCACAATGTCAGGGACAATAAGGTCAATTCTGGATGCACCATTTTTGTTGGGTCCCAACATTGCACAGGAGGTAGAATACTTGTAAATGTACAAAGGAAAAGGGGTGCCTCAATCATGCATGTTATTACACATGACATAATGGCAGAAGGAGTTTCATTTTGTCAAAGATTCATGACAGGAATTCCCCATTACCTACTCTTACCCAACTTGCCACTAACAACTTGGGTAAGCCAATCACAACAAGGTAAGAAGGATTAGGCCACCTTATTGATTTGTCAGGGGAGGGCATCCTATTGGCCCAGCACAGCTTTCCAGTGTGTCATGCATAGGTCTTAGAAGTCAAGATGAGGTTCATGTCTGCCAGGAAGTTGGGCTAAAGAAGATCAGTTGTGTTGGACTTTTTCAAAATTCTGGCCACTGGGCATTTCCTGTAACGTTGCTGCCAACTTGATAAGTCATTACCCTTGCAAAAATGGTGCTTCAACCTGTGTGTGCAAACATACGTGATCACACCGTATGGGAAACAAAAGAAATCATGCATGTTCTTGGGTGGCAAACCTGCATTTTTGGAACATTCCACACATAGGTTTGATGTTGGTTTGGTGCACCTTTCCTTGCCTTTAACATTAAGCCACAAGTTTTGTTGAAGAATTCTTTGTTAACACTAGTTTTAATCACCACACGCTTTGCATGTAAAACCTGTGTCAATCCTGTGTGAAACCTGTGCCAAGGGAAGACTAATTACCTCCCTTTTTGTTTTTTGTAAGGGTTCCTACACAAAGAGAGGTCGTTAAAACAAAAAAAGAAAAAGTAGACCAATGAAATCAGGAATCTTATGTAGTATTACCATAGAATTGATCACCAAAAAGATCCCTACATATGGGTCATTCAGTCATGTAGTCCCACAGGTCAGCTAGTACAATAGAACCCTCTTCTCAACAGGTTTTCGACATATGGGACACTCAGACATGCGATCCCCGCAAAGCTGACAGGTTCCGTGGCCACATAGGAAGATCATGTTCTTGATTCGGTCCAGGCAGACAGGACACATTGTCTGTAATTGGAAAAAAGAAATGACACTTGACAGGTTTGGGGCTATTAGATCTCGATGTAATCAATTACCATTGCGATTACAGCTAAAATTGAAAGTAATTGATTATGATTGTGATTACATTGCAATGTAATCATGGTTGCAATCGTGATTACATTTTCTTTCCACATAAACAATGTAGTAGGCAAAACAATCCAGTGCCCACAACTGGAAAAAAGGCCATGGACATTGCTCTACATAAGTCTGGACAGAACCAAGTCCTCCCAAAGTAGAGATTATTGAACCCATGCACTTCTCACTCATTTTAAGCTGGAACATCCAAGAATAAGGGACAATTAAATTTTGTCATTCCAACAGAAGAACCAAGCACTGAAACAATTGTTTAGTAATTTTACTTCTTTGTTCAATTCAACTTCAATTTAATCAGAAATGAAACCACACTTGTGATTACTTTGCCATTGTTAGCGATTACGATTGCAATTTTCACAAAAGTAATCAACTACTTCAAAATGTGTAATCGATTGCAATCGATAAAGATTACTGATTACGATTACCAAAAGCCTGACACATGATGTATGACAGGAAGGCAAAGAGAGCAGTTGGAGTTCTAATTCTTTCATTTGTTTTGTTTGAAAAGAAACAAGTATCCTATGCTGGCTTCCAAGTTTTCATTAAGTGGTCTGTAAATTTTATAGAAGTGCTTCATGTGTGTCAACTTTATGCTCTATAGATGGCCTGTCCCATCAGTTAGGCTTTCAATTTGAGTATAACAAACCAAAACATGTAAGTTACACAAAAAAATGAATTTGATTTTCCGACACCCGTTCTAGTTAACTTGTGATTACTCTGTTATCTACTAGTAGATTTCGATCAACTGGTTGGACACTCTTCATCAAGGTAAAACCAACAACCATTTTGATTGAAAAAACGTATGGAGACAATGTCAAGGTGAGTCAAGATGGAAGTACGACCAGGAATGCAGCTACAGTTGGCTGCACAGGGAGACACCCTCAAGAACTGCCCTTCGGCACCCAAGATTTTTAGGTCATTTAGCCTTGACCATTTTGCAGCAGATTTTTTTCGAGTTATCTAATCAACAAGACAGGCTAATGAATTATTAAAAACCCTGTCACATGACACTTTGTTTAGAATCACATTCAGTTGGCAAAAAAAAGTGCGAGTGATATATAAATTTTGAGGGATACATTGTGGACCAGACAAATTTAGGTTAGGTTAGATAGGGTTCTACCTCTCAACTTAGTGCCTCTCACAGCCTTTCCTTCATTGTGGGGCCACTCCATTGCTTATGCATGCAGATCATCAATCACAACAACATAAGGACCCAGTCTGGGGAGAGAATCCTGGACCTGCCCAAGTTGGATGTTTTACCACCAGCCTCCAGGATCACACCCTTGGTACTAACGAGAAGAAGTTTGAGTGTATGACAGCTTGCCAGCCTTCCATTAAGCATAGTAAGTAGTTTACCACCATCCTGATACTTTTCCCTGAAGATTTTACATCCATTTTGAGCTTTTGCAAAGTTTGAATGACCTTAAAATGGCTCCCTGAGTTGGTTCATAAAATCCACCAAAATTTTCCGAAACTATTAAATTATCTTCAAATACAAATGACAAATGGTCAAACTTGGATTAATTTGTGACAACTGGATTTGAAACTTGACTAATCATGCTAATTATAAGCATTTTCATGTTGGTAGTAGCCTCAATCACTAAGGGCATTAAGTTGAACTCAATGAGCTCCTTCAAATGTGAGGGCAAACTATTTAAATCCCATTCCTCCATGGTACTGATCTTTTTTGCCAGTACTTACCTGTTCCTTAATGTCATGCAGCTGTTGTTCCAATTTGATTAGCTGTACATTGGTATTATTCATCTTGGCTGGCATATTGTTGTTTACCGATGATGTAACATTGTTGACAGTTGATGGCACATTGTTGACCTCAAAAGAGGGGGTAGGAGAGACAGCTGCACCAGATACTCCACCTGAAATTCAGACAAAAGGTTCATTTAAGGTTGTTTAACTATTTAATTTTTTTTTTTTTTTTTCTGAAGGGAAGGCCTTCTTCCCCCTATGACCCTTCCCTCCAGAAAATGGTATAAGAAATTTAGCCCCTTCAAGCTTCCTGCACTTGCTGCAGCACTTCACACATGTAAGACAACTCATTCTAAATGCCACGCTGCTCAGACAAATTCTCATAAAACACAAGTAGAAAAGGTTGCATACTGGCAGCACCTTTAATAAGGAGCATGTTGTCACTTAGCCTGACTATTTGCAATGGAAATTTGAGGAGTTAAGTCTACATAGGTGGATTTCATTCATTCAGCTAACAAGAATCAGTGATAACGTATTGATTTTCTATGCATCAATTGCCAGAAAAATTGCAACAAATAAAGCACGGTTTGCCCTTTCTCAAGGGGAGGGGTACATCCCCTCCTATTAAATCTTTGCCATTAGACCACAATGTTTCATTAAAATCTGAAACTGTCAATTTAGGGGATCAGTTTTCTTAAGTTGACATCTTGCAATGCAAGTTTTCTTGGAGTAAACATTGTGATATGCAGTGTGTCATATTGGACTTGCACAATTACCCTTTGCGCAGGTTGTCTTGTAACATTGAGCAAGTCAGGTCCACAGCCAATGGGGACATGGGGGTCTGAAACTTTTTGCCCCCCACTCCTTGAAGATCAAATATTACAATATATTGCTTCAGTTGTTTTCAGTATATTTTACATCCTGAAAGATATTTTGCTCCCATTACAACTTTGCCAGACCCCTTCATATCCTGTTTGGCTATGGACTTGAAGCAAATTACACAAGACAATCAGAAGCATTTATGGACCACTAACGAGAAACAAGATGTTCAAAGGCCCATTCTACTTCTGGCAGGATACATCATACTTGCACATTTTGAATATCACATGAGGGTAACTGCAGTCTCTCCCTTTCTTCAAATAAAGAAATTCTACTACTGCTCTTTCTCATGTCCCACCCCTTTTCTTGCTCCAGAGAAGCTCTTAACATATAACAGTACATTTGACCTTCTCTCAGCAAAGCATTCTATAAGGGTATTTCTGAAACTAGCTGGTCTTCCTTGACTTTTTTCAGACTCTCTGGTATTAAAAATCTACAAGTTTTGCTTCCTGTAAACACTCAACATCCTTTTATGACTTTTATGAAATAATCTCCATGTTGGACTTAGCATTAGCAGCTATGATATCACATACAGGTCATCTATATGAAGCAGTAGCCCATGACTAAAGCCAACAATATGTCTAAAGCAAATTCCTACAAGAATGACTGCTATTTTAAAGGCAGTCAATTCTTATCCCAAACTGCAATTTTTGTAGTCTACAGAAATTCTTAATTTGGAACAGCTCTGTAATTGACAGCAAGTTGAAAAAGTGCAGAGTATTATAACTCATACCACACAGCATTTACTGTACTGAAGGTGTTCTTATTATAAACTGATTCTTGTATACCCACCTTGAGGCAAGCAATAAATGAAAATTGTGTCTAGATGAGGATGAGTTCTAGACAGTTGTGGGAGGGGCTTAAGTAAGTAGGTTAGGAGAATTGGAATTGTCTGGGATGGGAAAACTGGCCCTTTTAATGAAACGCAGACTAATTTTATCACTGCATTTTACAAAGCAATCTTACACATATAGCTTAAATGAATTCCTGGTGGTTTACGCTACCCACAGTAACACCTACGCATACCCGTCCCTCTGTTTTGATATGCCCACGGTCCTAAAAAGCCAATTACTGAAAATACAATCACTTTCGGGCAAGAAAAAATAATTTTAATAGCCCCAAATGGTATTATGACAACTCTGGTAAGAAAAGTATAATCTCTTGAAGCATTTTTCAAGAACTGAGGCATAACTCACAATAAAAATTCACTCCCTTTGGGGCTGTGTGTTGTGTGTAAAAGGAAAAAAGCTTCTAAAACCAAAATATTGTTTCTGTATTTCTAAAACCTGATCTTATGGATACATAATGACAGATAATGCAAAATGAGGCTGGCTTTATTTTTGGAGAGAAAAGAAAAAGAGTTATCCAGAATGTAATTCTCAGTCACTTCCTGCTCATGAAATAATAAGTTGGCCCCAACTTTAAAAACTTTCAAATGATGTCATTTACCTTGGTAACCCTAAAGCACCATAGCAAAACACTCATAGGCCCATATGCATGAACAAGAACAATAAAGGTCTTTTTCCTAAGACCCCTACAATCTCCATGGAGAGATATATGTGAAATGAGACCTAAAATCCTGGACAAAAATGATGGGCCACTTGGCAAAATTATAACAACATCTACCAAATAGTTTCACCACTCTTCCAATTTGCCCTCCCCTCCACTCTATTTCAATGTTGCTCAAACCAAAATTCAAAGAATTTCAACACTGAAAGGGGGAGTGGGGGGACTGTCCCGTGTATTTTTGGCTAGGAATGTAGCATACACAAGCTCTGGCTTGGTTGGGACACTTGGGGCTGTCTGAACCCTCAGGGCCCCTAGACATTGTCTAGGCAGTCCAATGCTTTCCATACTTCTGCCTCCCTTCAGATTCATAATCTTTTGTGAATGTAAAGCTATTGCTGGAGTTCAATGGTCAGACTTAATGGTTTTAATAATAATTACTCCCAGCAATTTTCTTAAAAAGGCTATGTTGGGTCTTTTAAAAGGTTGTTTTTCCCTTTAGATGCGAGCTAGTAATATAGAATTAAATGGGACATAGGAGCCTAGGGTTTAGAGGAGCAGCAGTCTCTCTCCAGTACAACTTAGGGAGGTGCCCCAGGTTTCTGACAAAAAGTATTTCTTTGGCAGGTTTTCTGAGGACATAGAGCAGTTTGCTTAGGTACTTCATCTTTTTCTTTTTTTTTTTTGAGGGGGAGGGAGGGGGGCAGGTGGAGTGGGGAGGGGGTGGCACAGGGCTGCCTTAGTTTCTCCTTCCCCTTAAATATCACATGAATGTAATATAAATGAAGAAATCCTCTTCCAGCAGCAATACTCACTGTTATTTAGTATTTCCGTCTTGCTTCCACAACAGTCTATGAATGGCACCCACTTTTCAATGTTTCCTCTGCACTGGACACATTTCTTCATTAGGGCAGCACATCCTGTTGGAAGAAGAAAATGTATAAACATTAGTTTGGAAAAGCAGGCAATAGGTCATCCAGCGATAGGACCCACCATCTTCTATTAGCTAAGGGCTTGATATGAGGAAAATGCTTTGCTTTGCGGTTAGATGAGATTTAATGACACACCGACATGAACATGTTATATAGTGCCCCAGTCAACTTAATGAAAATTTTAATTTATTTTACAGTATGGTTCAAGTTCGAATTGCTTCTTATGACACTGAGGCGGGAAATACCGAGGGCATATTCTAAAACCTCAGCCCACAGGGTGGGGGGCTTTGCTTTGCAACTGGCTGTTTAACGACTATAATTGTGATATTACATTGTTCTCTTGAACATGAAAGTAAATAAAAGTGATGATGCAATACCACTTCTGATAATAAACAGTCAGATAGAGGGGGGGTGGAGGTATGGAGGAAGTGGGCAACCATACCATGGGAAGGGAATACAGCTGGGGCACACTAAAGGCACAATTTGTGTTATGACCTGTATTACTAAATGAACTTTTATCAGAGGAGGTGATAGCTATCATGAAGGGTAGAGGAGGGAATGAGGGCAGGGGGCAAGGGAGGTACAAGGGAAGTGCTCATGCATTTAAAAATACAAAAACTAATTTTTACAAATGTAATAGTTGCAATCCTCCATTTTACATGCTTCTGGTTCACCATAAATCCCCAAATTTGTTAGTATTGAGCCTATAATGTAACTAGAAAGCCAAAAGGCTTAGTGATTCCTTGCCATATGATATATTGTAATAATGAACATGGATGCCCACATGACAAGCATGAGATCCCTCACAAATATTGAAATATACTAGTAAGGTCAAAACCTTTTGAGATCATGTGACCCAAAATGACCTTTCACCCTCACTTAAAACAATAGGGAGCAACTACCTAAAAAGACCATTAACATGCTAAATATGAGCAATTCACAAACTGAGTATGAGATCCCTTCACAGTTCAATAACCACATAAAAATTGCTACAAGGTTTTGCCTTTTTGTGACCCCAACCTTTGACCTCCACAAACAAGAGAAATCTCCCATGCAGTTATGATGCTGGTAAACTATGTTGTCTATTAACTTGATAAAGAGATATTTTTGAAACATAATTGCTCCTTTAAATAAAAATTTCAGGCACTGAGGATGGCTCTCTATATAATGAGTTCTCTATGATCCAAAAAGTTGACTGCATTGAGGTTAGTGTTACAACAAGCCCTAATCCTAACAGTCATCTCTAAATTGGAACATACAGTAGAGACATCTCAACAGAAAGGTGTAACCTTGGCTATTAGTGGTGGTCCATTTGCATTTGTTTTTTGGTGTAATGCCCTTCCCAATGACTATGATGTGGTTGAAAATTGACAAAAAATGGGAACCCTATTAATCCAGAAATTAACAAGATTTGTAATTTGCCTTAAATTGTCTGGTTGTAGTAACACCACATAACAGAGTACAAGTCAAGTGTCCTTTGTTTGATACACAGTAGATACTATTGTTTTGATTACATGAACTACAGTACTTTCTCAAAAACAAGCCTTACTGAGAGGGCTAAATAAGTGTCCGACACTATCCGCAGACAGGTAGGAAATGGTTAAATCCATTGAGCTGTGCCAATGAGAAAACCCCGCAGGACACTTTGGCAGTCAAATGTGATAAATTACGTAAGATTACAGTGACCAGCAATTTTCACAGACTCTGGTGGGTCAGTTACAATTTGATTCATTCAATTAGACAATCTCAGTTCAAGCATGCCCAAGGGTATTTGATCCAAACGATCAGTTATTTAGTTCTTTTCATAAAACTAATCACCCGTGGTGTATTTAATTATCTAGTTCCCACTTACATGTCCTCATGAGGAGAGTGGCACAAGGTTTGTCTGTAACTTTTAACAATCTTTGATACTAAATTTAATGTTATCTTCATTTTTTCTTAAGGGTTATGCAAGAAACAATGTTTGTATGCTCTAAAAGAAATTTTAGGCATCATACAAAGCAATTGATCTGTTCAAAGTTAACACTTATGAAGTTCCCCACTGAACAATTCCTCTGCTTTGTGGGCATGGAAGCTTTCTCCAATATGTTCAGACTTTGTCCCAAAATAACCCTCTTAGAGCCTTTGTTTAACTCACATGTTCCAGACACTGCTAGAAACTTCCACTTAAGAGTAGGAAATATACTTCATGAAAATCTATAGGCCGAGATACTTATGGCAAAATCAGCATACCTATGACAAAGATAAATTAACTAACATGTCAGCCTGACGAACAGTTTTTTCATTTTTAACTTTTTCAGATTTTGTTCTACCCACTTACTCTTATGCATATTAATACTGGCACTAAATGTTATAGGGCAAAACTTCAAACAAAATCAACATACTTTACCAAATGCACTTTTATGCACTTCAGACATTCTTAATACAGTGAGATTGCTTCAGTACTTATTTTGAAATTACCCACCTTGATCATTTACATAATGAAGTGGATTCCAAAAGCTTACCTATTCATCTTATATTACCCATGCCATTCAAAACTCTAAACCCTATGCACTAATGAATATTAACCTTAACAGTTACCCTTCTTGACATACAGTATGTGCAAGGTTTAACCTCTGATGACCCTTAATGACCTTTGACCTCCAGTAAAAACAATAGGGATCATCTACTCAACATGGACAATCCACATGCTGCATATGAGATCCCTAACAGTTACCCTACTTGAGATATACTGTTTACAAAGTTTTAATGTTTTGACCTCTGGTGACCCCAGGTGACCTTTGACCTCCACCAAAAACAATAAGGATCACCTACTTAACATGGACAACCCACATGCTATGTATAAGAGCCCTCACAGTTACCCTTCTTGAGGTACAGTGTTTACAAGGTTTTGACCTTTTGACCTCTGGTGACCTCAAAATCAAATGACCTTTGACCTCCACCAAAAACAATAGGGATCATCTACTCAATATGGGCAATCCCCATGAAAAGTATGAGATCACTCATATTTTTCCTTCTGGAGATATCGTGTTTACAAGCAATTTCCAAGGTATTTACCATTTGACCCCTGGTGACCCCAAATGACCTTTGACCTCTACCAAAAACAATAAGGATCTTCTATTCAATGTGGGCAATCTACATGCCAAGTTTGAGATCTCTTAGGGTTACCCTTCTTGAGATATCGTTTTTACAAGTGGGTGTCACACACATACATACACACACTTACATGTTCTGGGCCCCTACTGGGGATACTGGAATTTTAGACGTGAAGTGGGATAAAATTTCTGGGGGAGCTGGAGCCAAAACGTTATTGGAATTGTAATGGCTATGTCATAGCTGTAGATACCCTGTCTTAAGATAACTCAGTTTATGTTTCTATCTACTTGGACTGCCAGCTATGGAAATTAGGATCATATTTCATATTTTACACATTACCAAAGTTAGGGAACCGGGGATAACTACTCTCCATTGAAATATCCTCAGTTCACCTGCTTAGCACATGGTCGTGTGTGAAAAAGGGGCATGGTTTACACACAACAACCGGGGATAATTTCACAAGCAAGGGGATGGCATTCACTCCAAGCTAAAACTACACACATCATACATACCAACATGCGCTGGAACTTGCTTGAAACTGTATGATAAGCAGAGGGCACACTTCTTTGACTCCCAAAGGCACATTAGAAGTGATACTAAAATCAGGGATATCCCCAATTTTTATTTTGTCCCCAGTTCACATCTCATGGACCTGTGTGTGTCCCCGATAGGGGCCCATTACAAATGCACACACACACACACACACACACACACGCCCACACGACATCACCATTGCATAGACTCCTTGCCTACCTTCGGCAAGGAATAAAAAAGTCACCTTGATCAAACTAAATGCAGAAAAAACAGAATGTTAATTAATTTCAAGGTTCAACATATGAACCGTCAATCTTTGACCTAATTCATGCTATGTTTACAATTACAGTAACTATATACAAAGAGTATGGATACAGGCTGCAGAGGCTTGTCCTTCTGTTGTGGGCATTTAGGCTTGCCATAGAGTGGCTCATTGAGTTGTTTCATTGTATTCAACAAATTTTCCACACCTGTTAACTTTTCTTCAATGATAAATGGTCCAACTTAGACAAACCCTACATCCTGAACATTTTATGAGAAATACTTCACCGTTCAATTTGATTTTGAAAACATTGTGATCAGAAATTTTTCAAATAATGCACAAAACTGTTACAAGTCAGGACACCACAAAATTCAAAATTTCAACTGTGTCTGTAACTACTAGATATGAAACTTGACTTAGGGATCACTGCCATACTCACTTGCCCCGAACTGCCCGGACAACAATTGCCTCCGGAGAGCTATGAATATGTGCATTGACGTCACACGGTTTTTTCCGAAGGTTTCCGAAGTTAAATGAGCAGGCATGCCAGCACACTATTGTGTGCAACACAATGGGTGTCTGGCATGAATAGACCGGCTTAGCGCAGGATGAATTGCGAAGTTCACTACCAGCTTATTGTCGGGAACGTAAGCTCTCTTTGATACGGAGAGCAAAAGCTAGATGCTTCGATCGATGGAGAAGACATAGGCCTACATGTGTGTTGTGCAGTTTATTTACAGTTTGATTAGAGTATGATACCGTGCTATACTGCTGAGAATAGTACTACTGAAGTCGCCTTTATGGTTAACGCTGAAATTTTTTATTAGAAAAAGAAAAATCCTCCGTTACTAGTCTATCGCTAGAAATGATCACGAGATCAGCGTTTTTATCGCAAGAGGGCTGTTCATCTGCTACGGTAGCAACGATGGACTAATTAATTTGAGTTCATGCTGGGTACACTGCATTTTAAAACGTTGACGTTTTGCTTTCCAAACGTACGAGATTTAGGCCCATTCATAATTTCACAAAGAAATTTGAAAGAAAATAGCAGCTTTTTTTCCCCTTGTTTATAGAGAGATAAGAAAGAAAAGCACTTAATTTCAGCAAACGGATGTAATATTCAAAGGTCGTACAAGTCATCATTGTTTCCCTTTTTAGGAACATGCAAAAAGTTTTACGAAAGTCTGAAAAGTTGTCTTGTTACGAGAATGCTTTGCAAACCCGTAAACACATCTCCTCTTTCCGAACGTGTGGAAATAATTTCTCCCGAAGGTACGAAAGCTTTTGTGACGTTCCATATTTTCCTTTCCAAACTTTTGAAATATTATTCATAACTGCAAACAGAAATTTGAAAGTAAATGGTGGTACTCCCTTTTCCTTCTTTGCATTTAAAAAGACTAATGAAATTTTAGCTAACGGATGTAATTTTCAAAGGTACCGTAATGCAAGTGATAAAAGTTTTTCCTTTTTTAAGTCATACATTTTTTTACGAAAGTTGAAAAATTAGCGTTCCGTTACGGGGGGATTTTCAAACTCGCAATAACATTCCCGAACATGCCGGAATATTTCCGATGGAAGGTACGAAAGCTCTTGGAACGTTCCAGATTTTAAAAAAAGTAATTTGCCGCGGTCTTCTCTCTTTCTCTTTCCCTTTTTCTTTTTTCATAAAAACGCATGATGTTTCAAGCTTGGGGTTAGGTTACAAAGGTCACCCAAGTTATGTAATTTGTGTTTACTTACCGTGCGATTTTTTTACTACAAAAAAGGGCAAATTTTTGGAACGTTTGTTGAAGAAAATCTTCCTGTTTCAGGAAGAAACTGCAAACCCGCATGGAGGTACCTTTTTCCGAACTTGCTGGAGTGTTTTAAACAGAAGCAAACCCGCAATTATATTCCCGAAAGTGAAGGAATTTTCCGACGGAAGGTACGAAAGCTCTTGGAACGTTCCAGATTTTGAAAAGAAACTGTCGGCACTCTCTTCCTTTCCCTTTTTCTTTTTACTTGAAAGACGCATGGAGTTTTAAGCTAGCGGTTAAAGTTACAAAGGTCACCAAAATTATGTAATCCATGTTTTCCTAACTTGCAATTTTTTTTTATTTAAAGAAAAAGCAAAATGCCGTGCGAATTTTTTAGAATGTTTGTAAACGACAATCTTCCCATTTAAGAAGGAATTGCAAACCCGCAAGCATATAGCCTTTTCCGAAAGTGCGAAATTTTTTCACGAAAGGCACGAGAGCTATTGGGGTGTTCCATATTTTTGTTTCTAAACTTATGAAACAAATTCGTAACTGCAAACAGAAATTCGAAAGTAAATTGCGGTGCGCATTTTTTCAATACATTGTATTTAAAAGACGCATGAAGTAGCTAACGGATGTAATTTTCAAAGGAAATGCAAGTGAAATGTTTTTCCTTTTAAAATCATGCAATTTTTTCGAAAGTTTGAAAATAATCGTTCCGTCGCGGGAAAGATTTGCAATCCAGCAATAGCCTACCATTTCCAAACGGGCAGGAATATTTTCGACGGAATGTACGGAAGCTCTTGGAACGTTCCAGATTTTTTTCCAAACGTAGGGAATGTATTTATAATCCCAAACAGAACAGACTGACCACTGCATGGGCTGGCCATTTCATTTTTTTTCTGCAGACGCCCATTTAACTAAGCCATTGAATGTGCAAACGTTCATGGTTGGAGTTCCTTTTTATAATTAGCTCATTGCTGTTTTGTTTTCATCCTAAAAAACACACAATCGATGATTGAAAATATGTGGTATCGGGAGAGGGGGGGGGGGTCGAATACTGATCGAGGAATTTTTTCCTCCTTTCAAGACAGCGTGGACCCACTTTCCGAAATGAATGGAATCCGGTATAATCCTACTTGAATAGCAATAAAGTTTCTAAACATAAGGGTATAAGGAAGGAGGAAGGGGTAGGGAGGGCTTTCGCCTGAAAGAAGTTTAATTGTATTGGGTCAACTTCCGGCCCTGCACCCCTCTTTCCCTTAAGTCACCCCCCACCCTTTTTTGGAATGTCTGGATCCGCGCCTGCACTTTCTGTCCAATACGGGACCTACACTATTGCTGAAAGCATTCTTACCTTGGAAAGGTGAATTATAGTTAACAGCCGCCGGAAGGAACCGCCACTCCGCCAATAAGCTTATAAATCCTAATATTTCCCATTTTTGACTGTCTTGATTCTACACTAGTTTTACAATTTTCAGCTGCACCACATTTAGCCGAATTAACAATGTCGGCCTCATAGATGAGCAGAAGATCTGCTCGAACGACACCTACTGTCAAACACATTACTGTATTTCAGACTATGCACTATGCAATGCTTTATTTTGCATGTTTGTTTACCTCGTCGCGGGAGATCGCTAACACTGCTACATATGAATTGACTGTAGGTCGTATGTGTTCCCAAAACTACGAGAAAACTTGTTTAGCTCTCGTGCTAGCAGAGAATATTTCCAGGTACTGTACATACATCGATAATGACGCCATTGGACATTTCATATTATAAAAGTGACGTACTGTATTTCCATTGGCAGCTTCAACCCCCGTGAGTTTTCTGTCAAACAACCATCTTTTTATATCCCTCCCCTTCTAAGCCACACCCACCTCAAGAAACTTGTAGCGTGGTCTGACTTACGAACGTACTACTGCTTCCGGGTGTAGGCTTACTTAGTACTGTAGCCTAACACCGTTATTTCATACCACATGTGTACAAGGGGGCTCCATTCTAGCGTGGCGATCGGCGAAAAATGATTTTGATGATTATCAGCAAAATAAACTTTTTCGAGCTCCATTTTAGGTCTGATCTTATAAATCTGTGCAGATTAAGTCTGCTCATGCAAAAATTTTGCAGTAAGAGTTTAAAATCGTACGAAATGTTGGAAATTTGTAAATACAAAGATGGCGCCGACTCTCGAAACTTGTTAAAAATCTGAGATAATTTATGAGAGTGACGTCACGTACTGTGAACGTCCAGCCATTTCCAAAAAGGTAACGCAGCTATGGGGGCTGGCCGGTGATCAATGAGTGAGTATTTCGTCTTGCAGTTGTGATTGGATACTTTAGCGAAGAAAATACGTGACTACATTCCGTAGTGGCGCTAACTTGTAAGCATGCAGCGAGTATGTGCAGATATCTACAGGTGCAACAGAACCAGGGCCCACATGTTAACATTGACGCAATTTTGCATGGAAAGACCATCCTCGCTGGGACCTTTATCTTAGCGCGTGATCGACGGCGCCGTACTGAACAACAATGCAGATATAGCCTAGGATTTTCTGGCCGGGTTGAAAATTTTGATCATCTTACAGTAAGCCTAGAACTTGTGTGATGGGCAGGTTAAAAAGGTGATGCATGGAAAAATGAGACCGGGAGGTTAGGCAAGAGGTAAAGCTTTAAATTCACTGAAGGTTGTCATGCATCTTCGCCGTTCTCAGACTTTCTTTGCATGAACTATATTTGGATTTAATGTTTCCTCCAAAACTTTGACCTTATAAGTTATAATCTCATACTGATATCTTGAGGTAAGAATAATTAATTAAAGCCTCATACAAATAACTTAATTCTTGTCACTGAATTTCAGGGCTCCATTTAATACACGTACTAAACCGTCGCATATTAGAGTGTTCTTGTCCCTAGGTCTGAACGTTCGATAAGTGTGGGATATTTGGAGTTATTTAGAGCAACGAGTTTGTATGCAAAATTCTCCATAAACGATATCAGAAATCAAACCTTTCAAAAGAGAACTCAGTGGTAGCGTGATCTATTCTCAAATTTGAAGGGGAGGGGTCGGGCATTTTAATCAATTTTTTTCAAAAAGTTACTGAGTGAAAAAAAATCAGTCAATGGGGAATTTTTCAAAGATAGAGACATGATCCCCGGGGATTGCCGCCCGCGAGACTACGTACGACCGTCATCACTAAAGCGTTTTGTAACAATTATCGTGTCGGTGAACCGACATTGTGCAAGTAACCTTATACTATTACAGTATACTTAGGCTTTAATGTAGACGGGTATACGAAAGGGAGCAGATTTCACCTGCCGGGGGATACAAACTAAGTAGTCTTTAGAATTTTTCTTTAAAGCTTGGAGGAAGTTGTGCGTAATTCGGAAAGTGCTCGGCAATGCCTTGGGGGTCAGAGAGATGATGAGTCAAGCTTCAGTGAAAACGCAAACCTGCCTCTGCCCGGACCCGCACAAAAGGGGGAATGGATGGCTTCCCTTAGTATCTCAATTATCAAATATTTCTACATGGGGGGGGGCACTCGCCCCTCTTTTCGCAAATCTGGAAAATGCTGGGACCAAGGCGCGGGTCACCCGACAGCAATTTCGGATCGTAGGATTACGATCTGACTTTTTGCGTCTGAATGAAAATCTCCGGCCATCCCTGGTCGAAAGAGCCAAACTGATTTCCATATCTTTGTAAATCGGTATGATATTCATTGAAGAATTATGAAAATAAAATGTAAACCAATTATTTTGTGATGTCATGCCAGCAAACAGCCTTTATCGTACGAGCGTTGAAGATCGGGATCGATTTTCGAACAAATATTGCACTGCTGTTGCCTGTTGAGCGACATAAGCAAATATAGGGGCCTAATGGTAGCAGCACAGTTTATCGTGAAACATAGCAGATTCTTTTTATCGACAGACCTAGCCTATAGCGTGATGATGATCCCAAGACCAAAGTCTGAAGAAGAAAAAAATTAGAAAGAAGCTGGTGAGATTTAGAAAAAATAGGATCGGATTTCGAATTGAAACTGGATGTAGCCTAGATGTGTGACCCGCCCTTATGTAAGGCTCCCCGATGAAATTTTTCAAATTTCCCCACCCCCGGGGGTGCCTTCCCGACAGGAGAAAGGCTCTCATAATAGCTCCACCCTTACTCACCATCTCTCCCAACAGGAGAAAAATAGTCCAGTCCGTTAAAATTTCACTTCCAAATATTCCAAAAGGCACTACAAGTTACGGTAATCTATGTTTTAAATCTGTTGGGTAAGCATCTCAGACGTAAAACAGTATACGAACCAAAGTTATCTAGATGACATTTATTTCATAAAATAGCTTCAACGCATGTGTAAATTATTCCAACTTAGCCCTGTTTAATATTTTCAAAAATTATTCTTCCTTAATTTTCCCGTACGATAATTTTTTTCTTCAGTTGCATAAGTTGCTTTGGTTGTTGCTAACCTAACAAGTTTACTGTATGAAAATACGAGCCTAGCCTGTCTAGTGTTTAAAAAGAAACATCGAGTGACAGTGCTTTGGATATTGCATGCACTAGTTGCTGTTGTACTTGCAGCAGAGCTAGCGCGTGAAGGTTATAACAAACGATGTAAAATTATTTCGGGAAATCTAGGCTACGGTATGTATATATCTATAATTTTAAACCTGTAAATAAATATCACAAAACCATTGGCTACTACAGCTGGTTCTAACATCAACATAACGAGGAAAAACACAAAACAAAATGCATTGAGTACTTTATTTCATTTAAAAAGAAAGGAAAGTCTTTTTCACATTAATGCACAACGAAATTTCGTCATTGCGTTTGTCATTTTGCCGGTTAGTGGTAGATGACCGAGTCTTGGCACGGCATGTATAAACCAAAAACCCCGACATGTGATCTTCATTGTATGTACACCTTGTGATTCTTTTTTCTAAAAGTCCCCACGACTCTCTGGCGAAGAGCCAAGGGGCGAAAACCAAACAATTACTCCCGGAGGAGTTCTGCTCCCTGAAGGAGCTTAACGTCCCAAAAGGACAAGTACGCCCTCCAAAGGGCAAACACTGGGTGGTCCTGCTCTAGACTGGCTGAATAGAACAGAAGCCACAACCTGGATGCAGTTTAACGTCATGCCCAGGACACCTTGTGATTTCATCGTGTTGTAGTACAAGTAGGCTCTCTATGGAGCAAAGTATCGATCTTTTAGGTGAGCCCTGTAACACACAACCTGCACGCTTTTGTGTTACAAATCGGATTAAATCAAGGCCGAGAACAACCTTTGCATAATTCGGAAACGATCGTGAACAGGCAGAAGGTGCACAAGCACTAATGAGTCACGCTTCAGTGAGCATCCTTACGTCCTCTCCGGGCAGTTTGGTCCAAGTGAGAAAGGCAGTGACCCCTTATTATGATAACTATGGGCATTGTCACATGGTAGTGTCCCTTTAACCCTCTCATTAAGTAATGATACAAACTCAATGAGCCCCTCTAAACTGGAGAGTGGGGCTTTTTTTTCCTTGAAAATTTTGGGCTGCTTCAAAAATAAGTTCCCCACTTCAAAATTGGCTGCACAGTCCACAGTCCCTGCTATATGCTCTATAACTTTAACTTAACAAAAGATTGATTCACAAAAATGCCCTTCTGAACCTTTGGAGTAGCAAGTTACCATGGCAACATATTTTTGTCTACTGTAAGATCACATCCTCAATGAGACACTACAACCTTAGCACTGAAACTGCATGACAAACCTTAGCCTTGTTGTCAAATTGTGCAGTCAATTTCTCCCAAAGCAACCTCCTACCTCAGATACCTATAGAGTGAGAGTTAAGTACACAATGTTTGGGTGAATCATACAATTATCTGTGAATATCTGTGAACTTTACAGCGACAAAATGTCAATTCAAGACACCTGCTTAAGGTCCCCCTGGCATACAAAATCATAACATCTAC
Source organism: Holothuria scabra (assembly GCA_037179385.1). Lineage (NCBI taxonomy): Eukaryota > Metazoa > Echinodermata > Holothuroidea > Aspidochirotida > Holothuriidae > Holothuria > Holothuria scabra. The sequence continues at coordinate 5,352,868 of CM074191.1, forward strand.
TTTATTACCTTCTCAAATGATCCAAACCAGCTTTCTGTGATTATTTCAGTGTTTCTGTACTTTAAACTCTGCTGTTTCAACTCACATCTCAAATATGTTTAGATTTCTCTTTCAGCACATAATATGCTCCCTGACTCATTTATAGCAGCCATAAAATATTTTTTCATAAACTAAACTCAAGTCTGCAGCCTACTTCAGGACTGAACTCCATGTCTGCCTACAGCCTACTTATCCTGTCTTACCTTCATACACTAGCTCTATGTTTTAAAACAAAAGAAATCACACAGTCAGCCATGCAGACTAAACGTTGATTTGCCAGACAGACCTCTACGAATCATTCATCCAAGGCATTACAGATTTTGCGAATGACAGATACCATTCCATAAAGGAACATTTTCAGTCACAATTCTCACACATAATAGTTTTTTGAATAGTAGTTATGAAAGGTGCTTTCCATCAGGGGGGATCAAGGAAAAAGTTTGGAAATTTTAGTTGCCACAGCAACAGGAAAGAAAGAGCAGCAACTACCCTTAGACAGCAGTTTTTACAAATTCCACATATTTTCAATGATTTACAGCAAATATGCAATAAAACTGAGATTGTAATCTCTCAAGTTCATGAAACAAACTATTACTGAACATACTGAGATAAAATTTTGCAGGTGAGGAACAGGGGAATATAATGTGTTGTTCTTTCAGACAATTTGCTCTAAGGTGGTTAAGGTGAATTTTGAATTTTATTCTAATATTTTGAACTTTTATTCCAAGAGTGACAAGTTCAAGCAAAGCTATATGAGTGAATCACCTTGAGGGTCAGTTATGGGAAAGGAAAGGACTACTAGGGCTGGAGTATATAGTACACTGGCAGATTACTGATGTTCTGCTTTCAAAGAATTTAGCCTCTAGGGCTTCATGTGGCCTCCAATAGGAGTAAATAAGGTTCCTGCCTTTTCTGGGAACAATTTTCATGACTTTTTAATGACTTTTCCAGGACCATATCAAGGATCTTGCATGAAGTTTCCATCTATAACAGCAAAATTGAAGGTGAAGAGGATAAATTTTGATAGTATCGGTGAGAATGTAACAACAACATTTCAAGATATTTCCAGGTCTTGAAGTAATTTATTTTCAGATTTTCAGTCTTTTCCAGGATTCTGATGCATGCTGAAGCCCTGATAAGAAGGTGTATGGTAGAGTTGTGGTGAGGTGAGGGTTGAAGCCCTGATAAGAAGATGTATGGAACGGTTGTGGTGAGGTGAGGGTTAAAGCCCTGATAAGAAGGTGTATGGTAGGGTTGTGGTGAGGTGAGGTTTAAAGCCCTGATAAGAAGGTGTATGGTACGGTTGTGGTGAGGTGAGGGTTGAAGCCCTGATAAGAAGGTGTATAGAACGGTTGTGGTGAGGTGAGGGTTGAAGCCCTGATAAGAAGGTGTATGGTACGGTTGTGGTGAGGTGAGGGTTAAAGCCCTGATAAGAAGGTGTATAGAACGGTTGTGGTGAGGTGAGGTTTGAAGCCCTGATAAGAAGGTGTATGGTACGGTTGTGGTGAGGTGAGGGTTGAAGCCCTGATAAGAAGGTGTATAGAACGGTTGTGGTGAGGTGAGGGTTGAAGCCCTGATAAGAAGGTGTATGGTACAGTTGTGGTGAGGTGAGGGTTGAAGCCCTGATAAGAAGGTGTATGGTACGGTTGTGGTGAGGTGAGGGTTGAAGCCCTGATAAGAAGGTGTATGGTAGAGTTGTGGTGAGGGAAGGTTGAGATGAGGGTTGCAGGCTTCAACTTCAATGGCCACGATTGCCATTACACATTCCTTGTGTGCTGCAATACCCTGATAAAATGATTGACAGGCACGACCAAAGTTGCGATTGTTACCCTCAGTGTATGGCTTCAGTGCTCTACTAATTCTTTCACTATACAACATATAGTTTTGTTGTGTTTGCTTATTTTCTAACCCATCTGCAAATGACCTTGGTGCCCTTGTTCAGAAATGAGAATGCTTTATGCCCTGACTGATGACCTTGGTGCCTTAAAACTCCAAACTAAACCAAGGCCTCATGGTCTTGCCCCTTGAAATTTGAAGTCTGAGGTCTGCGGCTGGGATGGGTGGAGGGAGGAAACACCAGGAGTTCATAATGTTTATAACTATCAGCAGAAAAATTACTACTGATCCTCTGCAGCCCCTCTCTGTTTGTCAGAGAAAGGGAACAGAGATTTATCATCCCATCACAGAGCCCTTTAATGAAATGCTGCACCTCCTAAAAACTCAAAATCCTGTCGAGTGGCTGTCTGGACAGAATTTTGGACATTGTTTATTAGAGCAGGAGTCATCATCTCACACCTTGCTTCCTCACTCCTCTCCATCTTGAACTAATTCTGAAGGCTGAACAGTGACACATCATCTTAAACAATAAAGTTAATGAACAGTTAGCAGCAAGTAGTTCCACCTTCTTGTTGATAAGGAATTTGTGGCCAGTCAATGGGGACTAATTTGGAGTTTGCTCTACAGATTAAGTAGAGATAACAACTCTGGAGACAGGTGGAGAGAGCCACAGATGTTGCTGCACTTGGCTAATGGCCCTTTTTTGACATGATGCCCAGACCACCCTATTTCATGAATTGGCTATTGCGAATCATGTTACAATATTTTTCTTGCTGAATTGTTAAATTTACAAGGAATGTATCCGTCACTTACCTTTAAAAATAACAGAACTAAGAAGAAAGTTGTAAGATTTAACTTTTGTTTCAAAAGAAGTTTGGGTCAACTGCTTGCCCTCAGAGAAACCACCTTTAAAACTGTGTCTCATATCTTCTGGAATTGCTTTGCAATGCTGAAACCCAGGGTCTGTTCTACTGTCCTGACAAACTGGTGCCCTCATTCCTCAAAACTCCCTGGTTTGGTTATCAAAGAGCCCTGATACTAACCTCCTATTCACATTATGTATTAAACCCTACTTACCTGCCATAATCCTTTGAAAAGTGTTCAGAATGACAGGATGGCTATATAGAAATCCTGTCATGTTGCAGACTTGCCAAAGGGTTACCCCTTGTAAGTAGGGTTACCCCTGGTAAGTAGGGTTACATAATAAATTGGAGGTGAGGAGTGGTCACATGGATTAGCATAATGTGTATTATTGGTACACTGTGTCATGAGTCCCTCTTTTCATTATACGGTTTAAAACTAGACAGCAATATCTTTTCTACCTTTTGAACCAAAATATTATTGTGCATGAATGATGAAACAAAGTTTTAACAACTATAAATCTGTGAATTACAACAGTAAAACACACCTTTGTGGGTTGCTGCTATCCCTAGATGAACTTCGTCTACACCTCTGCGCATAAACTGCATAAACCCTTCCGTCATACAATATCCTTTACTAATGCACGATTTATCGATGATTTTAACCTTTAAATTCTGAAAAGCTTTATGTCTGTCTGGTAGTTATTACCATACAGTGAAACATACCATCAACAATAAAGATAAATTGTTATGATGGCAATAATCTTTATGACAGAAATGATACCAGCTTGTTATTGAACCAAACCCTGGACTTGTTCAAAACGTACCTTGGCAAGCACACATATGTCCACACGGCTGGAATAATACTGCTGCAGTCTTGTCGGAGCATACCAAACATTCTTCAATCTGAAGCAAATAAAATGGGTTGACATTAGAAAAGTACCAAAACCTCATGCACAGGCTATTATTTGCAATGGTACCTGTACCCGTACCCATCTCCAGTACAAGATTCTGTACTCATACCCATACCGGCATTCACAACCTTGTACTCATACCCATACCTGTACTAATGACCTTGTACCCATATGTGTACCCATACTCATGACCAATTTTTCTTTGGATTCCTACCGCTACCAATACTCACAACCTGGTACCTGTACCCGTACTCATGACCTTGTACCTGTACCCGTACTCATGACCTTGTACCTGTACCCATGGTCCTGTACTCACACTATAACACTGGATCAAAGTTACATCTGCTAGGGGAGGAGTAACTCTATGATCACCCATGAGGGGAGGAGTAACTCTATGATCACCCATGAGGAGCTGACTTATTCTTCCTCATTTGTTCTTCAATTTCATACAAGAAGCAGGTAGCCTGATAACATGACGTAAAACGTCCCACAGCTAAACAAAGGATCAAGCCTTACACAACCTCTTTGATCAATTACGCCACTTGATTACTAAATACTACTTTTCTTCAATGCAAATAGCGGACTGTGTACTGCCAGATAGAAGATGCCTTTTGTTGTAAAATACTCCTGATTGACAGGCTATCTGAATGCTGAACAGGCTTGATTGTTTCTCCTAGAAAAGCCACAAAAATTTGGGTGGGCAAGAGCAGTTGTATCGAACCAGTCCTCTCTTCCCGAGTTGTGTCTGTCAACTAAGGGTTGTGGCTGTAAAAGGAGTGCATATGATGATGCAAAGGCCATTTGGTGGTACTTGTAAAATACTGAGATACTTTTTGGGACATGCTGCTAGAACTGAACAGGACGTTTTAGCCAATGTTACCCGAGAAAAAGGCATTTACTCAGTGAAGCTTGTCTCTGTAATTGAGGCAGTTAACCCCGTTTAAACCAACCTTGTTGCTCTATTGAGCAAATAGTCTTTGAAGGATGCAAATTCCTTTAACTTTATTAATCTCAAGATACCTGAACAGGAAGTTCTCTGATTAATTCTGGAGTATTAGTTGCCAGCTTGAGATGGCTAAAACTTGCTATTTGCTTCTATTCTCATGGAGCCAATTTTATGGTATTCATGAGGCCACATATGTCACAATTACCCAATTAATTTTCCATTTCAGACAACATGAAATGACTATTCAAAAGGTTGCATTTACCACAACAGACACAAAGGCCTCCTTTGTTTACAACTGCTCATTTCCTGGAAATGATTACAAAATATTATGATTTCCTACTTCCTCTGTTTTGTACATCTTTTATCACTTGCTATATTTCAAAGGTACTTCGGTGTATGTTACAGGTTTCCTGAAAAATGACTTAACAAATGTCAGGAACGTAAATCAAGAAACAGTTGCTTTCAGTCTAAAACTTTGAACAGATGAAGGAAAGAAATGTTTAAAATGTTTATCTCTTAACTATTAAATCTAATTGAGCTTGGTCTTGGACTTTTTTTTTAACTGTGCATTGGGACTTCTTCTGCTGTGCAACTAATAGGACAAAAACTCCGTTCTGGCGAGGGATTAAGTGTAACTCCAGAAGTCACAGTGGGATGCATTAAAGAAATGTTGCTGGTAAGTGGAAATTCATTGCGCCCAACCTTTCCTCTCCTCCTTTGTGAGATCTGTTCAGAGTGTTCTGATTCATAAGCAGTGAATTTCCCCACGTTCCTGTTTCCCTTCTGCTGAGTACAATTTGAAGGGATGAGAAAGTAATCATGTTATTAGGCTGAAAGAAAAGCTGATGTGAATTTGACACATTTGGGCACACATATTTTGCTGAATTTATGTTGCTTAATTAGTCATTGTTTTCTTTTTCCCTTAAAGGCCAAATCTTATTATCCCAGACAGGTCCAATTTTCTGCACCATTTTCCCTTCCTTCCTTTTTTATAGCTGTCTAAAATTCTTTCTTGTGCAGATAATCCTAGATTATAGCTTAAGGGCATATCCTGATGAGTCTAAAAAAGGTCCTGCTGCATAATCAGTACACTCCCTGTGCATGCTGTGTAATATGTAGCTACACTGAATCTTTTGAACTTATTGTCAATCAAAAAGCTTAACCAATTGATGATTTTGCTACCCCCATAAAAACATTGTTTGGTTGGATGATGAGCAACTACTTTTAAATCTTATCTTCTCTTACCTTAGTTCTAGACTGGACCTGTTCTTTACAGATGAGGCACTTCTTGACCCTTGGGGAACACAATGAACAGGTGGCAATGTGTCCACAAGGTCCAAACAAGGTGTCCCTTTTCATATCTGAGCATACCATACACTCATCCATTGGTGTCCTGTCCTCAGTCTCTGATTTGGCATCTTTGGTCAGCTCCCTGTTACAAGAACAAAACAAATGCTCATTTGCATCTTATCTCAAGGGTTTTGAATATCTAACTCAGTAACTCTAAAGAGTATACTCTGTTGCTTTTATAGGCAATCAGGTTGCAGCCTCCTCCACCTCCTCTGGCTGTGTCAATGCATGGTTCATCATTGTTTAACCTCTTCGCTACAAATGGTTTCACTGCCAAACCATAATTTACCATGACTATATGGTTTTGCCACAAAACCATAGCACTCAGCTGCATTCTGGCACAGCTAATTATAAATCTATGGTATGTAATCATGTTTTGGACATGAAATAGGCTTGAAGAGAAGATATTAAACACACATGCATCCTCTTGGGGCACAGCAAGCTCAAACATGGTGGCATTCATACAAAAACATGGAATTTCCCGGAACCTATACATACGTAAGGTGTATACATAATATAGTACATAGATCAGTAAGGTGGGATTGAACCCCTTTCGTAGCGAAAGGGTTAATCTATAACTATGTAACTATACTGCTAAAATCTCCAAAACTTACCTGGTTTGGGAATCTATGAGCCCTACTTGCCTCCCCTATTACTAGTATTGGACAGCCCCATAAACTGCGGAATAAATCTGGCAATGAAGAAACCTCTAGGTGGCGTCCTACTTCCTAACCAGCTTGCTATAAGTCACCCTTGCTTGAGTTATTGCACAGTATATGGAGCTGTCCAATAGTAGTAATAGGAGAGGTAAGTAGGAGCAAAATGGATTGGTTGCTTAACAATAACCTCACACATTTTACCCAGGTAACTACTGTTATGTTTTGAGTATCTCTTGTAAACCAGAGGAATGCAAACAAAAAAGGAGGGTAGACTTGTATTTACACTATAAATTTGTAATACGAAGTGCCAGATTGCTTGGTACTTTCAACAGGAGATGACATGAGACAACTGGTCACCTTTAGGCTACAGAACAGTCATGGACTAGATTTTGTCGTTCAAAGTTAAAATGTACCGAAAAAAACCAAATCCCAACTCGAACATCAAAACAAGTGTACACTTGAGTATAGAGTTAAATTTATCTGTGGGGTCTAAATGTCCTACCAAGGACCCATAGAGGTCATGTAATGATGACATAATCTCTGCATACTGTGAGCATTGGGGTGCCATGCTGGATAGAAGCTCAGTATTGTTGTTAGAAAGCGAAAAGGCTTTGTTTTATTTTAATTCAGGATCATTCACTCATTTCATCAAAATATCCTGTCAGGCTTTCTTCAGTAGGTATGAGAACTTCTTAAGTAGATGATAAGTAGTTACAGAGAGTCCATAGGGTAAAGGAGGGGGGGGGGTGAGATCCCCCTGCTGGACCCAAATTGCCTGCCAGTGCCCTTTTTTAATTTTTCAAAGCTTGCTTAAACACACCCCTGTAGGCTATTCTTGCTCGCCTCTGACCAAAATCCTTAGCTCAGCCACTAATGTTAACACCACTTTCATCAAGTTACACCGAGACATGACAAATCATTCTCTGTGGTTTATGTTTGGCAGCAATGAGAAACCTATTGTCCAATGATTATGCTGCTTAAGTGCAGTGTGTCTAAGGATGATTTCACATGCATGAATGTGGGTTGGCGAGAAATACCTATGACAAAATCTGTGACAATGTGTACCACAGGGAATTCCCTGGCAGAGAACAGTAGTGATTACCCCCTGAAAGTTTTTTTTTCCCCCTTGAGAACCTTGTCTGCCTGCAGTCTAACCTTGTGACACTACCGAACCACTTGGAAAAAGTGTTCAATGGCAGGCATTACTTCTCAAACTAATACTATGGGTCACATGTCTGACATTTTTGTGTTACGTAGCTTTTCTGCTAAAATGGTCACCCAAACCCTCCCTCTAGGCATGGTTCCCTCTCCCACTATTCCCAAAAAATAACAACCTGATAGAGTCAGCCCCTCAGGCAAATCCTCTGCACAGCAATTCAAATTTCCAGGTGGGGTAAGCTATCTAGAAAGGGTTATTTATATCTACAAGTGGCCATTGTCGGGAGGGGGAGGGGTAAGAAAAAGAAATACTGTCCTGTTTATAAAACAGAACCATAAAAATGGCCCAGGAAACAACTTAAAACACACCACCATCACCTCAAATACCTTACTTACATGTTCTGCTGTTTGTGGCATTTCTGGAGAGCCCTGCAGAGATTAGGGTCTGGGCAGAGGTCTAGGGGAGATTGACTCTTCTTATTCTTGATGTTGAGGTCTGCTCCATTAGCTGCCAGGAAGCAAGCGATGGATGCACTACTCTTCTTGTCACCAGACTGGGTACCTATACCCATCAGTAGCTATTGAAACAACGCAGTTATATGAGAAAGATGGGTAAAATGAGTGACATTTGAAAATTAAAATATGGTTGCACCAAGACAAGACATGACACAGGAAGTGTTTATGGAGAGACCTTCTAATATCTGCAGGTAATACATCAAGTAAAACTTTTTGTCATTATTTCATATGTATTTGATTTTGGAACCGCCTTATGAGCAACTTGTAGTGTGTGTGTTCATACTAACACGGACAAACCTGCCTGGACCCACACTTCTATTCATACTAACAGCTCTCCCATACTTACAGTACACTTTGCCAAACCTGCCTTTTCAGGCTGCCTATACTCACACACTTGTAAGAATGTACTTGTCATGGTATACTCTTCCTTTCTCATGCTGGTACTAACACTTGCAAGAGTGTATTAACCCTTTACCATTGTTTGGGTCCTTTTGGACCCATGCCGAGAGCGCGGCTGTCACCCATCTTTACTGTTTCACACGGAGCTTGAAACTGCAAGAAGACAACTGAAAATTCGGCCACAACAACGAGAGAGACAATAGTTTAAGGTCACGGGGTCAATAGGCTACGGAAGCTGATGCAGGGCATGCTACGTCCACTTTTCCACCCACTCCCGAGGCAGGAAAATATACCCCAATCGGAGCACAACGGTAAAGGGTTAATACTTGCACTCATACTAACAACTCTGGCAGCTACATTGCCATAGAGTATGCACTCATACTTACACTTTACTATCACTTGTCTGTACTTGACAATAAGAATGGATTTGTACTTGCAATGTAATCACATTCTAGCAGTCTCATCAATAGGCTAATGCTCTGGGCCTACAGAGATGCAAACCAAGAAGAGGTCAATTTCCTGAAACTTGCTTATTCAGGATTACCAGCATTCCAAGGGAAGGGTTCTCCTTTGAGAAAACTTTTCACTGCAGGCCTAAGTGTAAAATGGTTACCTATCTGTATTATTTTCAAGTAAATTCATGTAGTAGAAATTACACTAAACTGTTGGCCAAAAGTTTTTGCCTAGCAGAATATATTTCCTGAGAATTTTGCTAAAGACTTTCAATTTGATGAAAGTTGGGAAATTTCCTGAACACTTTTATCTTTGCATCTAATCTTTTACACAATAAATTTTTATCAAGTTTATCATAATCCCATTCAATGGTTGCAGTATCTGAATCTCCAATACTGACAGAGAGTACATAAAGTTCACTACAACAGTTTACTCTGCATGAGCTTTGCTTCTCTGGCAACCTAAATTTCCACAACCTCCATTAGCTATAAAAATACGGAAAACATCAAAACATTGTAATAAACAGATGCTACCCCTAGTCGTTTATTCAATTATTAAAGCTGGTTATTTCTGAAACAGACAACACTCCGACTGTTTTGCATTCTAACTGCGATGTCTTGCACAACAGGATAGTTTGCACTGGATCTTTACATATTTATAACATTCGTTAATAAACATGGTTCCAAACATGAGCAAAAGAAACAATTACTGGGAGGATCTGGGGTAATTTGTGAGGGGATGGGGGAGGGTTTGCAGATCCTTCAATATCTACTAGCCTGCATACGTGCAATTATTTTCAGTTTCCTATGGAGTTTTTTTTTTCACTTTTGAGGAAATCTTCTTGCTCTCTCCCTCTCTCTTTCTCCAGTCTGTGCAAGCCTGACTGCTTGGATTCCCTTGAAGTGGAGGACACCTTAAAGAAATTGATGACCCTGGGCCCATAGCCAAAGATGGTGGGGTGACATGAAATCTAGGAGGGAGGGGGAAATTTCTTCAGGCATAAGATGAGTAACAATGCTTTCAGTCAATTGCAACTTGAAATTTCCTGGGGTTGTAAACTTTTTGAGTGGGTAGGGCAGATTTACCCTTGGCCCTTTTAGATCAGAGGCTTGCTGCCCTTTCCCATAATTTCTAAAACATGACAAAATTTTGAAAACTCAATTTCACCTTCAAATTATACTTCCAGTTATAAGATAATGTTGGTTTGTAGAGAGGGGAGAGAGTTAGTCATCTTACCTTCCCAACATCCTGCATATCCTGTAGTTGTCTGAGTTGTGAGAGGGTGTGGTGTCGGAGAGCCTCATGAAGCGGGGTGTCACCATCTTTGTCTGGGACGTCGAGCTTGGCTCCAGACCGAACAAGGAGCTACAAAAGAAATTAAAATAGACAAGAGGGTTCATCACTATGGTCCATTTCAAAATAACAACTACAAAGGATTGTGGGACAGATTTCTGGTACAGGTCATTTTTGTCAATGACATTGTTCCATGGCCAAAAATTACACCCACCCAAACACTGTCCCACAATTTTTGTGACTGTGTTTTGACAAAGGATCCATGGCAGCGTTAATATCTTAGGTGGTGATATTTATTCTGGTGGAAATTACAGATGATAGAGAACAGGTTTAAAGTTGAACCTAAATGCTTGTGGCTCATAATGATCACAGTCCCATATATAGTTTTATGGATGTGAGCAACGAATGGGGCGGGAGGGAGGAGAGACACTCCCTCAAAGTTTCAAATGGAACTGGCTACCCCCCCCCCCTTTTGTTAAAAGCCCACAGTTGGAAAGGAGAGGGAGGAAATTTCTCCACAAATGTATAATAATACATGAGTAGCAATCGCAAGTTTGTAGTAACCCAAAGATTACCCTGGTAGTCTCTAGGATGCCAATTGAATAATTGGTCACCTTTCTAATGATAACAAATGAAACTAGCTACCACTCCCATCATAAAATAATTTGTGAAAATTTTAAATATTACCCTAACAATCTGGGTATGTTGTCTCTCAACTGACAGATGCAGAGCTGTCTGTTGGTTCATGTTCTGCACATCCAGATCAGCATGACCCTGTAAAAGAAAAACACAAAGAAATATGTACATCACTTTGAAAGACTAATAAATATTTACAATTCTTTGATTTTCGTTCACAAACAATTGCAAATGTTGATCTTCTTTTATAGCCTTCATTCCCAAAATGCAGGTTGCAACCCAAAACTGAGTCACAAGATAGAAAATGATGAGTGAAAAGTCTGTCTCAGAGCTGGAAAAAGGCTGTGGCTGGCTCAACTTGAACCAATAGGTTGGAAACTGGTTAGTAAAACTAACTGAGAGCTGTGAGAATAGCAGAGTGATGCAATGGGTTTGCAAAATGCCGCTTGAAACAACACTGCAAAAATATCGGTACACATCTCTTTTTTGAATTGCTGAAGAATGCCAAATCTTGAAATTTGGGTCAAATGAGAAATCAATGGAAATCATTGTTTTAGGGTATGTCTGAAGAATTTGATCCCTTTGAGGACACTTTTGACTTTAGGAACACTTTTGACTTCAGGGCTTTTACTTTCCTTTTATAGCTAAGAACATCAGATTCAGTGTTCAGGCAGCTGACCATAGTTTGGGTTTATATTTTACCAGCCCCAATATGAAACCAGTCGAGCAACAAACTTAAGCCAATATGGATTATAATCTCTAAAACCATCTGATTTGGGTTAGTGTTTCTTCAAAGTGCCCTCAGCTAGTAAGGCTTTGTTAATTAGTTAGATGGAGTTTTACGGCCCAGTTTAAAACCAATTGCTCAGCAGGTAAGGGGTCCCCAGTGTTGCCAGTTTTTGCCAGAGGGTTGATGCAGGCAATAATGGTATAAGTAAATAGGAGGGGAGGAAAAGTGAAATTGACACATGGGTTCCCATTTTGTGGCTAGCCAACTCAACAATTTAAATAAAAAATAAAAAAAAAAAACAAATTTTGTTTCTTCTGAAAGGCCAAGTCTATTTCGCTGACCTCCTATTGACCTATGTATATCATTATTGCCCGCAAAAACCTAATAACACCGTGGCAACCCCTACCTAATGAGGGCGCGCTATACCCTAGCTACTTCCTTCTTCGTTTTTGCCTTATCGTGTTTACGCGTGTGGGAAAATCGTCTGGTAAAATTCCGCTATTTTTTACGTACAATCTTCATGATTCTGACCAATCCTTTTCGTCTACGCCGTGGACTGCTCCTTGACGCCTTCTACCAAAACCATGAGTATCCTTTGTCTTTCAGGCCTTTTTTTTCAGGTTTTTTATTCTTAGCTTAAGTATCAAGGATTTTCACCATGTGTGATCCTTTCATCTATGTTACTTTGTACAGGGAGCGGTCTCGCACCGCCATTTTGTTCCCGGTGCGGGCTCCGGGAATTGCAGTCCGTGGTGGAGCTTCCCCCCTCCCCCTCTTCTCCTCCCTTCCGTGTAGGTTGTGGTACGGGTTTCGGGGGTTATCGTCGGCGTTGGCTTCCTTTGATATTTTTTTTACGTCCTTAGCCGGTTCCCGCCCTCTCGTTTCCTTACATGCATGCCTTAGGAATCGTTGTTTATTGATCTCTATCCATTTTGCTTGTTTACATTACCTTACAGGATTTTCAGTTTGTATGCATGTTGTAGGATTTTTTTATGTGTTCTCCTTCATGTTTAAAAATAAAAAAAATTTAAAAAAAAATTAAAAAAAAAATCAAATTTTGTTTCTTCTGAAAGGCCAATTCTGATGGGGAAACTGGGTTGCTTTTGGATCATAACCTACCTACTATGGTTGACCCAGTTTAAAATCCAACATGAAGCTCTGGAAAGATTCAGGCTAAATGCTTTAAAGTGACTGATCGAGTTGATATCTATAACTTCATGAGAGTTTTAAGGGTATTACCGTATTACAATGCTTTCAATTAGCAAAATTAATCAAGTTTAATGTACAAAAGTTATTGATAAAGTAAAATTTTGTATTTTGTGGTATTCTGACTTGTAACTGTTTTGTGCATAATTTGAAAAATTGTCTGGTCACAAATTTTTTAAAACCAAATCCAACTGTAAAATACTCTCTTACAAAACAGTTATTTGTTTGTAGATATGGGGATTGTCTATTAGTTTGACCACTTGTCATTGGTTTGTGAAGAAAGCTAAACAGGTTTGGAAAAATTTTTTGAATTTAATGAACCAAGTCAATGAGCCTCTTTTATTGAGTATTAAACCGAGGTGTTTCCAAAAAGTAAAGGAGGCGGAAATTTTTTGAATGTTCGCCTAGACAACTCAATGCTAATTTCCACATTTGTTATTGTTTTTGTGGCAAAAGGCAAGGTCCAAACAACTGTGGTTGTATTCATGCCTGACAAAGACTCAATATACTTTACATTGATAGTTACCTGTTGTACCAATAGTTCTGCTACTTCTACATGGTTGTTGAGTGCTGCCAGATGGAGGGCAGTATAACCATCATCCTTCTGTTCATCCACAATCCATGGGCGTGGCAAACGTGTCAACAGGATTCTCATTGCACTGTAAGAAATATAAAATAGGGGCCATACATTAAAACTACTGCTACATAAATTATCATTTGCAATCCTTCCCACTATCCTATATTGACTTCTTTCAGCCATGAATATTCACTAATGCAACATATTTCAATGGATATTCAAAAGAATTTGTTTGGTGTTCACTTGAGTAGGGGTTGGGGACATGACTGAACAAAGATATATGCTGAACAGCTTGCTATATATGCAGGTAACTAAAGGTGAGGCATATTGCACCATATTTGCATGACATGAATTCTCCATTACATACTCTTACCAGACTTGCCAGGGGCTACTCCGGTAGGAAGGATTAGGCCACCTTATTGATTTGTTGGGGGAGGGCATCCTATTGGCCCAGGATACCTTTTCAGTGTGTCATGCATAGGTGACTTTCAATTTGTAAGGTCTCAGAAGTCAAGATGAAGTTGATGTCTGCCAGGAAGTTAATTGGGCTGAACAGAGTTAAGAGGTTCAGTTGTTTTGGACTTTTTCTAAATTCTGGCTAATGGGCGTTTCATGAATGTGAGCTATACATGAAACTGAATGAGATCTTGACCCACATTTTGAAACTAAATTTTAACTTTTCTGTAGATTTTTATCTTGTTGACGCAACACAATCCTGTAAGCGTGTCATTTTTAAATCTCATTTGACTATACTTGCTAATACTTGCAAACCCTAAAGCCGAGATGCCAACATTTACATCCAGAAATCAGGGAGGTTTCACAAAAGAATCAGGGAGGATTTAAGAATTATATGCAACTTAATGAGGGAAAAACTTTCTTGCATCAGGGAGCAGAGATGAGTCTGAGACTTCAAAAAAAAGAGGAAATTGAGAGGCGGGCACTTGGGATGGGGGTCCAGGGGAGAGCTTAGGGGCATCAAAGGGCATTGATATCATTTTAATACAGACTTCTGATTGGATAGAAGTAACCCTGAGGGCTGTTTGTATAAGTATAATAGCTGAGATTTATGATACATTTTTGGAAGAAACTTCTGGGGTATTTGAAGCAAGAAAGAGGAATGAAGAAAAACAAAGAGGAAATTTCCTCTAAAAAGAGGAAGTGTCTCATGCCTGAGGGAAATTGTCATATTTGCTCCCTGGAATAGACAAAAATCCTTGAATTTTCAGGGAGCCTCCCTGAGAATATTAGGGAGGATTGGCATCTCTGCTAAAGGTCTGAAAAAATTACATCATTCAAATTATTTGCTGCAATATTCCCACATGTGCTCTAAAGGTAACGGGGTGTATGAAGGGGGTGGGGGTAAGATTATAGAAAAAAAAGAGACATCGCATGTAAAGCAAAAACCTTCTACGCATATAGGTCATCCAGTCTCACAGGTTAACCTCTGGCAAAAGCTGATCACTTTAAAACATGAAAAACAAGTGACACATAAGTTGCATCATTCAACTATTAAAAGCTAAGAACAAACAATTTTTCTTGACAAAAAAACTAATTTATTTTTCTTTGAAAGGGCATTAATTACTGCTTGAGAAAAAAGCTACCAAACTGCATTATTATGAATTATATATCTATATCCTGCATGAAAAGAGGGAATCTGTTTTTAATATGCTGTGATGCAGCTTCTTGAGAAAGCAACTTAGACACCCCAGCAGATCAACGGCCATGTAAGGTGTAACTGGTATCTGAGTTTGTTATATGATCTGTGTCCTCAAAAGAGCTCTAACTGCTTTTATTGTGATCACACTGCATGAAAAGCAATGAACACATGCTTGACTGGCCTGTTAGCTATAAACACAAATACTACAAAACATTCTGTTTATTTTAATATATTGTTACTGAAAGCACGTAGCCAGGATTGTGTCATGGGGTGGGGGGGGGGGGGGTTGGGGGCACGATATGAGGGAAAAGTCTAAGGATAGAAAGCAAAATATGTTATTTTAGGTGTATTTTTGCATTGCAAGGTAGGGTCATGGGGGGTTCTAACCCCCCAAACCCTCCCCGTGGCTACACCACTGTGCTACTGTGTGAATGCTGTATTGAGCTTCATTTCCTCCCTGAAGTAATAAGATGTAAATAGGGAGAGAACGAAGATAAGAAAGAAGGAATGTTTCATTATGAAACACTATCTATCAAAAGTATATTAAAAGAAATTAGAGTTTAAATTTCAGGCAAAGTTTGAAGCAAATTTTGAATGAATTTTAGGTATTTGGAAAAAGGGAGAAAAATTAAAGGGCAAAACCTCTCACCCCAAACTACAGTTTAGGGACCCGGGTACCAAAATTCTCAATCGGCTCAGCTCTTTGACTTACAGCTACTTCAAACAATGCAGAGTGCCAAAGCTATATTACACAGCATGTACAGCACTGAGAATGTTTTGATTACTAAATTGAGTTTTTCTATACTCACCCTCAAGCAATAAACTGAGATTGTGTCTGGATGAGGATGAATTTCAGACAATTGTGGGAGGGGCTTTAGTAAGAAGGTTAAGAGAACTGGTACTGTTTGGGGTGAGAGAACAAGGCCTTTAAGGGTGGACAAGAGTGCCATGTCTTCCTGTACTGACTCATTCTCAACCCAAACTACAATTTCAACATTAAGCCCACAGAGGTTCTCAATTGAGAATTTCTGTAGGCTACTACAATAATTGCAGTTTGCGATGAGAATATTAGCATTTTAATGCATAGCTACTCTTTTAATTAGGCCCTCTATTACCACATGCTGCAATGACTCAGGGTTTTTAACATGAAAAACCCAAACTTATCTCAAATTAATATCATTAATGAAGCTGCTTTAAAAAAGGTTTAAACAAAAAAAGAGAGTCAATTATATCAATCTGCAGATAATTAAATCTAACAGGAAGTTGTTTCCAGGTATTCACTCATATCATTCCCGCTCCCACCACCACCCCATCCAACTCTTACCCCACTCCTACTCCAAACGGATTCCACCACATCCCTAGAGTGCTATAGAATGGCCTATAGGCATTCCTGTGGATCCATATACTACTCTGATTGTTATATGATAAGACACACAATTGTCGGCTTAATTGCATCTTTCAAATATTAATTCTGTGTCTCAAAGATATTATAAAAGAAATGAAAACATTCATTACTAAAGTGGTGATCAGTTCAAAACCCTCAAAATATTCATTGCCAATCTAATATCAGACCCTCTTGGCTGCAATAGTCTAAGCATGTTTCAAAACTTTATTCCATCCTTCCTTAAAAATTCTTCTGTCCTTTAGGGAATAATTACAACTATGACTTCTGGGTAAAAAAAACCTCTTATGTCTCGTTTGTCTGATTGTTTTAGCAATTAATGCAGCAAGGAACTCCAAGTACATTATTTAAATTATTAATTGTAATTCAAACCCGTCCATATGAAATCTGTCTTCCGATCTTCCAGACAACTTCTTACAAAGAAAATATCCTGCAAAATCCTTTGCTTTTAAACTCTTACCATAATAAAAGAGGAAGAAAATAGCAATATTTAAGTTTCTTTTTTATAATTTGGCCTCACGTAACGAAATGCTGCATGCAATCCTATTGACTTAAGTGCTGTGCCTTTCAGAAAAACTGCAATCACATGACTAGCTTGATTAAAGTGTATGCGGTTAAAAGTGCAGCTACTGCAGCTAACAGTGAACTTCTTTTTACGCTTACAAAGTCTACGAAAGTAACCTCCCCGAATCAGTGAGAATATGAATAATATCCGCTGTATTCGTGAGTTCCCTCTGCATCAATCATAGCCACACAGCTTGGATTCCTTCATTTTCTGCAAGAATCTCTGTCTCATATTCAGACAATGAGCCATATACACACGCTGGAGTCTGTTAAACTGTTGGCTGTCCAATTAATATCTGCCACCGTACGAAGCATGATCGCGGACTCAAGCTCAAATTTTGATTTTGACGATAAATTTGGGAAAGAAAGTAATTTGGATGGCAAGTGCACAGCTATTTATAATAAAAAACCCAGTCACCCTTCGGGTCAATGTAGCTATTTTTAGATTCCGTACAAGCTAAATTAAGCTAAGTTAGGACACAACTGAACAGTCGCAATGAGAATGTGCACACAATCCCTGATGAGGGTAATGGTGACTGTGGCACAGGTAGATAATATTAGCTCTTGGCTCAAAGAAAATGTTGCTGTGAAGAATGTTTGCTACTTATGAGGATTCGTTTATTTTAGGTGGTTGTTTCATGTTTGATTGAATGAAGTTAACTGTGACTCGAGAAGAGAGACATGATTAGGCTCATGTTCACAAAGAGGGATTCGTCTTCAAAGAAAGGCAGAGCAATGTTTGTATGCCTACAGCGTTTGTATAATCTGGATTCGGAAATCATTGGATGTGAGACGATTCCCAGGTAAGTAAGAGAGTAAGGCTGACGAAAATGAAAGAGTATACCACCATCTTCACATGGTTGTCTGATGCCAGTAGAATGACTCAAATACGAGTATAAGGTGATGTACAAACAATGGATACTACCTATATAGGTTATAGTTGCACTATAATTCATTATATTTGCATTAAAATGGAAAACTATTGCACCAATTAAGTGTAAGTTTCATAAAATTTTTTCAAATATGTAACAATTGCTAGCTTTTAATCACCACTGATACCTTTCATTAAATGCAGCAGATGGGTGGAGTCATGGGTAGGGGGTGAGAAAGGATGGAGTCATGGGTAGGGTGTAGGGTATCAAAAACAGCTGTCTGGACATAGAGGACAAACCAATTGTCAGCTAGATATATTGCTGGAACATGTGAGGCAAATCTCTTAGGGGATTCTGTGTGTTTGGTAAAAATTCATGTCCATCTGCCTTCACTCACAATGCACACTCCACCAACACCCACCCCCCTGCACCCACCCCTGCAGAACAAGATGAGGGACAATCTCATTTTAACTTCCTGTGCTAGGAGGGGTCATTGATACCTTTAATTAATGCAGGGGATTGGTGGAGGCATGGAAAAGAGGGTTCAAGTGTGTTCAAAAGGGGGAGTGTTCAAAAGCGTAGTCTGATATGCCATGGAGTTGTGTACAATCCAGTTTTCTGCTAGATTACTAGAACAAAGTCAATTAAATTCTTCTAGGTGATACTGAGTGTTGCCTGGTAGAAATTGTTCACCTGCCCTCCCCTTCACATCCCCATATCTTGATGATCTCGTTTTCAAACTTCCTGTGCTAGCCAGATCAACCACACCTGGGTCAGTTCCCGCAAAAAAAAGGAATTTTATTTGTAATTGTGTAATTTGACTATGTTAGTGTTATTTATAATTCTTCCCCAAAATCTCTCTATGCATTCATCTCTTCCACTTACTAGATCTGATTTTTTAGCCACAGCACAAAACTTCAACTTCCTAGGACATCCATCCAGGGAATTCCGCAGTCACAGAAAGCTCTAAAGAAATAAGCATGCGCTAAATTTCCTTTGCAACACTTTTTTATAATTTTTCCAGTCTTTATCTATACTGCTTCCAGTGATGGCGCTTAAGGAGGGGGCAAGATGTAAATTTGTCCCTTTATATTTTGTCCTTGCCACCACTTTCCCCCACTCCCAGGGAGGTCAGCTATACAGTTAGGTAAACCAAAAATACTTTATATACCTCATCTGAGACTTAACTTTTCTTCCACAGTTCTGCCAAAACCTCAAGAAATTCTGGGGACTTGGCCCCTGGGCCCCATTCACATGAACACGCCCTGTGGGTCAGTTTCTTGCTGTGTCCAAAAACTTTTACCTACCCCCACTGAAAATTATGGTTTTTCCCTAGTTTGATCTCCTACAACCCCCACTTACCACCCCCCCCTCCCCCAACCCATTTTGACATTTGGGAACTGCAACTGCAGACTGCATCATACTCAGAGACCCATTAATGATTTGAGTTTTTACATTTTTTGTTTTGTTTCATACTGATGCATTTCTGCATGTGAAAAGTGGAAAAAAAGGTGGTACCTAGTGGCTATGTAAGGTTGGACAACGCAGGGAGTTCTGACAACTCCCGGGTTGGACAAAGAGTAGACCATACTGGCCACAGTGGATATACCGTCCACTAGTATAACAGCAAAGTGACTAAACAGTACACATCCATGTTGGTAACTGCAGTACATGCTATTGAGAATATACGTTACTGTGAAGTATGTGCAAAGCAACTTACGTAATTCTGAGTTAATTCAGGATAGCGTAAATTTACACACACACACACACATGCACAGGATTTACACACAAGCACACAACCACAGGAAGACCAGAGTTAATTTCCAACCCTGTAGGACAATACTAACTTGCCATGGGTGTGCTCTCATTATAATGTACTACTACAGTTTAGGCAATACAATTCTTCTACACAAAATCTCATTTACTTTAATCTTTAAACTTCCCCTAAGATCTAGCTATTCCATTGAAACCGCAATGCTTTGGTTGTATAAACCGAAAGTAGGTGTTACATTTCACAATTGGGCTTTCCAAATTTAATAGAGCCCCACACGCTTGGCTTTGATCATTTAGTGGTGGAGTTCTGCTCGAGATTTGATTACGCAGGAAGAAAGGTTTGATAGGTAAGTAAATATACCACAATAATTTGATTATATAGAGCAAGGCTGAATGCTATGCATACAAGAAATGAAGGCTGAGTGACTCAGATTTACTAGTGTACTTTATAAGACAATGTCAATATGAAAAGGTAACACCAACTTGCATGCTTGGTATACTATATATATATTACATTAAAATTGTAGGACTTGTAGTTGGAACAAACTTGCTGTAATATATACTTACCATTGCCACACATGCAGAGCCCTTCATGGAAATATAACATACTTTTAAACGATGGCCTATCAAATTTTCTAAGAATTTAATCTAAAATTCTTTCATGACTGGAATGCTAATTAAGGTAGATTTGGTTCAATCCCTAAAATAAAACACTAAAAAAAAAAACAGAAAAAAAAAGAAAAGATGTATGTGATGTTGCCAGGAGAGGGTAGGGCTGTTTATGCAATGAAGAAGAGGAGGTTCATGCAATGAGGAAGGGGTCATTCATGCAATGAAGAGGGGCTGCTCATGCAATGTAGCTGATCCCAGTGATAATTTAAATTGAAGGTGACAATATATTCTCTCAAAGTTGTTCCAACCAATTAACACTGATTATTTGAAAGGCAAGAAGAGAAAGGAGGATGCCCACTGGAAAGGAAGCCCTCGTTTACTGAGTTATTGATTTATCAGTGTCTTCTCAATGGTAAAGAAATTGACGGTTGTGTATTGGTAGGACTATGGAGGGGAGGTGGAATGGATGTGTATCCTGGCCTATCTTAGATATGATGTTATATGAAGTGCTTGAAGAGTTTAATTTCTCACCTACTTTAAAATCATACAAAATCATTATGAAATAGGTAAAATATTCAAGCTTCAGATATTTTTCATTTTGACTTTGACTCATTAAGGACAAAAAAGAAACCTTTATGAGAAAATTCCTGAGGTGAAGATCAAATTTATTTTCCAATAAGCATGGAGTCTAAAGAGCAAACAAGTACTGCAAGGGGGGGGGGACTAAAGGTGTGTAGGATGCCCTCCTTTGGGCATTAAGGGTATCCTAGCTACTACTGTGTTTACAACTTGACAGTTCCCTAATGGGAGCAACTGAAAACTAAAAGTTAACAGTCAAAGTATGAAAGTGAAGAGTGTTTTCACATATGAATATGAAAATGTAAATAAAATCATGGGAACAATTTTTCCATAACTTTAGAAAATACTATTTCCCTTGCAATAAATTTTTCACCTTCTTTAAAAGGCAGGAGCAGTCATCCCAAATTGAAGAAGTGTAGTAGACTGTTCAGTTTCATGATTGGCTGTTGGGAGTCATGTGACAATGTTTTTTCTCTTCAAATGTGAAATTTACCAGAAATAACTGCTTGGTTTACCTTGACTATGCAATAGTAAAGTCATACAATGTCATTAAAGATACTCAGAAGAGAAATAAGATGCAAAATGGGGTTATTTCCCTTTTCCTTCCAACTAAGTTTGGGGGGCTGCTCTTTACCTTTAATCTGGTGTGGTTGAGGTCTGATAGTCCAAGGCCGAGGCCAGTCTCAAATAAAGCCTGTAACATACACCATATCACACTTTCCAAAATTACTATCCAAGAAAACAGAATATCTAACAGGTGATTCACAACACTTAGGTTCACAATATTCAGCATTCAACATTTATATAGTTTATTGAAAATACCAAATGTTCTGATTTTTATGGGTTTCAAAGCTTAGAATATCCAAGATATTCTTAGAACAGTTGACAAGTAAGCTAGCTGTTTTCATGGAAGTACTGAGGCTTGAAGGCGCCATGCTCAAGACCAGAGAGTTCAAGGCTGATAGGATCATGGCCTCAACCACATGCAATGTAGTAAATTTTTCAAGAGGGGTCGCCCAAATTGGTTTTGAAGCTAGATCTCATGATCATTTCTTCCTATATCATGATATTTTAAGACTTAGTTTTGCATATGGCCACATGTGCCCCCCCCCCCAAAAAAATTCAAAGTATGGATTGAAATTTTATTGCTATGGAAAAATGGAACACAAACACAAACAACTTGAGCAACCACCGGTTCCACAAATATCTTATCATGCTACTGTGTCATCTGTAGCAGTGAATTTTTTGTCAGAAAGTCCACCATTTTGCATCTTAGCCCATTCAGATAGGCAAATATTTTCCAAAGGGGGGGGACACAGCCTCCCCCAGGACAGCAATCAGTAACTGTTGTGCCCCCCCCCCCCAGTCGCATGTCCTGGCTACTACCCTGCACTCAAGATCCAACACTGAAACAGCTAAGACAACCTATACATATCTCAAGTTGGGGCGAATGAAGATTTCCCTTTCCAATTTCCAGAAAATAATGGGGTGCTTCTAAATGTGCAGGCATACTGTACATGGACCAGTTAAGACAAGGTTGGATCTGGTAAGACCAAAACAGAGTAGGAAAGTCTGTAAATAAAAATTCAACTTCCTCTTCAGTTTCTTTCATATACAGTACTAAACACTAAGTATTGGATCTTGCTAAATTCCTGGGTGTCTTTCTGAATGCCCAAGTTATAGTCTACAATCAAATTCTGAAAAAAAGGGAGTCACATTTGTGCAAACCTGGAAGAAAAATAGGCAAGAATCAATAGTTCTCACTGTCAGTGCACTTTTAAAAGCACCTTTCCACGACCCCACTCAAGTGATCCTCTCTCTTCCTTTTTAAGACCTCACACCCAGTTTTCCCACAATTCATAACAGATGCCCTATTCAACTTTTGAGGTCAAAGGTGTCTGTAACTTCCTCGCTGTATTTACACTGATACACTCTCACAGGGTCTGCTTCTTCCATCCATCAGTGAGCTGGTTTAGCTATCCCTATCAAAAGACTTCTCTATACTGTTTCATAAAATCAGCTGTAATAGGAATAAAGGTTTCCCTTTCAAAGCTCTTTTTCCTTCTCTTGGGGTTTTATTTGTCAGTGAGCAACAATTCTGTCTCGGTTTGCTCCAATAAGCAGTAATAAGTCTCCGCCTGCCAGTGCCCACTTCCTGCCTTTCTTTCAATAGTGAATAGCTTTCACAGACACTATGGAATTTCTGGTATGCATATAAATGAGATGGGCGGAGCTTCAAGTGGGTTGGAAAGCCTATCATGGCTGTAGCATGTACGATATGCTGCCTCCTTTAACTGTACAATTTTGACATGTGTACACACATACAGTATGCTGTAGGGTATAGGTAAATCTGATGTAGTAACCTGATGTTATCAGCTCAAGGAATATTTTATGAACTTTGTCACTATAGGTAGGGAAATAGACTGTGATATTATTGTGATCTAGCAACCAACATGTTTTATTACCTTGCATTTAAACAGCCCTTATAACATGCACCATGGAAATGTTATCTAACCATGTATATCACAAGTCTGTAAATCGGAGAAGGTTAAATTAAGATGGAATCTCATAGTCTCGCATGTTAAATTTAAAAATGTATGCCAATGTGTAGGCATTAAATTTGTAGGCATTAAAGTTGACAACATTTTTAGTGCTGAAAACACAATTCATGGAAGTGTATGGTGTTCAAAACATGACCATGCTGCCATTTAGGTGTACAGGTGTGATTTTTTGTGTGGGGGCAAGAGCAAATTTCATGTAAATAATGGCACAGTTTATTTAATATGTTTTGCCCAAATGGACCAACTGTTTCTGCCTGAATCAGGAGGGTAGGTGTCCCCCCTGCATACCTGCCTTGTACTCCTATGCAAACTGCCTTTATCATGGCTTTAGCCACTAGGAGTAGGGTACCTATGACAGAGTGAACCTCCCCCTTGAGATTTCCAAATTGTAAATAGACAACATGCTAAGTGATGGTGGTGCTAAAGCCAGACAGTGTTTAAAGGCAGTCATTCGTCACCCTAAACTACAGTTTCAGTATACATATATCAAAACTCTCAATTGGTACAGCTCTTTGACTGGCATCACATTCAAACAATGCATCAGAGCTAAATTACACAGCATGGGTACTGAGAGAGTCTTGATTACACATTATGGACTTGTATGGCCATTATGGACTTGTATGGCCACTGGGACAAGCCATGAAGCAATAAACTAGGATTGTGTCTGGATAAAGATGAGTTTTAGATAAATGTGGGAGGGGCTAGAAGTAAGTAGGTTAGGAGAATTGGAATTGTTTGGGATGATAAAAATATACCTTTAAACCATTCCCAAGGGTTTTTGCCCAGGTTGTTTGGTTATAGTTGGACGATGTTGAATGACACATGGCAAGAATGTGAAATATATTGTCCACTAGATAAAAATTCATAGCGATTTCAAATACCGAAAAAGTTCGGTTTTAAATACAGTTCAAACATGGCGCAATCCTTTCCTTTAGTTGCCTCTTAATTATGACATGTGGGAAATACTGGGGGCAAATTGCACAACCCCCTGTCCATGGGGTTAGGAGAGGTTGTCCAGGTTTCTGCCCCACAAATTCAATGTCAAAGCAACTAGAAATCCCTAGCTACTTTCAACTTAAGTTACTGCTGTAAAACAAAAATGACAGTTTACACTTCAAACAAATATGTAACTATGACTGCAAATTACTTGTATACCTCCTATTTTCACTCAATCTCCTTTGCTTATACCAACTTTTTCCATATGATAAATGTTGTCAGTTAATTCCCCTTCTTTTTCAATACAGTTCAAAGTCTTAACCTAAATCCACGTACCCCACCCTCTCCCACTTCCATTAATACTCTACCCCTACTTTTAATTCTTCCACCATCCTCATCCTACCTCACCCCACTCCTGCTACCATCCACACCCCACCATACTCCCACTACCATCCAAACCCAATCCCACTCCTGCTACCATCCACACCATATTTGACTACCAGCTTTCAATAATGTTTGCAAACTTTTCAAGGCTCAATGTCACTGCTGTACATACTCCCATGAAACGCTTGTTCTACATGTATGAGACTGTTAAGCACAGGTCACACTACAGAGATATCAGATCAGATTTTACTCCGGTTTTTATGAGTTTTACTTAATATCTCCCCCATCTTTAGTCAGAAAGAAACAAAAATTTGCCAACCTGTGTGATAAAAGGACTTGTATCACAGGACTACAAAAAAGGCAACCATTAGAGTGGGGTCTGTAAGCCTTAACCCTTTACCGTTGTGCTCCAGTCGGGGCATATCTGCGCACCTTGGGAGTGGGCGGAAAAGTGGACGTAGAACGTCCCGCATCAGCTTCCTTAGGTTATTGACCCTGTGACCTTAAACTATTGTCTGTCTCGTTGTTCTGTCCAAATTTTGGGGTAGCTACTTGCAGTTTCGAGCTCTGCGTGAAACAGTAAAGATGGGTGACAGCCGCGCTCTCCATATGGGTCCAAAAGGACCCAAACAACAGTAAAGGGTTAAATCATATTCATTTATTGTCTACATGAATTTCAAACTCTCATATTCCGTGAAATTGAGAAAATCAAGATGCATTTCAGTAAACAATCACCCATGGTACAGGTAAACACAGACACTGAAAGATTTAAAAGTGATAGGTAGACCCCAGTTACAGCCGACTAAATCAGACCATGTGACTGACAGGATTTGTCTATACTTATGTTTCTGGCCTGATGGTTCAAGGGCGCTGGAATTTGAAGAGATAAAGCATAGAAATGGGGGGTTCAACCGAGGTTTCCTTCCCTGTCTGGTTAAAGGGCAGGTAGGGGCAGTCGCCCCAACTTGAGAAGTACACTTTACTCTTCCATGATTGGCTCTTGAAAGTCATGTGACAGCACTTTCTTTCTCCTCAAATGTGAAATATAATAGGAGTCACTTTTGGTTTACCTTGATTATGGAATATTCTTACTTCAATATTATGCAAGGTACATTGAAGAGAAATAAGATGGAAAACATGAAATTAAGCTGTTGTTTCAAAATAATTTTGGGACAACTGCCCTTTGCCATTCAAAATAAGGCAGGATTTTTAAAACAAAGGCTATTGGTTAATTTCCAATCTGAATGAGCCTTTCAAAAGAAAAATTCGATCCACATTGTAGAATTGACTAGCCACCTGTTGTGATTTATCTACCATAGCTGTGACTACTCAACATGATTAAGAAACATCTTTCCTTGAAGTCCTTAATTTCAAATAATATTAAATGGGCTGCCATAGTCAACAGAAGGGGGGGGGGGGGATTAGCCCATGTTAGTCAATATAAAGATTTCTACCAGAAGAAAATTTTAAGAGCAAAAGTTTCTATTACATCAACAGTTTTGCCCTCTGCCAAATATTTCCCAACCATGTACACAAGCAGACCCAGAAGAGCTTACATCACCTTCCCCACCCCCACCCCACACACAATTGCACATTAAGGTCAGCAAAGCTTATCCAAGAACTAAGAATTAAATTTTGGGCAATTCAAGAGTCAGTTGTAACATTTTACAAACTTATGACTAAAAGAACTCAAGCAGGGTGCAGGGGGTAAAATAATTGCTCAAAGCCTAGAGGTGAGGGTCCAGCTGCAGCCTTTTTCATGTTGAGGCAAAAATGCAAAGGACGATCTTAGGTGGAAGACGCCCTCAGTAGGTAGGGGTTACCACAGTGCTAGTTAGTTTTTTGCTAGACAGTTATTGCAGGCAATAATGGTTACACATGTAAATAGGAGGTAAGTGAGAGCAAAATAGACACGAAGAACAAGGTAAGTTGAAAACATTCTTTATTCTAAGATACTGCACCATTCTCTAATTTTCTAATTTTCTGTAGCTGTGTTCTCATCAGCACCTCATGCCTACTTGTAATTTTTGCCCCATATATAACCATGATGTATTCCTGACTGTCAATACTAAAATGGAAGTGTGGAACTGGTTTACACATTCTCTTCATTGGAAGGTGAAAACCCCCAGTCCATTTGTAAAAAAAGTTTCCAAGGCAAAAGTGCAATTCAGGTCACAGAGTAACCATTTTGACCTGATGGTATTTTTTGAAAGCAGTCTCAATTAACTTTGCACAGAGCTTACAACTGCGATAATGTGATGAGGAGTTCCATCTTTCCTCTAGACTAAAATACTTGAGATACCGATGGCCTGATTAAGCTTATAAGGCAAGTGCTTGTGTTACGGAGGCACACTGGTGTTCTACGCTCTCTTGGGGGAACGTTTTCATGTCCGTTAACTAACAGTACTTTAAAGATATTTATAGTACATTCTTGGCAGAGGGTGGTAACTCCTTTCTGTAAACAAAAGAGGATAATAAGGGATGATCTTGAGATGGAACTGAAACTGCACCAACAATAATGATGTTGATTCTCCATTCTGGGACAAATGGAATGCATCTATACGTAAATGCATACACAATATGGCACCACTCTACCTTTCTAATGTTCTCATTTTAAGAAAACAAAATATGAACTCCTGATTTGAGACCTCTCTCAATCTGGTTGTTCATAGAAATAGATCCATGTTTGGTCAGCGTGTGCTAACAGTCCAATTGGCCCTAAACTATGGAATGATCTGCCCCCCCACCCTTCAATTAAGTCAGCATGCTTCCTGGAACATTTTCCATCCATATAACCCACCTATTAAATTGTGCCTTTGATCATGGTATCTGATAGATAAACTAAGTCTTTGGTTTTGCTACTTTCTCTTCTAAGGCACATTAGATTAATTATTTTACATAAATGCACCATATAAATTTTATGACTTGAACTTAAACAATGAATGTAAGGGACACATGGGGATTTAACTTTCAAAACAGTAGTTAGGTTCATTCCTCCATTGAGTAACACCAGTTTACATTTTATGAAAAAACCATTACCCAAATCAACCACCATGCACTAACAGTCTATACCCAACTTTTGGGTAGCAAGTCAGGTTTCTACGTACTTCATGATCCCACAGTTTATAGATAGACATTCTGACTCTAAAACCGATAAAAATATGATAGAATTTAATCAGCCCTTGGGAGGGGGGGGGTGGGTTATATACTGAACGTGAATGCTAACATTAAGTGAATCCCGACTTCCTGCCCAAAGGTTGGGTTTAAGACTGTTTAGTTGTAGGTGATTTGAGTAAGTGCTATTTCATGTAATATAATTTAGCATTAAAAGCAAGAAGTATTTCACTTTTTATTTCTGCCAAAGTTGAGAATGTTTTTATGAGTCCCTTCCACCCCTCACAGCTCCCCTTATCCTGAAAAAACATATGACACCTTTTCATTATTTCTCTTCAGAGTTAAATCTTTCATGACATTTTAGACTTCAATACTGCATATATTCAAGACAAAAAAAAAGCAGTAACTCCTCCTAATTCCAATTATGAAGCAGGACAGTGTACTGCACTATAACAAGTTGGGGAGACTGCAATTTCCCCATTTACAAGCCCACTTTGCTATTGCCTGTCCAAGATGCCATAGGTAATAAACTTGACATTTTTGCCCATAAATCAAAGTGACCAAACTAGGCAGTCAATATGGGTGGGTGCTACAGGCCGAAGGTACATGTCACCTTGGCACTGGATGGACATAACTTCCCTCATATGGAGAAAATCACATTCACCAGTAATACTGTGGCAGCTAGTCTGACTGTCCCTTTATTGTCCTGAGTTGACAATTTTAGAGGATGTGCCCTGTCAGTCACTTTGTCTTCAAGCTGGCTGCTAATATTTCACATGGGTGGTAAAGAATTTCCTGTGACCAGCTACAGTGTATGGCTTCATGCAGTTTTAAATGTATGACTGATACTGGATGTGATGGAACAAATGTGCATAGGTTATTTTTCTAAGTTATCAAGTTCAGTGAAAATCACAGCAATCTGGAATGGTCATGGACAATAATATTAATTTTCTTTCTCTTTGTTATTGATATTTGTTATTCTTTGCTTATTGTTACAAAAGTAAATGAAATTCCCAAAACTTTGTGTGACCATTTACAAACTTATGGGGCCCTGTGATGTGCAGGGCAAAATACACCATGCACAAATGGCCAGTAAAGTTTAAAAAATATCTTTATCCTTATTTATAAAGGCACTTAAAGGCTCAGTTCTCTCACCCCAGACAGTACCAATTCTCATAGCCTTCTTACTGAAGCCCCTCCCACAATTGTCTGAAAGTCATCCTCATCCACACCCAATCTCAGTTTATTGCCTCAGGGTGAGTATAGAAAAACTCAATTTGTGTAATCAAAACACTCTCAGTACCGTTCATGCTGTGTAATGTAAGCTTTGGCACTCTGCATTGTTTGAATTAGCTGTCAATCAAAGAGCTGAGCCATTTGAAAATTTCGGTACCCGGGTACCAAATTTGTAGTTTGGGGTGAGAGGTTTGGCCCTTTAAGAGATATGATGTGATGTTTGATTTTTTGCACACATGGATGAAGATGGGATAGCTTTTAAAGGCCCAGTTCTCTCACCCCAAACAGTACCAATTCTCCTAACCTTCTTACTAAAAGTCCCTCCCACAATTGTCTGAAATTCATCCTCATCCAGATACAATCTCGGTTTATTGCTTCATGGTGAGTATAGAAAAACTCAATTTATATAATCAAAACACTCTCAGTACCGCTCATGCTGTGTAACATACGCTTTGGTACTCTGCATTGTTTGAATTTGCTGTCAATCAAAGAGCTGAGCCAATTGAGAATTTCAGTACCCTGGTACTAAAATTGTAGTTTGGGGTGAGAGGTTTGGCCCTTTAAATTTTAATAAAATATGGCTAGCACACCTACCATAACCCTAGGTGCAGTACACCTAGAAAATATGTAACTCAAAGACTGATCTACTAATGAGACAGTTTCAAATACAGTATTGAACCAGGAAATAAATGTTTATATCATTTGAGATGGGATCAAATTTTTACCATGGTTTAATTCTACCACCAGCAAACTAAAGTCTAACCTTGCTTGACAATTCTGGGAAATGTAATTTAATCAGTGAAAGTTGTGACATTCCATGATGAAAATACCGAGCACATATTGCAATTAAAATATGTATGAAATGGCTATAGAATGGAAGGAAAGGGATTATTATGAAAGAAAACAGCAATATGTGTGTGTGTGTGTGTGTTTGGTGAGCTGGGGAGAGGGGTATTTTCCCCAATTTATAGTGTCTTTTGTTCTTCAATGGTAAGATGCTGTCAACATCAGGTTCAGTGTATCTCTACAGCAGGTCCGGTATAGCAGGGTCCGGTCATTGAACTATTAGCTAGCTTATTTATACATCCTTGACAAATAACTTCATTCAAGGGAATGTAGCCAGAACTTTTTATACAAGGGTACATACAGCCTGGTTGTTAAAGAGGTGAAAGGTCACAAACATGGAAGGGGCATATTTTCCTTCATATATTGACTAATATATGTCACTTCATGCTGTAGGGCAATTGCCTCTTGTATGCATGTACCCCTGTGGCTATGTCACTGATTTGAGGGCAAGAGCAGTTGTCCCAAACTACAGTTATACCTCACAATATTCTTATTTCTCTTCAGAGTACCTTTCATAATATTTAAGGTCCTCAATATTGCATATCCAAGGTAAACTAAGCAGTTAATCCTCATAAATATCACATTTGAAGAGAGCAAATGTTGAACATGACTCTAAACAGCCAATCACAAAACAGGACAGTCTGCAACACTACTTGAAGTTCGGGTGACTTCTCTTGCCCACATTTCAAAGTATATCTTTCAATTTCCAAATCAAGGTAAAGGAAATGTTCTCATGGTCAGTTTTGCACTTGCGGAGGAAAAACGTCAATCAAAAAACAGTGCAGTTTACTACACTAACTGGTAACTGCATTTCTCCTTCAACATAGCACTCATGCACTGTCCAAACTAAAACAAAATGACATCACACAGACTGACATGCTGTGAACAAAGAGATTTCAAGAGTTTCTCAACCAGCTTCAACTCCTACAGCTGAAGGTTTGAAATGCTCTCATCAGGTCTGCATGAACCATTCTAAATATATATCCTTGACCTGAAAACCCAGTTTGTTTTTATTAAACTATTGCATATAAAGTCATAAGAGTGCTTTTCATACTTGATCTCTAACATGGGCTCGGATCCGGATCTGATCCACCCCCCTCAAGATCAACTTTGTAGTGTGAAAACTCTGGCACTCGGGATCAGATCCAGAGATTTTGATCCTCTCTTTTGTGGGCAGATCAGGTGTCACGCGGGTGGTCAAAAAACCGTGTGTGAAAGCTTGGTGGAGCAAGTTGACCAGATATCAACATGACCTATGGTGTAATTACTTCCTGTTTCTGCCACGAAATACAACACACAAAAGTGGATCAGCTGTGGTACAGCCTGCACTACAATTGCACTAGCACTGCACATAATGTACACAGCTAGTGCACAGTACACTTCCTGTTTGTTGATCGTTTGATCATGGCTTGATTCACCGGGGGATCAAGTGTGAAAGCACAACCTTCGATCTCAAGGAGAGGATCTGATCTGGATCTAATCCCCCCTCAAGATCAGCTCTCAAGTGTGAAAGCAGTCTAACAGGTTTCTCTCACTAGGGTTGGGGAGATTACCAAACTCTGTATCTATTAGGATCCCTACTCTTAGCCCTAAGTTGAGAATGGACTCCACTTCTCCCCCCCCCCCCCCCCCCACCTCTCTCTGCTTGAGATTTTGAATTAATGTCTGTTGGCAAAGGTTAATTAATTATAACAATGTGGGTTAAGTCTCAATGACAACTTAGATTATTAGCAAGAATTAAGCCAGGGAAGTAATGGCTTTGATGAAACCCAGCATCGTCAAGCAGAAGTCTCAACCAACACCAGAGTGGGACTGCATGTTCAGGCTACATAGCTACCAGACACTAACTTATATTAGAGTCATCTGGCTGAGCCTGATTTCCATCTTTTCAAGAATAGTCAAAATGTTCCATTTACCCACAGAAGAGGTAGCTAATAAATCTCATTCTTATTTTGACAGAAAAAAAATCACTGAAATGGTGGAGAACTGAAAAAGTGACAGAATTGAGCAAGAAATTCCAGGCACTGATAAGACTGCTGAACTTAATTCTGTATACATGATACTGTGACCACAACCACAAAATTAATTGAGCTACCTAAAACTTGTGAAACAGAAACCAGTTAAATAGCCAAGAAATCATATTCTTTACCAATTCTCTATTCTTTGATGTCCCCTGACACTGATTTACCATGCACTGATAATACTTAAAAATTCCTTTTGGATCAGTAATATCCTGCTGAATTGCATTAACTATATCAAGTTTTAAATTTATCTGTTAACCTGTATGCTTAGTCTGGAATCTATGTACTGTACAAAGGGAAGTTAAATAGTAATGCTTAACAGTATCATAAAATTCTGTTGGGTCTATGACATTCAGAAAGTCAAAAGGAACCCACACAATTGACATGACCAGCATTTTTTTTTAGAGGTTGTAATGTCATGGAGAATATTTGTTGCTTTTCAGAGAAACTGTTTGTTATTTCTCCGTATTAATACCAAAAAGTCCTTGCTTTGTGGATCTACTAGCCCATGCTCTTACTTCCCATATGCAATCAATTCTTACCCATAGAAAATCTGAAGCAAGTTTCTGTACTAGCAAGGTGGACCTACTGGACATACAATAGAGGATGCCATCAATATAGCCCCCTTTAATAAATGGCTTGCTAGGAACTTAATGAGTTAAGTGAGGATTAGGCTACATATGAAAATAAGAGGTAAGGATCGAGGAATATTGTAAATTGATATATCATACAGCTATGCTATATATCTGGGGGGGGGGAGAATAATAATGGAGTTTATAAATAGGTCCACTGTTCCAGCACAAAGTTATGTTTGGTTACTGCACAAACTGTGCTACAAAGGATAGCACCTACTGTCACTGTGCATGGGTGCTCAGCATAATTGGCAATGGAGGGAAAACAATTAGTCAGTCAGCCACAACTAGAAAAAAGGCTGCACTTCAAAAAAAAAAAAATCTAACGGAAACCCAAATAATGAAGAAATCACAGCCTAGATGTCTGTAAATTTTTTGACGGAAGCTACTGAATCTAGAGGTCTCTGGTGAACTCCTTTAAAAATACAACACTGCAGTAGCATAGATGCCAGGATTCTTTATTCAAGGGACCTGAGCCCTATGTCTCCAATTGGGTTGGTTCAGGATGGGAGGTTGGTTAGGTTGGAATAGTGCATAGAATTGAGTGGCAAGGATGAGTTCCAATGCAGTGGATGTGTACTTTTTACTCTTAATTTTCAAGTGGGGGAGCCTAGGGGCCCAGCTGGTGGGATAGGACCATTGCCCGGGCAAAATCCCATTGTCAAACACTGACAATGTAGAGGGCAGTCATCTTTTTTTCTGCTGAGGATTATTGACATTTGGGAATTCAGGTTACAGTTTTGCCCTGTAGGCTACTGCAGCAATGAGGGAGGAAGGAGATTGACATCCCTGTTGACTCCAAATAGAACAGCTGCTGCCATTACAGTACATGCTATACAGAGGAAATCCATAACATCAACCCAAAGGACTCCAAGTCCACAGGCATTAAGCTTGCTATTTATATTTTGGTGATAAATCATGTAGACTTCAGTATCTATGAGGGCCCTTCACTTTATCATTGTACAAACTGATCGGACCTCCCATAGACAACCAACGTTACATCAGGTTAAATGTAACCTTTACCCCTAACCAAGTGTACTCTAGTGATTTGCAAATATACTTCTTCACACTTGCTTGTATTCAAAGTATATTAAAATCTCAGGACCCAATGTTTGTCCCATCAAGCAATTCTAAATATACCTAACTCCTTCAAGACATAGTGAAGATCAACTTTGGATGTAGTGGTGCATATGTAGCGATCCTATTCTGTTGACAGAGACAATTCGTTTCAACAACCTTTGATTAGGCAAACAAAGCAAGCATGTATCAGATTTTGGCATACACAAGATTTGCAGAATTAAAATTAACTTGCACAGTAGAATAATTAACACAGCTTGTTCCAATGAACCCTACAGAAGGCAAAGGTATGTTACCACTAATCCAAGTTATAAAAATCCCTGCGCCAATAAAAACACTTGAATAGCAACAGTATGTCAATCACTATGCGGGAAACTGACGACAGAAAACAGAAAACTTGGAAAACATGTTTTACTTTAATGTGCACACAGAGGTATCAAATGGATTGTATGCATATGGCATCAAAGAGCACGAAGTATGCCCTCTAATGGAGAAAAAGCGCATAACTTTGCAACCTACACCAACAAATGCAGACTAAGCTGATGTGTCTTCTATATGGGCATGTAAAGTCCAAGCAATGCTTGCAGCAATTAGCTTGAAAGCTGGCCTCAAAATGATCCTGCATGATGTATGCCTATGGTCTATTTCATTAGATCCTATAGTCAGGCTGAAATACAAGTGTAAGTAACAACTTTCACTATATGATATAGATAATGATATGCTAACATTGTATACCATCCTGACACTGATACCAGAGGGATATATACCAGGAATTAGGTATTGTTCGAAGTCTGCTCTGCAGCAGTTCATGAAAACATTAATGAGGACATCTTAAGCTATTGTATACCAGAGATGCCAACATTTACATCCAGAAATCAGGGAGGTTTCACACAAGAATCAGGGAAGTTTTTTAAAATTATATGCAACTTAATGAGGGAAAACATTTCTTGAATCGCAGGGAGGTTGTCATATTTGCTGCCTGGAATAGACAAAAATCCTTGAATATTCAGGGAGCCTCCTTGAGAATCAGGGAGAATTGGCATCTCTGTGTATAAATGAGCACTGGCGTATCTTGGGAAAGTGGCTTCATTTGTAAGCAGAAGAAAAATCTCTAGCAAGTCGAAAAATTGTTGAGAGAATATAATTGCAAAGGTGCCTTTTCATAATTTTCATATTTAGTTTGTCTTCAGAACTGGTAGTGTGGCACCTGCATTCAAGTGATGGTCAAATTTCCTTGGCCATAAATGGAAGCTTTTGGCACCAGTAGAGAGTAAGCATAAAAAAAAATAGCTGCCTCTTCAAAGACTATACTGGGAAATGGGGTGGGGGGATGAAAGAGGATCATGAAAAGTGCAGACTATGCAACCTCCCCCCATTTCCTGCTCCTTACTCAAGAAGTGATTGAAATATGACAGAGTATCAGGAAGCCATCAGAAAGATATCAGAAAGCTATCAAAAACATATTTACAATTCAAAGTTATGAATTGAGTTATACCTCTCTCGTAGCTAGTGCTCATCTCGTGCAAACCTGAGGCAACTTATAGAATAAACATCAAAACCTTTTTATAAGTGTTTATTTTAACCCTACCTACACTTAAAATGAATAACCCTTGTAAATTTACATAACAATTGGCTTACGGTACATCAATTTCTCAAAATTTACTTTCTTCCTTTGCAAAACCCGTCTCCAAATTTTCATTTACCATCCCCACACAGTACTTCCATGCTCTCACCATAAACACGTACTGCATATTACAGTTAAACCATCAATATACATTTTTGTCTCATATGCATGTCGATACTATTCAAAGGTTATTACATAACAACAAATCTAACATCTGAACCAAACCGTACACAGCACTTTTCGTAGAAAACTTGTAACAGGAAGTATATAGAGGAAGTGATGCTATTCAAAGGTCAAATTAATGGACACTTAAAAGCTAGTTATATACTTTAGCCAATGGTTCAGGACACTATCGGTTTTACTTGTTTCTTACAATGAATCTACGCTAAGTGTTTTTATTTACCTAAAAGTATTTCTTGACGAATCGTAAAAGGTAAGACAATTTATTTCCCAAGTATGAACATGGACTGGATTTAATTAAATACGGTATAAGGAGAGTATAGGAAAAAAGGAAGATATATATAGGCTCCATCAATGAAATTAGGACTTACTGTGAGCTGGTAAAAGTTGCATGTTACCTATACTGGCTTAACTACTGTAGTCATTCAACCACTATATCTGTAAGCAAATGATACATAATTCTACTACAGTGTATTTAAGTTGAAGTGTGTGTAGCTTGCTGCAATTGTGCTGAAGCGAACTTCACTGAGAGGGAATTGTACGGTGGGGCCAGCTCCAGGGGGAGGGCATTAAACTTGTCACAAGTTTGATTAGTAAGTGAATTATGGGTAAATCTCTCACTGTGACTTTTATTTACAACTAGCTGTATCATTCTGCTTTCTGAATTTACAATGAAGGTTCAAGTCTAGCTTAAGTTGATCATGTAGTACAGACATATTGGTGCATATAGTGTAGGCTGTATAATTGTGAAGATAAGGGATACAGGGGATTGACACATGGGGCCTGGGTAAGCAGTAAGCATTAGACTTGTCACAATTAAAAAACCTTCACAAAGGATAAATTCACATGAACAGCTGTATTTAATTTTCAGGACTGCCAAACACATCTATATGCCATGCCTGTTTGCAGATCACGGTATGGTCTTCAGTGATGTTATTTTGGCTTTCAAATTGACCTTTAATATTAAAGCTAAGCTTTGCCTCAAAAAACTACTCTCAATGCCAGTCTATAGCTACATGCACTACGAGCCTTTTAAGCTCATGTAGGCCTGATATGCCAGATGTTTCACCGTAAACCAGTCTCAAAACAAAACAATTGGTTTTATTTGGAACTCAAATCAGCATGCATGACACTTTAACATTAAAGGGAAAATGAAGCCTCTCACCTGTTCCCTACCCCTATACCCCACACCACCACCCTACATCCACACCACCACCCTATACCCACACCACCACCCACCCGTCCTGTACCCCACACCACCACCCCCCAATTCTAGACAACAGACCTACTTCACGAACAGTTGATTTGTGTCATAATTAGTGATTCCATTTTTGTTATTTATTAGTTACGTTCATGGACAAGATCCTTTTGTCACAATTTGTTTATTTACATTGTCAGCAGTACTTGTTAAATAAGATAAAAGAATTAGACTTGAAAGACTTTGCTGTTTTTACCTGGAAGCAATTTTGGAGCTGACTGCCTGTAATCTTTTAATAAATAGCTCCAAAACACTTTATATATCTTAACTTGAGATGATTCCATACCTTTATACCAAAAGGTGCATGTGATACCCAGAATCAAATACTACCCCTCTTCCTTAATCCACTTCACATACAGTGCTTAGCTTCCATAATGGTCTTGGGCAGTAATGAATCCCAGGGAGAACAGTAGAAACATATGCCCCTCCCATTTTTAAAGGGCAAGAGCCTTCGTCCCAACTCGAGGAAGTATAGTACACTGTCCTGTTTCATGATTGGCTCTCGTGAGTCACACATAATACAGTATTTTTTTCTCATCAAATGTTAAATTTACTTGAAGACTGCTTGGCTTACCTTGAATGAAACACTGAAGTCCTAAAATGTTTTGAAAGATATACTTTGAAAAGAAATCCGAAAATTTTGAGATTTAGGCATTGCATCAAAATTCCATTGAGAAAGATGACCTTAACCCACACAACCCTGACCCCAGTATCAAAAACCCAGCAAAGCCGGCCTTGATAATGACTATCTCTCATATATTCATATTCATCTTGCATTTCAAAATAACAAAAAAGCTGTAGCTGTCTCACAATGACTGTTTGGTTTATGTGACATTTGACCTTTCCTCGCAATTAAACTCAAGTTGCCATGACATAGGGGAACCCTTTAAATGCTGGTCTTACCATATACCATTTAATGCATGTTAAGAAAGTAAATGGAAATAGGAGAAGAATTTTAAAATGTTTTAAAACTGCAGGCTATGGGCAGCTCAACAAATGTTAAGACTTGCACAGTTGGATAAGGCGTACTAGCTAGGCTGTCTGTTTCAACAGGACAGTCTTGTGCAGTCGTCATGATCAAGTCCACCTATGCTGTAAAGTTCCACCCTTCTGGTATAACCACTAGCAGTGGTCAGATTACAAAGCCAAATATTCTGTCTATGTTTATAACCTTTCAGACCTCTCCCCTGTAACTCTGTGATGTCATGTTCTGATGGATTTTGCAGAAGGTCTGTTGACCTTCCTGCATTTATAACTGAAGTAGGTGTGCAGGCTACAGATTGTAACACTATTTAATGATCTATCTATCATATAGGCCTACAATATAGGCCTGCTGTCCCTCACTGTCTTCTTCACCAGGCATGCAGCCAGGTGAGAGCATGAGGGTGCTTGTGCACTTGAAGTTTGCAAAAGTTAACTGGAGTTGACCCCTGCGTGTACCCCTGAAGACTACTGCGACCTGGTTCGTATGAAAAATAGATAGCCAGAGGCTTCACTATAGGCTGAAAGTTGTACCCTTTATCTTCTTCCCCCTTCCCCTCTGGTATTTGAGCCCCCCTCATGACAGTTTCTGTCTATTAGGCGTGGCTCAAAGGCATGTGCATACTGTATATCTGAGTTTGGTGGGTTAGTTGGACCTCTATGCCTTAACTTCTCACTTGGATTTAGCTGTGGAAAGGTGGAACTACAAGTGTAATAGGAGGTGGGGTGCTTTTACACTTGATCCGGATCTGATCGCCCGATGTTATCAGCATATCGAATTACATGTATGGCTTGATCCTGGTGCATTTACGCTTGTCTCGTACTCTGATCCTCCTCTGTGCTTAAGCGGAAGTCGCTCCAAATGAATTACAAAATACAGGCACAAGTGCGTGTACTTGTGTAAACAAAAAACAGACCCTGTACATGTACCATGCATACCATACCTTACCTCACCGTTGATCCAGTGAGCATTTACACTACAGATTTGATCGCCTGCACAGGATCTGATCCTCCCCCCCTACTAGGATCAAAATTGGGCTATCAGATTGGGATCTGATCTGCATTTACACAACAAATTTGATCTCGAGCAGTGGATCAGACCCCGCACAGGCGATCAGATCCGGATCAAGTGTAAATGCAATGCACCCATAGGTAGAGGGGTGAAGTAGATTAATGAAAACTGCACCGACATCCTTTTTTGTAGTCGTCAGTAACTGGACTGTGTTTGGTTAAGTCTTTGGTATCATGTGACTTGACCTCGGGAAAGAACCTCCCTGAGAAGAGGATACATTTATAGGAGTGTGAATTAGTGCTTTGAAGCACCACTCTAACATTCAATTGACCCACTCAACATTTTACAGAAAGAATTTGACTTACATTTGCTGTAGAATGACACACCTATACTGCACACATTAGTGTAACTTGATGCATGAACATTTGGAAAACTTTGACACATCCCTGTGGTACAACTAGGACAGACATGACACTTTTGACTCACCCATGTCCTGGGGTCGGAGAGTACAACTGGTAAGTGTATGAGGGTGTTGGCAGTTTTATTTCAAATAGGTATACAAAAGGGCATTATTTTGAATTTTTCCAGAGATCCAGGTATGAGAACAGTTTTTGTTCATAATTTGAAAAAGTATCTGCTGGGCACTCTTATTATGTATCTTTATTGAATTGGCTAATTTATTACCCATGAAATAATAATTTGTATGTACAGTAGGTTGTGAGGAATGCTGTTTGACCATTTGTCATTAATATGTTAAGAGAATTTTTGCAGGTTCGGAAAAATTGCAGTAAATTTCGAAGACCATGCAACTCCAAGTAAATTATGCTTTAATGCAAACCGACAAAATTAAAAAATACGTGTGAGAAAAAAAAGGCTACAAACCCACTGTCATACATAGCCAGAAGGTCAATAATAATCTGTTCCAAATCTGTTCTGCACACTTGCCATTCATTTTACTCACTGTGAGGATGGAACACTCTGCTATGCATGGCCAACAATATCACACTCCGTACAATTCAAACGTAAACTTAAAACCCCTGGATGGGAGAACATGAAAAACTAATTTCCTAATGGGATGATATGAAATCTTCGAACTCGATCCCTATACCTTTTCAT
Organism: Holothuria scabra; assembly: GCA_037179385.1. Classification (NCBI taxonomy): domain Eukaryota; kingdom Metazoa; phylum Echinodermata; class Holothuroidea; order Aspidochirotida; family Holothuriidae; genus Holothuria; species Holothuria scabra. The sequence continues at coordinate 5,392,877 of CM074191.1, forward strand.
TTTGTGGATGGAAATTAGGCTAGCGGCTTATCACTGACATGAGATCTCTACGATGACTTAGTGCGCCTTTTTTGTTGCGCTTTGGGTGTTTATGCTAAATTGCGCTAACAGTATCTCTAACGAACAAATTGATTACCGGTGGTTAAAGCAGGGAGGCAGTTAAAAGGGAGACTCAGAATCATCTAGAATGGGATTGGGTAAAAGCGGATGGATTAAATTAAGGATTTACCAAAAAGCTATTCACCAGGAATGGCAGTAAATTTGGGAAAGAAGAAACATGCCACCAAATAAAGAAATTGTAATTCTACGAAATCCTGTGATCACTCTGACTGTAAGTGAAAAGCAGTCTAGGGAGTGAGAGAGTTATGTCATTACAGAAATTTGAAATTATGCTGCAATGGATCAAATAGATGTACAGCTTATCCTATGGGGCAGGGGTTAAAATCTGACTTATATTCCATAGCAGTGTATCATATACTGTGTCTCTGTGATAATGTACTTGCAGAGTTTGCCAAGATTTAAATTTGACCCAGAACAGAGGCAACTGAAAACATCCCCAAACAGAACAATTGCCAAAAATTTTCATACATTTGTACAAAAACAAGGGTAATGTTTGGTGTCAAACTAGATAATTTTTGCTTAGAATGAAGGAACATGTTGCCAAAAAAAGAAAATCTACATTTGAATTTATCCTGCCATGACCATAAGGACTGCATACAGGCTGGGAGGCAGAGATACCCTAGAAAATTTAGCACCAGTACCGACTTAGGGGGGCAAGTTGATATCAACAACTTAACAAGAGTGTTTAAAAGGTTACTACCACATGACATTGCTTATTGCTTCCATTAATGAATTACAGAGTCAAGTTTCATATCCAACAGCTAAAGAAAAAGTTCTAAGTTTGACCATTAGTCCTTCAGTATGTGAAGAAAACTTAACAAATTCTGAAAAAGAAACATTGAATTTTATGAACCAACTCAATGAGCCACTTTAAAGCATTTTAGCATGCTTGCCCAATCTTGCCCCTTGACAGCCTTGTCAGTGGCAAAACTTGTATATGCTATGATGATCAAGGGGGAAACCCTTGCCACTTGAACAGGGGGCAGAAGCAATGGTCTGGCACCTTCCAATACCTTGTTTGAAATTATTTGGAGGCACCCATGGCCATTCTTGTCCAAGCACACCATGAAGGGAAGTAAAGCTACTGTTCCTTGTCTAATATGAATTACTAATCAACTGGTTACCTTCTGATCCTCAGACAAGGTCCCAGTCAGGTAAATGGGTATGGGACAGCTAGGTGCTAAAATCTAGAATGATCAACCAGGTACCACCTACCAACAAGGGAATGAGAACAGCTAGGTGCTGGGTTCTTAATATTTCGTACCCCTCCCTTTGACCTATGATGTGGGTCAACTAATAACCAAATTTATATTCATGCAAGTTTGAAATTAATGCTTGGCCGAACCAGAAGAGGAAAGTTACCGAGCTTTCAAACCACAAAAATCTATCCAAAAAAGAAGCTTGAAATGAACAAATGACACACCCTCATGTAAAATGATGGAACATACCACTTAGTTTTCCTATGTCTCTTACATGTACAATAATGGCATGGTTCATTTATTAGGAAGGGGGAATGGTTCCTATTCTGAAAGCACTGCTAGAGTTCAGTCAGTATAAGCCTATCAAACAGCCAATTAGCTCAATCTATGAAGAGAAGCAAATCCCTTTGGTGCAATTACAGATTTGAGGAGACAGAAGTTCATTAACTTAAAGTGAATTAAAGACACTCCCTTAAATGCAGCCATTATGATGGACTTTTCAAGTGCAGGCCTCCCAACAGAGTGGGTGGAATGGAGCCTCTGTGCTAATTTTCAAGAAGAGAGTTGTCTCCCTGGTTTAAGTATCTATTTGTCACATAGACTTGGAGTCCATTGACAGACTATATAGCAAATGATTTAATGCTAGGTAGTTTCTATAAACCCAAGGTTGATACACAAAGAAGATTATCTTTTATCTTCTTGCCTCTCCTCCTATCCTCTGCATACTTTTGTATTGCCTGAGAAAGCAGAAATCTTAGCCTGTAGTAACAGGTGTATTTCCAGAGAGGGAGGGTGCTGTACCCTACCTCCCATATCACTGGATGGGGCATTTAAAACATTGGTAGGGTTACCAAAGTGCACAGGCAGTGGAGGGGGGGGGGGGGTCGGAGGCTTCAAACTCCTCCCCCACTTTTTTCTGCCATAGGCATTTTTGGCTGCCTTACATTGCTATTACAAATGTATATTGTTGAACATACTGCTGTATTGGTGGTTATATAGTCCCCCACCCCCTCCACTTAAAAATTTGTTCTGCAGCCCCTGATGCAATTAGTTTTGTACCACAAAGTTATTACAGGCAATAGCAATGTGCATGTGTAAATGACTGGAGAAGGAGACTATAAATGTCATTGGGATTAAGTCACCCGTCAGTTCCAAATCTCTCAATATGCATGCCATTTAAAGCATAAATAACTAAAGACAATTTGTGATATGCTACTACAATAAAAATGACACCACTGAGTCACTTCCAAAGTGGAAGGGGGGGGGTCTAATTATCAAAGTGGCTTGATATGTATGCATGTTCCAGAATACCCACTTTAAGGCAGATCAAAATGCCAAGACTGAGCAAAAAAAGTGTGGGGGGATATGTTAAATGCCCCATAACCCCCAACCCCACTTTCCAGTCTCTGCTGTCTTTTGTATGGTTGGTTGCTGAGGTGGACATCCTGACGTCTCTTATGAGGGGTACGTGCAGGGCAAGGCATCATCAGGATGATCCTGAATGAATGCATCAGTATGTAGTCATCTTGATAATGGCATAGCATACTGCTTGGACATCAAACTCAATTCAATTTATTTCTACCAACATGTAAAATCAAATTTCCATCTCAGGAATTTAACCACATATATTACAAAACAAATATGTAACTAATTTTGAGCCATCCTTCCAAAGCTCTTAAGAATCCTGATAGAAATTTCCCTGCTGAAATTGGCGCAAAATCTGCCCTTAAGCCCCAAACCCTAACCCTAACGCCCCCTCCCCCCCACAGTAAAGAATGAAAGAGGTATTTCAACAATGATTTCATTGTCAAGAGGAAACATTACAGATAATTTTCTGCCAAAAATGTCATGGCAACTTTGCATTATGCAACCGACCTGCAAATAAATGTCCCCTTGGGTTCACACATACTGGTTCTCTCTGTCAATTTTATACATTATCCACGATGTAATGGTTGAAGATGCATCCATGCACCTCAGCTTGAATTTATCCTGTTTCATGAATATACTTTGAGAATCATGTGACAAAATTGTTGCTCGCAAATTGGGTTACCGCTTCGTTTCCTTTGAATATGCAATACTGACCCTTTTGTTATGGAAGGGCCGGTCTACCCCGCCATACTGAGCTATGTATTATATCACCTGTACACAATACGTAAGTACAGGTTCTGCAAATAGTTTTTGTATTGATGATGCCACATTTGCACTCGCTATACTGTACCTCAAGAGGATACATATATCTCCCCTTCAAGTCCATTCGGTTTCCAAAACAGGATTACACACCTTCAGTTTAATGAGCTACTCCAGGATGCAGATGAGTGCTGTGGTTTCGCAGCGAAACCACATATATGTTAACTTATGGTTCTGCAGCAAAACACTGTTTAGGGAAGGGTTAAAAAACTGAAATGCTGAGGAGGACATTTTGAAGAGTTAAGTAAAAGGAAATTGTGAGGTTTGGGTGTGGTTTCCAAATTACATTTCAGAGCTTAACCAAAAAAAAAAACATCCAACTGATATTTATGAACACAAAATGGTATAAAGGGTCAAGAGCAGTCCTTATTTTGGAGCAAAGGCTAAATCTCACAAGTTTTTTTCCTATTTCTCTTAAAAGTATTTCAGGACTTCAATACTGTATATATTCCAGATGAACCAAGCAGTTATACTTCTAGTAAATTTCACATTTAAGGAGAAAAAATGTTGCCAAGTCATTCTAAACAGCCAATCATGAAACAGGACGGGCTACGCACTTCACTACTGCAAGTTGGAATGACTTCCTTTCCCCTTGAATAATGATTAAAGCTAATTTCTTTGTACGTTGCATGGATTCATTTTTAAAGGAATATTTCCCTTTACGATCCAAGCAAAACTGTAATTTAAATATGATCAAACCAGCTGGCTGAGGATATGATATGGTTCCCTGCACTTAATTTCCCCTGGAAGACACCACACAGCATACACACTGTACAGGATATGTTTCGTTAATACATCAGGCTGTGAGGGACAGATGGCCTTCTGCTGAGGCAAAGATAACCAGCAGAGCAGACATCATATCGGACTTTATAGAAACAATTCAGGTATCTACCTAATGTACTCATGGGTACTCATGAGCCAGCTTTGTAGGCTACTGCAAAAATGGCCAGCTTGCCAGAAATGAAGAGAACCAAGGGGAAAAGGGGGGAAATGAAAGGGAAAGGTGGTTTTACCTGTCAGGGGAAATGACTTTTAGTCCTGTACTAAATCAAGCTTAAGATATTCAAAGGCAATGTCATTGTGCCAATGGGTAGTATAGTCACCCCGAAATAATAATGCAGTGTGCGATATCTGACAGTTTTTTGAAAAGCTAGAGAAAGACAATGATGAAGTCAATTTTATAGTGTGGTACAAAGAACAAAGGACAGAGAACTTCTTACATAGCTACTATATCCTCCAAGGACAGCAATTTCTTTCCAACACTGGGGGACATAACCCTAAACTTCCAAAGAATTAATTTGTCCAAAAAAGTGTAGTCAACGGGTGATTTTTTAAATAGGGAGTTGGGAACCATATCCCATTGTCTCCCGGGGTCACAACCTATTTGATACCTCCTCATTTCTTTGATATGTTCAGGTCAGTATTTTTCTGTTTGAAGCATTCCCGCATGTATAATATGTAAAGCTCTGTGCACAAATTAAGTCTCTTAGCCACAGAAAAATTGCCATAAGTCTTAAGATATGTTAAATGAACCCTAAAGTCCATCAATGAGATATATTTTTGTTTATCAATCAACGTGGCTAATTAATTTTTCAATGCTGGATAAACAGGCCTTTCCATCTACTTCAAGCAACTGTAGACTGTAGACTGTCCTGTTTCATAGTTGGCTCTTGATAGTCACATGTGATAATTCCTCTTTTCTAATCAAATGTGAAATTTACTAGGAGTAAATTTGCTTTGAATAATAATACATTGAACTTATACAGCCCCAAATCAGAACAAAAGTGTAGCTGCTCTAGGCGCTTGAATCAACCAAGATGGACACCTTTTCAGAAATTTTTTATGAAAACACAGATGTACCAAAGGCACTCTGACTTCCAAAAACTCTGATTTTTAAATATGTAGTTGACTTGGTCAAGTCTACCATATATGACTCTGTATGTTTCTTTCCATATCAGGGACTCTCCTAATAAATGCAATAAGCTACACGCTGTGCTATGTCAGCCATTTCCTTTCCTACATTCCAAGTTACAGCTGTATTACGTACATTCTCTCCATACTTTCCGCCATTTTAACGGGATCTCTGCTATCATACAAGAGTTTCTCTCTATCGTGGTGAGACTAGCCTCAAACTGCAATAGCTCTATGTTTATATAACTTGAATAGCTCTATCCATATATATTCCAGATTCATTGGGATGGAATGCAAGCAGGGGAGGTGGCAAACCTTAATTAGGTAAGGTGATGGCAATCTTGGCAAGCCAACTAGAATGTCCTACCCATTAACAAAAGGTATCACTTAAAGACAGAAACATGGGTAAGCAAAAACAATAAAAGCACATACATGCGCAGGAAATAGTACTGGGAAATTTTAACCAACCACAATATACCCTTTTGGATATTCAAAGGTGATAGAACATTGACAAAGGCCTTGCAGTGTCAACTGATTGTATTAGAAGTTAAAGTTTAATTTCGCATGTAGATTGTTCGGTAATGTAACATAAACCATGTCCTCAGTATGCGTGTAATGGCTCTCTTGAGATTTTGTTACCATTAAAAGGTTAATGGAGGCAAAGGTTTGTAACTATATGAGATTGACTAGGGTTAAGGCTACTAACATGGAATGTGAAACTGTTGAAACCATTCACCCATGCTGTATCTTGTCGAAAAGGGGACCACTTAGGTGACGTATTAAAGGGAAATATTGCGTTTAAAGGCCCAGTTCTCTCACCCCAAACAGTACCAATTCTCCTAAATTTCACTTAAGCCCCTCCCACAACTGTCTGAAATTCATCCTCATGCAGACACAATCTCAGTTTATTGCTTCAAGGTGAGTATAGAAAAACTCAATTTATATAATCAAAACATGCCATTTATGCTGTGTAGTATAAGCTTTGGTACTCTGCATTGTTTGAATTAGCTGTCAATCAAAGAGATGAGCCAATTGAGAATTTTGGTACCCCCATACCAAAATTGTAGTTTGGGGTGAGGTTTGGCCCTTTAAGTTGGGCTGGCCAGCTCCTATTTTAACTTGTGGCCCTTTGGTTTGTGTTTTCTATTTCATTGATTATGCTGAGCACCACATCGCTGGATTCCATTTTTAGTCTAGAGTATGACCCAGACAGGAGCTGGGGAAATTAACATGATGTGGATCATCTATGACACAGTTCTGACAGTGTATGTGGACCCCCATGTCCCTCCTCTCAAATACTTCTTCCACTGAAAGCAGCACAAGAGATTCCTACTCCATTTGTTACAATTAACCCCTGATAAAAATTGGACATCAATTTGCATTTCATGATCTAAAATATAGAGCTTCCTACTGAGAAATATTGGTCCTGGGGCCCAAACAAGGGGTATCAAAGGTGACCAGCCACCCCATCCCCCTCCTGCTGTACCTTGACAACTATGCAATTGGTGGAATTTCAGACCCTGAAATATGACAACCATACCACTCCCTAATAAGTGCACCCCTCTAATAAACCCCCCCTCAAATGATTGAACAATCATCTCAGCACACATAACTACACAAAATTTTCCAGAGTGGAGTGAACACTCCCCCCCCCCCTCTTAACACACTGAACCTAATCAGGAAACAGATCAATGCTGTCACCCCTTTCACAATTATTTTGTATATGCCAATTATAAAAGATATTGGGATTCAGTGTAAATACGAAAAAGAAAAGAAAAGTTGCCAGAACTAAGTTTCACAACAACAGAAGGATTGATCGCTTTCATACTTCAGTGATGGACAGAAAATGTCTTTCACGGAAAGCAGTGTTCATCTTTCCTCGCATCTGCAATGCAACCTCTTCTTTTAAATGGCAGGGTCAAGTTCAACAAATCTCTTGTTCAGGTAGTACGAAGGCCAACCCAAACATGCAGGCCCAAGCATACATAATAATATAGTATTAAAACTACATGCCTTGCGATCAATGGAGATGAACAGCCAAGGAACCTAACAGCTGGCTCCATGCAACTTCCTAAAATGGTGTCTCAGAGAGAAAGGGTTGAGAACTCGAAAAGGAATCTGCGTGGTCTTGTCAGGACAATGTACTAAAGGTAGAGTTTTTATTTTGCCACACTTTTGGAACAAAGAAATTTGTCATGTTCAGAATTTAATGCCTTGTTAAAGGAGAGTTGTTGCTTGAGGTTTCTTGACAATGTGGCTAAGCTGTTTAAGAGAATAAATTAACGACAACATGATGTTTGAATGACAGATAGGTAGTATAGACAAAGAGTCTGACTGGTGTGTTGATTAAAGCGTTTGTTATGAGGTAAGTGAATGTGTGGGTTGACTAGGGTTACAATTAATATGAAGTTTAAGTTGTAACATACAAACAATACCCATGGAATTTAAACAAAGTCACTGAAAGTATTTTAAAAAACTTTTTCAGTACTCAGTGTGAAGAAGTAATTTACCATAATTCATGTTAAATATAAAAAAATGATTTATAGATAAAAGTAACTTTTTTTTTCTTTTTAGTATCATCATTTTTATCATTATTTCATACTCATTTTTGGGACACTTGATTTTTTCAGAATAATAGAGAGGCAATGCAGTTATCCTAGCTTGAAATAGTAGACTGTCCTGTTTCATAGTTGGCTCTTGATAGTCACATGTGATAATTCCTCTTTTCTAATCAAATGTGAAATTTACTAGGAGTAAATTTGCTTTGAATATGAGTCCTAAAATATGAAAAATAGAATTCAGAAGAGAATTTTATAGGAAGAAATAATAACAAGTTTGGGGTGACTGGCTCTTGCCCTCTAAAGTTTGGGGAGGAAACTGACATTTTCGTAGTCTACTCGAAACTAATTTAAAAATCATCTTAGTTAATGTTATGGATGTGTAAAGCATGGACTCTCCCTGACCTCTTACTGCCAGTGGGAGTCAATGACGATATGTCTTGTACAACAAGCCTACCCTTTTGTTGAGAACTAGACCAGGAATGGCAAAAGTGGGGGAAGTAGTAGGGCTGCATATGTCCAAAGGCCTGAGCCAATTTTTGGTGCCTAAAAAAAAATTAAACCATGGAAAATATAAAAGACGAAAGGGAAGAACTTGGATATTACAAACACAAAATCATTTTAGTATTTCATATGGTTGTGTTTTACAGTCAATATACTTTTCTTGTTTTTAATACCCTTTTTACTTTAAATAGAAAAAGATACAGAAAGTCCCTCATCTAAAGGAGGAAAGAAAAGAATGGAGAAGAGTATCTCCTTACTTGAACTTTTAATGGAGAAGAGCATTTTCTGTGTTTATTTTTTGGTTGGGGGTGGGAAAAGTATAGCTCCTATTCATTGTTACATCTCTGTGGGTGCATGGGGAGGATATCTCCTTTTTTATTGCTTTTTTTTTTTTTTGGTAGAAGGGGATCTCCCTATCTTTCATCTGAGCACAGCATGCCTTTACTCATTCTGGCATATTTTCAAATAATTAAACACTAGTAAACACTAGTAAACCCTAACAATTGGTTCCTTTTTCGGTCAGAGCAATGAGAACTCCCCTTACATTCAAGCAACAAAGATCAGTAAGAGGAGACAAATTAAAAGTGCTTGAAAGAAAACACAGATTTGCATCCCTCTAGAGCATACTTGCCAGCTGCCAGAAGGGAATGAAAATATTTCAGGGGTCATGTATCCCAGACATGACACACATTCCAAATGAAACAAAAGCTGGGATGATTAGAAGAACAATTCTCCAGTTTTGAACACTTAATTTGAAGAAGGCAGTAATCAATTTGAAAGATAAGCCTGGAGTTAACCTTCACCTAATATGACCTATCATCACATCCCTGGGGCACCATCCCTAATACATCTATCTGCTTCTTTGTCTACTCCACTTCTATCACATATACTAATGAAGCATATCAAAAGCCAACCTCATCCCCTGTCTCTCAGTTTCCTCCTGGACATCCAGACCAAAGATGGATAATTTGGGATGGAGACTGGAATGCAATCCGTAGAAATACAAAAACATTCCACTTTCCTGTCCTCCATCTCAGCTGGGCCTATTCACCACAAATCACCTTTCCCAATCTATTGCCTCTATGCTCTCATCCTCATTTTCACCAAATGAAGATGCAAAAAATGTCCCAATCCTCCTATTTTCTCCTTACATTGACATCTTCCATGTCACAAAATTCCATGCATCTTCAGTTTTTTCCACCAAAATTAGAGATCTCAGAATCTTGGTATGACCATAACCAAGTATGCAACAACTGAAGCTTTTACTTCACTAACTACTGTAGGCATATTTGCTTTCACCCCAGGGGCCCCCATTAGGGTATGTCAGGAATTTAAACTATGGCAGGCCAAACCATTGCAGTTGGAAACGCAGACCTACTTGGGTCAGTATTTAGGGCATGGCTGCAGCAAACAGTTTCACATATTGGCTGCTACTTTCACTAGCTGAAGAGCCTCTCGTTTTTCCTGCCTCCAGATTTCAGAAGAAAGGACTTCTTTAACCTCTTCCTATCACTGAGGACCATTTCCTTCAATATTTTGACCTGTCTGCATCTCTTGCAAAAAGGATCTTTAGGGAAGAAAACTTGCACCATTTTCTGGGTTTGGTTGGGTGCTATCACAGAGGGTTGGAAAGACCTACAGCATACAGATTAGCATGACTGAAGATAAGCCCATTTTGCAGTGGTGGACTTCAGTTATATCTGGTGTCTTGATTGGACGGTTTGTGATAGAGGGGTGATAGAGTTTGCCCTGTGTGTGTGCAGTCTACCATATCAGTGCCAATAGGAGTCTCAGTGTACTGCTGGTTGAATGAATCAGGACAAAGCTATTCCGCTGGTAAGTTCGTGGAATGTGAACTTTGCTAGCTTTAGGTCGTTTGACAGTATTTTAGGCATATTTTAGCATCTGAGTGCAGTCAATGCTGTAGCACACACTCTATTGGTTGTGTGAGGCTATTGTAGTATTTGTATACTGCAGTAATTCACACAGGAGGGGCTAGCAGGTGAGGTTGCTGGAACTTTGAAGGAAGGGTGTGTTTCACAGGTTTGAATGCATACCATCGAATCTGTACAGGAAGAGAGATCTTGTGTAGTTGATAATAAGAAGACAAATTATTCTGGTGAAGGGAAGTGGAGGACAGTGGATTGGCAGTACAGAAGACTAGGAATACAAGCTTAAAGGGAAAGGACAATATGAAAAGTGGTAAACTTTTTGGAATTTTTTCATTGAAATAACTTGGGAGTGGAAAATATTTTAGAGGTGCATGCAGAGTGTGGAAAAGTTTTCCAAGGTAGCTTGTACACTAAAATTTCACCTTGATAAATGTTCTAATTTGATTCAAAGTTACTTTGCCAAAATTAGTAAAAAGAGGTTTTGCTACCTTACAAAATGATAGGAAAAGGCTAGCTGTAACCAACAGAGTTAAGAGGGAAATTTCTACAATTAGTTTTAACTTATGAAAAGTTTAACCTTTTTGGTTCAGGAAGACATATTCCCGAATAATACTTTTTAAATCTGTTAAGTGATGTAAGTAATAATTTCTCAGGCTGTACAAAGAGGAGGTACAGCATTTTGGGAGTGGCTGCTCAGTAATAATTTTAAAGTGAAAGGCAGCATACACAAACACTGAGGTAATACAAGATATTGTTTCAGTCACATTTTTGGATTAAAAGTCTAAATAACAAATCCACACTGGCGGGCTGAAGTAGGTATGTGTGAAAAGTGAGGGTTTCTTTCGAAATCAATTGCTGCTCAAGTATTCTCCTAATAAATGCAGCCTACAGTACATAGTGACACTCAAAACCAATAGCCAACACTGTCCACCAACCTGCACATTATACCTTTATCCTCGCCCAGGGTATCTATAGCTTGCGTCCTATTGCATCGTTTAAGCGTTGGAGGGTTGTCCAATCTATTTTTTAAGGCAATAAGTATAATATAAAACAGCAGGGCAAGTCATGCATTGCAGTACAGTTAGTGGTGAGTATACCGTCATTCCACATACTGTATGATAGTGTGTGTGTTAATTTTTATTTACATAAACTCTGTGGTATCATTATAGTGATCAAACTAGTTCAGGTATGTGCATTTTAAATTTCTTTTCTTTTCTTCAGTGAGATAAAATATCAGAACATGCATTCTTAACCTTTTTCTGTACAGGAAAATGCTTGCCTTTTAATATGAAAGAGTGTGACATGCCCAGGGGCCAAGACGGGTGTCTGAACTACATGGTATATATATGCTACATTTTGAAGTCAAACTGGATTCAACTAATACACACCACTTGTTTAAGTTTTTGGTGATTGCAGGTTTGTCCTAGAGCTGACATAAAATCTTTTTATATTTTTCTAAATTTTCTTTAAAGTCTGCTTTCATTCTATGCTAAGTTGGAAAAGAATTACAAAGCCTTCATAAAAATTTGACAATTAGGAACTAATGTAAGTCTCATGTAGTGAAAACTAAGAATTTGTCTTTTGTTAGGATTGCAAATTTCTACATTTGATTCTCAGTACCTACTTTAAAAACAACGACTTAATATCCAAAATCTACCATCAGTATTATGCTGTAGGCTGTGAGATTTGCACAGCATGGATACATTTACTCAGCATTGACACTAACAAGAACCCCTCTCTTTAATAAGATTTAAACATGAGAATACAGATGTTTTTAAATCTGGCATGCATAGCTTTGGGCCAAATTTAGGAGTGATTAAGAAAAATTAAAGCAATTAAAACAAAGAAAGAATATGCCTCATCAATGCAATGAATTGAGAAAACAGAAAGCGCTAGGGCATCTCAATTTCTTTTTTCTTGCCATTTAGAAAGAGAAAAACAGAACAAAGCCATGCAGGAGAGTAAATTTCGTTTGGTTTAATGAATAATGCATGGAGGGGAAAAATTAACTAGCAGGTGGGCGTGGCTTGAAAAATTTTACTGAGCATGTGTACAGTAAGCAGATCATAATATTGGCAGGGCAAGGTTTAATGCTTACAAAAAATAACATTGATGCTTCAGAAATTAAGAGTAAACCCTTATGGGTAACAACTGTAAGAATTCTGATGCAAATGGTGTGGTAAAACACACTGGTCCATTATAAGTTAACTCGGGTCTAAACATTCCCAAATTGACCTAACAGTACTTGACTTCAAAATCCCATTGAAGTTGAAAAAAGTCAAACCAAAACAAAATGAAGAGATTGTAATTTATTCCTACTGCTTTGATATTCTTTAATAAATGGACTTAACAGCTTTCTGTGTGAGCAAGCCTGCCATGGTCTTAAATATGACTAATGCCTATGGCTGAATGTAATCAGCTACACTTCTAGTCCCTGTTCTAAGTGACTCTCCGACACAATGTTTAACGTGTGTGCAGAAGGATGAGACACTCGTACACACAAGGCTTATAATCTGATTGAGAGCTGCTCCCGGCCTTAATTCATATAGGAAACGCTTGGGCCAATACACATACAAAGCAGCAAATTGTCACTAATTAATTCTCCCCTGCCCAACGAGGAAGGATTAAAGCGGGCGGGGGATGTCGGTTTTCTTATCTAGAGTGTTTAGAGCTGACAGAAGGCATGTGGTTCAGCCTATGTGCAGTGCCATCAATTATGCAGGAGACTTTTCCTAACAGTGTACAAGCACCGGAATTCATTGAGATGTGCCAAGCTCAGTTAACGCAAGATTGAGAATCTATATACTTCAGACATATACTAAGTGGCTCAGATCTTTGAGCTAGCATCATGTCACTGTGCTTTAGCATTATCATCTCAAATGGACATTCTAAACTTCATTATGAAGTCCAGTGAAAGTATCTTTGTTTGCATTATTATACTGTTACTTCTGTACATGACAGGTAAGCCCTATTCAGGGTTGGAGTAATGTGTTGTGAAACTACAGTAAAACCAACATGCCTTGGATCTAACGATATGTGGTAAGGATTATAATAAACTTTTGTATAAAATGAGGGTTCGATATTGACAAAACCTTTATATGACAACTTCTAGGACAACACACTGGTTTAGGAAGAGTGAAACATGGACTAAATTTTTACTATCAACTAAGAAATCATTTATTCAAATTTAAATGTTTCATTTTAACTTTCATTGGTATTACCCTTTAAGCAATATGAATCTTGCTATTAATTCACATAACAGTGAGAGGGAATGTAATATGCATTCATTTAACGAATCAAATTTAATGCATTTCTGTATATGTCTCGTTAGAGTGTGCTTCACTCAGGATAACTAGAGGGAGACCTTTCCTTGGCCATCATCTGTTGATGGAATTCTAGGCTATGCACAGTCTTCGGAATGTTGCATTAGGATCACAGAGAAAAAGGAAGCCGTCTAAGGAACCTTCTAACAGAACATACTTCTTTATAGTTCCATAGTTGTTATTTACAAAGCTTATGGAATGTAAAGAAGTATGTGTTGTAGTCGGGGACAAACAGCCGAACATTGATGGCAGCAGACAAGAGCCCTAAACTGTGGTCAATGTATGATGATATGTTCACCAAATAGTAAGTAAATTGACGAGACAAAGCAAACAGTGGAAGGAGAGAGATTCATAAAGTGGTATGTATAAATATGCTTGAGTTTTACAAGTACTTCATGGACAAAGCTAGAAGGAAGTTCGTTTCATATCAAATATATGAGCAGTGTGCATGTATACTGCAAGCAATATACTCCACACATAGCTTAATTTCTCTGAGTACTACAGTAGGCAGGCTTTAACCTTGCATTCTCTTCTGTTTATGAGGTAGCCAAATCACAGATTTGATTTCTATACCTTGCAGACAAATGTTAAAATGAACTTTACTAGGCTGTGTATGGAAGTGACACCCATATAGCTCTTCCTCTCCCCTTCTATTTGTGTCAAAGCTGGCAGCATTTTACCCCATAGGCTAAGTAGTCTAGAACTGTAACACCCTATATTAACCATTTAAACTGCATACAGTCTGAGAAACCCTGTAATACAGCTGTGTTTGTGTGGGCATGATTGTTTCAAAAATGTTGAAATTCGCACAACAGGATTACAGGGTAAATCTACTTAACTTCATCTTTTTTTTTTCTGCAAAATCTAGAATTTAAACCAGTTTTAAAACATTGCCTCCATCAAGGTATGCATTCTGTGTGGTTTCAACGTAAGGAGAGGTTCGTCTAATGCAATGTTTAAAATGATTGTCTTGGCTATTACTGCTACAAAACAAGCTATATTTCAAATATTTTTGAAAGATGCAGACTGACAGGATTTTGTTTGAGCCAATTAAGCCCCCCCCCTAAAAGATTTAATCAAACTACATCGAACTGGTGCATCCTTATAGTCCAGGAAGAGGGTGAAACTATATTCCAGGAAGGGAGTAGAATTTCTGCAATTCTCCCTACATTTTTATGTACAAACCATACTTTCCTTCCAGTTGTCAAAATTTCTCTTCGGAAGCCCAATTAAAACTTACCTGGGAAGAAGCCACCCAGTCCCATGTACCTTCCAAATTTTCCACTCATGAATATGGAAGCCCATACATTGAGGTAGGGAGTCCCAGGCAAACATCTTTGAGCTCTGCATATTTTGCTGCAATGCCTCTTCAATTCAGCTACTCAAGAAGCTTGTAAACAATTCTACTTTAAAAATCTTCACTGAGAGAATCATCTAAACACAAAGGTTAAAGGTTAGGGTTGGGGTTACAATGTTTGATGCCTCAACTTACAATCTTCTGGTTTAAATCTATTTAATCAGTTGTGAGCACTGGATTGCAATCCCTACTCCAATTGACAGGGTTTTGGTCAGAGTCAGAAAATTTTTGAAGAAAATCTCCTACATGTGAGCATCCAAGATGAGACCAGCCTGATATGTAACTAGGGATATACCTTCAGAGATGCAAGTGATCCTTAGGTTCATTTCCTAAAACTTAGTTTTCCAGAATAGTTGGCCTGTGAGAGGGATCGAAGACAAGGTTTTCCCTTAAAGAGAATGCTCTTCATAGCAGGAGGAGACCTAGATATAAGTATTATCATAAAGTATGAGTTACATTTTTTATGAAAAAGATTCCCAAAACAAGAAATACCCTCCCACTCCTTGGCCATTTCTGTGAAATTTTATCCTTGACTTCTAATTTCCTGAGATGAAGAAATTTCTTGAACTCTTTCATATCTTTGCTTCTTTAAAATACCAAGCTTTTATGCCATTTTTTCAGGCTTATTCTTCTAATTCCCATCTCCCTTCTT
This sequence comes from Holothuria scabra, assembly GCA_037179385.1. Taxonomy (NCBI): domain Eukaryota; kingdom Metazoa; phylum Echinodermata; class Holothuroidea; order Aspidochirotida; family Holothuriidae; genus Holothuria; species Holothuria scabra. Next base: position 5,408,580 of record CM074191.1, read on the forward strand.
ATCTCATGCATTTTGTTTCCCAATGCCCCCCTCCCCCATTTTCCTTCCCCACTTGATAAAATCACATGTGTTTCCTACTCAAATCAAATTCTCTGCCTCACTTATACCTAAAGCATATTAATTATTAAAACATGCTATGCAGGTTTGTGCTACCATGTACACTACAGTATGCACACATAATCCCAATAAAACCTACACTTTTCAGTTGTAGCTAATATGCTGACAAGCTGACATGGAAAATTTTATAACTGTTTAGTGTTTTGACATATTACCACGTAAAGGGCTGCCAAACTATATAGCTTGATCAATGAGTTGTAGATTCAATTGCATTATGACCTAATACTTGTGTTATATACTGCTAATTCACCATATGTGTTGCCATTATCTGTACCTGCAAAAATAATGCATTTAATAGACACTTGGTGTATGCTCAGATACACAACGCTATTCGTTCTACCCATGAAGAGGGCTTCACAGCTATGCCAAGATGGCTCCCATACTTAATAACTGCAGAGACTTAAACCAATCTGAGGGTTTAACTATTGCACATTATCAATACAACAGCATACCATTAAATATACAACCCTGAATTCAAGTCAGACTTCTACTAAACCAATACACAAAGGCATGCTGCAACACCCCAAATTTATTGTATCCTTCATTGATGTTATTACTCACACTCTGGAACAGGATTTCTCTTCAGATTAAAGGGTTATACCGTAGGTTAACTGGAGCTATAGAGTATCAGGGGAAGTCCCTTTCCCACTCCTTCTATTAATTAATCCCCCCTCCTCCCCTGACCCCCACTTTATAGGCAGCACATAACTGACAACTATTGAATACTGAAACATCGCAAGGGAAAAAGGATATATTTCACGACATCTTCCTGTTTATAAGACATTCTGATAGTAAAAGGTTCATTGTGTTGTAATTGTGAAGTATGTCACATTTCGTCTTGTGGAAAGTATAATTGCATACCACTGTTATCCCTAAATCTAACCCTATCCCTTAACACTATTAACCCATAACCCAATAACAATGGAAGTGTTAGGGTAATACTTCCATATGCTATGAATCTTATCCTCACTCAGAATGGGTAATTGGCACTATATGGGGGAATAAAGTCACCACTGAGGCGAAATTAAAGATGGTACCCTCTTTGCATGAGCTTGGACACACTCACACGGTGGAATGTGAAAATATATCTCTCTAGGGTTCCATGATTGCATGGTCAAGTGATGGTCAGAACATCTGAACTGAAGGTCCGAGGTTCGATTCCTGGCAGCATCCGTCATTGTGCTTGGTGCCTAACAGCAATGGATTTGGAAAAATAAGCCAGTGAGCCACAACTGAAAAAAAGACCATAGCCTGACTAAACCAAATGGCTGGAACCAAACTGTGAAACCTCATCGGAATCTGCACCTCTTTAGGCTTCCATGTTAAACAGTATAATTACCATGTGAAACAATCAACTGAGGTCCAATGTAACATTCTGTGCATTTAGAATAACCTCAATCTTTACAAGGGTCATAACAACTTTACTTAAGATTCCAAACAAACAATACTTATTGCAAAAATGTTCTGATTCCTTGTCTCCTATACACCCCCCCACTATACCCCACCCCTCTCCCCCACTCCTCCTCAATTTGCTCTTCAGAGACTTTTACTTAAGGAAGAAATCGAAAACTGTTCATAGGGCTGGAAATTAGCTTGAAAAAGGGCACAGTCAAAGTGAGCAAAATGGCTGTTGGTCTGTGTTATTTCAATGGGCACTTAATTACTGATGGTCCTCAGGGCCATCTCAAAGGACCCAATGGCCATGGCTGTCATTGGTGTCCATTATTTTGAGCCCATTTTTTTTTTTTCAATCACAAACTGAGTTTCTCATCTTTGGTTGCCCAAAGCTTAAATTTGGTTGCTGAAACTATACTCAAGGTCATTCAAAATTGCAATATGATCGTTAAACACTTATTTTACAGGGCAATCAGACAGTCGACCCAAACTCATTTTGAAGTGACAGCTAAATTAATTATTCCAATGTCTCTAAAGAGTATGTTTGATACTATTTTGGGGCTTCATTACTTGATATTCAAAGTAAACCAAGCAGTTAGTCCTACCCAGTGGGGTGTGCAGGATTTCAAAGGTGGGGGGGGGGCAAGGGGATGCGCAACCTGTGATTCCCCCAAATGGCATAAATTTTGATGACCTTTCTTTTTGCTTTGACAACCATTTTTCTGCCCCCTGGTGTATGGTTAAGGTTTGAATGCTCAGTCTCTTCAAATTTTTTCTCTTCCTCGAACCTGTAAACACTCTGACTGAGTAATTTTCCCCTTGCTGCCTTCTGAGGTGGGGGGGACTGTGCCCCGTCCCCCCTCCCTTAAACACGCTCCTGGTCCTAACTAGTTTACATTTGAGGAGTAAAATATTGTCATACGGCTTTTGAGAGTGAATCATGAAATAGGATAGTTTACTGTACACTTAATTCAAGTTATGCTGCTTGTATTTCTATTTCCCCTTTCAAAACTTAACCCTTTACCGTTGTTTGGGTCCTTTTGGACCCATGCGGAGAGCTCGGCTGTCACACATCTTTACTGTTTCACACAGGGCTCGAAACTGCGAGTAGCTACCCAAAAATTCGGCCACAAGAGCGAGAGAGACAATAGTTTAAGGTCACGGGGTCAATGGCCTACGGAAGCCGATGCGGGGCGGGCTACGTCCACTTTTCCACCCAATCCCGAGGCGCGCAAATATGCCCCGATCGGAGCACAACGGTAAAGGGTTAAGCTAAAATATCTGCATTACTCGGCTAAAGGTTTACGTGCACACACGCAGTGACAGTGGCATCAGCTTTGCAGTAAACACACTCCACAGGCTTAGTTTAACCCTTTACCGTTGTTTGGGTCCTTTTGGACCCATGCAGAGAGCTCGGCTGTCACACATCTTTACTGTTTCACGCGGGGCTCGAAACTGCGAGTAGCTACCCGAAAATTGGGCCACAAGAGCGAGAGAGACAATAGTTTAAGGTCACAGGGTCAATGGCCTACGGAAGCCGATGGGGGGCGGGCTACGTCCGCTTTTCCGCCCAATCCCGAGGCACGCAAATATGCCCCGATCGGAGCACAATGGTAAAGGGTTAACCATGTTATACAATATCAATTACCCATAGTGCCATGAAATTTAATGACACACCAACCCGAACATTATTACATAGTGTCATCTAAAAGGAAAATGTTCAAGTTTGGTACAATTCAGATATGATTGATGCAAGTCCTTCCCTTCAAGGGCCTCTTACAACATGCAGGAAATACTGTGGGCATATTCTAGCTATAACCCTTTTTTCTAAAAGTCCCCACGACTCTCTGGCGAAGAGCCAAGGGGCGAAAACCAAACGATTACTCCTGGAGGAGTTCTGCTCCCTTAAGGTGCTTAACGTACCAAATGGACAAGTACGCCCTCTAAAGGGCAAACACTGAGTGGTCCTGCTCTAGACTGGCTGAATAGAACAGAAGCCACAACCTGGATGCAGTTTAACATCATAACCCTAGCCCACACTTCCTTAATCGACTGATATACTGAAAGCAAAAAGGCATTGTCTATTTTCTTTATATAGGAAATTGAGGTCCCTTGAATTTGGAATGGGGGAGAGGCTGGCTGTGTCCACTGCATAGATTTCAAACTAGCCTAGTCCAGCCAACCCCTATTTGTTGGTCTAACAACTGCATGTTTCTTTAGTTGCAAACAAGTAAGTGATTTTCTCATACTTCATTAGGAAGGCTCCTTGTACTAGTAATACCACACAGAGGTATAGTCACCATGCAATATGTCTTCTGCAGTGCATGCAACCTATGTATTGGTTATCAACAATTTAACAACCTGTTCAACAATTTGATTTGATGGTTCAAAGAACCATTAAGATGAAGATAAAACAGGATTAAAGGTAATAGATAAACTCTCTAAAACTATAAGACATTTGCCACAGAACTTGATGGATAACACAACAGGTAACCTATTAAACCATGATAGGATAGAAACCTAGCTGTAACAGGATTATACAATCTTGGCTCAGTGTTTAATGAGAAGTAGACCTCCCTGTATGTTGACTATCTTTCTCTTTGAACTAAGGGAGACTTTGTAACTATTTTGGATTCTGAGGGCTGAGGATCTCTGAATAGGCAGTTATTAGAATTCAGTAAACCTCTTCTGTTAAAAATTTTCTCTTCAGCCTTTTGTATTTTACAGCTTTTTTTTTCTTTTGACCTGGAGATAAATCCATGCAATTCACTTTGCCTCTTAAGGAGACCAGCTTTAAATGTTCTTTTAACAATCTGCACTCAATTGCAAGGCAAGCTATTTGTCTATTTCTGGTTTGGGAAGGTTTACTGAAGCACAACTATGGAAGGGGTTTACTGTAGGTGACCTGGAGAGAGCTTTTGTGTGCCCTACCCAAGATAGTGAAAATTCCATTACAGGTGATGGCAGTACAGCATAATTGAATGCAAATACTTTTAAACTGAAAGAACGGAATGAGAGCTATCTGTGAAAATTCTGTTGTATTGAAAAATAAGCACTATACTGAAGATAGGTGTGACTGGATGTGTGTTTATAAACTGTACCAAATAACTGGGTGGGACTGTTAAGTGATTGAAGAATTGTTTATTTTCTGGGAATGCAGGGATCTAACATTCATGGCTTCATTACATGTATATCGTATGTACATAAAGGGTGTAAATTTTTTCTTGAGAAGGCCCTGAATGACAGAAGGGTCTGCAAGCTCATATATACCCTACTGGAAAAGTTAGTATGAAACTGAGCTGAAACAGATTTGAAAGTGGTCTGTCACTGTCAGACTACCAAGTAGTCTTCCACTTATTCCAGATCTAATATCAGATGATTTCCAGACAGATGCCAGATGTAAGTATATCAGACAAAAACCAAACTTGTGAATTAAGAATTTCAGACCATTTTTGTCTGAAACTATAGTCTGATTCTCATTTCACATTTAACTCTGATCAGAAACTTGTCTGATTCTAATTCTGGATCTAATTTAGAGAACATTTCAATTGAAAAGTTTTGGTATTGGGTCTTCACGTTAATTCACACAATGGAGTAATTCTTATGGTTGTGGGAGTATTCAAAGCAGTCTATAAGACTGAGAAATAACCATTCTATTGGGTTTTCAAAAATTTGCGACCTTATTCTTTTAAGTTCTCAAGAAATACCTCTTCAAAAGTTCAAATTGTTTCTGAGGCAACTTGTTACTTCACAGCAAAAATAATGATGTGAAGTGTTGCACAGACATTTCTTTAATTAACCCTATATTAATTATCTCTTAATAACTCATCAGATAATTAATGGTTTAATAATTGATACAGGTGATATTAAAGAGCATAATTTAAACTTCCTCAATTAAATACTCAAGACATATTAATGTTATCACTAAACTTTAAATTAAGATTACAAAACAAAAAGATAACATGAGTCACAGATGGTATCTCCCTCTGTAGATATCCCAACATGTTTATTCATGACTAAGTGCAAATCAGAAATGAACCTGTAAAACAGTCAATGTTTGATGGAATCTCATGGGAATTGCAGCTATTTCCTTTGCTTTTAACCCTTTACCGTTGTGCTCCAATCAGGGCATATTTGCACCCCTCGGGAGTGGGCAGAAAAGCGGACGTAGCACGCCCCACATCAGCTTCCGTAGGCTATTGACCACGTGAACTTAAATTATTGTCTCTCTCGTTGTTGTGGCTGATTTTTTGGGTAGCTACTCACAGTTTCGAGTTCTGAGTGACACAGTAAAGATAGGTGACAGCTGCGCTCTCCGTATGGGTCCAAAAGGACCCAAACAATGGTAAAGGGTTAATGTCTTTTATATCAAATACCCAACTTTGTCATTTTCATGTCACCAGTCCCTCAGGAAGGAAACATGACAAGCAAATCTGCTTATCATTATGTACTTAAAAATGATTAAATACTCTCAGGAATCAATATTTGATTAAGGGGATATTGCAAAACTGGCCCTTGGATACCGCAACAGTAGACCTCCGCAGGTGTGCACTCGGGCGTGTCTCATTATTAGAGCAGGCACAAGTGCACGTTCACGAGCACTTCCGAATATTCAACCACAGGGCTCGACCTGTACTTAATCCGATTTAGAGTTAACAATGAGTGCAGTTTTGCTGGTACTACGATAGCAGAAACGATCAATAAAAAGCAGTCACAAGTCATTGAAGCAAGGAAGTATTCAGCATCTGTGTAAATCTTTTAGAAAGTGGGACAGTGGTATGGACTGTATGAACGCTATGATGACCACGGCCTAACCCATTGAAAGCTACGGCAATTACACCCTCGACCAGGGCCTGTATTCGATGGGATTTCAACAACAGAAACAAGCTTACTCCAACTTTACGTTTCTACTTTCTACAAAAATTCCATGTTGAATTAATCCTAAAGAAATGATAAATGTCAAATAAAAATAAATAAAATGCAACCTCGGGTGCAAACTGGCTAAGTTGGACTTTCTTCGGAATGCACATCTCTCATCTTAGTCTTCGTAGGCCTACTGGCCTAACTAGCTAGTTTAGCATGCACTATTGCAACATTATTGAACAATATCACACACATATATTAGACACGGTGAGTGTGCCTGAACGTTTTCAAGATAGTGTTCGCCGGTAAAGGTGGAGGTAATTTGTGGCTTCGGCCTTAATGGCATGTGATATACGTACTGGTGTGTCATTGTAAACAAGTTCTAATGTGTCCTGCAATTCAGTTCACACGCTACTTCCAACATTAACAACTATCGATGCTCTTGGTCACCATTTTTAAAAACATAAATTGCTCGTAAAATAGAACTTTGGTCATCTCTGCAAAATCTGTTTCCTTGTAGTGTTAGTTTTAAACATTTGATATATGGTAAAAGTTTGCACTCTTTGTAACATGCGTATTTTCATTGCAAATTCATGTCTCCGATATTTCTGTCAAGACAGCATGCTTCGTAATGGATTTCAAAGCACAGTTTATGTATTCTTGATGTAAATTCTAAATAGACCTATACCCGAAAGGAAACGGTGCAATCATCACAATGTCATTATAATTACAGCTTTGCTCGGGGATTTTGTCTCGAGCTCTTGGGAATACCGGTATGGTTCATGAACTAGGGCGAATAAAAGCTATTTCGGGAATGCGTATTGCATATTTTGGGCTATCTAGCTGGCTATGTTGAATCATTGCCTTACACCTCGTCCCATTTAAACAAATATTTATCAAAAGATTTATGAACTTGAAACGCGCAAAAAAATGTCTGTACCTGAAGATAGGAAAACATTTTGAATTGTTTTGAGATGTCCGAAATGATTGTTAACAAAGGTCCGACATTTTCGCTAAATGACGAAGATTTTCAGAAATAAATAGCCGTATTCTTTTGTTATTTATCAAAAGATTCATGAGGTTTAGAAATGCACAAAAATATGTGGGAACATGAAAAAAGATGGGAAAACATTTAAAAATGTGTTGAGACTTCCGAGATGATTTTTAACAAATGTCCGACAATTTTTCTAAATCATAATGACCAAGATTTTCAGAAGTAAATAGCAGCCATATGTCCTTTTTTTATTTATCAAATGATTCATGCATTTTTGAAACACGCAAAAATGTGTCGGAACATGTAAAAAAAATCCGAAACTTTTTGAATGTCTGAGATGATTTGTAACAAATGTCCGACATTTTTGCTAAAAATGACGGCGATTTTCAGAAGTAAATAACAGTCATATGTCCTTCCGTTATTAATCAAAAGATGCATGAACTTTTGAAACGCACAAAAAAATTGTCGTAAGATGCAAAAAGAAATCTGAAACTTTTTTTAATGCCAGAGATGATTTGAAACAAATGTCCGACATTTTCGTTAAATGAGGGCGATTTTCAGAAATAAATAGACGGTTCTACATGTTCTTCAATTATTTATCAAAAGATTCATGAAGTTAAGAAACGCACAAAAATATGTCGGAACATGAAGGAAGATGGGAAAACATATTAAAATGTGTCGAGACTTCCGAGATAATTTTCAACAAATGTCCGACAATTTTTCTAAATCATAATGACCGAGATTTTCAGAAGTAAATAGAAGCCATATGTCCTTCCATTATTTATCAAATGATTCATGAATTTTTGAAACGCGCAAAAATGTGTCGGAACATGTAAAAAAATTCTGAAACCTTTTTTAATGCCAGAGATGATTTGTATAAACAAATGTCCGACATTTTCGCTAAAAATGACATAGATTTTCAGCAGTCAATAGCAGTTCTATATGTTCTTCCGTTACTTATCAAAAGATGCATGAACTTTTGAAATGCGCAAAAATATGTGGGGACATGAAAAGAAAAAAAATCCAAAAGCATGAAAACATTTTAAAATGTGAAGAGATATCCCAGATAATTTTTAACAAATGTCAGATATTTTCTTTTAGTTTGAGTTTTTGAAAATCACAAAAATATTTCGGAGCATGGAAAAAATTGCGAAACATTTTCCAATGCTCGACATATCTTTAACAAATGTCTGATGTTTTCTCTTAATGACGGAGATTTCCAGAAGTAAAAAGCAGTTCTAATATGTTCATCCGTCATTTATCAAAAGGTTCATGAATTTTTGAAACGCACAAAAATATGTCGAGACATGCCAAAAAAAAAAGTTCTGAAAGTAGGAAAACATTTTAAAATGTGTCGAGATGTCCGAGATCATTTTTAACAAATTTCAGATATTTTCTTTTATTGACGGAGAGTTTCGAAAGTACACAGCATTTGTACATATTCTTCCGTTATTTATCAAAAATTTCATGAGTTTTTGAAATTCGCAAAAATATTTCGGAGCATGGAAAAAACTGCGAAACATTTTCCAATGCTCGACATATCTTTAGCAAATGTCTGATGTTTTCTCTCAATGGCGGAGATTTCCAGAAGTAAAAAGCAGTTCTAATATGTTCATCCGTTATTTATCAAAAGGCTCATGAATTTTTGAAATGCACAAAAATATGTCGGGACATGCCAAAAAAAAAAAGTTCCGAAAGTAGGAAAACATTTTAAAATGTGTCGAGATGTCTGAGATCATTTTTAACCAATTTCAGATATTTCTTTTTTTTTTGATGGAGAGTTACGAAAGTACACAGCATTTGTACATATTCTTCCATTATTTATCAAAAATTTCATGAGTTTTTGAAATTCGCAAAAATATTTCGGAGCATGGAAAAAAAAAAAACTTTCGAAAGTACCAAAACATTTTAAAATGTGAAGAGGTATCAGAGATAATTTATAACAAATGTCAACTATTTCTTCTATTGACGGAAAGTTTCGGAAATACACAGCAGTTGCACATGTTCTTCCGTTATTTTTCAGAAGATTCATGATTTTTTGAAACGCACAAAAATATGTCAGGACATGAAAAAAAAACTTCCGAAAGTAGGAAAACATTTCAAAATGTGGAGAGATATCAGAGATAATTTTTAACAAATGTCAGATATTTTCTTTTATTGGCGGAGAGTTTCGGAAGTACACAGCAGTTGTACATGTTCTTCTGTTATTTATCAAAAGGTTCAGGAATTAAAATGCGCAAAAATATTTCGGAGCATGGAAAAAATTGCAAAACATTTTCCAATTCTCGAAATGTCTTTAATAAATGCCCGATGTTTTCTCTTAGTGACGGCGATTTTTCAGGAGTAAAAATCAGTTCTATATGGTCTTCCGTTATTTATCAAAAGATTTATGAAGTCTTGGAACACGCCAAAATATGTCGGAGCATGTAAAAAAAAATCGAAGGTAGGAAAATATTTTAAAATTCGAGACGGCCGAGGTGGCATTTAGCAAATGTCCAATATTTCTTCTTATTGACGGAGAGTTTCAGAAGTAAATAGCAGTTCTATATGTTCTTCCGTTATTTATCAAAAGATTCATGAATTTTTGAAACCCTCAAAAATATATCAGGAAGGTAGGAAAACATAAAATGTGTTGAAACATCCGAGATGATTTTTAACAAATGTCAGATATTTTCTTTTAATGGCGGAGAGTTTCGGAAGTACACAGCAGTTGTCGATGTTCTTTCGTTGTTCATCACAAGATGCATGCATTTTTGAACGCATTAAAACATTTCCGAAACATTTTCGAATGCTCGAGATTTCTTTTAGCAAATGTCGGATGTTTTCCTTTTTTAATGACGGTGATTTTCAGAAGTTAACCCCAATTGTATGTTCTTCCGTTACCAATCAAAAGCATGGCATGCTCTTCGGTAGTGTACAGTTAGAATTGATTCGATGTTGAGAAATTTGTGTAAAACTAAAAGTCAAAGCTGAAACCGCAGTGGTTAATTTCTTCCCCTACGTCTGTTTCTCTTTGCTTTGTCGAAAAAGCGCAAACAACATCAGGCCAGCCGGCCTGTCATACTGAACCATATGATAGGCTCAGTCAAAGTTGTTTATGTGTTGTGTGTACATCCCCCACACATACCAAGCACTATACACGAGCGTTGTATGTATCGTGTAGGTATAGGCCGTGATCCCACGCTATCCACAAGCAATTTGATCTTTTCGAAATTGCCCTTGGATATTTCATGTAACACCTGTTGTATTTTGGGGGCAAAAAATATCTGAAGAGGAGTGGAATTAATAATTTTGCAACTGTAAAAGAGAAGCTGAAACAGGTGAGTCTACTTGAAGTGTGTTCATACCATTCTCTGCACAAAAGCGAAACTTGCTTCGCATGACCACATTCAGCTCCCAACGTTTACTCCTTGTAGAACCTCCTTGACTGAACAATATACATACGCTAGGAATACCCATTCAGTGCACGATAAGCTGTTCTATTCAGCACAGGCTACCTATTATGCTTGTGGACAAAGGGCCGGCCGTTAGCTACCAATTAATTTTCGGAACACTTCATAGAGTGCCCTGTGATGTCATTCAGAATATTCATGACTTCGGCAGTAAGTCAGCTCGCCGTTGTAGTAGCCAGCGGTGAGTTTTGCAATATCCCCTAACAGGTTCTTTATTCCTGATTAAAATATTTTTAAGGACCCTTAATCTCACCTTCCCTGTTCCACTAAATCTGATACCTAATATGACACTGCTATGAATACACAAATAGGCCTACATATAAAACTTTGGTAAACGGGATAAAAACAGAAAAGTCAGGTTCATTTTTTTTGTACTTCTTTTTGAATTACTTCCATGTAGTTCTATTTTGTCTTCAAGCATTTGAAGGCCAGAAGGGCTCACATCAAGAATCTTTCAAGCTGCTCCTACAATCATAGTGAATGACAGTAACTTTTCAAATCTTAAACCTTCCTATCCAACTTAGGTTAGACCTAGTATTCCAGAAAGGTCTGCACATTTCCCTGTTCCTGCACTACACTGATGTCTGTTAACAGCTGGGGAAGAAAGCACGCTGGTCAACATCCTTACATGTCAGAGTCTGCATCCCATAGACTACATCCTCAGAGGTTGCTTAAACATCCCTTTTCTTAATTACTCCAATCACATTTCCTGAATTTCAAATGAGACCAATCACCATTTCCTTAGATGTGCTTGTCTATGTTATCAATGGCTACTACAGCTATCCATTACTCATTGTTACGAAACATTACGGAAGGTAATTACGAGAAGTGCATCAGTATGAAAGAATTTACAAAGGGACTGGAGGAAGGCTACAATAGGATGCTTTAAGTAAAACTGATTACATCTTTTTGCTTCTACAGAGGAAAGGGGGTAATGCTGTGAAAAAAGGGGAATTCCCTTGTTATATTTGTTCTATTTTCAAAATGATGAGAGGCTGCTGTCTTAAAATTCATTAGAATCTTAAATTGGGCATAAAACTATGATATTTAAAGGGAATGAGACATTGCCAGGATTATTTATCACTCTCTATCATATTTCATGGAGGGCTCTTGCAAATCATGCAGCAATTTTTTTTAATTTCTGAAATGTGAAATGTTAGGGCACATAATTAGTTTTCTTTGAACATGGTACGCAATTTTTCAGTTGAGAATTTATCCAGTAACTATAGGTTTAGGATTAGATAAACACCAATCTGGCTACCAAGTGATCTCCAGATTTGTCCTCTATTTGTGAGGTTCATCTTGCTTATTTTGTCTACCTGTACCATCAATATAGACTCAAATTCAGACACTTCAATGAGATCTGTCACGTGATATGCAAGAGCCCGCCCTCACTCTTGGCATTCAGGTGCCGCGTGACATAAACGGCTAAAGGGGAATTCCGACCATTTCCTTACGGGGAATAGCTCTGTGTACCCGGTAAGGCATTGAATACGGGTATGCCCTGGGTGCACGTTTGATTTTGCAGGTGCAGGATTTGACAACTGTACACAGAATCTAGACAAATTGGAATCTACATTTCATTGTGGAAAAATGTACAGATACCTCATCCACTCTGTTGCCAAGCAGCCATGATGTCATTTTTTTTTAAACATGAATGAGTCTATAGTTGAATTTAAATCAGAACCTGAAATTGATCTGTTTTTAATGGGCTTGGATTGTTTTCAGTCATTGGTTGTATTAATATAAATCAAAGTAAAATTATGGCTGAATAATGGACAGCAGCATATTCGCTACTTGGCTTCCAGATTCATCATCTGATTAGCAAAAACAGTACGATTAGAGCTTGATTTTGGGTCTCTGGTTTAACCAATATGTTCAATGTTTAATAAAACCTATTCAGAGGCCTTAAATTTAACAGCAGCCATTACCTATGTACATTAGCTGAAGAAAATGACTAAAAGCGGATAAAATGACTAAAGTTGAGGCCAAAGTTGATGTTGCTACCATTTGTTATATGAGCTCTGTGCCCTTATCTAATTCTTTCAATATCCCACATATAGTTTTGTTGTATGGATAGAGACTGCTGAATTTTTTGTCAAATGGCCTTGGTGCCCTTGTTCAGAAATAAAAATGGTCCTTATGCCCTGACTGATGCTTCCATGCCCTAAAAAAGCCATGCTGAACCAAGGCCAAATGGCCTTGCCCCTTGAAAGCTGAAGTGTGAGGCCTGTGATCACGGGCAACCTAGCCCCACCCACAGCCTTTTTTTTCCAGTTGTGGATCAAAATTGAATGTTTATGGAGTAATAATGACAACTGGCACTTTAGGAGAAAGAAGAAGCAGACAGCTATATATCACTTTCATATTGATGGAACATGAGCAGAAAGATGAGGGCAGGGCAGCCTCAGGGTTGTTAGGGGAAGGGGAAATACAACCATCACACTATTAATTAGTCTCATGCATTTAGCGAGCATGGCTTCTTTCCTGTACCTAGCAATCTGCAGTCAGAACAATTAGCCACTTTGAACTGTGTGCACAGGCAGAGCATGAAGTGAGCACTGCAGATATGTTAGAATGACAGACTACTTTTTCTAAAGTACTCCTGACCCTCCTGGCAAAGGGCCGTTCGGCGAAACCAACTGCTGCAGACTAGAAAAAGTTATGTTCTCTTAAATAAAATACCTTTTCCATGCTGGCTTCAACCATTCTGCTTTCCCCACATCACCCCCTCCCCTCTCAGCACATTTTTCAAAAAGTATCAAGAATTAAAATTTTTGACAATATATTGTTTTTGCTTTTGAGGGTTCTACCGATAAAATGCCTGTAGCAATTTAAAATGTTACATACCCAACATGTGATACAAAAGATGAAGTTATACTACAGTTATGACCATTCTTTTTTTTTCACTTGATTATTTATACTATTGTTATGATGGTGACCATTTGGTTTGGTTTGTTTCTTTACTTGATTACTTACACTTTAGTTATGACAGTGACCATTCAATGTTCTTTTGTTTTTTTTTTACTTGTTTATTGATACTTAAGACAGTGACCATTTTTCTTTCTTTACTTGGTTACAGATTTAGCAATAACTTCAAGCCCATGCAGTAGACTTAAAGGTAAAGAGCAGTCCCCCAAAACTTATTTTTTAGAAAACGCTCAATGCACAATTTTTGTCTTATTCCTCCTCAAAGTATCTTTCATTACATTTTATGACTTTACTATTGCATATTCAAGGTAAACCAAGCAGTTATTTCTAGTAAAATTCACATTTGAAGAGAACAAAAATTGTTCACATGACTCCAAACAACCAATTATGAAATTGGACAGTCTACTACACTACTTCAATTTGGGATGACGACTCCTGCCCTTTAACCTACCCCTGTCCAGCAACCCCCCTCCCTTCCAGTCTTTCATGGGAAATACAAAAACAATATCAATAATTTAGCTAATAAATTGTTGAAAAAGCCTCTGCTCATTGGAACAGGTGGCTTGGAGTAAAAGAAAGGGACTTAAAAGAGTGTGACACCTGTTTAGAAGACTGATTGATAAACAGGATGGTATCCAGGGCAAAGAACATGGATTTCATTGATCACCTCTTGAAATTTCTTTGTATTTCAAGTTATTTTGATTGATGTAATAAACTGGATGATTCATCACAGCTCATAAAAGAGTTAATTTTTCACAAAAACTTTGAAACGTAGGGAGCTACATAATCCTTTCATTAGGCAAATCGTGGGACTGAAACGTGACACAAAGTGTTCTATGTCGTAGTGTTGCTTTATTCATTCTTTCCCTTTCTTCTGGAAGTGAATGTACTTTTTTGAAATCGTCTTTGCAGATATGCTACTCAGTAGAATCCAGTGCAAGCTTGCCAACTAGTAGTATTCCCTGCCAATTTCTGATAAATCTGGCATATTTTGTGAATTTTTGGAAAATTTCTAATTTGCTAGGTGAATATATAGTCCAATTATAGATTTCAGGCCAAATTTAAAGCATTGATTTTCAGGAAAAGAATGTGTTATGATAGTTGTCAATTCAACCATTGTAAGGCGTGCTAGCTCTGCAGGCTCAAGGGGCATATATCTCCCATATTGGCAGTCAAGCAAAAGATATATGCTTTAAAATGTGCCAAGAAAAGCACCATTCTCCACCACAGCCTTCTCAAAGAAAAATATTTCTGAAGGAATGTTCCTCCTCAATGACCTATCCCCAACGCAGGGATTCATCATACCGTGTACCACATTCCCCTCTAACGAAAATTCCTGGATATGCCCTTGACTTCTTCCTTTTAATTTTTCTCAAATTCCAGCATTATCCATGAATTGCATAATATGCCAGAAGTGAAATCATTTCAGTTTAAAGGGGAAATGCTGAATATTTGGAAAAGCATGATATAAGACCCCAATATACATAAAATCACAATACTCTCTATACTGTACATGACGGCAGTATGAGCTTCCGTACTCTGCATTTTTGAATTTGCTGTCAATCAAAGAATTGTGCCAGTTGAAAGTTTCTGAGGACAACAATAAATATTGTAGGTTTAGGTGAGAGGTTTAAGCCTTTAAAAAGAAATAGTTGGCAAGTATGCACTCAATCTTCAAAGAATTCAATTGATGGAACATATAATGTGTATGGGAGAGGGGGAGGGGGAAGATTAAAGCTCTTGCCAAAATTAACTTTTATAAAGACAAAATCTGGCTTTTTAGTAATAACATACGTATATGTAACCACCACAAACTGACCTAAGAATGCATCCTGTAATCTATTCTCATGTCCACTGAATTTTCTGGATTTTCCCTCTTTTGTTTAAGGGAAGAATGGCTCCAAGTTTTATTCAAAATTTTGCAAAATCTAATAGATATCGTCTGTAAATTCATTTTGAAAACCAGGAGTTTTCTGTATGTTTCTATACACAACAGTGAACATTGACTGTCTTCAAACCAAAATCTTGTTCAATAAGAACCTATCAGTGAAACAAAAAAGTGTCACATGATGAAATGAGCCATTCCTGATTTAGGATGATGGGGTATGCAAATTTAAATGAGGTGGAATGTCTTTTCCTTCGATAATTCAAACACCCACAAACAAAATTAAGGCGAAGCCATCTATCTGTCAGCGGTATAAGGGAAGGATACTTTACATTAAAGAAATATGTTGAGTTAGTTCAGGGAATTCTCAAAATTTTTCAAAATCTCTTAAAACTTTTTTCACCTTCTAAAGACAAAAACTCAAAATAAAGTTTCACATCTTACATACAAAAATATCTTTCGTGCATAACTAAAAATTGATTTGGGGCTCAAAAACATTGTTACAGTTAAAAAAAAAAGAAATAAATCACAAATAAAATGTTCTCTCTCAGTGCATTCCAAGACCTTCTTAAATGAGTAACTGACATCAATTCAATATATACCTTTAAAATAATGAAGAATCTCCAGAATTTACACAAGCTATCTCGGTAATTTGGTTTAGTGGTATCAATTTCAAGAAGGGTGTGAACTTATTGAAAGATGGCAAGCATCATGTTCACCTTAAAATAAATTTTACAGAATTTTGCAACAGAAAAGAAAAAAAATTAGAGAAGTGTTCTTTCATGAAATAAGTTAGTTTGAGAGAGAGAGAGACTATAAGTGTTAAACACTTCTCACATGAAACTGATAATACTGAATCTTTTCAGGTTGCTAAAATTCTTCAAGATTTTGACAGACACAGCAGAAGTGACAAATCGGACTTTCATTTTTCACTCACG
This sequence comes from Holothuria scabra, assembly GCA_037179385.1. Lineage (NCBI taxonomy): Eukaryota > Metazoa > Echinodermata > Holothuroidea > Aspidochirotida > Holothuriidae > Holothuria > Holothuria scabra. Next base: position 5,425,155 of record CM074191.1, read on the forward strand.
AAATCGAAGCATTCTAGTAAAATATTTCCATACCAGCTCAACACCATAGCAACCATGATTCTGGATGCAGAAATATTCTTAGATATGTAAGAATGCAAAGCTTATACAGAGAAATCTCAAAAATAGTCAAATTTTGAAAAGCTTCCTTGAGAGCTGTTAAAGATTTATATAGTTCCACAGGGTTCTTGTAAGGTAAAGATCATCATAACCTTATTCTGCGTCAGCTTTCATACATATTCAAAATGACAAATTTCCATTCTTTTAAGGACCTTGACTGATATATCCAGCCTACAAAAAGTAAACTTCTAAAATTCTTTGGCCTTGTGAAATTGTTCCATTTCTTTGACTTATATTCCTAGGCTTGGAAATTCAAATTTCAGTTTCCCTGACTTCCAGGATTTCTAGAACCAGTACAAACCCTGGGATTAAGCTATGAACTATTTTGGTTGCAGTATGTCCATCTTGCTAGCTCCATGCTCAAAATAGGTTAAAGAATTATGCATAATAGTTGATGAGCAGCCACAAAGATAATGAGTGATAACATGTGGCCTGCCTTATGTCCTTTCTCTGGGAGCAGATTCTGTGCATGGTGCTTACAGTTGGGAACAAAAACCATTACATGTGCAGCTCGGTTACTTGCCATTTGGTCTACCCGTGGAAAATGAAACAATATTCTGGGTGTCAAGTGATCAAAGAAGACACCAAATGTGCCTTTGTTATCCCTGAAAACACAAAATCATGTGATTTGGTGTCTTGATTTCGTGTTTTGGAGATAGCGAAGTCAGATTTGGTGTCTTCGTTGATCATGTCAATATCGTAAGAATATCGTTTTATTTTCCGGAGGTAGACCAAACGACAAGTAACCGAGCCGCACACGTCATGTCCGTCAAGCAACAACTAGACAAAGGCAGTGGCTATTACTGTACATGACTTAAACCGATTTGCTAGAAACTAAAAAGGAAAACCTCATCTAAGAAATGATTTTAACTTTCAAAATGACACAAACAGCAAGATTCTACTCACAGCTTTGATTACCACCCACTCCGAAATTTTATGATGTTTAACAATGAAGCCAATTACTTGAAAGACAACCAAGTTTTTAAAAAGGGTACCGCTGCTACACTTTACCCTTTTGTCACTGATGTCAAGCAAAGCTGTCTGGTATGACATGACAGCCTGCATGGTCAGTTAAATGTATGATGTTTTCCTACCTTTTCAATAATACAGCTAGCACTGTATACAGTACCATTTACATTTCCTGTTTGGGATCTTAAATTAGGTTCATTATCATAATACCTCCAACGTGAGAAAAATATCACCAGTCAATTTTTGGGGCCACAGAAGAAGAGGTTGGTAAATGGTTTGACGATATAACTCCTACAATGCTGGTGTCAGTTTCATTAATCAATGGTATTCATTGAAATCTAAAACTTTCATCTCAGTGAAAGGATGATTTCTATGTTTATAGAGTCACAAAACCCAGCATTTTTATGGGGAAGATTTTAAATATGTTGGCAACATTGATTTCATACAGAATACAGGTTTTTACCTTCAGTGGGTGGTAAGAAGTTTATCGGTAAATTGGATTCCTTTGAAATACCTGCTGCAAGAGTTTATAGCAGGGATCTCAAATTCACAGCCCACATACTAGCACATTGCTCCCCCCTCTACTGCTCCCATAAAACTCCACAACATTTCATCCAACCCCAGTGCAAGATAAAATGCATCACGTTTTACTTAGAAAATAAGTAAACTTTTACATGCAAATAATTCCATATGTCTAATTTTTTTTTGTGTGGGGGATTGTCTACATTTGACCATTTGTCCTTTGAATTTGAAGAAAACTTAAAAAGATCTGAAAAAATTTGTTCATTTTCAGGAGCCACTTTTTAAAGGCTTGAAGGGACTTTTGGGTAAAAGTATGAAATTAGATATATAAATTGGAGGGAATGATCGAGGTGAAGTCTGGTTTAGGATTTGCACAATTAGCCTACAGTATTACTTTCTATTACATAACCAACTAGATATTTTTTGCACATTTTCAATATTCCCTAGTAAGAGTCTTGAAATGTGTGGATATTGTTCTGCATTCCAAATTACTGCTCTAGTTGATTGTCTCATTTTAATTAAGATTAATGTAACATCTAAATTCCTTAAAGAATGGCATACAATTATATTACCATTGCTGGAAAAAACTGACGGGCAGAACATCTTAATTTCAACATAAGTGGAGGGGGGGGGGGCATAATTCACAGATTCTGGGGTGGGTATCAGCGCAAACAGGCTTGGCTACAAGTTTGTTGGTATTACCTCACAATGACATTATTAACCAATTGTTAAGGACTACTAACCTTTGCAGGGACTGCTCTAACTGTATCAGATTGCATTAATCTGACTGCCCATGTACTACTCCAGTCCACAAAAAGTACTAATTCAGACCAAATGCTATGAAGATTTACGAGCATAGCCAATGCATACTTAACTGAAAATCACGAAGTGTCAGACTGTATCTCGATCCTATACCCATGTTTAATGCTGATAAATTCATGCTATATTCAAGGATTTTACTACAATTTTGAAGCTACCTTATATCTGCTATAAAAAAGAGGCCTTCAAATGAACCTTCATAAAAAAGATACCACAGAAACAGTCAAACGATTTTTTGAATAAAAAGGGCAAGTATGGGGCAAATACAGGAAATTATTAGTCAAGGAAGGAACTTTTCAAGATTACAATTTTATTGTTAGGAATAGGTCAATCAATTATACAAAGGAGTATATTAACTGCAATATGACTGGTATATCTGCCAGGCAAAGCAGGCCTTGAGCTTTAGATTTTCTAGGTGAGCTGCAAATCCTACCCCTCAGAATATTAAGGAAGGTGGTAGTACGTGTGCTGCTGTTTTAAACTTCAATAAATTTTTGTGAGCTCTCATTTGATCTTTAACTAGCACCAAAAATTGCACTCGTCACAGTAATTTGAGGTGGGTGGTGGCGTGCCGTTCACAATCTCACACCTCAAAATTCAACACAAAATACTACATTGATTATTGAATGAGTGGTACAAGAGACTACAGACTACTCCAGAGACTGATCTTTTGGAGTAAGAGATGTTTCCAGACCGGCCCTCTCCTCACCACCATTTTTCCATTCTTACTGTCACATTTCAATATATTTTCTACATTTATTTTATTAATTTTGCAGCTTTGCCCATGTAATATATACTTTTCTAAGCCAGAGAAGCATTTACTCTTGCCATGGCAGTATTTTGGTAAATTATAGCTGAGTTTCCCCACACACTTTTGAGATATGCTCCTGCATGGATAAAATAGGAAGCAATTTTTGAACAGTTGGCCAAAAAATTGGAAATGGTTTGAAAAAGTCTGTTTACATTTGGAAGTTGACTGAAAATGTCTGGATGTGCACTCAACACAGTTATAGATGAACTGGAGCAGCCAAGCGATGGTCTGATTTACTCAGCCACAACTGGGGTCCATCAGCTTTATTCTTTGCTGAATTACCTGTATTATGGCTGGTTGTAGACTAGAATACCTGCCAAATACTTGAGGGTTTCACGTAGATGAAAAAATTAAAATGATTTAAAGCTGACGCAACCCACTGATGGTGGACTTTGCTATCTGCATGCTCAGATTTGTCTATTGAAGACTGTTCCCACACTCTCTAGGGAAACAGTTTTCATGCGTTTTCCAGGAACTTCACATGACCAATCTACACAGAATTTCCACCATCTTCCTCATGACATAAAACTCTTATAAAGTTTGAGCTACAGACAACAAGAAATTTTGATATTAAAAGTGAGAACACATTTGGACATTACAAGTGAGAATGGAACAATATCATTTTGATAAAACTTCTGGCTTTTTCCATGACAATTCCATTATATCCCTAAATTCCATGACTTTTCCAGGCCTTGATATAATTTTCCAAATTTTCATGAGTATCCTACGTTTACTTGACTGAGGAAACCCTGACTGAAGTAGCTTGAAACATCAAAATATCTTGCCAATTTAAATGAAGAATATACCTTTCAGCTATATGTGTACCTCATCAAGGCTGCACAAAATGAGAAAATGCATTATTCATGATAATAAGAATGAATAAATGCATAATTTGTGTAAATCCCCCTTCCAACTAGGGCAAAGGGAGTTTGATCGATGAGGGGCTCCTTTTAACTGACGCTCTGCCTGTTTGCTAATGTATTTCATGTGTTCCACACTCTCGTTCCCTTATGAATTCCCTCAAATGTGATAAATCAGCCCATATTCAAGGTGTTACTATGTTTCCTACATAAAAAGTGAGGGTGAGAGGCAGGTTTCTACAGTGAAAACAAAACTGCTAGCCATTCTATTTGGTCACATGTTGAATGATCTATATAAAAGCTGGATTTATCAATATTTTAATTTTTTCAACTTTTTTTTAGTCACCTTCCAGGATTTGATTCTTATTACAAAGGGTTAATTCTACCACCTATCATTCTTTAGGATTAGGTTTAGGCTTTGGTGACAGACAAATCTGATTAGCACTTGTGTTTAGCAACAGCCATTAGTAGGATTCATCAGACTTAAAAGGCCAAACCTCTCATCCCAAACTACAATTTTCGTATGGGATTTACCAAAATTCTCAATTGGCTCAGCTCTTTGATTGACAGCTAATTCAAACAATGCAGAGTACCAAAGCTTATATTACACAGCATGAATGGTACTGAGAGTGTTTTAATTATATAAATTGAGTTTTTCTTTACTCATCTTGAAGCAATAAACTGATATTGTGTCTGGATGAGGATGAATTTCATACAATTGTGGGAGGGGCAAAAGTAAGAAGGTTAGGAGAATTGGTACTGTTTGGGGTGAGAGAGTTGGGCCTTTAAACCATCTTTGTTTATTATCTACATGAATTTCAAACCCATGGTCATATTCAGTGGATAGGAGGGAATCAAGATACAATTAGGTGTACAACGATCCATGATACAGGTAAGCAAGGAAATTGAAAGACTAAAGGTAATGGACCCCAGTTATGTCGGACTAAAATCAGACCATCACTTCACTGTCTGCATTTGTCTATACCAAAAGTGGTGATTTGTCTCAACATTGCAGGAGTTGGACATTTCCTCATTTTCAACAGAATTGCTATGTGAAAAATTCCAAGCAAAGTTAATGGGCAGTTACTCAAGTATTCAGGAACAGGTGAGAGACATGCTCATGTCTCTCTTGGGAAGGCCAAACAGGGGTCATACTAGAATTTAATATATTTGTTTGACTAATTTCTAGGAAACCCTTCTGTGATATTAAATACATGCATCCATGATGACAAGTATATAAACATGTACGTGCTGCTCAGCGTGTTCGTTTACAACACCAACCTTGTCAACATTTAAATATCTTAAGAGGGGGAACTGATAGAAAAAGCTTAAATGGTTTAATCCTTTCGCTACAAAAGGGGGTCCATCCCACTACAATGAGCTATGCATTGCACAGTACAAATGTACCGGTTCCACCAAATACTGCATTGTTGTATGGATGCCATCATGGCGCTTGCTATGCCCTAGAGGATGCATATGTGTTAAATATCTCCTCTTCAAGCCTATATTCCATGTACAAAATGCAATTACACACCATAGGTTTATAATGAGCTATGCCAGGACACACCTGAGTGCTACGTTTCGGGGTGGAACCATGCGAATATAGTCATGGTTGACTATGGTTTACCAGTGAAACCATGTGTAGTGAAGGGGTACACAAGTTACCATGGAAAGTAGTGGATGCAACTTTCGCCTCCAAGTAGTTTACCAAAAAACAATCCTTTGAAACATTTTCTTCAAAGATTATACTTTTCTTTGTTTAAAAAGATATCAACTGGCAAAAACTGTTTATGTTGTGTACCCCTCCCTTCACCTGACATCAAAATTCCTGCTGCACATATTTGGGGGGAGGGGTGAAACTGGTGTGGGGATTAAGTACAGACACCAGTGTGAATGAATAGTCACACACATCTTCAAAATGTATCACTTTCCAGCATTCATCTTTACATAACCTTTACTGCCACACCCGTTTCTTCCCTGACCTGCAATTAGTTGCGTTCTCCCATACACAACACACACCAAGCAATATTAATGTATACTTTTAATCATACCATTATCATTAAAGTGCATCTAAAGCTCCTTGTAATTATTTCCCGGTCATACCATTTTTGAGTGTTCAAACAAGCTCTGTTTTTGCTAGCCATCAAGACCGAATTTCATTAAATCTGTTCTCACTTATTTCTGTTTTTTCCCCCAGGATATTGCAGTGAGATATGAAGCCTGTGGGAGACAGTAATTTCCAAGACTATACACTAGGCAGGGATAGCTACAGCATCTACACAAACTCATTAGAACTTCGTTTATGGTTCCCTTGTGTTTACAGTGCACCCTACAGTGATAGTCACTAGATATGTAGCACTTATCAAATGATGACCAGCTGTGCACGAAACATATAATAATCATACAGACTTTTCCATATGTGGGATTTCCGTTATTCAGCCTAAAATGGTTATAGGATATATGGAGCATGCACTCATAACATTCAAAATACATGTTAGGGATAAAATTTCAGCTCAGAAGGACAACAGTGGTATTAAATGTGACGTCATCGTCATAAGCATACAGAGTCAATCTTTGGTGAGGAGGGGGCATGAGCAATTTTTGCACAAATAATGGCACCATTTATCATGTTTTGCCTCAATGGACCAAATGTTAATGCTCAAATTAGGACGGTGCATAACCCCCTGCATTCCAATCCCATGTGCCTATGTTATTGGGGTTAATTTTTATATGTGGGGTAATTTAAGCCGTACGTGCGAGGAACCCCTATTTGTAGGTATACAGGCTTGTCTTTAGACATGGTGGAGGTTACTACCTAGTTACAATGACATAGCTAATTACTATCTATAGGTATAAATCATGTTTTTGCATAAAACCACAGCTTTAAATTTCCTCTATGGCCCATGGAGGGAAATCAATTTACCCTTTGGTTGGAAGGGATCGTTTTGGGAAACCCTTAATTGAATTGATATAGGCTCCGTTCATTAATGGACACCGAACAAATGAAATTACAGAATTTTCAATTGGATAATCCACGCCCTTTTCAATTCAACCCTTTCAAAATTTAAAACACTTTCAAACTCTTCATTTTAAAGGGAAAATCCTCTCACCCCAAACAACACTTCTAGTATAGGGTAACAGAAACTCTCAATTGGCTCAGCTTTTTGATTGACTGCTAATTCAAACAATGCAGAGTACCAAAGCTTGTATTACACAGCATGAACTGTTCTGAGAGTGTTTTGATTATACACATTGAGCTTTTCTATACTCACCCTGAAGCAATTAAACTGAGATTTTGTCTGGATGAGGGTGAATTTCAGACAATTGTGGGAGGGGCTTAATTAAGAAGGTTAGGAGAATTGTCACTGTTTGGGATGAGCGAATTGGGCCTTTAAGTGTACCTCAATTTAAAAAAAAAAAATTCAAAAGTATGTGTTAAGCAGCATGAAAAATGAATTCTAACAGTGCAACTCCCATCTTCATGGGACATTCTTCAGCCAAGATATAAAATGTTCAAATTTATTCACTTTAAACAAGTTTGTTGCACCATACTTTCTCACAGTGCAACTCATGGCTTTCTTTCCCTTTAAAATTAAAAATGTTTTTATGACCTTGAACGCTTCCTGTTTGCTTGCAAAGAATGTTGCACAGAGAGGGTTTAATTAGTTACATCATCCCATTAAAGAGTGCTATCACATCTTGGTACAAAGGTGCAGTAACTTTCAGAAGAACAAAGAAATACAAAGATTGTAAGTTGAGCAGTACAGCAATGACATCTAAAAACATCACAAATTATTGCGCAAGTACCATTTTCATTTGAGTGAATAAATTTTAACATTTTATATCTCGGCTCAAGAATGTCTCATAAAGATGGGAGATGGATTGTTAGAATTCACTTTTCATGTTCACTACATATTTTCAAATTTTTGGGAATTCTCAGCTTGCCCATCCATTCCCTCACACTAAAATGATATCTATTTTCTTCGCTTAATTCACATAATGCATCATTTATCAAAAAGAGTATGCTTTGTACATAATTCAGGTATAAGATGGAACAGGGTGATATGACACTACATATAGACTCTCATAAGCCAATGCAAAAAAAAAATATAACTACAGTTATTTAAATAATGGTGACTGCATGCATTTCCCCTTTAAAGTGCTGTATCATACTGTATCAAAGCGTAGTGCTGACACTCAACACTAAATAAATTCCAGACTGGTGTGCAATAAGAACACGGTGTCGATACAATTAGAGTGATCTTCCTGCAGATGTGCAGTTTATATACCTCAATGAGCATGAATACTGTTTACATGGGGAATTATCATGACTTTGAGACTTTTTCCAATGGACCTTTAATTACAAAAGACATATAAAAGAAAATGTCGCCCTCGGTTTGAATGAGGCATGACTCAGCTGAATTTATCAGTGACCCATAGATTGTATCAGCTGCCAAATATACAATGACTAGGTATGTAAACCTTTTTTGAAACTAGGGTTAAAGGCCCAATACTCTAACCCCAAATGGTACCACTTCTTCTTACCTTCTTACTTAAAGGTAAGCAGCCCCCCAAAGTTATTCTGAAGAAAAAGCTAAATAACACAATTTTCATCTCATTTCTCTTCAAAGTACCTTTCATTACATTTTATGAATTTACTATTGCATATTCAAGGTAAACAAAGCAGGTATTTCTGGTAAATTTTACATTTGAAAGGAAAAAACATTGTCACATGACTCCCAACAGCCAATCATGAAACTGGACAGTCTACTACACTTCTTCAATTTGGGATGACTGCTCCTGCCTTTTAAGTCCCTCCCACAATTGTCTGAAATTCATCTTCATCCAGACACAATCTCAGTTTAATGCTTCAGGGTGAGTAAATGCTCAATCAAAACAATCTGCTCTGTACAGTTCATGCCATGAAGTAAAAGCTTTGGCACTCTACATTATTTGAATAAGCTGTCAATCAAAGAGCTGAGCCGATGGAGAATTTTGATAAACCCCTGCAAGAATTGTAGTTTGGGGTGAGAGGACTGGTCCTTTAAGGAGATTACAAGAGACATATGCTAAATACTTCTTTCCTAACAATTCATACTTCCAAATTTTATTACCAGACTGAAAAATTGAAGCAATTTTAAAGCCAATACTTTCTTAAACTTTTACTTTCTAATACTTCCTAACCCTAACAGGCCTACTCTCACCCTACCTAGCCCTACTCTCACCCTACCTAGCCCTACTCTCACCCTACCTAGCCCTTCTTTATCCTCTTTCACTAACCTTCATTGCCACAATACATTGGAAAACTGAGAAGCCCAACCAGAAAGGAGTCAGTATGGAAGCTATGTGTCAATCAATCATCCATCAATAAGTCAATCAATATCGGTAAAGGCCCATGAACTCTGATGTTAACTCAAACTTTATATCTAGTGCTTGGGACTTCCAAGTAAAAGATTCATGCTTATTTTGCTTCCAAGTAGCCAATCAGGTTTTGTAACTGTTTGTTTTAATTAAAAAATATCCTTAAATTAAAAATACGTCCCTCAATTAAAAATCTTGAATTCTTCTGTTGCCATGACGAGAGCAAAAGGCCAAGATGCTTAAGCTATAAACGAGGTCCTCTTATGTGGGAATACCGCTGGCGAATTACAAAATGTGGAACATACACCTTAATGCATGTCTCAATGTGTGCTGTTACAGAGGGCACCCTATGTGTGTACCTGCCATTCTGAGCAGACCAGGTTAGGCTAGTGTAAAAATTAGATATTTTGGGGAGGGGAGGAGGGGAATAGATGATGAGGAAAGGAGTACATCTCAGGCTTAAGACATAAAAGAGAAATTCCTACCTTTCATTCTTTTTGAAGTAATCAGAGACTTACCTGAAAAGAAAAGATGAAAAAAGAATTAGCAACCATACAAAACATAATCATGAATAAAATAAATTACAAATCTGTCAAAAGGTACTTCAACTGGCAAATGGTACTAAAAATAAGTTGTTATAATCACACCAACACTGTTCATCTGCTGAAGCTCATACACTGCATGGTAATTATGCACACGGCTAAAAAATAAGCCTTCAAACCTTGTTGGCCATACCCAGGCCCCAATCGCATAAAATCTAGTGCCAGGGCCAAATGAGAAATTATTGGCTTACATCTGAATCCTTTCATAGTTTGTCTAAAATGATTTAAGAATGAAACTGCCTCTGCAATATTGGATAACTAACTGCCAACATAGATACAGTGTAAACTAGATAAAGGTAGTATAAATAATTTTTTCAAATACAGTTCAAAGAAGGATTGAGTCCTTCGCTTGTGCTGTACCTTTTGACAGGCAAAAAACATTGTTAGCGCATTCTAAAAGGCATAGCCCACAGGGCGAAACTGCCTCTGCAAGTCGTTCTTTTGAAGCCCCATGGATATGTACATATACAGGCAACTCAGCTGCATGACTGCAGGTTCTTCATTTAGTTGGCTAAATAAATTACTTATAAATGCTGTTATATGTGCCTATCTTCTTGGATTGTATTCAGGATTACTACAAGGAAAAGTCCCCTTTGGCCTTCCATAGATATACATGATTCCAGGGATATATCCAAGCTTAGTGGTGAGTAAACAACTCTGTACATAATTATGAAGAGTGTGCAAAGTAGAATCTGTATCCTCCTATTTTGAATTGAAAGGGCCAAAGTAGGATACAATAAATAGTCAACCAAGATTAAGCAATTCACCATTATGAATGTCTTATATAATATTCAACTAGAAAGAAATCTAACAACAGTGCAGATGAAGAAAACAGAGATGCCTAGAGCGAGGGCTCCCTTCCACTATGCTATCTTCTCTTCCCAGATTTAATGAGGGTGAGTTATTGAAACAAACATAAATGGATGGTTTGGGAGGGGGGTGAATGAGAAGGGGAATGGGGAGGGGGAGCCCATGAAGACCTCAGTTCCAATTAAGTATGTACATTTTGTAATGGTGCCACAGTGCAGACTGTGCAAATGAGGAATGTATCAGTACCAGTTTAGAACCAGACTGACTATATGGTAATACAGTATAAAAGTGAAAGCACATACTGAAAATAAGTCTGCTGCAGTAAAGTTAATTGCTAAAACATAAACTCACTCTCACACAAGGGTGGATCTAGCTGGCAGAGGTGTGACTGGAGTGTGCGCCGGCCTGTTTTCAGCAAAGCAATAATTCTTGAAACCAGAGTTTTACACCTCCAGACCCATGGAGTTTTTTTAAAACAAAAAATAAAACAAAACAAAAAACCACTGTTACCCCTTCTACCAGTCATATTCCTGGATCTGGCTCTGTTACAGGTATGTCAAGCAAAAGCTATTATGCCAAATAGTGAATATGAGGACACCTTATCTATACAACTGCTAAGCGATTAGACTCCATAAGTCGATTGCTTCAAGTGGTGTATCAAAGTCACAAAACTGACAGAGAGGTAACACCACGTGTTTGGTCTAACCATAAGAGCATCCGCCTCACTGCCATTGTGCGTGATGCTCTGCATAAGTAATGGAGTAGGGAAAACAAGCCAGTGAGCCACAACTGGAAAAAAGGCTGTGGCCGGCTCGATTTGAACCAATAGGGCTGTTAAACTCTATCTAACTCTACCCATCTAACTCGACAGAGAGGTAAAGCAGTCTAGTGCCCCACAACTGGAAAAGGGATTTTGAATGTTGCTGGATAATTAAACCACAAGGTCATAAAGTTGCTGTGTAAAGCCTTATCGAACACATTCATGGATAACAGTCACGAAAATTGAACACTTTGCAAAAAATCCATTTATATTGTATCAAAACTTAAAGGGCAAGAGCATGTTGCTCCCACATTACTTCAAAATAACAACTAAAACTCAGAGTCCCTCTTGCTATTTTAATAAGCCCTTTCAGGATTACAAATCGGCCTCCCAGGTCAAAGGTCATTCGGTATAGCAACACATAGCAACGCTAGTCATAGGCCGTCGCATGTGCATACTATCGTTACGTTACGTATGCATACCTACAATAAACAACACAGCAACAAAACTAGCTTTGAAAAAACACATCTCTTAATGGACAAAACGTTAAGTTACGCCCGAAAGATGTTTCAAAGTATCACTAATGAATTTTCCTTAGATACTGGCTGAGTTGTAAGTTTTGAATGTGCAAAATCTCAAAGAATTTGTCCGTTCCCATGAAAGTACGAACTGACAGTTCAAGTCTTCTCTGCTAGGCTAAATACCGTACGCCTATACTCAAGGAATGAACCAGCTGTACGCTGGTACACCAAATTTCGTGAAAAAAACACCTAAGCTACAAGAGCTAGGGTGAGTATCAGGGGGTTATTTCTACGCTTGAAGTTCTATTACCATGCTACATGATACTAAGGTCTAACGTACGTAGGCTTTGTTCGTAAGTTCGTAGACTTCGATCGTAGGTTAAGCTTGTAAGTTCGTATAATGAGGTTGCCTAACCAATTTAACGTTACTGCTACTGCCATAAAAAGTTAAGTCTTGGCCTTTAACCTTCATAATAAAATCTCACAGTGTATCTATCCAGGACTCGCTTCACCCAGGCTTAGTTGTAACTTGCCTCAGCCCAAGACTGTGATTTGGAGTGTAACTTCATGTAACGTTCTTGTGCCATAGTAATGTTGCACTAACTGTTAGCACATGGGTGTTCAATGGAGATGATAGCGTGCCTAAGATCGACTGCAATAGACGAAAAGAGGCCAAGGTAACTCTAGATTTTTTTATAACCAAAATTCACTCCTAAATCTTACAGAGTAATAGAAGCCCTCTAACCTGAATTTTAATCTGTTAACCCAAATCCTACAAGTCAAGTGTAATCTTGTGTAGCCTACTATTGCAAAATGTACTTACACACAGTGATACCAATGAGCGAGTGATACCGGATGACCTTTGTTCTGTCATGCGCAGTTGTAATCATGAAAGGGCTTATTCTTACAAGTATTTTTCATGATATTTCAGGAGTTAGTACATAACTACTGGATCTTCACAGTAATTTACCACACAGTAACTGCTGTTGATAATTGAGTCAGAAAAATATAGCCACACTCAAGGGGACATTCATGAGACAAAATTGTCTACTATGCTAATATGCCAAATTGGGGTCAAATCTTTTGCCTTCTAAGAAAAGAAAACTGCCAAGGTTATTTATCTCTAAATAAACATATTACTGTTTTTCTAGCAGTTTATAACTCTACATGTCACCATTGCATCTTAGTTGTTTTACATATGCATACATATGTAAATGTGTTTATAAACAAAATCAACTGAACTGAACTGAAAATAAATATCTTTTAGTTGAATTTTTCTTTCCATCAAACTATTTCGATTCCATCAGAGTATTCCTTTTTAGAATCAAAGATCAGAGGGATACAATGTACAGCTGCACAAGTTAGACTGAATTGTTGCTAAACTGGAAGAGCTCCCTCTATTTCAAAACTTCTGACCAATGGTACACCAGGCAATTTAAATAGCCCTAAAATCCCTTTACTGTAACAGATAGCTACTTACTTTTTTGAAAATCAGTATGTCTGACATATTTCAGCAAAGTACAAAAAAAAAAAAATAATATGAAATGATTAATCTCAACTATTTATTTCATTGCTTTTCTATACTAATATTTGGTGTGTACATTAATTTCCTCATATGCTAAAGAAAATAACCGTGCAAACGGCATCTGTCCCTACAACGAGAAAATACATCGAAGGAAAGTGTTCTGTTTAGAGACTGTTTAAAAAATGATGAAAGACATCAAAAAAGTGAACAAAATAAACCCCCCAAAAAAGAAGAAACACATTAAAAATATTTTCTTCTTAACAGAACTTAGGAAATTCAAATATTTACCTCTAGAAATGGAAGTTTCAAGATGTTGCTTATAGAAATCTTGCGGTAAAATTTCCTCTTCCAAACCACAATAATTTCTCCATGTACTAATTACATTTGTCAAGAATCTTTTCAAACAGCTTCACCTAATGTCAAACAGATTTATTAATAAAAGCAACTCCATACTTCTGTTCCAAATGTCAAAACAGCACAAGACCAAAAACTAACTCAAGATGCTACCCCCCAACCCCCCTCCTCCCCACGGAAACCATAACACTGGACAACTCCCATCCACGACAATTACCCATCAAAAAACTTTGCCCACCCATAAAGTTTAGAATTACTTTGGTCGTCAACTGCCCAACAGGAAATAACTATCCTGAGGTCAGTTGTCCTGAGAGTATTGTCACAGTGATGTCATGAAAGTACAGATTCCTAGCCAATGGGAATGTTAGTTGAAGTAAAGCCCCTGAAAAATTTTCACACTCCTAAAGAAATTTTTAAGTTGCCACTGACTTAATACATTTTAACTGTATTTGGGCTCCTGAAAAATTTTAAAATTTTCCCCCATCCCCTTGCAAAGCCATTTTGCTCCCCTCCTGAGCTTAAGAACTCTTTGTTGGAGCATTTTAAACACAATATTTCCCTGTAAAAGTCTCAAAATGTTTAGTACACCAGTTAAACATAACATATAAATAGGTACATGTGAGAGGTAGTACCACCACAGAATTTGCAGAAAGGCAATTAAAGGTTTTAAACCAATGACAGACGGAGCAACTAGCACAGGATAAAGAACAATCGAAGGGTTAATGTAATAGTGAAGCATGATCCAGGGCCCACCCCAAGTGCATCCAGCCATAGTAATATACAGTTACAGCATTGTTTAATTTTTTCATTCATATACCACAACAGTTTGATTTAAAAAGATGTAAAAACAAAAAAGAATGTCACAATTGAGGAGGAATTAGATGTGTTATGGCTCAGTTTCCAACTGATTGGACCAAGTCATGCCTGCCATGGTCTCTTTTTCAGTTAAGACTTTATCACTGGCTTAATTGTTTTCCCTTCTTGATTGCTTGTGCTGAGCAGTAGGTTTCATTTTTGAAGTCTTTGCAGTATGACCCGGCCAGGAGCCCAATTCTAGACCACCAGCATGTGCAAACCTTCACACTTGAGGAGGAAAAAGACTAGCTGTCACATCGTCCTAAAGGCCGTTAATGAAACAGGATAGCTGTCTACTTCATAAATTAAAGTTGGGGTGGATGAATTTCCCTTTAAATATAATAGTTATCCACTTTTTGGCAGGAAGTTCCTTTAAAAACAATGAACATTTTTATAAATTTTTAAACTAAGTAAAAAAACAGATTCCATGGAAAAAGTCATTTAACGTAGAAGTGAAACTTTCTTGAGCTGGGCTTTGAACACATACATTAAGTAATTATCAAGCAAGAGAAAAAAAAAAAAAAAAAAACGATCACTTTAACTGAATTAAAAATAAATTTTGTAGTCACATCAAATTTCCAAATTCCAAAGTTTTTCGGGTTTCATTGCAGTGGAATTGTCTGGTCAGTTTTTTTGTCAATTTATTACAAAAGCTTATGTCTTGAATTATAACAGGATAAATATTGTCAGTTGTTGCACTGCAATTACTTTTGATCCCTTGCTGGGGGTACATCGCTACCTGAACAGGTACATACTTTAATTAAAGCTGTCCACAATATGACACAGTTATGCAGCAGTAAATTCCAGGTCTTTGCATTCCAACATTGACTAGCAGGTAATTCCAAATACCTAGATACTTTTGAAATAAATCTTTTTTAATTTTACGACCCTTTGATACTGGCATCCCTATCATGTCCAAATTGACAGATTTTAAGATCAAGACTTTGGCAGATCAATTCATCTTGTTTCAATCCCTCTAGACCACAAGAAATATAGTTCAATTAATTTTCTGACGGAATTAATTAACAGGCTAATGAACATGTCTGAAATAAAACTGACAACCCTTTCAGTAATCCACATGTATCCTTCAATTGGTACTTTCCCCAGTGTCTGATTTACGAGTGCAAGGGATGCCAAACTCGAAAAATGTAAGGCAGCACAGAGGCCGCTGACAACTTTTATGATGACCATATGTTTCAAACTGTAATAACCAATATAGAAGGGAAATAAGATGTCCTCTATGGGACATGTATGAGGGACTGCTGCCAAAATGCAAAGGTGTAAACTGCATAAGCTTTAGAGGAATTTGTTCCCAGTCATACAAGAACTAATCAGTCCCTCAAAATTTTCACTTTGATATACGTACCACAAAATTTTTAAATATTTTCATATCCTCTTGGGACAGAGCAAGCCCAAGTATGGCAGCATCCATACAAAAACTTGGTATTTCGCAAAACCTGTACATACATATTGTGTATACCTAACATAATACACAGCTCAGTATGGTGAGATGGACCCCCTTTCTGTGGCAAAAGAGTTAAGACTGCTTTTCTTCTATCTTTAATATTCTTGTCATTATTTTCACATCAAGTTGAAAGGGAAGTGGGGGAGGAGGGGGTAGATTGATTTTTTTTTAATTTAATGCCTCAACTTAAACGCTTGTGGTTTAATCTACTGGTGCCCAAAGCATTTTTTCCCTGTTGTGGGGTGACTGAAATTGTTATCTTTGTAAAATTTTAATAAAATGACCCATTGTAACTGATAATTAGCATAACCTGATTGATCTTGAATCATGCACTGCTGTGTCAACATGTACCTGTGTGAAATAAAATGAGCCCTCTATCATAAAATGTATCAGCATCAATTTATTTTTACAATTGTAAAGCCTGCCCTCTAAAGCTCAAAACTTCAAAAATAAATATTTATGTTCATGAAGTACTACAGTCTTGGTACCAAGTAAGCACAAATGGTTTCGAATTTAACCTATTCTAAGAACCCAAGCAGTTGCCCTCTAGTTGGCATCCAACAAATGGAAGCTGGGTATCCCACCTACACTGTTGGGTGATACCTAATCTAATCTAGAAAGGTACTTCCAGGTAGAAAAGTTTGGGTATTCTCAGTGAAATTTGTACACTTTAAGTGAAACTAAGCGATAGTTTTACAGAGGAAATATGAAAGAAATATGACTCGTTTGCCAAAAAAAGCCCCCTTTCCAGTCCTGATCCCACCACCACTCAAATTCCATGAAATTAAAAACTCCATAGTTTACCTAGGGTAACTACAAAATTTGCTTTCCCATATTTTCTTCTATGAGCTCCAAAAGGTTTACAGCTAGGTTACCAGGGGCCTGTTCCACAAAGAGTTACGCACCATGTTAAGTTTGATTTACTGTTGGCTTAAGTATGGTAAATCAAACTTAAGATCATGCGTAACTCTTAGTGGAACAGGCCCCAGATGAACAACTAGTAAAAAATAAATAAAAATTAAGTCCTTCCAACATGACGATGAGTTTACTTTGTCTAGTATATCAAAACAAAAAAGCTTATTTCCTACAAATTATTTATTCTAGTGAAACTTGAAACTGCAATTCCCAGCTGTTTGTTTCTATTTTCTCTCCAGCAAAAAATTTCTCAAAAAATACATTTTTTCAGTTCTGATTGATGAATCTGATACATACAACTATCATGGACATGATACATATGGGCTATAGAAGTAAAACTTGAGAAATCTGGGAGGCTTTTAACCATGAAAATTGGGTATTCTGATGGATATTTAGCAATCTGAGTAAAATTTCATTCCCTGTACATATGAAAATGTAGAAGGAATTGTGGCCGATTTGACTGTGCCTTCCTGGGAATGCATTATGTCAGCACCACAGACTTATGGACACAGCATGTAACGTATACGTCCTATCCGTAGATGGTCGCCACTGACTAGGACAAAAAAGGTGCACCAAGATGGCCGCCCTGAAGCTATAAATCATCTGATTTGACAACAAATCTGTAATATTTTAAGCAAAAGTTTAACCTGAATGTGAAACAAAATCATATTCCTGCAATGCATAGTGATTTTGACCTTACTCTGTTATACATCAAAAATATTCCAACTTTCTTGCAAAATATGGTGATATACTTGAGCAAGTCCAAACTTTCACACAAAACCATAACAGACGGCCATCTTGGTGCACTTTTTCTCACACGTACGGTAGCCGCAATGTACTGTGCAATATGCTCTGTCCATGTATAGGAAGTCTGTGGTCAGCACTATAAGTGCCAGGCAAAGAGTGGTTAGTTAGTGACACACCAACACCAATGTGTTATATAGTGTCAGTCAACTTGTTGATAAATGTTCAATTTATTTTACAGTGAGGTTTGAGTTCAAATTTGTTTTCCCTTTAGTCGTCTCTTACGACAGGGGGGAAATACAGTGTGCATATTCCATATCCCCAGGGCACAGGGGGCAGACAAGAGATGAAGAGTATTGAAAGGGTACTTAAAGGTCTGGAAAAAGGGTGGAGGGATAGTTGAGGGTGGGAAAAAAGTGAACAAAGCCCAAGGAGAAAGGAAAGACAGGAGGGGGACAGATAACTTAGTCCATGAAAATAGATCCCTTCCTACAGAACCAAAGATTTTGATAATTTCTGAGACACTCTCAGGATATAGGAATACAGTACCTAACCTTGGGGAAAGAGCATATAGGCATACTGCCGTAGACATTTCTGGGGACAGTGGAATTTGGACCAAGCGATCAATACAAGGGCTTAATTTATTTTTCATGGCTGTCTCTTTTTTGTAAATGGATCCACCATTTTTGTCCAAATTAGTAGGAAATATGCCCTTCCCAACCCCCTGCTTCAAAAAACTATGCAAAAGGATGTATTTGCCATGGTTTTAAAAAGGGGGGGAGGGAGAGAATTTGGGGTTGCTAGTGAATGTTGAATAGGTTGTTTAAAAAGGGTAGGGTAAAAAAGACAAATTATACACAAGTAGTTCACTTTTTTATAGTTGGCCGGAATCAAAAGTACCATCTCCTTCAGTGATTTAGCGGTAACACTATTTGTGATATCACAAGTATTTAGATCCCACTACTATCCTTCTCACAAAAACATACAATATTGTTGCAAGAATTTGTAAGTTAGATGGAGTTTTACAGCCCAGTTTCCAACCTATTCGTTCAAGTCGAGCCAGCCACGGCCTTTTTCCAGTTGTGGCTCACTGGCTAATTGTTTTCCCTACTCCATTGCTCATGAGGAGCATCATGCACGCACAATGGCAGTAGGTTCCTCTTTTAGAGTCTTTGGTATGACTCGACCTGGGAAGCAAACCCGGACCGTTAGACCAAACATGGGGTCTACTGTCAGAAGGAAGATCAACAGGCCACAGATAACCATCACCTCCCAGCCACCTTGTTTAAATTGAAATGTTAGGATAATGGTAATAATGCATGCTGCTAGTATTCCTTCATTAATAAAAGTATTATCAAGAAATTCATGCCCCTCCCCTTCCTCCTTCCCTTTGGATACAATACAACACTGAGTTCAATGAAATATTTAAATAAAACTTTAACATATTCCTAACATAATAAGTAGTGGTGGTGCTACAGGGGGAAAGGGGCATTTGCCCCTCAGATTTTTTATTGTACCTACTTTCCCCCTCCCCACAAGTTAGGTCAGATAGGAGTTAGGTTAACTGAAAAAAATGAATAACATACCTCTCCTGAGACTTAATTTTTCAACATGAGATATGCTTAAACCTTTTGACTATCCTGAGGCTTTGTACCCTGGATCCCACCAGCAGGAGAAGGGGCTCTGGAATTGGTTTGATGCTGAACATGATGAAAATTTTTGCCCCCCCCCCACATTTTCCTTGCCCTAAGTTTGCCCCTCTCTTCCCAATTCTGGCATAGCCATTAATAGGGACAATGTTGAATCGTTTCAGTTCCATTGTTTAATCTTCAAATAATATTCAGATCCTCTTCTGTTCACATAAAACAAAAGATACTCTTGTAAAATAAAATATCAGAATTACTGAATGATAAAAAATTGCAGTATAACTTAAATTCACTCCAACTCAAAAGCTCAGAACAAGAGATTAATAGAAGACATAATTATACCTTAAGCTTGTGATAAACAAAAGGCACAAATTAACTCGAGAAATCCAGCTACAGTAATTACATCTTCATATTTATAGGATGACTGTAGAACCCTTTGTTTGATATTCACAGACAATGAAACAATTCTTTGAAACAGATAGTATTCTATTGTTCTTCTTCATATCTCGATCTTAAATCAGCTAACAACTGATGCCCCTGAAATCAGTAACAAACAAAGGGTACTAGAGCATTAAATTTCTGATACCACTTTAAAAAACCATATGCCTGCTAATGGTACCGCCAGCAGTGCTTCGAAAGTACACACACATTATTATGTGCAAATCTGCAAAACATACTGATGCAACAGAACAGCAGTCACTCCTCTAAACGAAACTTCTGCTTTTTGGTTTTTTATTGAATTAGCGAACACTGTAAGTGATGACGTCAATAAGTATTCATGATTAGTGTACGTAATCGAAAGAGATGGTACTCCTCCACTAGATGACATAATTTTTACTGATTTTGGGCATTAAAACGAACATTTCCACTGCCTAGAGAAGTAAAATCAAATCAAACTAATGACCTCTCAATTTAGTAATGAAAGAGGGCGTATTTCTGCTCAGCGTATATTACTTTGAAAAATAACCACACGCAAGAAAGGATAGACCATTAGTAAGCATAAGAAAGCTTCCAGATCCTTAAGAATAGCATTCTGAGGATGGTTTTTTGAGGTGTATTTGAAAAAACAAAAAAATAAGCCAAACAATTGACAAAATTTGAGCATATAATTTTGGAAGTTTGTAGGTTGGATTCAAGCTTGAAGGGAGAAAATATATTGTACTTCCTTTGGGTATGCTGTTTATCTACAAGGATACTAAATGAAATAAACTTGCCCCCTCCTTTCTCTAATCCTCATAGCAGTCAATTGTCACAGAGGTGGCAGTTAACATCCCTGGTTACTATGAAGCACGTCCACTCCCTCCCACCACCACCAAACAATGTCAAGTTATTTTCAAGGAAAAAGTTATCAAAGCCATCCAGAAGAATGCCTATCCTCTTCTGGATGGATGAGATGATGTTAGTCTCATCTTTTAATTAAACTACATTATAGTGCAGTACAGAATAAAGTCAAACATTACTCTTGATCCTCAAGCCTGCCTCATCACTTTTCTTTACACCCAATCCACCCCCGTCCCACACATTCCTCCATTAAGTCCATCAGAGATATGGATCCCCCACACGAGGGGTAGAACAACTAAGACAGCACCTTCTTCTCCTCTGACAATAAAACATATTCAGTGCAGGTCTACGGTGCTTTTGTGGGCTCCACACAGCTTTTGAAAAAAACACAATTAAATGATGGAATAACACTGGTAACACCCAATTTCCAAAATTGTAACTACGCACGCACACGCATCAACTCCTACAGTGTGTGGATTTAACAACAGTAAACATAAAAACAATGTTGTCCAATTAGGAACATAATATTTCAAAATATACTCCTCAATCTTCCAGCAGCATTTTGCCAATTACGAGAGTAGCCATTGTGCTTTTCACTAGTTTGCATTCTAGATGCAAACATTTGTGGTTGTTTTATTTTTAGCTATAGCCATCATGAAATTCACTGTCAAGTTTCAATTTTTGTTTACAATTAATGGTGGGATACTAAAAATAGTTGTGAAGCTTAAAAATACTGCCGTGTGAAATGAGTGGGTTGAAGGAAAGGAGTAGGCCAGAGGAAGACAGGGCGTCAGATTCCTCGGTTTTAGTAAAAAAAAAAAAAAGAGTAAATGCACTCTCTAAAATCAATAATGATAGTAAAATAGAGCTGAGGACATGAATGATATCATTATTTTGATGATGTACGTGTGTCCTTGAGGGATTATAGTAGAGTGTAAAACTAACAGTCTACAACAAATACAGAGCAGTGCTAAGAGCTATATGACAATATAAAGGATTCCAGTCTGCAGGCAAAGTGGAGGGGGTGGGGACTAATTGTTCATGTAAAAATCAGCTTGTTTTGGAGAATGGAACAGATGGTGATGTCTAAACAGGAAGTAGAACCATCTTGCTCATTTACGTTTGGGTTTAAATCAAAACAAATTTCATAGAGAGAAAACGTAAGGGATAAAATGAATAAAATTCTGAAGGCAGCCTCATACTGTATGTCGATAAAATTTTGATTTCCAAATAAATATTGTCTTTAAAAGTGTGGCTTAAGCATTTCTGGAAATCCTACTATTTCTGAAAAACAGTGGGATCGATTCAGTGTGACCAAATTACTCACTCACAAGAAAACCAGTTTTCTGCTTAATGGTTGTCCTTTGGCCAACCATTTCACTTTTCCTAAAAGGTATACATGCTTTGCTATTTATACAGGTAATGTTCTACTTTGACCTAATTATGCTATAAGCGACAAATGTCATCGTGAGGGGGCTTTAAAATTTTAGACTGCGATAGCAAAAAGTGCCCTCCAGCATTTGATTTCTGAGCTCGCACTGTAGACTAAGGTGGGCTGTTAACTAAGTTGATAACATTTGGGAGTGAACATATACCTGTAATTTCATTTTTGTTGAAACAAAATTGGGGAGCGCCCTCAACTAATTTCGGCATGACTAGCGTAAAGGTGTACCATCACACATAACAGTGTATACTGCTGCAAGATGAAAATACTAAAATACTAGGTTAGGGCAGGTTAAAGTAATTTAGGTGTTTTTTTACTCTTTGCTGGGAATTGTTACTCTACTCCAATTAATTCCTAAAGACACTGGTAGAATTTTTAAAACTATTTAAAACAAAGGCCTTGGCAGCTAGGGGCAGGTGTTGTATCATTGGGGAAGTAATACATATAGAGGCTTTGCAATTACGTCACGGAACTGGCGTGCTGGGTGACATTCATGCCAACTACACGTGGCTTTATGCCGAATGCACTGCACAGAGTGCATGCCTTGTGGTATGTGTGGTGTGTACACATTCAAGGAGCAAGGGCCCCTAGTGTGGTTTACTACGTAGTTATATGTACTCCAACATGGCCGCCGGAGAGTATTATGACGTCATGTGAAAAGCCTATTGTTGATTCTTACTTTATTTCACATAGCATAGACTAATTTGCAAACAATATAATGAAATTTAGGCAAATGATTTTTGTCAATTTTTATGGGTGGAAAAGTAAGGAAGCTGGGAGGCTCCTTTACAGGAAGTTTAACTGGCATTTAGAAGAAAATTTCCTTTTTCTGTACATAAAAAACAGAAGGAATCATGGGAAATATTACTCTTCTACTAGACAATGAATGTTTTCCAGTTCTGGTCAATTTTTAACTCATTATCTTCAGTGATAATGTACTTATATGTCCCAAATTTGTTTTCTTTAATTTGCCCCAAAATTTAATAAATGATCCTACTTTAACATACCCCCTATTCCATAACATAAAGGGTCCTACATATTTGCATTTTTTGAAACATACAATTAAGCAACTTGGTATACTTAAAAGTAAACTATAACATGAATTATAGATTTATAAACGTCATTTCCTACGAAACATCCTTGACAATAGAACATACTAGACAATAACGCAAAACACGTCATCATTTGAAGTATTCTGTACCTCGTTATTCAAGCTTCGATAAATCACAGCCTTCACCATTTCAGTCTTTCCCTTCTCAATTTGCATTTACTCAAAGAACTTTAATATTTTGCCAGTTTATGCTATTCCTCCAAAGATTGTCACACAATATTCTGTTTAAGAGGTGGGTGTATGCTTCCTACAACTATGCCTTTCTTTCTTCACAAGATCCTTTGTCAGTGCTAACCTTCATGGACTTTGACGTAATAGTCGGTTGCATTTTGACCTGTTTTTGGCAAAAAGTCATCCCACATGCAAATTCCTTCTCTCAAGTGTTAAAAAAAATTAAACTTCAACTTCAAAATATCTAAGGAAATGTTAATTATGCAAGGAAATATATTTTAATAGCATTCCCTTGGTATGGATTGGCTTTTAAATGATACAGGAACAGCATGGAAGTTGATCCGGAAAAGGGAAAAAAGTCATGAATTATATGTTATGCAACTGTTATATACCCCCATATTATGTATGGTTGCATGATTTTTTCTCTGAGTTAAGCATAACCTGGTATCTGTCCATATTCATGCATGGCTCTCTGTTTAGCGTGAGAACATTTTGCGTTGATGCAACACATGAATTGTTAGGCTTTTTGAGGAACTTTTAGCCATTTCCTGAAGGTCTCAACATGTTCAGTTTTGACATTCACACAAAATTTCATTTTGGAATAAGAAACATTTCTCCTTGAATTATCATAAAAGATATTTGCAAAGAAAGTAAGTGAGAGAGAGAGCTTATGTTTCCAAGTACATGTGAGGATACTGTTCTTTTATCCTTTAATCTCTAACAGTTAAACATTTTTAAACTGATACCAATGGTAACAATAAGTTATTCATATGGTAATGTGAATTTACAGAAATTCAAGACCATAAAAAGAGATGTACCTGTCCAATGACATTTCAGTCGGCGTAGTGGCCCTGGTAGGACTCAATTACTCAAACAGGCATGTAGGAAGGAGTGTTCTTACATTTTTCAGAGATACCATGGGGGAGGGGGAGGAGGGGCTATTACTGCTCAATGCCAAATTAAAACCGATGCTGCCCTAGGTTTAAGTTATGAGCAGGATCAGGGGGACAAAAGCTTGCTTCAGGGTCCCTGTAAGGTGCAATTTGAAAAGTTTAAACATTGCCCCAAAAGTGTCCTCTTTTCAAGTATAGAAGAAACCATGATATTGACAGCTTTCTAATTTTTATAGAAATGAAAAGGGAGGAGTTTACCACGCTTCTTACGGAAAGGGAGGGACAAATTGCTCCCGCCTTTCCTCCCCTCTGACGCTTAAGTAAAGTACTTCAGATTGACATCTCCAAATATAACACAGTATAATAATGACACAGTAATGACACAGTAAATGCAGATATATTTATTATCTTTGATCATAATTATTTTATGCACTTTATTCATCCAACTGTGTAAACTATTTCACACAGGTAATCACCCCTCTATCCTAAACTCACAAGTTCAACTCTCCAAACTTGCTAAAAATGCCCAAATTTGCCACATTCTATCATTTACTAAGCGGATATGAAGCACCTGCGCCTGTGCGAGAACAAAACATCTGTTTCCCAACCCTCCTATGACGCAGCAGTCTGTGCTAAATGTTTAATAGTTGTTTGGAAAGAATGAGACGACCTGCTTCCCTGCTTGTAACAATTACGAAAAACACTTTTCCCTCTCATAGAATTTGTGGCATTTTTTTTCTTTTTCTTTTGCATTACAATTCATCAATGGGATAGCTAAACACCCACGTATTCATACTTATCCCAGTCAATGAAGTCACGCTGGCCAACTATTACGCATGTTTACTTTTCAACGCCCACAGTGAAGGATTTCTGCTACAATTTTTGGTTAATATTAATCCTGTAAATCACATGTAGGGATAGGAAGCTTATATCAAGCAGCAGACTTCTGGGTATAGTGTGGTGCATAAAAATTACCAGGGGTCATTAACCTGGAATGATGGGGTAGTCAAACAAAGAAACAGTTACCATGTGACAGCAGTTCAGTTTCCAAAGTTGGTGGGAAATTGACAGTTAGAATTTCAGGAAATTTATACAGTTTACGTCCTACCCTATGTGAATGAATTACCCGTCCAAGCATAAAATGGGACAAGCTGGTCACCTTTTTTTGTATTTTTAAATAAGATTCAATGATTTTTACAAGTTTGTATAACATTTTTAACTAAATGTCCATCACTACTCAATTAAAAAAAAAAAAAAAAAATATGGCCAAGATTTAAGATAGGGCATTGAAAATAATATTCCTGGGGTCATGATGTGCCTTTTTTCTTGAGAGATGCATACATGTAATTTGTCGGTGAATGATATACTGGAACAGACTAGGACGAAAAGCTCCCCCTAGATGGGAAATCCCACACTACAGTAGTATAGTTGTGCATAGGATACGATCGGCAATAATGGTATATGTACATGCAAGAGATCAAAGGGGACTTAAGGTGACTTTGGTAGAAATTCATTGCAATCCCAAAGCCATAATTGAACTCTTTTGTTCAAGCAAGATAACTAAACACTACACACAAAAAAAAAAGAAAAAAGAAAAACACTGCACAAAAAAAAGAAAGAAAAGGAGAGAGCGAGATGAGATGAGATACCCTAGCAGATGTGTTGCATCAACATAATTTACAGAGCCTTTACTCATTTTCTGTAAGAGTTGGTGTAGATTACACATGTTAACTGGGTAAAGCCCAGGTCACACTACAGCGATATCGGATCTGATTACTATCTGATTTTTGTGATTTTTAGTTAAAATCTCCTCCATTGGTTGTCGGAAAGAACCAAAAATCTGTCATCTTGTGTAAATGTATGATGAGTTTGAGAGGACTATGGAAATGAAGTGTTAACTATTTATTTTATGACGTCACATTGACAAATAGTTTTATCGGACTAGGCGTATCCCATAAAAGCTGCCTGCGGATGTGACGTCACGGAATAATCGAGAATTTTGCAGTCCTTCGATACCATTCATATATCTACAAAGGTTGACAAATTTTTGTTTCTTTTCGACCATAGATTGAGGAGATATAAATTAGAACTCACAAAAATCGGAGCGAAATTTCCCATCAGATATTGCTCTAGTGTGACCTGGCCTTAAAAGAGGAGCTCTGTTTTCCATAACAACTAGTACCCACCAGTAACCATGCATGCATCACTCCCACTAGGTCCCACCCCTCCCCCAAAGACACCCAGCCCCTTAAACTTCTAAAATGAGTGGATAAATCTTTTTAATGATCAGGTACCACATCCTATTACTTAAAAGACCACATGTTTGGTCTAATAGTAAGAGCATCCACCTCTCATGAGGAAGACCTGGGTTCTATTTGCAGGCCGTGTCATACCAAAGACTCTAAAAATGGAACCTACTGCCATTGTGCGTGATGCTCATAAGCAATGGAATAGGGAAAACAAGCCAGTGAGCCACAACTGGAAAAAAGGCCATGGCTGGCTCAACTTGAATCAATAGGTTGGAAACTGGGCCATAAAACTCCATCTAACTAACTCGAATTATTTTAAGCAGCTTCTGTAGACCAGTTTCTCGGCAGCCCATCCACAGGGGAGGAAACAGCGTCATGTATGAACGCACCACTGTTTTTCACGCATGCAACAGGCATATGCATGATTGCCCTCCACTAACTTAACCTATCAGCAAGAAAGGTACAATTTGAACATTTTTCATTACTATACACAGAGGAAAAATATGTTTTGGCAAGGACAGGAAAGAAAAATTACCTTTCGGAAGAACTAATAGCCCTGCATCTTTAAAACTGTATTTCTCATCAAAATAACCCAAGGTTTTATTACCTTAATCTGAAGCAAATTCAAAGTTCTATAAAAAATATTGTACTGTACATAATACTTTACTTTAGATGTTCCAGTTATTTATGCGACTTAGGTATTTATAGAGGACATACACCAAGGTCACTGCCTTACAGGTCTTTCTATTTTGCGATACAGACGTCCATTTTACAACACTGTTTACTAAGGTGGTGTCCTACATCGGCATCTGTAAGGTATTTACCATCCATGGTCGGTGCAGGTATCCAGCATGAAAAAAAAGAACGCCATGTACAGGCCTTAATAGTAAACAAGGAAAAGTGACTTGGTTCCTTTTATCTTGGGGCCAGTAGAAGATATGTCACAGAGGATGTCCCTTACAAAACTAGGTGTCCTTTTTTCGCTACATATGAAAAAAAGCAATGGTGAAACACACTACATGTACATGAATACTACATCAGCCACGTATAGACAAATCCCAGCAGTACTAGTGTATAGTGGCTGTAGTCAGTCTGTTTTTAGTGGGGTCCGGTAGCATTAAATCTCCTCACTTAATGTCTAAATGTAATAATATAAAACCCTCATGTACAGTAAAATCAAGGGAATTTAGGGGTATTTCAGTGAACAATGACCATCCATGGTACGGGATAAGCAAGGAAATTGAAAGATAAAAGAAGATACACAGCATTCATGGCCAACTAAAATCAAACCATCGCTTGCTGTCTGGATTTGTCTATATCATGAAACCACTACTGTCCAGTACAAAGACATAATTCCTTTAGTATAAAACATCCATCAATATTTTGTAATTTTTTTCAGAACTTGGAGTTGAGTGAGGAAATTGCACAATAGCATGCCATATGGCTTGAAAATGACACTGTGTTACAATCACTGTACTATTTCTTATAAACGATCGTTGACCTTATGCTGTAGTAAAAGGATTTTGGGTGTTATACTGGAATAAGTTGAGAATTTTAAACTATGAATATGGAGATGACAGCAGCTGGAATTGAGAAATCGCTCAAAATACAGTTTCCCAATTATATGCTTTCATATACTAACAAGTCACTTCAAGCCAATTTAAATAAAGGGGTTTTCCCGTTTGCCTGCATATTGCATCTGTATGAATCTATATGGGAAAAGACATACTTTTATTTTGTGTACTGATTTCTTAAATCTCTCCCCAAGTCATCCCTTCCCACTTAACAATGACTTCATAGCTTGAATTCAAAAAATATACTATTGAAAACTATCAAAAGCCAGGCAGAGACCACTTACAAAGAAAAAGAGGGAGGGGGGTATGTGCTATCCTGGTGCTTAAGGATATACAGGCCTTGAATTTTGAGGTGTGTGAGTACAATCACACACCATCACTCATGTAAAAAACACTATAAGGAGTGTGATCTTTTGCACACCTAGTTGAAGAATATGGGAACTAGATAAATATATTACAGTTTCCCCAAAGTCCAAGTAGGAAAGCAGATACTGAGACAAAAATCACAGGGCCAAAAGTTGTGATCACACCAGTCTGGTGGTAAGTAAGAAGAAGAGGATGATGATGGGCAGTCTTGCTCCTGTTTGGAGGAGGGAGGGAGCCCTTACTAAGCTTGGTACTACTAGTTTACCAGGATTATAGTTGCAAGGGTAAGTGAGGATCACATATGTGAATAGGAGACAAGCAGAGGGGCAACATAGATTAATAAAATAGCATACCTACCACGCTCCTTAATTCCCTGAGAAGGGTGATTTGTAGCACACCTGGAAATTCTAAAACTCAAGCCCTGGATCTAAAAAATGCCAGATGGACTAGCAAGAAGGGAAATTACTTTTGTAAATAGGAAGAGCGAGATAAGACTATGTGTCCTAAATAAAGGGCTGATTTTCCTGACAGTGGGGAAAT
Source organism: Holothuria scabra (assembly GCA_037179385.1). NCBI lineage: Eukaryota > Metazoa > Echinodermata > Holothuroidea > Aspidochirotida > Holothuriidae > Holothuria > Holothuria scabra. The sequence goes on from CM074191.1 coordinate 5,454,440, forward strand.
GTGTGGTTGTGCAAACTTAAAAAATATTTTGGGCAGCGAAATTTCCTCATGGACAATAGGACAGCCAAACTTCCTCGTGGACAATTAAAAGTAGGCAAATAGTATCCCAAAGCACAACCTTTAAATTTTTCTGCGAACACAGAAGCTAAATTTAAATTTACCTTATGAGGTCTTAATCTTTTCTTTGTGGACAACTATAAGTAGTGAATTAGTAGCCCGAAGAACAACCTTTAAAATTTTCTGCAAGTATATGGCCTTGAGAGAATGCTTCATTGGTATACTTCTGAACAAGTTTGAATGCATACAATAGCTTCATGCATTTAAGTTTTTTTTTTTGAATCACATGATGATGCATGTCTGCTTCCAATTAAAAAGTTTAGCTCAAATTCAGTTTTTTTCTTCGGGTCACTCGAATAAACAATCATATTTACAAACATTCTTGCAATACATAACAAACCTAATTTACAAAGTGAGAACAGAATTGTAATCCCTAAATTTCTTTACACTGTCACTCAATGCTTCCGATACATTACCCTCAAAAACTCGGGCAGAGCACCTGCAAATTTCTTTGAAAGACAAATTACTCAAGGATGCCCCCAATAACACTCATGAAGAGGCGGGCTGGTTTATAATCTTGATGATCATGAAGGTAGGGTGGGAGTAGAGGGTTAATAAGGATTAAGATAATTGCAGCTTTTGTTACTTTGAGGGTGTTATATTGTGGTCAATTGCCTGTTAATTCAGGTTTTCATTTAATCTGTAGGTGTGTAATTAACCTGCTACGAAAGGTTTCTTCTTGAACTTTACAGGCAAGTTGAACAGTTTTGACTACTTTCTAGTCAACATGATTATGTCACAAGCCCTACAGGCCATACATAAAAATAAAAGGAAGACCCCATAAGGAAAATAGCTAGGATAGAAACTGAGACTTTTTCAAGGGTCTATAGATATATTCTGGGGGAGGAAATTTTTTATTCAAACATTTCCTGTCAGATTAAAATATCGTATCGTATCATATCGTTTATTTTTTCAATTTCACTACATACAAATGATAGTATAGAAATATAAAATCAGACAATGCCCTAAATTACAGTACGTAAAAAATGAAAGAAAAAATGGAACCAGATGAAGCTATAAGCTTTTCTAGCCTGGTCCTAACCAGAGGTTTTCGAATTTTAAAATAAAACAATACATAATGCAACTATAGGCTATACAGAAAAGTCACTCGAATTTCAGGCTCATTAACCATGAGAACCAAATTTTGTTAAGAAACATAAAGAGAAAGAAGAAATTTCTTAAAGTACTTCTTAAAGAAGTTTATATTAGGAGCTTGAGCTTCGTAATTTAGTATCAAGGGAATTCCAGAGGTGTACCCCATAACTTTGTACCTGGGAATGAGCAAATATTGTGCCTGTGAAGGGTTGTTTGCTATTATCTTTTCCCCTGTCCTTAGGGTGCAACTGCATATACCATCTTCCCGTAGCTGTAGCCAAGGGCAGCAATTCAGGGGAAGGGGGTGCATTTCCTCATTCTCAATACAAATTACTTTGTGAAAAACTAAAGCCAGCATGCAATACTGTGGAGAGAGGGCAGTCACCCAGTCCCTTCTCTCCCATGATCTCTATCTATGGTAGCAGCAATAAAATTTTACCCACAAATTGTTGGCATATTTGTTATACAGGATTATGAATAAAACAATTTGAAACTTAGCAGAGATTGACTCACTACTCACAGCTGTTCATGCAATACACATTTATTACACTAAACTGATGAACCTTCTCAAGGTGAGACATAAAAATATGAATGGAAATAAGTCGAAATTTCCTAAAAAAGAGATAAAAATCACTGAAGAAATGTCATCCTTTCATCCTAACTTGTTTCAATGATTTTTTTTCCTCACATTCTTGAAACGATTCACAATTATCAACCATAAAATTCATCATTAGTCTCTGCTAAAATTCAGGTAGAAAGCTGTCAAGAAACATATTGCAGTAAGTCAGTAAGCAGTAAGCCCAAATCACTTCCAAAAAACTAAAGAAACCCAGAAAAGCCAGGACATTCACCTTCTGACAATATATTAGCATGCCCCCATTCCCCCTCCTCATGCCTCAGTGAACATCAGCAAATGTTAAGCAAAGTATGCTGACTACAGAGAATAAAAAAGACAGAGGTTCACACCCAACCCTGCAATGATATATATATACCCAATCCTCCCTTAATTTTCCAGTTTACATGCAATTCAGTGTGAAGAACAGCTCATCACTTTTGGAGAATTTTCACAATATTCTGCTTCTACTGTACAAGAAATAACCACAAGGTAGCGTGCCTTGATTTCACTAACAGGCGAGATATTCCAGTGACAAAACCAACCAGCTTATGACGTCACGGTCCATAGCCTAAACTGTTACCTAGCAACCGTCTACGCACGTCAATGGTCTGTATGAATTATTCCTCATGGAGACCAATCTGTCTCTCTACTTGGCATTTTTTTTTTCTTCTTTTTGTCCCTTTCATTCTTATGACAAATTATGCAGAAGCTTAGGTAGCTTGGAATGGATGAAGCAACGTTTAAGAAAGGCAGAATTAAAAAAAAAATAAAATAAAATAAAAATAAAATAAAATAAAAGGTAAGGAAAACAGGCTAACTTTGTCTCCTTATACTGACATGTTGCATCTGCTTTCACAGATGAGGAAGGGTTTTTAACAGCCTAGAATTTTACGCATGTTACAGCTGATATGTGGTTTGTTTGTAAGAGGGTCTTTCAAGAATAAACATGGGAACAACTGCATATCCAGGTATGTCGAACGCCCACGCAAAAAGCTCACGCCCACAAGACGTGACATGCAGCATGCACGCTGCTTTACAAACTTCCTACAGAGTTACAATCATTTCTGGAATAAAATTTTGCAAAGTTGTAACATGAATTATTAAAAACTTTTGGCAGAAAAAACAGGCTGGATATTGTTTCTTACTGATGACATGAAAAGGTTATCTATATAGTACTAAATAAAGAAGGCAGCTTAAAGAGGAGCAGGACATAAAATAGGGCACGTTGCCCATGCTGGTAAGGCTAACATATTTTGTTTCTTTACATAAAGAATTTGTACACCAATGAGGCTTCAGCTTGACCCTTATCTTACTGACCTCAATGTATCTAGGTCATCCTTATCCACATCATTACCTTTGCCCACAAATAATTTGGGTAGTCACAGATGGACACAAAAAGCCCACTACATTCCCCCTGCCACCTCCCTCCCCAAAACCCATCTATAGGCAGGTCATGTGTCCAAAAACAATCTGGCAGTGAGATTGAATGCAACTAAAAGCTGTTCAAATGTTTATACACCTTCACAAGAACATTTCTGATGCAAGGAGATGTTTAATGGAAGAACATCAGCTCCTCGATCACCATGGCTGGGGCCGGGGAGGCTAGCTGCAGCCTCCCACTTAGCCAAAACCTTGCTGAATTGGGAAGAGTTTGGTTTCTCAGTCCAGCAGAATTATATGCCCTGGTTGGGGATATGGAGTCGGCAAAAAGTCACCGCCCTCCTGAGAGAAAGAAAAGAAACCTGCTGCCATTGTGTGTGATGGTCCCCATGAGCAATGAAGTAAGGAAAATAATCCAGAGACCTGTGACTGATAAAAATTAGGCTGTGGGCACAACTTGACCAAACCAAATGGTTAAATGTTGAGCTTCAAAGACCCTAAAAAACGAAATAAATCCACTTACACTAGGGTACGGCTGACAGGCTAGGTTAGGTTAGATCGAGTTTCATGGCCCAGTTTCCAACCAACTGGTTCAAGTCAAGCTGACCATGGCCTTTTTCCAGCCTTTTTTACAGCTCACAGGCTTGCTTACCTACTCCATTGCTTATGCTGAGCACCAAGCACAATGGCAGTAAATTCTGGTTTCAAAGCCTTCGGTATCATCCAGCCGGAGACATCCCTATATGTTCCGACAACTCTATGTTCCAACGTCCCCAGGTTCCGACAATAACGTACTTTGGTAGCGACAAAGTGTACTTTGGCACCGATGAAAACATACTTTGGCGCCAATGAAAACGTACTTTGGCACCGAAAAAGTACACTTTGGCGCCGTTTTGTCGGAAAATAGATATGTTGGAACATAGAGATGTAAGCAATCCAGCCAGGTGACAGGTGACAAGTTTGCATTTATTTTGTATGAATGTCATGCATTTCTATTCTTCAAGCATTGACTGTTAAAAGCATTGACTCCAGCTGGCTACCCTACCTCTCCCTTGTTTTGGAGAACTTTGACATACACAGCACAACTCAGACATGACATACATTTGACTCGCCTCTGTCTGCGGTTCAGAGAGGGCATATATGGGTGGAAAAAGTTGGGAAGATGGGAGCTATTCTCCTTTAAGAGAAATTTAGACAACTGGTGGCAATTAATGATCAAGTTAGAGTTTATACCTGCACATGTGTCTGTGACCTTTCTGTTAAGGTCAACTGTGAACTAAACATCTGAGCGCTGTACCAGCCACACACAGCATGCACTGCTTAACATGTGTTTACACGGATCCCACCATCAGCTGAAACACAAGTAAAAGCATTACCCATTGACCTTTGACCTATTGCGCAATACTGATCCTTGGAGAAACTTTGAACTGGTCTATTGGAGGAGACTATCCTAGTGTGTGGGGATATTCACTCCACTCCTAGTAAGATGCACCCCGTCTCTCACTGGGCAAATTTGCCCAATGATAGTGTGCATCTTACAAGCAGTGTACATGTCAGTCCTTCCTAGATATGTGAAGAATGCATTTTGCATTGGCTCTTGAGAAAAGGCAGACATTTTCCAAATAATGGCTGGTAAACTCCAACAATGACATGTCCCTCAATTATTACCTTGGCTATCGGCCTGGTATAGTAAAATTAAACTTTACATGTACACATGCATGAGAAATTTTGTACCATGAAAAATCAGCACTCAAACTGGGCGATAGAGCTTCAAACTGGGCGATTCTTTGACGTCATCCGACCACAAGAAACTAAATGACCTTGGCTGGTGTAAAGTCATAAACTCTAGTAGAAGCAGACCCGAAGTCCACCAAATCACCACATTCAGTCTGAAAACATTACTTTTTGGTCATTTACTATGCAAATATGAAATCTCTGGAAATTGTAGTACTATTTTAATCTGTTCCTGTCTTGAAATGTACAAAAACGACAAAATGAGGAATTAAAATAAAAAGAATAACTCTCATCGAGATCTGTTGGCTTTCAAAATCTGGCAGATTTTGCTTTGAAATGTGATCCTTATTTTCCCTTAATGTTGACCGATTTTTCCGTTTCAAGGTTTAAATTAGTGTCAACTTGTTACGAGATTTTTGTTTTTATGATTAAAAATGCAAAAAATAAGAAATTTTACGTCAACTCTATCAAGTGCAGTAACATGTGCTCCGATCATGTAAACCGCACGAATTCACCAAGATCAGGCTTTCCTGTCCGTCTCTGAACTAAGGCGTTTGTCCAGGTTTCATGCCAGCCTTATTTCTAATGTGCAGTAGGTGTAGCTCATAGTGTTTGTAGCCATCAGGAGTCAATTAACCCTTTACCGTTGTTTGGGTCCTTTTGGACCCATGCGGAAAGCTCGGCTGTCACCCATCTTTACTGTTTCACGCGGAGCTCGAAACTGCGAGTAGCTACCCGAAAATTAGGCCACAACAACGAGAGAGACAATAGTTTAAGGTCACGGGGTAAATGGCCTACGGAAGCCGATGCGGGGCGTGCTACGTCCGCTTTTCCGCCCACTCCCGAAGCGCAAATATGCCCTGATCTGAGCACAACGGTAAAGGGTTTACCAACAATCCATCAACCTTCCTGTCATTACTTTCTCTTAGTTACTACATGCTATAGTACTCCTAAACTGTTAGGGCTATTGGTGAGGGCAATTACCATGCAGTTGGGAGTTAAATATACAGTATTTAAATGTGTGCAAGCATGAAGGACTTTAGATGCTATTTGGCCTCATGGTGATCCAATAAACAAACCCTGGTTTAAATGTTTCTTTCACTAATTCCTTGACTCAAGTGAGAGAGGGGGTTCTACCCGCTGTTCCCAGGCTCCGATATAACAACGTTCCCCGTTTTTTGTAATCATTGAAAGTTCACTGATTACAAGGTCTGTTATATACCCAAGGTTCAGTGTTCCCTAGGTTCATTGTTATATTGAGGGTCCAATGTCCCAGAGGTTCAATCTTCACTAGGTTCATTGTTATATTGAGGGTCCAATGTCCCAGAGGTTCAATCTTCACTAGGTTCATTGTTATATTGAGGGTCCAATGTCCCAGAGGTTCAACGTTCCCTAGGTTCTTTGTTATACTGAGGGTCCAATGTCCCAGAGGTTCAACGTTCCCTAGGTTCATTGCTATATTGAGGGTCCAATGTTCGAGAGGTTCAATCTTCACTAGGTTCATTGTTATATTGAGGGTCCAATGTTCGAGAGGTTCAATGTTCCCTGGGTTCATTGTTATACTGAGGGTCCAATGTCCCAGAGGTTCAATGTTCCCTAAGTTCATTGCTATATTGAAGGTCCAATGTTCGAGAGGCTCAATGTTCCCTGGGTTCATTGTTATACTGAGGGTCCAATGTCCCAGAGGTTCAATGTTCCCTAGGTTCATTGTTATACTGAGGGTCCAAAGTTCCAGAGGTTCAATGTTCCCTAGGTTCATTGTTATACTGAGGGTCCAAAGTCCCAGAGGTTCAATGTTCCCTAGGTTCATTGTTATATTGAGGGTCCAATGTCCCAGAGGTTCAATCTTCACTAGGTTCATTGTTATATTGAGGGTCCAATGTCCCAGAGGTTCAACGTTCCCTAGGTTCTTTGTTATACTGAGGGTCCAATGTCCCAGAGGTTCAACGTTCCCTAGGTTCATTGCTATATTGAGGGTCCAATGTTCGAGAGGTTCAACGTTCCCTAGGTTCATTGTTATATTGAGGGTCCAATGTTCGAGAGGTTCAATGTTCCCTGGGTTCATTGTTATATTGAGGGTCCAATGTTCGAGAGGTTCAATGTTCCCTGGGTTCATTGTTATACTGAGGGTCCAATGTCCCAGAGGTTCAATGTTCCCTAGGTTCATTGTTATACTGAGGGTCCAAAGTTCCAGAGGTTCAATGTTCCCTAGGTTCATTGTTATACTGAGGGTCCAAAGTCCCAGAGGTTCAATGTTCCCTAGGTTCATTGTTATATTGAGGGTCCAATGTCCCAGAGGTTCAATCTTCACTAGGTTCATTGTTATATTGAGGGTCCAATGTCCCAGAGGTTCAACGTTCCCTAGGTTCTTTGTTATACTGAGGGTCCAATGTCCCAGAGGTTCAACGTTCCCTAGGTTCATTGCTATATTGAGGGTCCAATGTTCGAGAGGTTCAATGTTCCCTAGGTTCATTGCTATATTGAGGGTCCAATGTTCGAGAGGTTCAATGTTCCCTGGGTTCATTGCTATATTGAGGGTCCAATGTTCGAGAGGTTCAATGTTCCCTGGGTTCATTGTTATACTGAGGGTCCAATGTCCCAGAGGTTCAATGATCCCTAGGTTCATTGCTATATTGAAGGTCCAATGTTCGAGAGGCTCAATGTTCCCTAGGTTCATTGTTATACTGAGGGTCCAATGTCCCAGAGGTTCAATGTTCCCTAGGTTCATTGTTATATTGAGGGTCCAATGTCCCAGAGGTTCAATGTTCCCTAGGTTCATTGTTATACTGAGGGTCCAAAGTTCCAGAGGTTCAATGTTCCCTAGGTTCATTGTTATACTGAGGGTCCAAAGTCCCAGAGGTTCAATGTTACCTAGGTTCATTGTTATATTGAAGGTCCAATGTCCCAGAGGTTCAATGTTCCCTAGGTTCATTGTTATACTGAGGGTCCAAAGTCCCAGAGGTTCAATGTTACCTAGGTTCATTGTTATATTGAGGGTCCAATGTCCCAGAGGTTCAATGTTCCCTAGTTTCATTGTTATACTGAGGGTCCAATGTCCCAGAGGTTCAATGTTCCCTAGGTTCATTGCTATATTGAAGGTCCAATGTTCGAGAGGCTCAATGTTCCCTAGGTTCATTGTTATACTGAGGGTCCAATGTCCCAGAGGTTCAATCTTCACTAGGTTCATTGTTATATTGAGGGTCAAATGTCCGAGAGGTTCAATGTTCCCTAGGTTCATTGTTATACTGAGGGTCCAAAGTCCCAGAGGTTCAATGTTCCCTAGGTTCATTGTTATATTGAAGGTCCAATGTCCCAGAGGTTCAATGTTCCCTAGGTTCATTGTTATACTGAGGGTCCAAAGTCCCAGAGGTTCAATGTTACCTAGGTTCATTGTTATATTGAGGGTCCAATGTCCCAGAGGTTCAATGTTCCCTAGGTTCATTGTTATATTGAGGGTCCAATGTCCCAGAGGTTCAATGTTCCCTGGGTTCATTGTTATACTGAGGGTCCAATGTCCGAGAGGTTCAATGTTCCCTAGGTTCATTGTTTTACTGAGGGTCCAAAGTCCCAGAGGTTCAATGTTCCCTAGGTTCATTGTTATACTGAGGGTCCAATGTCCCAGAGGTTCAATGTTCCCTAGGTTCATTGTTATACTGAGGGTCCAATGTCCCAGAGGTTCAATGTTCCCTAGGTTCATTGTTATACTGAGGGTCCAAAGTTCCAGAGGTTCAATGTTCCCTAGGTTCATTGTTATACTGAGGGTCCAAAGTCCCAGAGGTTCAATGTTCCCTAGGTTCATTGTTATATTGAAGGTCCAATGTCCCAGAGGTTCAATGTTCCCTAGGTTCATTGTTATATTGAGGGTCCGATGTCCCAGAGGTTCAATGTTCCCTAGGTTCATTGTTATACTGAGGGTCCAAAGTTCCAGAGGTTCAATGTTCCCTAGGTTCATTGTTATACTGAGGGTCCAAAGTTCCAGAGGTTCAATGTTCCCTAGGTTCATTGTTATACTGAGGGTCCAAAGTCCCAGAGGTTCAATGTTACCTAGGTTCATTGTTATATTGAAGGTCCAATGTCCCAGAGGTTCAATGTTCCCTAGGTTCATTGTTATACTGAGGGTCCAAAGTCCCAGAGGTTCAATGTTACCTAGGTTCATTGTTATATTGAGGGTCCAATGTCCCAGAGGTTCAATGTTCCCTAGGTTCATTGTTATATTGAGGGTCCAATGTCCCAGAGGTTCAATGTTCCCTAGGTTCATTGTTATATTGAGGGTCCAATGTCCCAGAGGTTCAATGTTCCCTGGGTTCATTGTTATACTGAGGGTCCAATGTCCGAGAGGTTCAATGTTCCCTAGGTTCATTGTTATACTGAGGGTCCAAAGTCCCAGAGGTTCAATGTTCCCTAGGTTCATTGTTATACTGAGGGTCCAAAGTCCCAGAGGTTCAATGTTCCCTAGGTTCATTGTTATATTGAAGGTCCAATGTCCCAGAGGTTCAATGTTCCCTAGGTTCATTGTTATACTGAGGGTCCAAAGTCCCAGAGGTTCAATGTTCCCTTGGTTCATTGTTATACTGAGGGTCCAATGTCCCAGAGGTTCAATGTTCCCTAGGTTCATTGTTATATTGAGGGTCCAATGTCCCAGAGGTTCAATGTTCCCTAGGTTCATTGTTATATTGAGGGTCCAATGTTCGAGAGGTTCAATGTTCCCTAAGTTCATTGTTATACTGAGGGTCCAATGTCCCAGAGGTTCAATGTTCCCTAGGTTCATTGTTATATTGAGGGTCCAATGTCCCAGAGGTTCAATCTTCACTAGGTTCGTTGTTATATTGAGGGTCCAATGTCCGAGAGGTTCAATGTTCCCTAGGTTCATTGTTATACTGAGGGTCCAAAGTCCCAGAGGTTCAATGTTCCCTAGGTTCATTGTTATATTGAAGGTCCAATGTCCCAGAGGTTCAATGTTCCCTAGGTTCATTGTTATACTGAGGGTCCAAAGTCCCAGAGGTTCAATGTTCCCTTGGTTCATTGTTATACTGAGGGTCCAATGTCCCAGAGGTTCAATGTTCCCTAGGTTCATTGTTATATTGAGGGTCCAATGTCCCAGAGGTTCAATGTTCCCTAGGTTCATTGTTATATTGAGGGTCCAATGTTCGAGAGGTTCAATGTTCCCTAAGTTCATTGTTATACTGAGGGTCCAATGTCCCAGAGGTTCAATGTTCCCTAGGTTCATTGTTATATTGAGGGTCCAATGTCCCAGAGGTTCAATCTTCACTAGGTTCGTTGTTATATTGAGGGTCCAATGTCCGAGAGGTTCAATGTTCCCTAGGTTCATTGTTATACTGAGGGTCCAAAGTCCCAGAGGTTCAATGTTCCCTAGGTTCATTGTTATATTGAAGGTCCAATGTCCCAGAGGTTCAATGTTCCCTAGGTTCATTGTTATACTGAGGGTCCAAAGTCCCAGAGGTTCAATGTTACCTAGGTTCATTGTTATATTGAGGGTCCAATGTCCCAGAGGTTCAATGTTCCCTAGGTTCATTGTTATATTGAGGGTCCAATGTCCCAGAGGTTCAATGTTCCCTGGGTTCATTGTTATACTGAGGGTCCAATGTCTGAGAGGTTCAATGTTCCCTAGGTTCATTGTTATACTGAGGGTCCAAAGTCCCAGAGGTTCAATGTTCCCTAGGTTCATTGTTATACTGAGGGTCCAATGTCCCAGAGGTTCAATGTTCCCTAGGTTCATTGTTATATTGAGGGTCAATGTTCGAGAGGTTCAATGTTCCCTAGGTTCATTGTTATATTGAGGGTCCAATGTCCCAGAGGTTCAATGTTCCCTAGGTTCATTGTTATATTGAGGGTTCAATGTACCAGAGGTTCAATGTTCCCAAGGTTTGGTGTTCACATTATTTCAATGGTTGGTGATGGCTACTACATTCCCAGCTGGTTCTATTTTCCAAGCAAGGTGTTCAATGTTCCCAGCCTGGGGACATAGAAACTTTGAAACATTGATAACATTGACGTAGCCCAGGAAGATGCTGTGTTTTGTCTTTCTCCAATTTAACGGGTGCAAGCTGGAGGAAACAAAGAGTGTGAAGGGGCATACTGGAACTTGTTTTTATCCCCCTGTCTTTAACAGTAGATCCAATATGTATGACTTGACCATGGTCCATTTATACTTGATTCTGTTCTCTAGTTGCCATCTTTGCAAAAGGGACCTCTAAGTGAATCGAGTTGAATAACTGTTGATCTCAGGTCAGGGCTGATCCTAGACCACTTAAACTACAAATTTTGATTGACAGATTTAGATCCATATGATCCTCATGCTATGGAATGAAATCAGGCATTAGATTCAGATTGATGTGATCCTTGTGCAATGGAATGAAATCAGGCGATTAGATTCAGATCATGATCTGCATTACCTCAACCCCCTTCCAGGTGATCAGATGTGCAAATTGGACCTTAGAAGGAACAAAAGAAAGGAGTGATAAGCATGTTGATCTGCTGGTTGTACCACTTAAATCACATGATCAAAGGTCTGTCAATCAGCAGGTCCTGAGTTTAAGAATTTCCAGGTGAGCAACACATAACACTTACTCCTCAGGATATTGAGGTGAGTGGTAGGTATGGTGCTTTATTACCTTCAATAGACTGGTATGAATTAACATTCTTCATTTAGGTATGCCATATATCACACCCCTAACAGTGATTTGAGGTAAGTGGTGGTGTGCAACAGTGGTGGTGGCAAGCCTCAAAATTCAAGGCCTTGAATCAGACCCAGCAATTGCGAGGTAGCTAGAGATCTACCTTCCCAAACTCTGTACATACAATGTTTTAAAAGCAAAGTAAAGTGTTATCTATGTGAAGTAATAAGCTGTCAGGTCTGACAGATCCTTTTATTAATTTGGGGAATTTTCTTTCTTTTCCACCCTCAAAAACGTTTACAAACTGCATTACTTTGACTTGGACAGAAGCTGCATCTTAAGTGCATGTTATACTGTACATGATGGCGGCAAAGCCTGTGTAACAATGACGCAATGGCCTGCTTCGGTCACAGGGCCACTGACGTGAATCAATCAACATGCAGATATCGATTGCTCATGAACAGCGTCTATTGAGAGATGAGATGGTCGACAGGGATGCTACAGATTTGGCATGCCACCTCCCTCCCTCTTCGTCACTGATGATCGTTATGCTCTTGATAAAGTGGACAGGGCATTTTAAGAGGACTTGTGTCATTTTACGCCACAATGATGTCAGTATGTGGTGGGCATCTCATCAGCCAGGGCAAAAGAAATCGCTTCCAGGAGCCAAATTTTCTCAATGAGACATCGCTGAATGAAACACTGGAGCAACCTGATGTTTGACGTAGTAGGCTGACATTAAACTTGGGAATAAATCTTTTAGTGCATACAGTGGTAAAGTAAAATGGATAACAGATCACAGAGTGTTTGCAGAGGCCAGGTAAGACAGAAGGAAGAGTTAGGGCAGGCAGAATATTTATGGAAATAACAACAGAGTGAGAATTAAGACTGTACAAGGTTGTATAATGATGCAAACTGCATGTACACAATATGTTATATTCCTGACAGACATAGCCTAGCTGATTGAGTGACGAAACAATTCTGCGAGAATTATAGCTTCACTGGTGAATTGCATGGTTGTGACACTACAAGGAACATTTATTGTTATACTCTGCCATTTTTGGTGAACTTTTTCACATAGTCCATGATAAAATTACATTGCATGTGATTTGGAAACTTGACAAAACAAGGATGGGAATTATATCGTGTAGGTTAAACTTTGATATTAATGATATTGTGATAGGATGCATCCCAGGATGATCTACAGAGGATAGGAAATTTTGACATGTAGTAAGTTGCGATGGGATGCGTATTTACACAGAATCCAGCCAAATAAATGCAAGGCATAAATAAAACAGATTGACAAAAATTCAGATCTATCAGAAAACCTAAAGGGGGTATCCCCTTTCCGTTATCAGAAAATGTAAATTTTGACTATCTGTTAAAAGGCAGATCCTAATTGGCAGCTGCCAATCATCATGTAATACTATGTGACCCACATTGAAGCTGATTAACTTTTCTTACTTCAAGCTGAGTGAAAAATCAAGTTATGAATAAAAGTTAAATAATTCTTTATTGTTCTATTGCTTCACTTTTACCATTTTTGTCAGATATTCTTCATGCATATTTATCCATATTTGGAAATGGAAAACATTCAAAAAATTGAAATCAGCTCTTCAAGATCAAGGTCTGGTTTTGCATGCATTCTTTGAATTCTGCCTTCAAACTTCACACAAAAGATATAATTCATTAGGAAGACAGTTGCTTTAGAACTCTGTTAGCTACACACCCATTAAATCAGGAGTTAGGATGGGGACCAATTAGCATCAACTACCAATATGCCGCAGGAGGTCACTCAAGCATAAGCAAAGATCAGGAAATCAATTCTTCTGCTAGCTGAAACAAACAATCTTCCTGGTCATTGATGGGGAAAGCAGAGGAATTGCAGGGATGGAACTACTTTAGATTAACCATGGTTTGTAAATTTCAAAGGACCTGTCAATCTCATATGTTACAACAAAATTTCCAGGGATCTTTAAACTTCATAATGCAAAAATATTTTCTTCAAACTGTCACATGACTTTGTCACATTTTCTACAAATTTGAGAATTTTACATAGAATCCTGATGGCCCACAGTATGTTGTACTCACTGACTTCCTATACATGGACAGAGCATACTGCACAGTACAATGTCGCTACCGTACGTGTGAGAAAAAGCCCGCCAAGATGGCCGTCTGCTATGATTTTTGTGTGGAAGTTTGGACTTGCTCAAGTATATGCCCATATTTTGCAAGAAAGTTGAAATATTTTTGAAATATGGCAAGCTAAGGTCAAAATTACTTCAAGTATTGCAGGAATATGATATTCTTTCCCATTCAAGTTTTACTTTTGCCCAAAATATAACGGAGTCGTGGTCAAATCAGACGATTTATAGGTTCACTGCGGCCATCTTGGTGCCCCTTTTTTGTCCCAGTCGGTGGCACCAAGCTACGGATAGGACATATGTGTTACATGCTCTGTCCATGTATATAAGTCCGTGGTTGTTCTGCCATTTGCTGCTCAACCCCATAAACATAATCCTACAGCATATCCACAATAAAAATTATACTTAAATTTGCAGCAAGAGACTAGTTTGGTCCTATGTGGTTCAAACTATGAATCACCTGGTCAGATAAGGCTACAAGTATTAAAACTCTTTTAAAATCAAAGGTTAGACTTTTTGCTGCATCCTAGATTTCTCATAATTATCACAAACTGAAATTACTCTGAAGTGATGCCCACACGCTCTCATTATTCTTTTTGTAATTTGTACTTGTAATCAAAGAGATTCCAGAAGATTTCTAGTACCATTGACAAGGAAAGCAAAAAACCACAAAATATCATCTAAGCCGTCACAGAAGAAGATCTGTCCTCCTACGAAGGGCAGTTAAGACCTGTTTCTTGACAAAGATTCAATTACCTAGACAGTGAAAACCATAATGGGATGAGGTCACTACCCAAATAAGGAACATAGATAAAAACAATTACTACTTCTTCAGGAACTTCACTTTACGCCCCCTTGCACCCTCTTGCCTGGAAAATCCCACACATTAGATACAATTTTGCAACTCACGTTTTCATTTCTGCTTAGAGGCAATCAATGGTTACCCATAACATTTTAACAGTCACCTACAGAAATTTTTAAATGGCACGGCTCTTTTACTGACATCAAATTAAAAAAAACTTAGCACATCTTATACTACACAGCATATGTACTGAGAATGTTCTTATACAAATTAATAGAGCCGCATGTACTCACCTGAGTGTACCCTAGCTGCAGCAAACGGTGATTGTGGGTGGATGAGAGTTTTTAGAGACAGTTGTGGGAGGGGCTAGAAGTAAATAGGTTGCAAAAATTTGGACTGTCTAGGGTGATGAATAACTGCATCTAATGCTGGCAAACCAGTATTTAAGATTGAATTTCTTAAAGTGTAAACAAAGCTTCATAGTAAGTATACCTTTTTCTGAAGTTCAGCATATCCGTCACCCACTCACTTTTCCCAAGGTTCTTTCAATTAAAAGTTAACAAAAGTGCACCCACAACTTTCGTTTTTGAAAAACCGAGTCATGTAAAATTTACATTGTATAATGAATACCTTAAAAGCTATATCAAAAGGTGTTCAAAAGGTACTGCATATGCATTTCTGCTGTATTAGGCTTTTCTTTCTTTTCTCTTTCTCCTTGATCTCATTCAATTCTCTGCCATTCCTCGTACAAAGTAACTGATTACGAGGGAGACTATCATACAATAATATAATTCAAACTAAGGGAGCACAGCTTTTCCTAGCTCCTGGCAGTGGGAAGGTAACTATACTCTACCCAGTGTGCTCCTACTAAATATCTGAACAGCGCAGTGACCAAAAACAGTGTACTGGACAAATTAATGAGGTAGCTATGGGGAGAGGCTACTCATTAAGTTGCCCAGCGGACTGCTTGTGGTCACTGGGCAGTTCAGAATATTCAGCAGGAGCACAATGGGTAGAGTAGTAATCTGCTGTCAGCCAGGGACAAGAAAATGTTATGCTACTAAATAGCAGCAGGTTGAATCAACAGAACTCCAACCTCTTCTTGGAATGTCTCCAACGCCACCCCTCCCGACATTTAAACAACTATTATCTCATACATCCATCTTGAACCCTCTGAAAAATAATGTTCTTCTTCTCCATTACCAAGGGTTTTTTGCCCTATTCCAGAGAAATGCTTGGCTACAAGCCTGACCTGCTTTCACTGCGCTATCAAAAGTCACATTTATACCTGACTTCCACCAAAAAAAAATTAATTTGTCACTAAATTTAGAGAAACTGCAGTTACCCCAATTTCGGATTGGTAAAGTTCTCTACCCCATTTCATGAACAGCCCTTAAAAATCACATGACATTATTTTTCTCACTCAATTGTGAAATTAAGTAGGATTCACTGTTTGAATATTTTGCGT
Organism: Holothuria scabra; assembly: GCA_037179385.1. Taxonomy (NCBI): domain Eukaryota; kingdom Metazoa; phylum Echinodermata; class Holothuroidea; order Aspidochirotida; family Holothuriidae; genus Holothuria; species Holothuria scabra. The sequence continues at coordinate 5,470,431 of CM074191.1, forward strand.
AAGACCTGTGTCCTGAATTTTAAGAGATTGAGCTGTTGTTTTGAAGAAACCCTGAGGTGACTGCAATTGGCCCTTTAAGTACAAAAACATAATACCTATATATTTCTTCAATGCAAATTATTCGAAACTGAAGATATTGTTGGAAGCGGAAAGAGTCCCATAAATTTTTTTTTTTTTTGAAATATTCGTCTAACATTGGCAACCTTTGCCCTAGTAAGAAAGACGATATTAAGAAATGATGAAAAACTGAACTCCGAGCTGGGTTTGAACCAACCACCTACTGCTCAACGTGCAGTATGCTCCACCAACTGAGCTATCGGAACTCTGCTAGAAGAACTGGTCAATTTAATTCAAATACCAGAAGGGACCTTCTCTCATCATTACGTCACTAGTAAGCTCCGCCCAGCTTATGTAGATAAGGAAGTGTAGCCCTTACTCCAAATCCAGATATGGGCCAGATATGAAATTCCATATATGGGCCAGATATGGATTTCATATCTGGCCCATATCTGCAGCAGATATGGGATTTATATCTGGGCCAGATAAAAAATTGGGCAGATATAACCTTGATCTGTGTCAGAACCAGATCTAATCCATATATGGGCCAGATAAAATTTTATCTGGATCGGGTCTTTATCTGGAACAGATATGAACCACCTAACGCAATACCATATATGGTTTATATAAAGCTATTCCATACTGATCCCATACAAAGCAGTGCCATATTTGGTTTATATAAAGATTTACTGTATTGATCCCATATGAAGGAGACAAATATGGTGCATATATGTCCCATATCTGGACCATATGTGACTGGACCAAAATTTATTAGTGCACTACATTTGTGTAAAGCGTATCAGAAGCTTTCTGAGCTTTTTTCTAAAAGTCCCCTCGACTCTCTGGCGAAAAGCCAAGGGGCGAAAACCAAACATTTACTCCCGGAGGAGTTCTGCTCCCTTAAGGAGCTAAACGTCCCAAATGGACAATTACGCCCTCTAAAGGGCAAACAATGCCAACATAATTTTTTTCTAAAAGTCCCCACGACTCTCTGGCGAAGAGCCAAGGGGCGAAAACCAAACGATTACTCCCGGAGGAGTTCTGCTCCCTTAAGGAGCTTAACGTCCCAAATTTACAAGTACGCATAATGTTAAGGGCTATCTGAACATCTTTAACAAAGTTGAATGCACATTGTATAACATTGACTTAAGTATTTGAAGTTGTTAAATTACTTAATTGTGAAGAAAAAAACTGCTTTGAAATTCCTACTTTTAAATGTTTACACCGCATTGTTGGTTTAAATTATCATATGGGGCAATATCCCAACATAAATTTTGTTTGAAGGTTTCATGATTTTTCACACATTACTTCCTTAATAACAATAAAAAGAAAATCAAAAATTCCTGACCACACCCACATTGAAATATGTTAGTATGATAAGGCTGAATATGGTTTGAATGTTCTCATTTTGGTTTGCTGATACTTGTTCAGCTTCCAGAGAAGGTCTTTATGTAGGACAGGTACACAAATTAAACCAAAAAGTATTAATATGGCTATGTAAAAGTTTATACGTAATTCTGTCATGGTAATTTGATCAGTTATATCTGGCTTGATATGGCCATATAAAACTTTATTTGTATATCTGGGAAGGTATTTCATTAATTTATATCTGGCTTGATATGGCCATATAAAACTTTATTTGCATATCTGGGAAGGCATTTCATCAAGTTATATCTGGCTTGATATGGCCATATAAAACTTTATTTGAATATCTGGGAAGGTATTTCATCAGTTTATATCTGGCTTGATATGGCCATATAAAACTCTATTTGCATACCTGGGAAGGCATTTCATCAATTTATATCTGGCTTGATATGGCCATATCAAACTTTATTTGCATATCTGGGAAGGCATTTCATCAAGTTATATCTGGCTTGATATGGCCATATAAAGGCTTTATTTAACCAGATATATCCAGATATCAATTTGGAGTAAGGGAGATGTGACATTGCGACCTCTAAATAAAGAAACTGAAGAAATTGTTGGAAGCGGAAAGAGTCCCATAAATTTTTTTTTTGAAATATTCGTCTAACATTGGCAACCTTTGCCCTAGTAAGAAAGACGATATTAAGAAATGATGAAAAACTGAACTCCGAGCTGGGTTTGAACCAACGACCAACTGCTCAACGTGCAGTACGCTCCACCAACTGAGCTATCGGAACTCTGCTAGAAGAACTGGTCAATTTAATTCAAATACCAGAAGGGACTGTCTCTCATCATTACGTCACTAGTAAGCTCCGCCCAGCTTATGTAGATAAGGAAGTGTAGATGTGACATTGCCACCTCTAAATATAGAAACTGAAGAAATTGTTGAAGGATTCATCAAAAAAAAAATTTATGCGACTCTTTCCGCTTCCAACAATTTCTTCAGGTCGTTGGTTCAAACCCAGCTTGGAGTTCAGTTTTTCATCATTTCTTAATATCGTCTTTCTTACTAGGGCAAAGGTTGCCAATGTTAGACGAATATTTCCCCCCCAAAAAATAAAATTTATGCGACTCTTTCCGCTTCCAACAATTTCTTCAGTTTCTATATTTAGAGGTCGCAATGTCACATCTACACTTCCTTATCTACAAATTATTCGATTTTTTCATTTTTCATCAGTCAATTTAACTTATTGCCAAGTTGGCAACTTACTGACAGACTGTATAACTTTCATAAATTTTAGACCTATTGCGGTTTATAATTGTGAAAATAAAACAAAACAACACGTACCCCTTTAAAGGCCACATATTAACCTTAAATCAATTAAAGGCTAAGTTTCACAAATTTCTTTGTACTTCCATTTTAAGTATTTCAATAATCAGGACTTGCACATTTCCGAGGTTTACCAACAAGCTACTCCCATAATTGTCACAATTCTTAGAGTAAAATAACATTATAATATATTATTATTATTAATATATTTGAGTAAAAAATTATAATCTCAAGAGCCATTCGTGCAATAGGATGAACTACAAAACCAATACTTCTTCCAAGTGCATGCATCTTCCCTTTAATAATTTGAACTTGAAAAAACTTAGTGACGCAAGAATTTTACGCAGACTGCAGCACTGCAGTAACATATGCAGAGACGAAGTTTATATGGCCATTTAGTTTTTTTTTTGTCACTCTGGTACTTAGTAACCACAGTATTTCACTTGCTAATTTGTATGGTACAGTAGTTAAACTGTATCCAACTCCATCCAATTCTTGGAAAAGACAACCACAATAATGCGAAGGGATTTCTTCAACATGTAGTTACAAAAATATGCCACATGTAAGAGTTGAACAAGCTGAGATGTCACATAGCTTAGAGTCTAAAAATATGTGAACGGGAAAATCATGGGAAAGTTTACTCATTCCCCAATATAAAACAGAAAATAGGTTCTCCTCATATGGAGTTCCCCTCAAACAGACAAGGATTGATAAAAACCTCTGCAAAAGAAATATTCATCCAGAGACAAATGTTCAAGATGCCACAGGTTAGGGGGTTCCACCGGGGAGTATGTCCTATGAACCGTGTAGAAAATTTTAAGTTGCCTGGCCATTCACTTATTACATTTTATGCACTTATATGTCCCATTGAAATATTTTTCATTCCCCCTGACTCCATTCTACACCCCCTTCCTTTCTACACCCTCCCCCGGCCCTTCCTTTCTACACCCTCCCCCGGCCCTTCCTTTCCATAAGCAAAGCACCAAAACACCCCAACAATAGGGACTTGGAGTAAGCAGTTTGTGGGGTAAGAGCATATTATAGACTTAGCAAACATGAATTATTATCCTCTCTTTCTGTTGAGAAGGGTTTACTTTTAATGACTTTCAATGTTGGGAACAAATTCCACTGTAAAATTTTACAGTTTCTGGTGGGACATGAGCCCATCTAAGTCCAATAGGAAAAAGTTATTGTCAATTACAGTAACTGGATATAAATCTCCACTTTGTGCCTAAAAGGATATGCATGCTTACATACATAACATAAGATGTTCGTTGGAACACGGTCGTAGTCCAAACATAAAATTAAAGTCATAAATGTCACTGAACTGGCTTTATCTGAAGCCTTTCTATCCAAAATCTTCCACAAGTAGGAACAGAGCTATCCAGCCCATTCCTAAACCAGTCCATTCCACACTCGTGATTCCTGCCCCTACGCTATATAATTGGTGGGACCTGAATTAGAGACAGGAATTCTGTTTCTATCAGTCAAATTCTGTTATGTAATGTCATTTTGCAAAAACTTCCATTGAAATAGTGTAGCACAAAAACATCAAATTCCATTTCCAAATTTTTCAAAACTGAAACTCCTCTGGACTTGATGCATAAATGCCAGTTTTATGAAAACCCCAAAAAGGTTGAAAACCCCTGATTTACATTGAAAAGGCATCGATACCAAAAGAGCTTACAATCTTGAGAGGAAGAGACTGCTTGGTACAATTGATAACATACTAATCTAGTTTCCATATCCTTGTAACACAATCCAGTGTTTCCAGCTATTCGGAGTTTCTAATTACGGATGTTCTTACAAACAATGATGAAGAATACAACCCCGCCTTGAACCTAAAATCACGAAGTAAAGTACAGATCTAAACCTCCAATCAGCAGTTAAGCATTCACTATTTCATATTAACTGCAATCGATCTTGCAAAATAGGTGGGATGATTCTCAAACATCACCAAACTGAAAAATTGAGGACTGTTTGAGTGGCTGTAACTCGAGTCATATTTCCCCCATCCCCTTCCACCCACGATGTTTACAGAGTGATCTGAGGTGATGATTATGTAACACTACAAGTACATGCAAGTCTAAAAACAGGAAACTATATATCCTACTTTGCTCAAGATTTTACAGAAAAAAAAAACGTATCTCAATGCTATGAGTATTGATAAAGTTACGAGTACAAGTGTCCAGAGATGATGAGAGAAAACTTGAAATGAATGGAGTAGGTGGTTTCACAGATCTTGAGCAAGGATTTATAGGAAATTAAAAAATATTGACCACAAAGATGACAGCTAGCTTGGGAATAAACATAGTAAAATCCATATAGTAAAATCACATTTAATATCAAAAATTTGTTATTCTTTAGGGAAGAATCATATTTTTCATGTCTTTAGCACTAGTTCTGCATCTTTGACGGAGCATCCACCTCTCAAGTGGAAGGCCTGGGTTCTATTCCCAGGTCGAGTCATACCAAAGACTGTAACAATGGAACCTACTGCCATTGTGCGTGATGTTCTGCATAGACAATGGAGTAGGGAAAACAAGCCAGTGAGCCACAGCTGGAAAAAAGGCCAATAGGTTGGAAACTGGGCTGTAAAAATCTATCTAACTAGTTCCAAATAGTATCAAGACTTGCTTGGCTGCAACAGTTGCCAAACATACTAGTCATAACATGAAAAAGTTCTCATGGCTCATCACTCATAGTAGACAAACTCCTAGCTCACAACTCCCTCTCCCTGCCCTCCCCCCCCCTCCTCAAAGAACATCTGGATGGACTACTGGTGTGGTCCTACTTTTGCCCTAGATGGGCCTTTTGCCCATGAAACAGCAAGGTAATCAAGGCACAATATGATGAAGTGAAATAGATTTGAATGTTTAAGGTTGAGGCATGCAGCCACATAGCCACTAAATCTGACAGGCTGTTGGGAGAGGGCAATCCTGTAAATAGACTGTGCTCGTGGAGTGGGCTGGTATGAATTTTTAGTTAGATTGGGTTCCATGCCTTAATTAATTCCCTTTGATTTAATCCAACAGCACCCAGCAGGCCTTTATTTCCAGTTGGGCATGAAGCAGGCAAAATTTTTTTTCATAACACCCCTAATACTTTAAAAATGCCATGCTGTCTTTGTGCTTGCATGGTGCTCAGCATAAACAATGGAGTAGGGAAAAACAAGCCAGTGAGCCACGACTGAACAAAAGGCCACAGCATGTCTCAAGTTGAGCCAATTGGTAGGAAATTGGGCTGTAAAATTCCATCTAACTAAGCTCCACACATTTTAAGTTGCATTTAGGCATATAAGTAGGTGAAATACTAGTCATGTCACACCAAATAAAACATTAAAGCAAAACCCATGAAAAAGAATTAAAAAGAATTCCTCTTTGCCCCCTTTCCTCTCACCCCCAATCAAAGTTTCCCCTCACTCAGATCTGAACCAAATATATACTTACCCTAAAACTTAGTTTTTCACCCAGGTATATACTAATACCTCAGAGCTTCTTGGGCTAACTTTGCCCCATATGGACTGCACAAGAGATATGCCCCATGTGAGCTAAAGGGGCTTTAACTAGCTCCTGGACCTCATCTGCCCTTAATTAGCAAACCACACTTAAACTGGGACTTTAATTTTCCAGCTGAATACAGGCTAAAACAACAGAGCTTTTGGGACCAACCTTTCATACATTGGACTCTTAAGGGGTGCTAGACACCTTGAACTCCACTTGCTAAAGGAAATATGTATCCTGAAACTCAATTTTTCACCTGGAGACATGCTAAAACTTTAAATTTTTCAGAGAACTTGTGCTTCTTTGTGCCCCACTTTTCGCTGCAAACAAAAATTTGGCCCCCCCCCCCCCCCCACTTACTCTTACCCTCAGTTTCCCATTTTTTGGAATTCTGGTGCAGCCACTGGCTTGATGGAGTATATTTTTTTTTTTTAAAAAAAAAACATTTACCTCTATAAGCACACAAACAAACAGATAATACAATAGGGTGTGACCTCTGATGTTGGTGGAGTAGTACACACCCGCAGTCTCAATAATCATGACTGAAGCACATTGAGAATCCTACTTGTAATTGGTTTGAAAGACGTCATATCACCCACATACAATGTTGCATTACATACTTTTGAAGTGGGAATTGCATCAGTGGATTGAATGCAAATGTGAGTTGACAACTGTTGACTTGAAATAAAGATAATGAGATGTTATATTTTAATGAAATATGATAGTTTGTTTAATTTGCACAGGACATTGACTCAAATATTTGAGCATACAAAGTATGACTGCTATGATTTTTTTTTTTTTTTGGAAGAAGGCCCAACTAAAAATTGTACAGGATTTGCATCTCCAAGGAAGGGGGATTTCAGTCAGAATTCCTTGCCAAGAGTCCCAACTCTGAAGTACACTCTGGTTAACCCACTCAAGCCTGACAGATAGCACTCGATCTCCAGGAATACAATTTGCCACTTACCTCCATAGACCTATTTCCAAATAGCAATTACAATGAATTGTGGGATAGAGTTTTGGGTGTGCATCAATTTTCACCACAGTAAAATGCCATTGAAAAAAATGACAAACACCAAAACTCTATCCCACAATCCTTTGTAACTGCTATTTGGAAATTGGTCTATAACATAAAAGCCTAAAGGGGTATAGTTCCAGAAAAGGCATTGTTGTAATAACTCTGCAATGGTTCTAAACAGTTTGTTGGATGGAGTTTTATGGCCGGGTTTCTAACCAACTGGCTTAAGTCAAGCTGGTCACAGCCTTTTTTCAAGCCGTGTCTCACCGGATAATTGTTTTCTCGACTCAATTGCGTATGTTGAGCAACTAGCCCCATGACAGTATAGTTTCCATTTATAAAGTCTCTGGTATTACCCAGCTAGGCTTCAAACTCCCAACCCCAGACTGCAAGTCGGATGCTCCAACCACTTGACCATGCAGTCAGTCCTGAACAGACAGCTGGTGGGTGGGGGAGGGGGTCAAAATCATTAAAAGGGGATCTACACTAAAATGTCAATTCTACAAAAAAGGGGGCAAATTAAAATGCGGCAAGGCAAACGTACCAGTGTACATTTACGCAAAGGCAGCTCTCTGTCTTCTTGGGAATGGGAGGGGGTGGGAGGGGGTGGGAGGGAGATGAGAACGGTGTGGTGCTATATCCCACATGCTTACCCTTTGCTTTAGCTGTGGGTCTGAGTTCTGCAATAGATGTTTCATTAATGAAGAACAGAGAAATAGTGATTTGAACTAAACTTTGAAGTACAATAGAGAGTAACACAAACTTTTCCTCCAAATTTGCATCTTACTATTGTTCTAGGTTGGAAGAAACCTTTCCTATGAAAGATGAATTTATTTAAACAAAACAAAACAAAAATAAAATGCAGTAAAATACACTTGTTGTTTTTCTCAGAAAGTTTGGCTGAGCAGAGAGAAAATTACCCTTATGCCTATCCCAGTATTGAACATCTTTTAGTTTCAATGTACTACACAAAACCAATTAGAAATCAAAGGACTGTATTCAACAAGTAAATGATTCTATAACTCACTTGGGAAAGCACATGGCATAATATATCATGGCCCCCAGTTGCTAAAATATTCCACTATCCCTATGCAGCAGCCTCTATATAAAGCAACTTTTAATTTTACCATACACGACCGGCACAACAAGTGGTTTCATGTTCATTACGTGTGAGAAGTGACGTAATGAGCGGTTGCCATGGAAATCTGCATAAATTTCAAAGGTCATCTAAAGCAAAATCTCCTATGATACCGATCATGGGAGATGTTTGAAAAAGGAGCCAAGAGCCCTCCTGTGTGATGCAGTAGGCAGCACAGGTTTAGAGGAATGGATGATATGAAAAACATTCAAATTGGGCAATCTTTTGGTAAAATTTAAATATAAAGCAATAAAATGCCTAGATGATCAATTACAGCCATCTAATACCATTCAGTGGTATTTTTTCAAAAAAGTGGCATAAAAACAGTATTGCTTATGAGAAAGATGAAGACCTTATTTTAATGGAAATTTAAGAATGCATACAGAAGAATTAGAGAAAAGGTAAAAAAGACAGTACAGAGGTGCACAGTACCTTCAAGCTGATAAGCTTTTCACATTTCCAATTAAAAAATATTATTTTCAATATTTCTGTTCTAAGTGAATTATCACATTGTAAAAGGGCAATTGGTTTCAAGTCAACACCTCCAATGATTCCCCTTAACTCCATGGTCAACTCCACTGGTATAGGGTTACATACTATAAATAGCCTAGGAGGCAACAGGGTTGAGGGGGGGAGAAGTCAAAGGCAGACGTTAAGATTTGTGAACGATGTCAGACATCAACAAGCCTAATTGCAAACTGTTAGGATTGCAATCAAGAGAGCCCAGCTTTGATTAACAATGTTTACTTGAGACGGGAGGGGTGGGGATCACACCAATGCAAGGCATCAGTGCCAAGCTGTATAGCACCAAAGTTAGGGAGGCACAAAAATGGGATCACATGGAAAAGAATTTGAGGTACATGTCATGTATTACAATTTAAAAATCACTGCCCTTGTAATATACACCCACTCATACATTTACTATACTACAGGCTTTCAAATACACAGGTTTATACACTTCTGAGTTTGCTGTGGAAGCTTATTTCGGGTATGAGAGCAACCCCTAGGGTCTAACAGACAGACATGACAGACATGAGACCATCTTTACTAAATTACTGTTACCCTTGAAAACTGGAAATGAATAATTTGGGTGTATGGCTTCTTCAAACAGGGAAGGGATGCCCTAAGTCCTTGATTCTAAACTATTGGGTCTGAACCCACAGTTAGGTCCTGAGATAAAAAAGGACTGATGGGTAATGAGTCCATCTGGGGATGACATGGGTTTTTAACCTTGCAGTTGGTTTTACAATACCATGCCAAGCTGTGTCCACCTTCTGAGAGGCATAACACTTTTGGTCTATTTGTAACATATTTGGACTCTTGTCAACAAACTCGGTTGGTACCGGCCGGTACCAGTCGGTACCAGTCAGTGCCAGGAACCCCTAGAGGCTACCCAATCACTTTTCTGCCTTATACACTCCCTACAGAATATAGGAATTCAATGATGGCTCGAACTGCACTGCCTATATGAAGGCATGTGTTGTTAGTCACATTTATGTACACACAAAACCAATGAGATATTGCAATTTTAGCATAAATATACAGAGCGCTATATGGAAGCCATTGCATGCAAGTGGCACTTGTAGGGAGCGTGTTAAGAATCAGAAAAGATGAATGTTTCAGAGATCAGCTGCTGGTTTGGTCACATTTCATCAGCATTTGGTGTTGTTTGGCCATTCAACTCAGCATTGTGTGTCACCTTCTCATGACAATTTCATCAAATTTTGTACCTGACCTTCTCACAGAACTTTTACATGAGCCTAATACCTTAAGTTGAGGTGCATACCAAATAACTGAATCTGGCTCACTAATTGCTAAAATCTATTGTGGACATTGTCCTATATTTGGAGTCCCTTAATTTGCTAAAGGTTAATAGCTAGTGATTCTGATATAAATAAATATATTTAAAATTGGGTCTATAAGAGGAGTGAAGAAGGGACCAGGGTAGTGACTCCTTTATTGTACTAACCTGAGCACCTGTAGAGGGAAAAACAAAGAGGAGGAAGGCCTACAATAACATGGGAAAGGACAGCAGATAGAGATAAAAGGGGAACGAATGAGTAAAATGAGGGTGAGGAGGACAGTCCTAGATAGAAATGAGCAGAGGCAGGATGACTGCAGCTGCAGGTAGAAAGGCACAGAGGTGTTATGTCAAGGGGCTTTATGTGCAAGAGGGCATACATGAGAGGGAACAAGTCTTAGCTCATTTGAAAAAAAATTTAAGTACCCAAGAAAAAAAATACATCCAGACATGCTTTTGCTACTTCTGTGTTCAGTGTCACAGGAGAACACAATTACAATGCCTCTATTGTGCTCGTCACTGGACGTCTCCAGAGTATGGTCATGGATCAATGCACACACAATACTCCTTTGAACTTGAGTTAATCCAAGGTTCCTGCCAAGTGCCTGCTATGATGGGTACCAAATTTAAAAAGTAGCTAACAGGCTTTTCCCAGCACATTTGCCAACATGCAGGTAACATGTAAAGAGATAAGAAGGGACAACAGTCTTCAGATTCAGGCAGAAGGAGCTGCTGGGGGTAAATTTGGCCATCAAAGCTGAAAGGGATTGACCTGTCCTAAACTGAGCATAATGGAAAAATTAGAACCAGTAATGATCTAAATTAAAAAGGTGTATGATATGTACTGGTCTTACAATATGAATCCAATTCTTTGTAAAACTTAATGAAATCACTTTTTACATAATTTTGACACTTAATTTGTTATACCTTTTGGTTTTTGTTCAAATTTTATCATTTTGAAGGTGTGTAACTTCTGTAAATAACAACCTTCATGGATATAACATGCAACAGCTCAGGAAAGGGATACAGGAATAGTTTCTTAAATTTCAAGTCCAACCTCCCTCACCTCCCTGGTCTACTGTTCTCATTTTTATTTTTGAACATAACTTTCTTTAAATTTAAACTTTTTTAAATTTCTGTCCATAAACCCATTTTTCAAAATATTACACCACATGTTCAGAAACTTGAAGTGCACACATTTCTCATTTATTCTGCATGATAAATTTGCAACTCACTGTACTCATATTGTAGATCTTAACATATGTTTTATTCAAAAGCTTTCCCAAGTTGATTTAAAACCAAATAAACCTAATATTTAAGATTCTCTATAGAAAGAAATTTTGATGTATCACTTTGCTTTGCTTTGTACAGTTAACATCACCTAATTAAGTGACCTGCACCACTAATGACGACAAATTATTTTATGAAAACTTTGTTTCCAAGTTAGGAAGGACATTCTTTACTGGTTTCTCGATACAAGCACTTGTTAGCATCCACAGAAAGCGTAACTCCTGCTGAGCTGAACACTGTATTTTTCATTTCTTTAAGGACATATGCTTGCAGCATCCACAACATTCTCTAAACAATTCTTTCTTTCTTTCTTTCTCCACATCACTATCTCTTGTTCTGTGCTTCTATACAAACTCACACATACACTGCTTCCCCATAATCCCTTATCCATCACTATGACTCATTTATCTTAGTGAAGCCCCCGAAAAAGGTGATTATGCAATGTCGCTATGGCAACATTTACGCAATTCCGTAACCACCCAGCGAAGTCTTCATGTGTGCAAAGTGATAAGGTTTGTGTTTCCAGCAATTCACGTGAAGAATATGACAAAGAACTAGAGTCGACTAAGCACAAAGATTCTCAAATTGGTTAGGTTATGACTATATGGTTAGTATCAGTGCAATGTGTACTGTGGAATTACATTCCCAGGTGCTAGCAAACTTGTAGCAAAAGTCAGGGGAGACATCGTTTCAACAGAAAAGGTCACAGGGCAAGAATACTTAATAGCCTCATCTTGTTTCAAGAAAAAATATATCAGCAAGTCATTAACATAAAGATTCATGGGAATAGTTGAGATGAGTTAAAATCTTCAGGTTTATATTTACTCTTCGATATGACCATCTTTATATGACGACATGTACACTCAATATTAATCAGTTTACAGTGAGGAAAAAGGGCAACAATGAGAAAAAAGTTCACAATGAAGAAAAAAAGTCCAAAATGAGGAAAAAAAGGTTCATGACAGATTGTGCAGTATATGAAAATTAATGATAAAAAGCAAAATATGTCAACCAACTTAAGACCAAAACATTTGTGGGCATATAGCAAAGTTTGTGTAATAGCATTTTTGGTGCAAAAATCAGGTCCTGCATTTTTACACAAGCTGGAATTTGGCATCAGCTCAAGTGTCTCACACATGAATACATTATACTATAAAATGTTACTAAGAAAAATAAGACGATGCCTCTAATTAGCTTTGAAAATTATTGATGTACAGCAGGTCTACCACTCCACTGACTGGGTTCCTGAACCTTAAAGAAGATAAAGATGTCATGCCTTTTCCATGACTTTTGGTGACTTTGACCTGACTTTAATGATGCGACACTCATGACAAGTAGGCTAAATTTATTTGTATTGTAAAAAATTACAAGACTGGTTTGGGCTAAATTTTATGACTCTTCCATGATTTCTGTCATTTTTACAATATTCCATAACTTTTCCAGGCCTGGAAAACAAAACCAAAATTTTGTGACTTTTCTAGGCCATGGAAACCATACCTGCAGTGTATTTAGTAGGTCCATGAACCATGGCACTCCAAGACAGTTCAATGGGCACATAACACTAAGTAAGGTTTGGAGATAAAAGAGAGATGTACCTTATAATAACATTCTGATTAAAATCTGCAAAGTCAGGGGTAAGGGTAAGCAAACTTTTACTTTTTTAAATTCACCTGGCAGTTTGCTTTTCATGCATTCTAGCAAAACAATAACAAAAATTTGCATGATCCTGAAGAGATATAGTTTATCAAGTTAATAAAAGGGAAAACTCTGTGCCACGAATGAGACATTTGCATGAATGAAATCAGAGCGGGGAATTCCTTGAAGTAAAATAATTTTGTGCAGGACTTTCTACATCCTACTTGGTTTCTTTCGATTTAGGTTTGTCTGCTTACAAAACTGGCTCATTTAGATAGTTACAAAAGTGCAGGAATTCCCCGCATTTCTTTGCGCAAAAAAATTTTTTCAGGCGGGGAATCCCCCAATTTCATAACTTTGTCATGTCAATGTGGTTGTATGCAGATAATAAACTTTTGAATTTAATACAAGCTTGCCTTGCAAAAATTTTGTTTATTCAGAAATTAAACTATGAGTTCAGGTCTGCAACGATCTGGTGTACACCCAACCAAAACTAATTGCTATTAATTCGCATTCTAAATCAAAGAGAAATATACTTTATCCTGTCTGGTTTGATACATTTGTTTAGAATACAAAGTGAGTCACTTAACTATACACAAGGTTTTTCTGCTCATTTTGTAACCAACTGATTTAAGTTGAGCTGGTGACAACCTTTTTCCCATTTGTGGCAAGCTGACTTATTTTCCCTGCCCCATAAGCACCAAGTACAATGGCAGTAGGTTCCATTTTTAAAGTCTTCAGTATGACACCACCATGGGTCCAACTCCAGACCTGTTAGAATAATTAAGGAATGCAGGAAACGTGGCACACAGCGGGAGGGGGAGGTGAGTTTTAAACCTTACTTTAGTTGCAGAGAAGTTCTTGTCAGTACAATAATAAAATGTAGCTTCCAAACTCCCTGGTGGTGTTAATGTTTTGCCAGACAACTATGACAGGCAAAAATGATACAGGAGTAATGAGGAATGAAATTTCCTAAACATTACTCTTTTACTAACACATATTCAAGTCTATTATTTGAATGCCTCTCCTCTTATAAATTTTACCCTTAATTTGGAGCTAAACATCACCAATATCATAGAGAAAAAGTTCAGCCTATAAAGTACAGTTAAATAAAAACCCACCCCTGAATTTGAAGATCATTCCAAAAAAACAAATGAATAATGCATGTACATGTATGCCATTTTTTATGCATCTTCCCCAGGGATCCCCAGCCCTGCTCACTGTGGGCTGGGGGTTGTAGAATATGCCCTCAGTATTTTCCACCTTTTATGAGAGGTGACTATGGGAACCAAACTTGCACTTGAAAAAATAATTGGAAATAAATTTAAACTGTGAACATTTTATCGAGTCGACTGTCACAACACATAACAAATTCCTATTGGTTGTGTCATTAAATCACATGTAACTAATAACTTATCCTCCCTTATCCCACCTCTTCCTATTCCTCTCTTCAGGTTAAGTTAGATGGAGTTTGAAGGCCCATTTTCTAACCGATTTTTAGGTTGGGCCAGCCAGGGCCTTAATTCTTCCCAGTTGTGGCTCACTGGCTATCTTCCCCACTCCATGCTTATGCCCTTGAGCACTTTAAGCCCTAGCTCCCCTATGCATGAGTAATTTTCTGGACATAAATCTTGCCATGGGAGTATCATGGGCATCCACCCTTTCATGTTAAGTCATTCAAACTACCACATTAAAGGCAAGAGTGCCTCTCTCTCATCAAGTCAGATATCTCATTCAGCCTATGTACAGCGCCACATACAGGGTTTCTGCCAGAAATGGAAAAAAAAAAGGGGGGGGATTTATTACTGCTATACCCAAAGTCCAAAGTGATGCTGTCCTAGGCTTACGTTATAAGTGGACTTAGGGGGACCAAAAGCTTGCTTCATGATCTTTGTAAGGTGCAATTTGTAGGGTTTTAAAGGCCATATATTTATTAATAGACTTATGTAACTCAATTGCTGCAAAAGTGCCTTCTAAAGTAAGATGCAAAGATATTTAATTTTTTTAATGGAAATGGAAAGGGAGGATTTTATCCACCTTGTTATGGAAAGCAGAGGGGACGAATCCCCCCCCTTACCCCCCCTCTCTCTCTCTCAGAAATACCGGACATATCATATTCTTATTTTAAAAACGATACCTCCTAACCTGAACTAACATTTCATCATATAAAATCCTAAAGTAAGGATCCTCTAGAATCTTAAAAGCAAGAATTCTGTAGATTGCAGAAAACACACACAATATCTTTAATATGAACTGGCCTGCAGTTGAGGGTTTAAATTTATACATACACAAAGATGTGATCTTGCATTAATTGGTATCGTTGTAAATTCTTTCCTTTACACACAATGATAATGTTTGCCAAAATAATAAAACAGCTGGATTTAGTCTTTCACACATTGCAAAGTGTCCATGTGTCTACATAATTAAATTTTCCCTTCTCTCTATTCACACAGCTGAACAATCTTTCACACATACTACTATATATCTACATTTAAAATTCACATGTTCACAAAATGCTTACCAGCCCCCCTAAATATAAGCATTCATAAAAAAAAAAGTGTCACAGAGACCTAATGCATGTGGCTGCTATGCACTGGATTCATTCATTCATTCAATCCTTCATTCATTCATTACTTTCGACAAAATTCTCTCAGACGGTTGCTCAATAGAGCTGGCTTTGAATGCAGCAAGCATCTAGTTTGCTTCCCCACGCAACTATTGACGAAAACCAGTGAATGGGGAAATGTAACCGCGACGGTGAATTGTTTCTGAGTAGGCAGGTTCGTTTGAGAGCTGTAGTAGTAGTAGTAGAAATAGTATTGGAGTAGTGCATATGCAGATATGAAAATGATGGTTAGGGTTTGTATACGAGAGTTGGGTTTGAGGCAAATTATAATGAAGCTACAGTTGATGATGCAACTTGTGAGAGAAGTGTGATTGGTGCATAGGATGAATACACGTGTGGGTGTGTAATTTAAGGAACCTTCCACTGGACTGTTATACAGGATCTATTCAAACTTGGCCATACAGTAGCATATTATCTTACGTGTGCAAGCATTATTAACCCACGAGGTTGAACTTGTAAATAATTTTTTTTTTTTTTTTTTACTACTCTGTCTGAGTACGACTCTAGTCACGTCACGACTAGTGTCTTTCAGCTAGCTCTCTGCCTGCCAACCGCCCACGCATTTTCAGATAAAATTTTATGAAAATGCGAGGCTTTGGATTAGAGTGTTGATTCGGGATGTGAGAGTTAAAATAAAAGATGATTGCTCAAAAGGATAGCATGGCTTGCAGATCTGACTATTTTTTTTTGAAGGTGGAAGAAAAAAAAGTGTCCAATCGTGAAAGCTCGTTTATGGAAGATCAAAGAAATTGTCAAACACAAAAGTAAAATCAAGAGGGAAAATTTCTCCCAGTGATTCCAGTTTAAGTTTAAAAGCCTACCAGGTCAGCCCTGATCTACACACACACATATGTATATATATACCATTGCAATAGCATTGCGCCAGTAATCAGTTGGGTGCTTCATCATATGGATGAACAGCTGTTATTAAAGCACATCTACTTCCTCATGTCACCTTTATGGAATGAGACAGCTTTTCAAATCATTTCCTTGGAATAACTTGCGATGTTTTTCCCATATTGCCTAAAATCTCTGTGATTTATTGTGATTCTGCTATACAATCATTTTTGCTCTGAGATGGTTTGTTTGCACTGCATGTTGGTACATGGTTTCAAGTTGGTTATTTTCGTGTTATTAGTGTCGGATATAGAGGCTACACCAAAAGTAAAGGTATGTACTCGAATACCAGGGCCATTTACATTTATTCGTTGACTTATATGCATGGTTTAATACAGCAACCACCTGCTAATATTCTTAAGACCAATTGGCTAAATAGTTTTGTCAAGGCATGTTAAAAAAAAATGTCTGTGATAGCAATTTGCACTATCGACATCAATTAGACATGTAAATGCCACACCATATGGGTTGCGGAATAATTTTTTGCAATCTGTGAACACGTTCGGCAAGGTAAGCATGCAGTATGGTCCAACTGGTCAAAGATTTAAAAAATGTGTAATAAATCAAAGGCCAACTTTAGCCTACCATGATTCCCCAAAATACGTTTTCTTGTAGATTTATTCAAGACATTCTATGAAATAAATTTTTGAATAAACATCCCAGCAATTGACATTAGAAACACACAATGATGCACTGCACCATGTCAGGGGAAGCCAGCTACCATTCTGGCAAATATATCCGTGCCGTTTCAGTAAAGAAAAAAAATAATGACTTTTGTTTTAAATAATATACCACAATTTTTGCAATTTATACAACTTAGTTTGTTTTCATGAAATCTTCCTTGACTTTCACAGAATTTTAACGGTGATGAATAAAATCTTAGCAGCATATGCAATTCCCTTGTGCTGTACTGTGCTTTGAAACAATCTGCAGTACATTGAATCTGATTCCCAAGAACCCATGCACAGTCAGTAGTGACTAGGTACCACTTAGGTCCCTAAATATTGACAACAACAGTAAGCCTTACAAGTACTTTAAACCCCAACTAACTCCCAGTGCCGCCGCTTTCATTTAATGAGAGTACTATAGTGTAAATTCATGCTGTGTAATATACTTCAAAGAGTGAACACCAGTGTCCCAAAGTATTAAGGGAGATTACCTTCCGCTTGTCCAGTACAATGGGGTAGCATACTTCTTTCAGAGGAATTACGAGTCACCTTAATTTGAAAATGTCATACACTGCAAATTCCTTTCAACTTCCCTTCCTCAAAATTTTAAGTAATTATCTAAAATTTCACTTTGTGAATAAAATTTATTAATCATACTTTTAAAGGATTATTTAATTTGTAATAAAAACAGAAAAAAACAAACAAATCTTTAAGTTGAATTCACTGAAATTGTTTCACTTATTTTAGAATGACTGTATTCTGATATTAATATTATCATTAGAACCTTAACAGAATATTAAGTATTGAAAACAAAGTAACATCTTATAATAATTGAAAGTTTAAAAAACCTGATATAGTGAGAACAATTTACACAAAATATTGTCTTCAAAACAAAAAAATGATAGCTGTGCAGTATTTTCATGATTAGTATTGGCTGATTCACAAAACTATACCCCAAACTTACAAATGTAGATGATGTTTTGGTACTTCTTTGGGTATTCAATGTAACAGAGTAAGTCTTTAACTAAATTGTCTACTTTATGGACTTTAAATCAAAACATTTCATTTAAGAAAGAAAGAAAGAAAAAATTGTCCCGAATCAGTAAAGAGTTCAAAAATCATTACTAAATCAGTATTCTTTGATGCTAGCAATTTACCCTCCCCCCTCCTTGGAAAAGAATTAATAATACTACATAACAAAGAATTAAATAAAGGTGAAAATAAAATCACACAAAAGATATAGTTTCAGAATACACAATTTCTTCCAGGCCCTTTTTTCAAACAATTTAATAATTGGAATTCTTATCTATTATAATTAAAGCTGTTTTTTAAGTAAAATAACAGAAAAATGTATTATGAGCCTGTTTGTAAAGGTAGCAATTGGCAAAGCATGCATGTGTAACATATGTCCCAAGTATTTGCACTCATTTTGATTGGCCTTGAGCATTCACCTATAACTATACTTCAATAAATCATTGTAGATAAAAAAAAAGGACTGAATGAAATTCAATTTTTAGACACACTTTTCATACCCTAATAGGCCTATCTCCCAGCAATGATTAAGTTCAGATGTAAACTGCATTACAGTGTGAAAACTTTGTAGGCTAGGCTCCATGTATACATACATCCAACACATTCTTCACATATATACAGAAGTACAGTATGTGCTGCCCATGACGCAATGCATACTTCCACACTGCAGAACATTGTATTACTGTATATTTGCAATGTAGAACTCCCATACATAAACCCAGACCTAGTTTTAAATGATGTATTTGCTACATAAACTCTCTGCTGGAGGCAAGCATTTTGCTAGTAAACTAAACCAATCAAATTCTTAGTACTTGAAATACTTCCTTATTTATATTACTAACTCAAACGTATATTTTAATATTCATACAATTTGATATTTTAGGACTATCTAGTTTAATATACATCTTTAAGTTTCTTCATTTGATAAGTAAAACTAAGAAGAGAATGAGTTTTGCAAAAGAAATATGTTACCCTTTCTAAAAGAGAACTGAACCAAATGAATGATGTCACAACCCTAAATAACGAAGCAATTCAAGAAAGACAATATGGCTCTAATCAAAATGGGGCAACATTTCACATCATACTGTAGTAAATACCAAGAGATGTATCTGTCATTAAAACATTCAGCTTCCATTTTAGATGTATAGTTCGTGCAACTACTAGGTGAGTTTGATTTTAGTTATTCCTTTTGAACTTACTCCAAAAACTATTATTTTTCTCCAATTTTTCTCAAAATACAGAAACATCTTGTACCTTCTACTTTATATGTATTGCTAGCTGCGGATAAGGACAGAATATCTTTGAAAAAAAAGCACATTAGGGCATATTTTCCCATTTCCCATTAACGTTTTGACATGCATTAGGAATGCCTAACTCTATGGTAAATATCTATACCATACATTTTCCATGTAATTACTTCATTGTATACCAACTTACATTCATATACCTGTTACACAAATGTGACACACAGTGTACTACAGGTTACAATGTAACACAAATGTATGACAGGCCACTGAAATAGCATGTATGTACATCTCAAAAGGCAAAGGTGAATTTATATTCTTATGTGTTTCATTATATTTTCCCTTTACTTTTCATTCTGACCGTATACCAATTTTCTCCTATGGGTTGCTCGTATCGATCTACATATACATGTATATATATCTAACCATAAGATGGCAAGTTGGGAGAAATCAGTATAATTCTGATACCATACAATATTACGATATTTTTACCTGATACTTTCTTACATACATTGTAACCCTGAATTGGCCAGTTGGGGGAAATCAGTATAATTCCAATACCACACAGTATTAAGATATTTTTGTTTCAGACATATGACCTTTATATTTTTAACGCTTCTTTTATTTAACCGTTTAGCTTATACAGGTCTTCATAAACATCCCACACAATATGTTTGGAAATATCTCCAAAAATTTTGCAGGTACTTTCTTCTTAACCTTCTATTCTTTTTTTTTTTTTGTTTTTTTGTAAATTCTCTAACAGCCCTCTGTGTATGCTTATGCTTTTTATCCCTTTATCACCCACTTAAAAAATGCAAGTATTATTCTCCAACAACATTAAAATCATTAATGAAGAATTTCTACCATTTTGCAAAATCATTTATTTTTATGACATTTTCAGAACTGCTATTCAGCCTTGCTATGTGCAAAATTCCATAATCTGCACTTTCGTTTTCTACATATTAAGTACGGTGTATATGATTTTAATAGTCAGACCTTCACTAAAACTAAAGTCTCACAACTACAACTCGACAAATTCAGCCCTATACACAAAACTTCAGACTGCAATGAATTAGAAATAGTTCAGTAAAAGTCATTTGTTTTTACTTTTACCAACAGAATATAAATGCCAAACTTCAATATTACAGTTTAGTCATCTCTTAGATGATATTGAGATACATATAAAAGGGACATCCTCTCGTCCATCTTTCAACTTATTTCTTACACACACACACACACACCAATATATACATGTTCACACCATACATGCATACTGTACGACGTATATATTGAGTAAGGCTATATAGACAGCACAGGTACTACACAATCCTACAGCCAAGTTATTTAAAACATCCTATGATATTTATATAATATAATTTTTTTTTTCAGAAATTCAAAATCTAGACAATACTTGTAGTTAGCAAATTTTAAGCATTTTGACACAAAAAGTACGTAATAAATTACACTAAATGGGTCCTTCTAAAAAGTGTTGTAAAGCTAAAATTTTAGAGGAAATTTTTTGATGATGACCAATTACCCAGAAATTAAACTTCTGGTAATTTAAATCCAAAATTATGTTATTGTTCATTTTCACAAAATTTTTACTATGTCAGATTGAAATGTTACCTAATAGTTTAAAAATCTTTTACAATTAAGAGCGAAACTGACAAACATTTTTGAAAAATAACATTCAGAATTTGAATGTATCCGGCCATAACCCTTTCACATTTCCTGCCATGGTTAGCTGATTTTGAGTGATGTTTGAGTTACAGTACCACTGGCTATTTATATGGTGCCTTCTGTTTTTGGTTTTGTTTTTTTATTCTAATAAAAAGTCAAAAGCATTTACAGCAGTTCTTCTTAGTTTTTCTTTAGCCCATCATATGTTGCTAGTAAAACCAATACAATGACTTTATATAGAAAAATAAAACGAAAAAAGTAGTATGGCATGGAAATGTTGAAATCTGAATGCAGTTTCTATTACTACATCTAGGCTACTTGCTTGGTTTAAGAAATGTTATCTACTGGAGACAAGACCCTTTTTTCCAAATTTGCTTATCAGTTTACGATAGTTGAGAAATATTAACTGAATGAATGAATGGAAATATATTATGTTGACGACTGTTAGCTAGTTAGTTAGATGGAGTTCTACAGCCCAGTTTCCAACGTATTGGTTCAAGTCAAGCCTTTTTTCCAGTTGTGTCTCACTGGCTTGTTTTCCATACTCTACTGGTTGATGACTGACTATATTGCATATGGTATATTGTCTATTGTATATTTTTCCCAATGATCTAACTGATTGTCTGTGTTCATTTAAGTTTCTGTTTAGTATAGGAAAGTCTATCACATAGTCACATATTGCAGCAAATAAAACCCAATTTTATCTGACCCCCTGCTCCTGAAACTTCATCAGAAGCAGTCGCAGGATTTCATCTGACTATAGCATTTCAACTGAATAGAGGTAAAACCACCAGGTTTCAGTATTAACCTACACAACAAAAGAAACCTTGACTGAAATTTCACCAGTAAAAAACACTAACTTTTAAGATCTTAAGTAGTCACAAGTGAAATTAATTTTGTATTTCAAATAAAATTTAAAAAAATAGCACACATCCGTGCAAAGTAATTTGTAGCTCTTCTAAAATAAATTTGGGGAAAGAAAAATTGTATTCACTTAATTCTTTTGAAATTCTTGCTAGCAATCACAAGACAGTGTAGGCTGGATATTCCAAATATTATACATGTTAGGATAGGGTAGAACATTTAAATGGTTAGTGGTAAGTACTAGTAGTTAGATGGAGTCTTACGGTCCAGTTTTAAACAGTTAGTAATATTTGTATCACAGTAAGTTTTGTTAGCCTATCAGTATAACTTTCAAAAATATTGTTAATGGCAACTGGCAGTCTTTTACATCCTGAATCTTTTTTTTTTCTGAAAAATATTGTGTCAACTTATACTCTCTATACCTATCGAGGTTATCCTTCACTTCACAGTATGAGCAATTTTTAAGCATTTCCTGAAAAGATAAACATACAACTATGGGGAATAATTAATATTGGTTTTCAAATTCCACAAAAATGGAAAATTGGTTATCTGACCATTTTTTTTCTTTCATTTTTCTGTTATTTCATTTCTGTATCAAATTTTTGGGGAAAATGGTTTTGCTCATGTACACTGGCTAGACTGATCATGGGTACCAATATAAAGAGTATTCAAAGTTAATGGTCCCCTTCCCCTTTGGACTTTTTCTCTCTATCTTTTCTTTTGCTTTTTTGGGAGGAGTGGGGGAGGGGTTCTTTCATTACTGTCCTAACTGCTACAGCAGACATATTACATTTTCTCAACTTATAGATGACTAATAATTTAAAACACTCAGTACTGTGAAAGTAAAATTTACATTCTTTCATTAAATGCAACAGAGTATTTACTGTTTAGTATTTTAAATTACCATACAAGTCCACATTTCTACACTATCCAGATAGTTGATTTAGGTTTCGAGAATTTTTAACATGTAATGTCAGGGAAAAAACACTTCAATAATTTACCCAGGGAAGACAAGAGAAAATTTCTATACTTTTTTTCCTCTACATATTTTTTTAGTGATTTCCTTCCACTTACCTAAATTTCCCTCCAAATGCCCATATTTCCCAAAGGAACCTCCCAGCTTCCCCGCTTTTTCAACCAAAACCAAACCACAGACAGTCTACTATCTTTGTAGCATCACAGAGTGTGAATCCTGGGATACCAAGGGGGAGACGTCCCCTAACATTATGAATCCTGGGATACCTAGGGGGAGACGTCCCCTAACATTGTGAATCCTGGGATACCCAGGGGGAGACGTCCCCTAACATTGTGAATCCTGGGATACCAAGGGGGAGATGTCCCCTAACATTATGAGTCCTGGGACACCATGGAAGAGACTTCCCCTAACATTTTGGAAATCTTTTGTCAACAGACTTTCACAAAGTAAGTTTGTGTGAAAGAATTTGACAATGATTGATGACAACTGCTGTATGATAAGTGATCACTACTACAGTGATCCAACATAGCTATGTACGGGACTCTTTCTCTCAGGAGATCAGGGGGAGGGGGGGGGGTGACCTTTCGTCCGACTCCAGATCCCAACCAGGGCATAATATCTGCCCAACTAAGACATCAAAGTCTGCCCCCCATTTAGCAAGTTTTTGGTCAATTGAGGGGCTGCAGCCCCTATGTCCAGTACAACCATGTCCACACTGTTAGTGCTAGGTACTGTAATCTGCAATAATGTGGAATGTTGAGCATTGTGATTTACCAAAGACAAATACTGGTACAACATACACAGCCAGTTTAGTTATATGTTATGGTGCAGCATGCAGGTTTACGTCAGGGCGGTGACACCCTTTACACCAGTTGTGGCTTACTGTAAACAATGGTACTGATATGCTCCAGAATTTCATATCAAAACTTAGGAGAAATATATGAAATGGATGTGGAAAAGTGCTGGCAATTTTTCAAAACAAACTGACAACACTGTCTATTTTCTTCACATTTTTTTTTCTTTAATGTACTTGTTCTCTAAATCTACAGGAACTTTTGAAACTAAAATGATGCAGTAATAGGCTGGCTAGGTTTCATGACTGTAATCTACTATATACTGAAATAGTTTCACATTATCAAGATGGTTGATAGTAATAATCACTGAAAACTGCAATAGTGTTGACTAATTGAACACTGAGATTTGTAATTTACTGACATTTTTCACCATCTATAGACACATCCGGACAGCAAGTGATGGTCTGATTTCAGTTGGCCATAACTGGGGTCCATAGCCTTTTAATCTTTTGATTCCCTTGCTTATCTCTATCATGGATTGTTCTACACAACATTGTATCTTAATTCCTTCAATTTCACTGAATATGAGGGTTTGAAACTCATGTAGACAATTATAATGGCGATTAAAAGCTGATGGACCCCATAAATGGCTGCGCACAGTCACTAAAAACAAGCGCTTATCGGATTCCTGTATCGATGGGAAGTTTCAATACTGTTCATACTGTATCATGATTAATGCTTGATTTTACAATACCAACATGGAGTTATGAGAGTTAACAACAGACCAACACCAATGTGTCAGTCAACTTGATAAAAAGTACCAAGTTTAAATTTATTTTCCAGTACAACTTAAGCTCAAACTTGGTTTCCCTTTAGTGCCTCCTGCGACAGGCGGGAAATAGCGTGGGCATATTTCACAACCCCCAGCCCACATGGGGCAATACCAACATGGAGCGCTATATTTACTATTGTGTTAAGCACTGTCACCTACCTTCCAAGCACATAGACTTCTGATATTCTTTTACTAGTTTTTAACTGAGCACTGCCAATGACTGTCAATATTACACACCCCCAGGTATGAGAACCCCACACAAATTATGCTACGGCAATAGCAGCAACAATGCCAAGCCAAATTTGACTGTTGAAGTAATTTTTCCTCAAATTTAATTCATTCATGGTTCCATTTCCATTTATTTTTATGTAGGATTTTGAAACATATTACCTTAATTTCTTCAGCTATATTTATCTTATGGTGGTGTGAATCTAACTCACTAGGATCTGACAGAAATCCATGATTTTCTTGTTAACACAGGCCTATAAACACAGAGATTCAAACCTGTAAAGATAGTTTATTAACGTATTGTGCATGTTAACCATGTGAACCTTACTGGTGAAATGACATCTTTTTTCCAGCTATGAGTTTTACGGCTGATTTTCTAACCAGCTGGTGTGATGTCGGCCACAGCCTTTTTTTGTTAGTTGTGGCTCACTGCATGGCTTGTTTTCCCTATTGCTTATGTTGAGTACCAAGCATAGTGGCAGTAGGTTCCATTTTGAAGTATCTGGCACATACATAACCCGGCCACGAGTTGGACTGATCCAGACCTATATATCAGCTGCAAGTTGGATGCTCGAACTTGACCATTCGTCTTTTAAGCTATGAGGTCAGTAGTTTTTGACCTTATGTGGCAGGGTTGAAACTATACCCGCCCTTTTGTCATTGTCACTTTGGATGCTAAATCAGGGTAAATGTCACAAGGCCTATAATGACAAAACTAAGGGTGGGGATCATCGTTTTTGTCAACAAAAACCTGATTTTGTTCATAGACTTTGGGAATTCCAGAATCATCATTTTCAGGAAAGCCTGACTAAATGTGGTCTCCAATTTTGAATTGAACAAACAGATCATTACTCACATTTATCATGCACAAAACTTATGGAATATTAAGCAACAAAAAAACTTCACAATTTGAGAATTTCAGTCAACTATTCCATCTTTAATTTCTATCTCACTTAAGTGTGTTTCATTTCAAAATAAAAGAAAAAGAATTTTGGATTCTTTTGAGAAAATCTTGACTGACTAAAAAGAGTAAGTTGATAATTAACGGAAAATGCTGGAATGTGTGGATTTTTGATAATGACCTTACTTTTACATAACTAGTTCTTTAGCCTGGATAAAACACAAGTCTTAAGCTGGTTTAATATGCAAATACCGTAAAAAGTTTCAAATTCAGTAATCTGATTAGGCATTGCATAAGTTCACTTCATGTTCAGTACAACCTTCCAAGAGTCAGGCAAATATTATAAGTTGCAGGTCTTACATAAATACAACAATATCTAATTCAGTAACAAGTACAGCAAATTACATTTAAAGGCCCAATAAATTGTCTCATCCCAAACAGTACCAATTCTCCTAACCTTCTTAATTAAGCCCGTCCCACAATTGTCTAAAATTCACCCTCATCAAGACACAATCTCATTTTATTGCTTCAGAGTGAATATAGAAAGCTCAATGTGCATAATCAATCAAAACACAATCAGAACAGTTCGTGCTGTGTAATATAAGTTTTGGTACTCTGCATTGTTTGAATTAACAGTCAATCAAAAAGCTGAGCCAATTGACAGTTTCTGTTACCCTATACTAGAAGTGTAGTTTGGGGTGAGAGGATTGTCCCTTTAACTAAAATGTAGGGTTTGAAAACTTTCAAACTTTCTTTAAAGATACTGTAGTTTGAATCATGGATTGCGACAAATCAAATGAAACCATAAATTTCCAGATATGACAAAGATATGAAAAGCTAGTTGACATTTAAAGCTTTCTGTAAAAAAAAATAACTTTCATTACAAAAACCCATTGATGATTTTTTTTTTATAATCAACACTTTGAGCACAAGCTTCAAACTGTACAAAAGCACTAATAAGCAATGAATTTATTACAAAATGGATTATTTGGAAAATTTTTCTCCAGATCTGCCTCTTTTTGAATCCATGATCTCAGGGTCTTCATTCTCATGTAAAAAGTAATTTATGAGTAAAAGTAATCAAAGCTCAAGTTTACAAAAAAATTTTATTTTCATTTGCAAAAGAGGACCCAAGTCTAGACAGTATGGTGCAACTTCCATTCAAATCAGAAATATTTCTCGAGATATCGTTAAAGGAAGTCACTAGATATGTGTTCCAAAAAGAGCTTGAAGAAGGCAGCTGAGGTTATATCATTCCCTCACACTGACAAGGAATGCTTTGCTTCCCTTTGTTTTTGTTTTTTTTTTGTTTTTGAGGTGTTGCATTGACCTTGAAGTTAATATGAATAGGACCTTCCTGTGTTGCAACCCCGACCCCTAGACCCTGGGGTCGTCTGGCTTTGAGCAGGGATTTGGCCGGGGTCTTCACAGTAATTTTGTCCGCACAGTGCTGGGACTTATGCTGGGATTTCACACAATCTAGAAGGCTGGGGAAATTGGGCAGGGTATTTACTCATGGCATGCATATAGTGCCCGAAATTCAGGTGTAGGTACCTGGCTAGGGATTTACCTTGGATAAATGACCCCCCCTGCACGGACATTGCCTCGGGCTCTACCCAGGGATTTACCAATTTCAAAAATGGAAGTTCCCAGCCAAGATCCCCAGGTCTAGGGGGTAAGGGTTGCAACTGGTTATTAAGTGCATGATGTGATAACCTTATGATCACAAAACCATGTATACCTTAACAAGTTTAGCCAATATTTTCATTTTGTTATGAAATTCTGCTACTATATTGGACAGAAATGAAACTTTTTATGAAATTGTTGTAAAAATTGTGGACCTATGTATATCAGGTATATAAAAATTGAAAAAGTATACCATTACTCAAATTTGTGGTGCATAAAAAGAAATGAATAAAACTGAAATCTTCAAAATTTCAGTCCCCACAGTAGTGTCAGTCATTTAATTCTCATTAATTAATATCTCACTAAAATGCATTTTATGTATTTCATTTCAAAATGAAGTGGAAGAATAATAGATTTTTCTTGAAAAATCTTGATTGACTAAAAGGATAGAGATTTTACCAAAAAACCCAGGATGTGTAAAACTGTCATACTTCCAAGCTATTTTTAAGAAAGTTCTGCATAATTAGTCCTTCTGGTTGTTACACAAGTTTCAAAATGATTATGCAGGTACTTGGAAAATTTCATATGCAGTAATCCGCTCAGGCATTTCACAAGTTCCAGGACAACCTTCCAAGACTCCAGCAAATATAGCTACAGGTCTTTCATAAAAACAACAAACTCATAGAGGAAAAATATATGCAATTACATAAGCAAGTTCCATCAAACTAAAATTTAAGGTTTAAAAACTTTCTAACATTCTTACAAGGTTATACTTGAATTATGATTCTTGATGAATCAAATTTAACCAGAATATGTCAAAGATATCAATAGTTTAATAAGGTAAATTTAACTACAAAAAAGAAACTTTCGTTACAAAAACCAATCTATAATATTTTACTATTAACACTTTCAGTCCAAGCTAAGCATTGAACAAAGATACAAATTAGCAACGAATTAATAACAAAATGAATTATTTGGGAAGATTTTCCTCCATTTGACTCTTCTTAAGTCCATGACCCATATCACAGGGCCGTCAAACATTCTGAAACACAATACAAACCAAGGGTAAACGCTATCCAAACAAACAATATATGATCACAAACAACTCAGTCCTAGAAAGTTTATCCCATTATGACTTTGTTATGAAATATGTTGAGACAAAATTATATCTTTTTGTGTGCGATTGTTCTGCAAACTGGACATGTGTAATAGTTTGATTTCAGGTATGTCAAAATTCTACTTACTTTTCAATTTTCCTTGTATAATATGTCAAATCATTAGCCATGGAAGGTATCAAAACACTTGAATCAAATTGAAGAAAAAAAAAGCATCCAGAAGAATGGTTGTAGATATTAAATGATATTGCAGTAAACCAAATGGGCCAAGTCTTTAGTTCACAACCCTGGAGAAGGATAGTACAACCTCTGTATCAATTAGTTACATGACATTTCTCGGCTCTGTTTCTAAGATTAAGTATGTCCAGCCACAGTCTTTTCTTCCAGTTGTGGCTCATTGGCTTGTTTCCCCTTTTCCATGCTGCACTCTGGGCACATTGGCTGTGGGTTCCATTTTTTATAGTCTTTGGTATGAGCTGGACAACATGCACTCAGACTATCCCAACTGCAAGTCAGGATGCTCTAACCACAGAAAAATAAGTTTACTAAATGTTGGTTGCTATAAGGTTGGTGACCAAAATCATTTTCTAACTAGAAATCTGGTGATTTTTTACACTTCAAAGCTTTGTTAGGTAGATGGAAGCTCCTTAAGTGACATTCTTAAATGTTACTAGCAATGTGGGGGAGTGAAACCCTAAACAAAACCCCTTAAAGTTTGTTAGATAGCGTTTTACGGTTCAGTTTCTAACCCAATTGGTTAAAGTTGATCCAGCCATGGCTCTTTTTCTGGTTGTCAACTGGCTTAGTGGAATGGATTGTTTTCACTTTTCCATTGCATAATGCATACTGAGCACCAAGCACAATGGCAGTGGGCTCGATTTTTTTAAGCCTTCGGTATGTTCTAGCCTGGAGTCAAACTCCCAACCTCACATCTGCAATACAGATGCTTTAACTGTCAAAATTAAGAGACAGATTACACAACAAATTGAAAGCACTTGATTTTTCCAAAAACTATGCTATGAATTTTGGAGAATGAATTCTTTGTATGCGGTCTGAAAAATAACTTTAAACAGTATATCTTTATTCCTTCATCTAAAGCAAAATTTGCAATTATAAACAAATGAACAACAAATTTTGGTACTGAAAGGTGTCATACAAATCTTACTTAAAATTATTTTAATAGTACTGGACAAGTTTTTACTTACTTCACAAAAATGAAATACCACATGAAATCATTTTTCTTTCATGTGACGGTTGTGTGAACAATTTTTAAACTAAATATTGAGAAATGAAGAACATAGTCTTCTACATCATAACAGGAACAAAAAATGTTTATGCTAACTAGTAGATTTTAGTCAAGTCTTAAAATTACACCTAAAAAAAATTTTACTATTCAAAGTATTGAAAAATTGTAAAAAATTGGAAAGCACACTTTCAAAGTCAAACTTTTCAAAATTACTTATTTGCTATGTGCACAGTCTCCCATTTTATGATACTCATGGAAATCGTTGCCTCTGAGCTTTGCCCTGCTGGGGGGGGGGGGGGGAGGGATAACATTTGAGGAAAAAGTTCACAGTTTTCAAAATAAAATATTCTATCTCTATAAACCAATTTCACTTGACAACATAAGTTCCCCTCACTTGAAAATGGGTAATGAAGTAATATTTAGATATAACACACTTTTCCTTTAGAAATGAAGGAATTTACCCTATTCTTAAAAAATTGTGCAACAGTCAAGTCTATTCCAAAGACAGCACTTTTCATGTATGCTCAAGACAACTAAATGTATCAACAGAATAACGTCATCAAAAACAGAAAAATTCCTCCATACTTTCTGGGATGGGCACGAAATGATTATCTCATGCAGATCCTAAACATGTTTTCCCCCTCTCCCTTTTCACTCCTTTATAGTAAATATGTTACCCCCTCTCCCCATGTTTTCTTTTTCCATTTTTTTCTTTTTGAAAATAATTATAAGCAAGTATGGCATACACATATCTAGGTAAATAGGTTGTTGGACTTGGGGTAAGAGTTAATTCGTGTATCTCTTCCTTGTGTTAATGCCTACATACACAACCAAAGTAACAACTTAAAAAAAAAAGACAAGTTTTATTACTGCATTTAATTTTTCATGGGTACACATTTAAATAGAAAAATTTATACTTATAATAATAATAAAGATAAAAATTGAGACATCTGAAGCAACAAAGACACTGGGTATCGGAGAAAATGAATGGAACACAAAAAGTTTTCCTTGTAAAAAAGAATAGACTGGTCACTGATAAAATTATACATGTTTCTGAATTCAAGTTTCAATAGGCTAGCTAATACACTTATACCCTTACTACTGTAAAAAGGAGGGTTGCATTGAAAAGGTATAAGCAGCTGGTACACAGTAGGCTACAAGACTGTTTAAAGTTACGGTATACTTTTTATTTTCACAAAAAGCTGTTAAACTTAGCCACTATACATATATTTATTCAAAGTCAGTACAATCACCTGTTTTTGTTACGATAATCTTAGTCGCTGCAGGAATAAAGGCCTGCAATGTTTATCATAATGTTTCAAAATTCACAAACTGAAAATGTCCAACTCGATGTCCAATTTAATTAGTTTAATATTGCTAAAATCCATTCTTTAAAATCTAAAATAGTCTGGGTGTAACAAACCTAAAGTTGGTCTGAACACATAATTCAAATTTAACAACTCAACAGTTGGAGGATTTGTTTAACTTTTTTTTGGTTGAAAACTAAGAGATATTACAACAAAATTGACAGGGCATATAGTATCGGTTGCTATTATTGCTCTATTAACTCCATTCTAAAAAAAGATTTGGACTGCTCTTCAGAAAGCACAGAATTGATAAGGACATGATTTTTGGGGTAAATTAGGTTCTAAATTCCAAAAAATACCTTCTTTCAAAGTGAAAAAATTAAAGACAATGTGTTTTTTGTAGAATGTTTCTTATTTTTATTTCCATATACAATGGTCATATACTTCTTTTAAAGAGAGGACACTGTATACCTTCAGATCTTGGGCCCCAAATTTATACACAGTAACATAAGTATAGCAAGCAGCATGAGAGAGAGTGTGTGTGTGTGTGTGTGCGTGTGTGTGGGGGGGGGGGGATTTGTTTACTATATCTCACCCAACGCCTAAACCCAAATATACATTTTTGGTGAAGCGTCTGACTTTTTCTTACATGTAAGAGTTATTTAAAAGAAGTCAAGATAAACACCTGTCAGTCATAACTCATGTTAACAAATGAAACTATACACTGGAAACAAAGTTTTCTTTGAAACTGAACACAGGAAACAGATTCTCAGTGGAGAGTCATTTATCTAACTGGGCAGTACGGGCAGTATGGGCAGTACGGGCAGTACGGGCAGTTGGGCACAGAGAAAACATAAGTGACTTTGCCTTAACTGTCAGTTAGATAATACACAAGATAGTTAATAATTCACTCTGCCCTTAGCTTGTTTTTCTTTACATATTTTCCTAAAAAGTGGGGGTAGGGGGACAAAAGCATTTCTTTCTCACTTGCTTCTGACAAACCTTTACGTTTAAAGAAGAATTTCTTAGCATATTTTCCTTTATATGTATAATTTTAGTATGTGAGAAGAGGGACAGCAAAAATCAAATCTTTTCTTGTGAAATTGGGGTGGTCTTTCCTGTCAATGCCATTCTTCATCTAAGAATAAAGTTTCATGGCAACAATATAAACTCAGCATCATTTGTGCATCAATACCTTTGATAAAGCATTTGGCCTACTGAAACAACATTTCATATTATTTCATTTTGAGTTAATACACATTTCTTTGGGCACCACACACTAACCCAAAAATTCCCCAAAACTCCGGTTTGGGAATTTCTAGCTCCAATACTTACTTTTAATTTACACTTCCCAATCCCCACTCACCCACAGTAAGCTTGCCAGGGACTTACGGTAGTAAGATGGGATTGCAAAGTGTAAACAGGAAGTGAGTAAGGGTGACACAGATTCACAAAAATTTCATGTATAATATCGTATTTTAAGGTCTACAGCTATAACAGATGCTCACAGGGATGGGGGTGGGGGGATCAAGGGAAAAAGGGGGGTGCCATGAAATTTGCTGAAATTGCTTTTCTTTAGCCTCCCTCTTTCTCTCCCTCCAATGTCCTTGTGAAAAGGGAAACAAAATAGGCTCTTGAAAATGACAAAAATATGTTAAGAGGGTTACTACAGCAAAGAACTATATTTGCTATTGAGAGTGGGCTGATTTATACTGTAATGTTTATCAATAGACCATAAGCTTGGTAATAGCAGCTTTTTAATGCATTGTGGGATAGACTTTTGGTACATTATTTCTCGAAACAGTAAAATGCTGTTGATAAAAGTGAGGCACCATAACTTCATTGTTTAATTCTTTGTAATTGCTCTTAGGAAACAGGGTCCCTCGAAAATTAAATCAAAACAAGATTTACCCTTAAACCCTCACTGTGGTACCTAAGCACCCAGCCATGGGAGAAGGGGAATGTTGCCGTCTACAACTCCCACTTAAATTTCCCATTGAAAAGGTCTCCATGGTGGGATGAAATTAACCCCAGTGAACCACCACAATGAAACCTTCATGATTACTTATGTGAACAACAAATATCCCCCACCATTTTAATAGATGCTTGCCTTCCCTTAGACCCAAGGCTAGCAAATCACTAACTTTGATGTGGTCCCACCCCACCCTTAAACTGGTTTCCCTCTGGCTATGGGTTTCCTGTGGCACACTAATTCCCACTTTTGCATCAAAGCAACAATATATATTGTCAACAAGTGACATATTTTCCCAGGGTATAAAGACAATTGACCATTTCCAAATTTTAACATATATCACAAATTGCAGTTAATTTCAAAAGGTAGCCTTTACAATCTAGAATGCTGAAAAGGTCAAATGGTATACCAGGCATGAATGACTGGCTTCCAATAAATAAACAACCCTACACTTGCAGATAATCACAGGGTTTGCTTCAGTTTTTGCTCCATATGAACCTGCTAAGCTGGATGAACTTTGAAATTTCAGTCAAAAGGTGTCTGCAAGTTGTACAACATCATTTGACATTTTCTTGCAGATAGGAGTGAAGCGGGCAGAAAGGACAGAGTGCCTGGATTTGACCAGAAAAAAATAAGATAGGCAAAACACAATTATACTTTACACTTGGATGCTTGTGCAAAATTGAAGGTATGCAAATTAGGCCTTCATTATCAAAGTGCTTTTCCTTCTTCTTGAACAGGCAATGACAAAACGGAAGGAAAAGAGGAAAAAATATATACATACGAAAACAAATAGCAGTAGACATGATAAGTATTACTTGTACATCTACATGCAGTGAAGCAGCTATGCATGGTAAGCATACAGGTATATGTGAACCTCATGTCAATAGACAAACTGCTGGCAGTTACATTCATTCTTTTGGGATAGGATAATATGTGTTTACATGTAATAGGAGAGCAAGCATGGGAGGGGTGGGGGGAGGGGTGAGGGTGCTAAAAATGGGTAGATGGTCCAAAAGGTAAGAAAGTAAAAAAGACTAAAAGACATGAGACAAAATGAGCATGAACTTGAAGCACATCTCAGGAACACCTTGTGATAAAAATAAAAACAATCTTTTCTTTTTACTGGTACATTCTGAGAGTTTAAAAAACAACTGATTGTCCCTGAGCCACCCTAGCATTGAGAATTGATTCATCAACACTGATTGTTTCCTCACACTTTGTACCCCTTACCTACTTCGCAAATAAGGAAACAGAGGGTAATTCTCTTCATTATGGTATCAATTTGCAAGGTTACAAATTTTCCAAAACTCACTGGTTTGAGGGGGTAATCTAAGAGATACTTGCTATTTACACTTTGTGATCCCCACGTACTTGCAGTAAGTCCCTGGCAAGATTTAATCGAACAGTGGCGCTGGTTGAACACTGGCAGAGGAAAATCCAGGGAGAAACTGTGTCACAGCATTTGGACAAGCAAACAGGAAGGAGGACCTCCCAGTGTGACCTCTGGCCAGAGGACATCCGGAGCCACTAGCTGTGCCATTAAAGCTTTCCAGGGACTTACTGAGGGTTAAGTGGGGACCTCAAAGTGTAAACAGGAGGTAAGGAAGGGAGGGGACATAGATTCAGGGCTAAGGATGAGTTTTCATCCCACTGCTGTATTTGTACTGAGTCATGATATATGGCAGACAATTAAAGAGGGGTCAGGAAGGAGACAGCTAATCCATTTTGTTTGAAGAGGGTCCATAACAAAGTCCCCCATCTCATTGGGTCCCTGTCTCATTGGTCCCCCAAAAAGTTTAATCTGTACCAGTGGTCCTCATGTCATTAGTCCTTCTTTTAATTCTCTGTCTCAGTAGTCCCATGTCTAATTGGTGCCCACTTATCAGGATCAGGGTTTGCGCTAAGGGCTGGTTAGGGGATAAGGTTAGGTCTGAGGGTCAAGGTTTGAGGACCCAATCTCATGAAAACCTGAGGGACTAATAACATTGTATACAAATAAGATGGGAAGGGCCAATGAGACAGGAAACTAAAGAGAAAGGGCACAATGGAAATTACCCCATTTGAGAATTTTATGGGCAGCAAAGCAGGGACGTTTTCACTTGAAACATCCTATTCCCCTTGTTAAAACTACCACTGCAAGAATTTTAAAATTCAGGAACTAACCCTAGGGTAAAGCAGTTGTGATGCACAACATACCTCCCTACTGGCTTATTTTTAATTATCATTCATTCTGTACCTATCAACACTGGTTTTAAAACATGAAAATTTTCTGTAAATTAAATGCAATATTTTCCTGTCAGGAATCACCATTAGTTATGCAGTAAATGCAGTTTGGCTGTGGCATATGATGGTATCATCCCGATATGTGTACCATGGCCCATATGTTTTCAAAATTTTCTGTACACTCCAGTCTGCAACAACTGCAGGTGGCACTCAGCTCAGGTAACCCCTCTGGCAGGATTACATCTTCCCTTCCGAGAATCACATTCCTTTTTTTTTTTTTTGGGGGGGGGGGATATTTGCTGGGGGGGGGGGTCTGATTAAACTACTGTATGCTTGATACAAATATTTGTTACTTCTGTAAGAATGTTAACTTAAGAGAAAACTCACATACACTTTCAGGCTAAGGTGACCTACAACGTACACCATTCATGAGCTACCTTGTTTTTATTTCCTGCAAAAATATTGTCTTCTCCCAGCCATTTCATGTTTAACTTATATTTTTTCCAGACCTGATTTGAAAACACATTTAAAGGAAAAGTACAATTTTGGAAAAGTGACCATTCAAAAGAAAATAATGAAAAGATGGATTTGAAGCCATACTGAAAGAAAAAGGTTATAAATAATATATCAGTTTATCAGATCAGTGTCTGAATCCCACCATGCTTCAAAGATTTTTACTAATTTACATAGCCATGTAAAGATCATACAATTTAATGATACAGAATCCCTTGCATACAGACATTTTCATAAACCAGTTTTGATACTGTGAAGCATTTTATGAAATTTTTTATTTAAATGTAATTTTCAGATAGTGAGAGAATCTGTGAGTACTAGTTGCCGTGGGAATGATTGCTTTAAGCGGGGGAAGGGTTCAAATTGTCCCAGGTAGAATTTATCCTGGAGTTTCCTAGGAGGAACTAAAATGAGATATTTTCTAAGGGCATGATTCAGTCACAACATCATCAGGTAGCTAGGTAATAATTGAAATGCATTCCCTTAAAATTTGATTGAATGAAAAATATGGGGAAGTAATTTTTTTTCATGGAAAAGGGAGACCGCATGTTTGGTCTAACAGTAAGAGCATATGGCCCATGTTCTATTCCCATGTCGAGTCATACCAAAGACTCTAAAAGTGGAACCTACAGTACTGCCAACGTGCGTGATGCTCGGCATAAGCCATGGAGTAGGGAAAACAAGCCAGTGAACCACAACTGGAAAAAAAGGCTGTGGCCGACTCGACTTGAACCAATAGGTTGGAAACTGGGTGGTAAAACTCCATCTACTTACTTCATGGGAAAGGATTCTTATTTCTACATTATACCTCAAGACTCACACTGCTTGCTTTTCAGTTAAACCTGCAAATTATAATATTAAAATATCAATCTTACAAGCTTGTGGACAAAATGTAAAATTATGGCTTACTTTATCAAACTATCAGGAAAACATTTTTCAAATTAATTATGGCCACTTTAAATAAATTGATCATGATCACCTACATATTGGTATACCTATGAAGTAACCCTTAAGATGAATTTTTCTGTGCCTGTGTTCCAACAAGTCATTTATACCATGTATATAAACTACAAATTTAGATAACCAGTATGTATATAAATGATGAAACTATACATTACCATACTTAACATCCTTTCATGGATTGTCAATGTTCACTTTTTCCATGAGGTATCAGGCACTTAGGAATTATTTGTCCTTTTCAATTATTTTATTTTGCCTTTTTTAAATTCTATTGTTTTAGTTTTTTGGGTAAATTTAACTGAATTTAGTTATTTTTACTTTGCTTTTGATCCTCTGTTTATTGTTGTATTGGGTTTTCCTTTTAATTTCTGATAGTTTCATTTTTTTCTTTTCATTGATTTTTCTACTCTCTACATTTTTATCATTTTAAAGGTTTCATTTTCTTTCATTTGTACGTATTTGATTTATGTACTGGCTTTATTCTGCTTTCAATTTTTCAACTTTGACTGTACAGCGCTTCGAGGCCTCAGCTTTATAAGTTGCCATTATTATTTTAATGCAAAAAAGCAAAGAGATTTATTTTTTTGCAATTTATTTTGTGACAAACTTAAGTCCATGTAGGAAGGTACCAGCATGGGGGGTACGTAAACCTTGTGGGGATCTGGCTTCAATTTTTTAATTTCCTGGCCCTGAATTTAATTTGAGGGCTGAAAATAGGATTGCACACCATAATTCACCTAAAATCACTATGAGGGGTGTGATTTTTTGCACACCTGAAATTTGGAGCTATTGTAAATCAATTAAAGTTTAATAATACAGCATAGCAGCACACGCCTTAATTTCCTGAAGTGTGTGATTTGCAGCGCAACTGGAAAATCAAAGAATCAAGGCTGAAATTTTGTCAATTACAAACCTTCAATAAAATATGGAGCTTTGATGACAACAGTTAGCCCCCATTATGATCAGCTTCCTTTTAGGAAAGGCAGATTCTAATTCCCTGAAACATGAATTTACAATTTCTCTCAATAGGAACCACAAATTATTATTTTTTTTTTAAATTAAAATGAAAAATTTTCAAACTTTCCCTAATGGATATTCCAAACAAACATTAAGGGGAAGCCCCAAATTCCGCAAAACTCCCTGAATTAGGAAGCTTCCAGCCATGATAATAGCTCCTAGCTATTCACACACATGTATGTAATCCCCACTTACCCACAACTAACCCTGGAAAACCAATAGCCCCAAGAACAAGGGCACACTTGCTCCCCCCACAGGGAGCAAGGTTGCCCTCGATCATGTCAGCTCACAAAAGATGTTGACGGTTGACATCCTTTTAGCAGCCATGCTGTAACCAGCTCAGAAGGGACTTCAGTTTGCTGGGCCACGCCCCAATCATTACCTCTTTGAAGGGCACACCCTTATGCCACCTATATGTTTAAATTATACATCATGCTAAAAATTATGAAGTTTATTTTTAATTTTTCACCATTTTAGGCCTAGATACAGTAGTCAGGAATGTAATGTACCCTAGTAATCATCAATACACCACAAATATTTAGTTGTGACCTAACAGAAAATTTAATTAAAACATCATGTGGTTTAATACCAAACTGACTGGAATGAATCATTTTGATTTCAATGTTGTGAGTCGAGGATTTCTTTCAATTTCATACAACTTCAAACATGTACGTACAGCTGAGATTAATTCTACAATTGTATTTTCCATTCACTATAATTTCCTAAATTTTAACAATTACGAAAGGACATGCCTTGGGAAAGTCTTGGCCCAGTGGATGGCTTTACTGCCCACCAACATTCTGCACATCCAATTTTACAACTTAAACATTTAAACTGGGGCTTTTTGTTCAACTTTATGGCCCTAAAGGGCAGTTTTTTATATTGATACAGAGCCACACTGGGGACTATTAAATCTATATGGACAATTTAGATCAAATTTGATTTTTCTTTTTAACATTGACCAGTTCAAAAAGAAATAAATTTTCAAACTACTTTTGGATGAAAAACCCATCTTTCTCTTATACAGCTGGGCCAATTGTTAAACTTCATCCATTTTAATGGCACCAACTTTACCCACTTCCTGTAGCCACTTCATATTACATACAGTCAAAGCATCATTGTTAACCAGCAGAGCTCCCAATCTGTGACAGCCAATTGTGTTGCCAATTGTTTGCAAATTAAACTTGAGGGGAAAAAATTGTATAGTGGGCTGCCACATGAAGATGTGGGCTCTAGAAAATCAAAATAGCTATGTAAGTTAAAACTCACCAAGGAAAGAGACCCGACACATACTACTTAATGGCTTACATCTCAAGATAAGTTTATATTCTAGCCTTCGTACAGGCAAACTCAAGCTTTCATTAAAAAAAAATTTAGATCACTGTAATCTATACTAAAGTGGCAATTTTCCCATGTTTTAAAAGGTCATTTTGGCAATTTTTAAGTGTGGTTGTGCATACAAAAATTCTGTGAGCTTCTGTGATGTAATTTCAGTTCCACATTCCCATTCCTTGATTATAAATCATTTTTTAAAAATCATAATTAAATAAGTGCACAAGCCTACTGATGAATTTAAAGCTCAACATGTACTTCAACATCCCATACTTTTTCTTCCTGTCTTTTTTTCCAATTTTTAATTGTTCCTTTTCCTTTGTTTCTGCCAAGAGGAAGCATGTTTTCCCTGAAATTCCACTTTTCCATTTTTTTCAAATCCCGCATTTTTTCCCCAGAAACCCTAACCAAGAAAACGTGACACTTAAGTTTACTTCCTTTTCAAGTTCCTTTCCTACCGATTTTTAAATTAACAAAGAACTTGCTCTCCAAATAACCTGTAACATAAAATATTAATTCATGAAATTTTAAAACAAAACTTCAAAAAAAGTAAAGAGATTTAATTGTTTTTTTCAAAATAGATGTTGAAGCAACTGACTGCTCTTACTAAGCATAAAAATACTGGGGTACATTAGAACCAATTTTTAAATCCAGAAAAAAGAATGTTTTAACTCTGGAAAAGAATTAAAAATATTTTTAGATGTAGGTCAAATTCAGAAGGAAATGAAAGGGAATATCCCTCTTTGAAAGGTTAATTTTCATACAGGATTAAATTACAACTGGTTGCAAGTTCAAACTGCCTATACTGTGTGGGAATTTCTAAACAAAATATTTTCTTTTCATAATAACCAACTCAGCAAAAAAACACTGCAGCATAAATTTGGTGTTAAACGTACTACAGATTCCATTCGTATGTTAAATCATGTCTGACTAAGCCTCAATGTAATCTATAACTTTTGCAGGTTCTTAATTAGTTTAGGTTAAGCGGAGTTTTACTGGTCAGTTTCTAACCAGCTGATTCTAGACGGACTAGCCAGTTTTCACCAGTTGTGGGCATGTGGCTCACTGGCCTTTTTTCACTACTCCATTGATTCTATTTTTTAAGTCTTCAGTACGACCCGCTAGGAGTTGAACACTATACCTCCTGACTGCAAGCCTTGAATTTTTTGGCATGAGCGTGTGGTTGCACACCACTACTTACCACAAACCACTTTGAGAAGTGCACTTTTCTGCACGCTTACTGTACAGAATCATTTTACCTAAGTAAATGTATCAGTTTGCAGAAACAAGAATGCTACTACACTCCATAACTTCCTCAGGTGGTGTGACTGGTTTGTAGAACACAGGCAAATCTGAATCTCAAGACAGGCTGCTGTCCTGATGCACATGCTTGACACATAAGATTATTTTTTGTTTTTTTAATTAAAAAAAATCTATTTACTCATGAAGATAATATAGACAAAATATTCCACAAGTTTTGGACCAATTACAATAAATATTTAGTCAAATCAAGCCTTGAAGGGCAGCTGTCTTACGGTTCCTATTGAACCTATTGGTTCAAGTCACTCTGGCATAGGGTCCACGATGAGTCAAAAAGGCTTCCTGACCCTCAAAACGTTGAATTGAATTGAAGTCGAGCCGACCTCGGCCTTTTTCCAGTTGTGGCTCACTGGCTTGTTTTCCCTACTCGAGAAGCCTAAAGGGGTAGGAACTACAAGTTCCAGTTAGATGGCTAACAAATCAACAACTCAGGTCAAATTTCCTTCTTTCTTGAAGAGAAAGTAAAAATGGAAATAAGGTTTTTCTTGGATGAAAACCCCAACGTTGGTGACTCATCGAGGGCTGAATCCCAAACCTTCCTGTCACTGCATCACACACATCTGATGCCTATATCACTTTTATCCGTAATGGCCAGAGTATCAGCAAACGATTATCACAAGGGCAGCAATTTATTGTCAATATTGGGTGAGCTGGGATAGAAGGGGGGGGGAGAGGAGGGGGAAGAAGAACCTTACCTACTTTGAAAAAGACTATGTAAAAATCTGGCAATGCATAATTTCTCATGTAGGTGACATGGAGTGCACCATCCCCCACCCCCTTGAAACAAAAATAAATTTTGAAAAATGTTAATTAAGTTTTAATTACTGGCATTGAAGTAAGTTTGCACATGCTTAATAACCACTGTTACCCTAAACAAACCCTCCAGAAATTTGTACTTTTCCACACAAAGATGTTGTTGCATGTACTAAACACATACTGTATGAAAACACATGGTAAAATCAGGGGTGGCACTAAGATTGCCAAACAATACCAAACGATAGAGCAAAGTGTACTGAGGGTCAACAAGAACAAGCAAACCTTACAATTGGGATAACAAAAATTTGCTAGGAAAAAAAAAAATTATGTTCATTAAATATGGAAAAGACAAATCAGTTTGGGTGAGGGCATACCTATATTGTACCCATTGAAGTAAGTTCCCTGAAAATGTTGAACTAGTTCCCAGATGGGTCTAGCCTCCCCTGACAAAGAAACGTGGGTGCATGGCCCTATCCCACCTCTCCAACTGATGTTAACAGCTTTGCCGTGTCTGGAACAGTTGTAATTATGCCTGGTGAGGATGGATATGTTTTAAGTGTGGTTTGACTAAAACAATTTATAACTATATAATGAGACTGTCCTGGAAGGATGATTGTTTCCCCTCCTGGACTTCACATCTTTGTACATGATCTTTTCTTAAATGTAAAATTCAAGATTTAAATAAGAATTGAAGGCTTAATTCTGAGATGGGAGCTTGCTTACTGATTTTGTAAAAATAAAAAATGAAACCATTTAATAGTTTCAAATGATGGTTGTGATGATCTAAAGGGGTATCCTATACAGTGTTGTAATGATCTAACAAGTACAAACTTTATACTGATATACTCATTATTTCTCTCAAGGGGCTTGAGGGAGGAGGACCTCTCATTACGCAGTGTGATTCACATTCTGGGTAATGGTGTCCCCCTACCCTTTGCAATGTTTGAAAAATTAGGTGGTCTAACAAGTAATCTAATGACAGGTACATAAACTACCTTCTGAAGCAAAACTTGTGCTTAATTTTATTACCTGAAGAGTCCAAAAAATATAACATCCTTAGGGGGAAGAGAAATCCCCCTGGCTGGCTC
The DNA here is from genome assembly GCA_037179385.1 of Holothuria scabra. Classification (NCBI taxonomy): domain Eukaryota; kingdom Metazoa; phylum Echinodermata; class Holothuroidea; order Aspidochirotida; family Holothuriidae; genus Holothuria; species Holothuria scabra. The sequence continues at coordinate 5,512,788 of CM074191.1, forward strand.
TGTCATTGATCAATACATGAACAGTATTCCAGCCTCATATTTTTGTAAATATTCTTAAAATGCTTACTCTCACTCTGCATGTAAACAAATTTGGCAGTACGCATGAGAGCATTGTAAAGAATGCAGTGGCATATCCATGCAGGTTGGGGATGGTTGAGGGGGGGTTGGGAAGGGGTTGGGGGTTGGGAAGGGGTTGAGCATAGGTGTTAGAGGGAGAGGGTTAGAGAGAGGGAGATGGGTTCCCCAAACTTCTTTCAGGCTCCCCCAAAATTGTCAAGGTCAAGTGTTAGATGTCAGTTGCACCTTGAGTTTGGCCCCTGTCAAAATTTACTCTTCTCCCTCCCTCTCTCCCAGTTAGTAATTTCTAGAACTGAAAGGAAAAGATGCTAAGTGTAAGCTAAATGGACTGTTTTATTGCTTTTTTTGGTCATAGCTCACTGACTTTTCATACACTTAGAGTAAGCAATTAAACAACTCAAACTATTGAAACAATTAATGCACCTTTTGGATATTTTACAAAAGTTATGCAAATTTTCTACATAAACAATGTTAAGTCAATATAAGCACTACTGGCCATTAATTTGTATTATACACATGATACTTTATCTAAAGTACTTGCTTAGTGTACATGATAGGGAAAACTTTGTTATGCAGGTATCAATCCCTAAACAGGCTCCATGTAGAAGCTTTGTCAATCTTGGGAAAGGTTAGAAGAGATATTTTATGTCTCAGTTTCTAACCAATAAGCTTAAGTCTGTGTGTAGTTTTTATGCACTAAAATACACTCTTTTGTGTCTGGGGAAAATATTAAGGGGAGGGGTATCCCAAGCAAGAGTGTCCTATCCCCTTGGGGAAAATTGTATTTTCTAAGGAACCAAGGCTCAAATTGGTGTAAAATTTGTCATCCACAAGTTGATAGGTTTATTCAACAAAATTACATGAAGGTTTAATTGTGGTGGACTTTCTGGGTAATATTTTTTATCCTTCAGTAAACACCTTTTGATTTCTCCAAACTCTCCCGTTTGGAAATGTATGTAGAAGCCCCAATACATACCTCCTATTTACACTTTGCACTCCAACCATTCTAAGGCCATAGGAGTGAGTCACAGTCGCAGATGTACAGCTTACTCTTGAGTACGCTGAAGGTACATATATAGGTAAATTTTCAGGAGCAAAATAGACTGCTACTCCTCAACTGGAAGACAAATAATGGCAGGACATCTTCAAGAATTCCCAGGTTCCTCAAAATGTCCATCTGAGACTCTGACTTGCTGCAATGGGCCCAAAATGGTCATATTACAGAGTGTAACTAGGAAGACATAAATTCCCCAATTTAACTCCTTGGTTTCAGAGTATACAAGGAAAGATATACCTCCTATCACCTATGTATACAATTCATACCTTTACAGCAAAAATGTATCCCATGAACCTTTGTACTGGTTGTTCAAATGGCAAACATTAGGGTAAATCACCACGATACAGTGTACATGGCCATGAAAGTTCACAAAGCCTGCAGTGAGCTTTGGGTGAATTTTGTATTGTGTGTAGAAGTAGAGCCATTCACCATGCACTCACCCAGGAGGTCCATGCAAGTATAGATTCACAGAATGTTGTAAAAACAAAGTAGAACACATACTGCCCTTGGTCCATGATGTATGCATAGGAAATGGAATAATGGTAACACCATGTGTCCCTCAAGTGGAAAAAAGTCGCCTTGGGGGCATCTAGATTAATACCAGAGTAAGACATTGAGGTCCCCTCAAACCATATCACTGTGCATGGTGCTCAGCATAAGTGATGGAAAGGGGAAACAAGCTATAGTGAGGCCATATGGTCCGTCCAATTAAAACCAATCCGTTACCAACTAAGCTGTAAAACTCCATCTGCCTAACTGAAAAACCATGCTATACCAAAAACACAAGGCGGTAATGTTATAATAAATAGTGTAAACTGCAGTTAAAATACAAATTCCAGTACACAGCTACTATACCTCTGCTATGCAGGACAATGTACACATAAAAACATATATAGTTTTTAGGAACCTGTATCACAGTAGTACGTGGGTTTTTCATAACTTTGTAGTATTTGGTTTATTGCTTATATCAAGTGATAAAAATTATCGTTAAATGTATTCTAAATTGTACTGGTATGAATTGATACTATCTTTTGCAAAAAACTCTAGCTATGACATTAATATTGTTTCCTCCCCCATCTTTCATAAAGCCATCATATACACACAACTCGAAAGAAATTAAAACTGAGTCCTTTGACCTCCAGCCCGCTGTAACCCTTAAATAGAAAAAACAAATGGTTAAATACAAAGTGTTGAAAAATACTTCACATTCATTTCTACGAGGGCATATTTTACAGAGACAATATAACATGTCACTTTTTAAAAAGAGTCATAATTCCTTCAAATTCTGATAGATATCAATTTGAATATTGAGACTGAGGTCACTCAAGTCCTCTTTTTCCATCTCTTACCACTGAAATCAGTTAACATATGTTTCAAAAAGTACAACTGACATTTCAATACATTCAAAGTGTTATTTCCAACAAAATAACAACAATGTGTATATTCCTTGCAACCGAAACAAAATCTTAACCCCAGACTACTTTTTCACCATCTTATATGAGAATAAATATTTCAGCATTCCAACTTGAATTATATTTCTTGTTTCTATTGTTCTTTTCATGAGTGAGCAGTGCAGTTTATTAGTTTATTTTTTTTCATATTTTGTTGTTGTTGTTATTTTAAGACAAAAAGAAAACAATAGAGATCACCCAATCCTTACAAAAGAATAAACACAAAAAAGAAAAACACACACATGTACATTCCATTCCTAAAAGAACTACCCACATCATCAGCAAGACACAGGACTTGCCTTGATACCCAGGCCAGTGGAAATTGCTAGCAAGAAACACAGTAGAAAGAGCCCAGGTCGATTGCTAAATGTCAACCGAGACCGTTCCCCCAATCCTCATGATCGTTTGAATGTACGCTCTGACATTTGCTACGCCTGCTGAAGCATAAACACAAATACCGTCGTCTGTGGTTGCACTGATGTTTCCTAACTCTTCTAGCATCATAGATCTTTTTACAGATTTCATATCTTTTCTTTAGCCCTTCCAATTTGTTTCCCTTTTTTCTTGTTGCTGTTTCTTTCTTTTTTGCTTAGATTGTCTCTATTTTTCTTCCTCCTTTTTTGTTCTTAGTGTCTTCCACCCATCCTAAAATATACATCACACACATGGAGGAGAAAGTTTATCAATCGAGAGATGGTTTATGAGCTTGATTTCTTTTGGAAAGGAAAGAAAATTAAGCCTCAAAATTTTTGAAGGCAAATTTTTCTTCTGTTGCCTTCTATCATTCTGCAATATGTTTCCATCAACTGGGTTCTACAATTCAGCTGATACTAGGAGTTTAATGAGTGCACTGGATAGAAAATAATGCATATTCATGATCAAAGATGACTTCAAACCGTTGCTATGACAACAGACCACATGCTTCATGTGAATAGTTAAAGAAAAGAGAGAGAGATAGAGAGAAAAGGCTGTGAGATGAAAAAGGGAGGAAAATAATACTGGAAAGATAGAGACCCTAAGATTTCTTTTTTGCAAGGCACGCTGGCAGAGATGTAGGCTAGGAAAGCCGGGAATGAGGCAATGGCTTCAGACAGCTGGATGCAGGGAAGGTAAGAGTTTTTTTAGAAAGCAACCCTACTTTGCACCTAACTTAGTAGCTAGGTTTGTCAGGAACATGTGGCTACCCTGGTTTCAAAATATTTAGCAATCAAGCAATGCTAAAACTCATATTCTTGGACTAGCCTTTTTGCATGTTCAATACTAGATTATGGGTAAACAGTATAGCTGGCATGCTGAGGCTTGTGGCAGCTTATATTCTTCATATTTGATTACAGCTAGCTGTAAGAGAAAAATAGGTTCTAGAGTACTGTGGTTGCAAATGGACATAATTTAATATGACAATGTAGTTTAAGACCTGTCTCACTGGTCTGCAATAGGCTTGAAAGTGTGGTATCAGACCTCACGTATGGTCAGCTGTTATTTGAGTTAGGTGTGATAGCATCCATAATGCTTCAAGTATTTATCGTCAGATGAATGTCTTCAGAAGGTATATATGTTTACCAGCTCAAAAAACAATTGCTTTGATCTCAGAACCATTGTATTTTGTGGTAGAATGAGATCCCCTCATACATCCATTATATGTATCTGTATAGGTGCATTGTCACTAGTGTAAATTGCTTCATAGTAAAGCATTTTTTGTTTTTCACATCTATGAATGTACATGGAGTATGAATGTTGTATGACCATATTGCTACCTGTAGGGGGTTTTACAGGGGGTCAATATCCAACATTAATGTTGTAATAATAAATGTTATCAAGAATCACACAGACTACAGCAAAAAGATTTGACTAACCTTAGTAAAATCTGTTGAGAGACAGTGTGGAGATATCTCTTGGTGTAAACATTGAATAGGCATATGCAGTACAAAATTAAGTATGTTCTGTAACCATAGGCGTATAAAGGGACTGTATAGGTTACGTAATGATGTGCAGTTCTTATAATCCAGCAATAAAATCACTGCATAGTGTGAGGAATACACCACGGGTCATGACCCATTCTGAGGTGTCCACGTAAACGTTGTCCAATGCAAGCTTCTCACAAGCTGTAACCATTACCAATTACATGCCTGTTCAAGCATTTGAAAATAGCCATAAATGTTGACATTTGATAGCGGATCATCTTGGATTCAACGTAAACAGGCTCTTACCCCACCATGCACTATGAGTATCTTAATCCCCTTTGAGCTGCCCCTAACAATCCATAATTTGTTGGTCATTTGTTGGGCTGCTGGACCTCTATTGTACCAGAATGGCCATCAAGTCAGCTGCTCATGAAGCAGATATTTTGGAGAAATAAACCAAAGGTCAGGCACTCCAATAATTGAAACCACAAGTTTTACCTAAAGTCTGTGGTAGCCATAGTGAGTATCTATAAAGGCAAATATTTCCTCATGGAGACACAGAGCCAGAGTGGTCATGCTGTTCAGTTTCATTTTCAGCACAACATTCAATGGATCACCAATAAACAAGCATTGGTGAGGGTATGTATATCCAAACTAAATTTTAGCTGACAAAAATGTCAATCATAGCAGCTGCAGTGTACAAAATTCCATGCCAGCTAGCAGAAATTTGAAGCAAGTACAGAAATTTCTTATCATAAAATACAGAGCTTTGTGACCTTGAATGCTTAAAGAGGGGATACCAGGAGGATGGGGTCTGGGTTCCAATAGTACAACTTTTCATTTTTGCTGTCCGTCTTCAACTTTTGACACCTGTCACGTGACCACTATATTACTTGGTTGAAAAAAAAAAAAAAACTGATGTACGGTCTGTTAAATTAGTGGACTTCCAACTATTGATTTAGTTGGGACCCAACTTTGGGCCAATTAATGGACATCTATGAGTGCTGACAATTTTTAACCCTCCCCCTCCAAAAAATAATAAATAAAAAACATTCTACCAATGCATTTTGAACAGCTGGTCAGGTCTTCTCCATGGTGTCGGTTGAAATCTGGTTTGTCACCATACAGGGAAAATAGTTATAAAAACATAAAATATAAAATGGATAGCCGGTACTAAGGAGAATCCAAATGGACCTTAAACAATGCCCACAAAAAGGTCCACGGGCACACAATTAAGTCATTGATGTAGTTGCATCCATGGTCCACAGATTTCAAAGTACAATCCATAGTCTCTAGATGAAAAAAGTTAACATACCTCTATAACATAGGATTGTGCAACTAATGGACGCGGGTCTAGGTGGTACCTTCATCACTGCAGGGGGTCTCCTCTGGTGCTATTTATGTACTAAAAAATTCTACTGTCCTTCTTAATTTAATTGCAATCACTACAGTTAGTAAGGGTCTTTTCATTAACTCCAAGATATTTTACTTTATTATGAAAACTTGCGACTAGGTATAAACAAGAGCAGCTAGTTTTAATTCTTAAAGTTCTTGATGAATCATTTTTAATATTGATAAAAAAAAAGCAGTTGTACAAAAAGTGAAAACTATAAGTTCCCTCATTGGTCCAATGGCAGCTTTATGTGTTAACCATTAAAGGAAAAAGGAAACACTGCAGAATGATCCAATTTACTACTTCATAAATGGCTTTATCAACCAAAATGGCGATATCTATGTTTTTGAACAATGATTGAATTATTTATTCTTCGGTACCGATATATTGTTTTCAATTGTTCATATCTGCAAATATGATACAAATACTGAGCTATAAAAACATCTGTTACACAAAACAATGTCAATTACTGTGCTCTACCATACATACAGAGCCATGTCAATAGCACGTGGTACAGTAAACTATTGGGATTTCAAAAGAGATGCAATATTGGTCAGTTGGTATACACGAATTCAAGAACTAAGTGATATAGACGTTTGTCCGCCATTTGTGGGGTCCATCTTCTGATATCTTTTGTCTACCAGCCTGTACCCTGAATGAATGTATTTAATTTTGCTTACTATGGGGTTTGGAGTTGTTTAAAGCCATCTGTGGTGTTGGTTATAAAAATGATGACTAAAATTAAGGCTGACGAAGCCCAATAATTTTGTTCAAAATTACTTTGTGGCCAGATTTGTCTAAATATATTTACATTTTTGGGGAAATTAGAATTGCGGACAAAGGACTCATGAATACTGACCCACCATTGAAAACAGGTCATCAATAAATATTAATATACACATGGCTAACAAAAAGATTATTCATACTGATCCAGTTGATTCCCAGTATATATATATATATATATTTTTTTTTTTGGGGGGGGGGGGAGGTGTAAAATTCATGAAATACAAGCCTTGTCCCTGCAGCATTAAAAGAAAGAAATCATCAACTGCTGCATCCTATTACAGAACAGAGAGATTTGACAAAAGTCAGCTCCAATGTAACATTTTAAATTTCAACCCAAAACAATACTTAATAAAACTTTAAAATACAATAGTCATGTCATGTCTATGCATCAATGAGCAGTGGTCACATTCAATTTCAAAATTTCTTCCATGCCAAAAAATGACCAATTGTTCTTTTTCAAGTGTTACAGCTGTTTGTAAATTAATCTTATAACTTTCCTATTGTACAAGGAAGAACCTTGTAAATTTGTTAGTTTTACAGTACGACCCAGTTTCCATGACCTATTGGTTCAAGTTGAGAAGGCCGTAGCATTTTTTCAGTTGTGGCTCACTAGCTTGTTTTCCCCGTTGGGGTGAACATCACACACAACGGCAGTAGGTTCCATTTTTAGGGTCTTTGGTATCACTCGACCTGGGTATAGAACCCACGTAAGAGGTGGATGCTCTACCGTTAGACCAAACACAGGGTCTACTATTGAAGAATCTTAATTGTAAAAGATCAGTTCCTGACAACAGACCCTTTTACAAAAAGCAATTACATAGGATTGTGTCACAGAATGTTGGTTTCCATAAAATGTTCCCAACAGGTAAATGTCATTGACAAATATAATGTATACCCAAAAGCCTATAATTCTTTGTCATCGCCATTTGGTAGTGGTCTACAAAAAGAAAGTTGGTCTGTGTTAAAATTCATGCATAGAAAATCCCTGAAGATTCCAAAAAATCAACAAATACTTGAGAATTTCTAATAAACAAGGAGTTTCCCTCGAAGGACACCTTTGTCAAATCTGACTAGTAAACTGGTCAATTTTGACTATATTTAATTAGTCTACTTGACACCTTTTAGCTCTGTGCATGGCTGCACTACTGACATTGGTCAATTTCTGACCAAAGTGTATTTTCGAGGATTGCACTAAAGCAAGAGTAGCTTACAAACGATGAAAACATGTAAGCAGTACCCGTAACTCTCAAAAACTTCAGCATTAACTGTAAGAACCCAAAACTTAAAACATTTCTATCACTTTTAAAATTGCCTTACGTTTCACAGCTTTTACTCTTTGTGTAAAATTTATAACCACCTTACAAAAACAGAAATAGAAATATAACTATTTTTGCAAAGTCAACCACATCGCAAGTGATAGTAATAGAAACAACCCATGGTTTAATTAACTATATCTTCGGGACAACTCCAAAGTTAATGTTAAAGTTTTGAATATACTGGTGTCAAATTAAAAATAATACTTTTTATGGAATAAGCATAAAAATTCCAGTTCATTTTATTGACACAGTTACACAAAGCAGCTACTATGGAATAAAATACACAAAAAAGGTGATAAAACCACTGAATTTCATCAAGAGGTCTCTGATATTTTCACTTATGCCAAAAATGGTATTTTTGGAATCAAATCAACCGAAAAACCTGGCAAAAGCCAGAAGTTATTTGACTTGCAATTCGCAAAAGTTGAATTTCATTTTCTTAAAATAGCACATTTAAATTATCTTTCCAATAATTCATTAATCATTCAAGGCACAGATGATAGATTTTCCTTTCAAGCTTCAGAAATTAGAAATTATACCAGCTTTGAAAATAAGTTCATTTTTACAAACAATATGACAAGAATCCCACAACAAACGATAAGTATGGAAAAGATCTTTCTTCTATTTTTTTCCAACAGCATAGTCGTTACTACTTTGAGGGAAAAAGTTTCACCATCTACCGATGTGACTGTGTTCTTTTCATTTTTATATTAACACAAAACCATGTACTATGTACCCAACTAACCAGAGCAGTCCTTTTTATACTAAGGGGTACAGTCAATGCTGTTACATACTTCCCAACATTGTCATCCCCAAAAATGGAACATGTAGCAGCAGGTGAGTGCACAAGCACTTACCTCAATGGAATCAATGGTCCAGGGGGCCAAAATCCTGTTTTCCCTCTGAATATTCACAATATATCTGAACATCAATATGCAGAGATTAACATTAATTTTTACCAATTGCCATTGCTTTGCGACTGTCTGATTGCTTTTGCTTTGAAATATATTTTTAAAGCTTTGAGTCAGAAAATCAGTACATTATAAATCTGATTTTTGCAACTTTTTAAAAGTTTAGAAAATGAAATAATTACATTTAAAAATGAAACAATTGGCTAATATGCTCTAGTCTGGTGCAAGGAGTCATTTGGACTCTGGCTACCAGATTGCCCCATATTTTAAAGGTAAATTTTAATGTAGGATTTTTTCTACAAAATTATATATTTTCCAGTTTGGTTACCTTACGATCACATACTATCCTAGTTTAAATAATGGATCTGTACAGATCTATGACATTTGGTCTTGGAAATGTTGCTATTTATACTACACAAAAACACATTTTTGGTTTAAGCTCTGCTATGGTCTAATTCTGAAATGCAGAAAAGTCATTTAGATTTAAAGAGCGTCATTAAAAACATAGGTCTAAAAATATAAACCAGTATCACCAGATATGTTACATCAACATGAGATGAACCTTTATAGAAACAATATTAGGACGCCAGATATATATACTCCAAATTCTTTCATCCATCAACTTAATGTTGTTTCTAATCAATGTCTTTCATTAATTTAAAGCAAAAGTATTCTAAATATTAAAAACAATTCAAAGGGTTTATATTTTAATGACCCAGTCAAGTTGTGACCCTGAAATGACATCTTTTAGAAAAGATGATGGTACTATGTATTTTTCTTTGTTTTTACATCAAGTGCCATCCTAGCTGCTAAAGGCCATAAGATGAAATTTATTTACTAGCCACACCCCATCTATAACCACATAACATCTTAAATGGTCATACTTAACCTAAAGTTTATTTGGTTTTTTTTATACCTCTGTAACCACTGAATCTTGTCAATTTTTGATAAAAAGCACCATTTCATTTCATCCAATAAATTTTCTTGATATTAGTTGTATATTTAGCAACATTGCAGAAACAGCTGGAACAAATTTTTTGACAAAAGCTGATTACATTGCAGTCACAATGTTATCAGATACTGAGGTATGTTTTGGGTCCACATTTGAACCCACCTCATTGTTCATGCATATTTGTTGTTTAAGTTTGTTTGTACCAGCAAAAGAGAGAGAGAATGCCAAACAAAAAAACAAAGTGAACTTGAACACCTGCTTTTCCCTATTAATGCTTTATCTGAATATAACACAAATTAAAACAAAACAGAATACTCAAATTAACCAGAAAATGCGCAATGCAAGGAACTTTTCAATTATCTCATCAAGAATCTTTTTTACCAGCCTATCAAAACATCTCTTACCTCAAATATTGATAGATTCCCTAATTCTTTAGAGAATGTGAGGACATTTAGAGAGATAACAAAATTTAATTTTAAAGTCATCTTACTTCATACCCCTTCCCCCCCCCAAAAAAAAGGAGAAACTACGAACCCCATGAATGCTGTATTTTAATACTTTCACATTTAAAAAAATCATACATGAAATGAATGCATCTGTTTTGAGATGAGGATTAAAATTGGTTAAACTGTTAAAATTTTGAATTTTTTATCCTTCATTCTTGTTGATTTCCTGTCAAGTAGCAGAATTATTCAAATATACTGAAATGAAAGGGTAACAGCGTACTACTGAAAAATAGCTTCAATGTTGTCAAATTACCAAAACAAAACAAAACCCTGGTGCAAAAATGTGATAAAAGTAACAATTTTAATAATGACAACTAGTTTAGCGTTTCTTTCCCATGAAACAAATTATATGAAAGCAATTTATTACTAGGAGCAGTTCCAAGAAATCTGCAGTTGTTAAAATGTGACAACTTTGACGTCAGTACCAATCAGAGCGAATTTTATTGAGGAAAGGTTTACAGCAAATGTTTTGAAGAAAACCTGCTTCATGTACCGACAGGTTTCGTCACTGATTTAATGTAGCTAAATGATAAATTTGAAGAAATTCAAAGTATATTTGAGGAGCTGTTTACTACACATTCCAGTGATAGGTAAGCATTGAGCATTGAACAGTACATTAATCTCAGGGATACATACAAGCAAAAAAAATCTTTGTTTCCAATTGGAATATGTTCTTTGGGAAGGGTCCATTTTCCTATGGACGTAACTACCCATAAAACAGGTAGGAGTTAAAAGATTAGTATTTCATAGAATATTATTCTAGTTCATTGTTATAGCTGTATTCTGTAATTTACCTACCTGAACTATACCTAGGTTTCCAAATGGGTCTTAAGTGCATAATGTAACAAGTTCACAAAAATAGAGCCACTGTATGTAAGACTTTTAAGGAGGGTAGCACTGGGACTTCAACATTTGGCAAAACAACGTATTAAGTCTTTTCAAGTCTTTTGTAGATAATTGTTTCTGTAACAAAAAGATCCATTTTTAAGTTTTGTACACTTCCTACCCAAAACAAGTAATTCAGCAGTCTCACTGAGAAGTTTTCCTCAGTGTACCAATATTGCTACCTATATGCAATACAGAAAATTCATTTAAAAAGAAAATGTTCATGTTCAAAACTCTTTTGGACTTGTCCTAATGAGCACTGAGACAGTAAAAAATAATAGAGCATATCAATTTTCTTATACTTCAAACCAAAAGCAGCATTTTGTTAATTTAGACTCCAATGGCATGTGAAAATGCCACAAAATGCCTTAACACACATGTCATGAAAGCTGAGATCACAGCCTTTGAGCTTTAAGCTTTGATTATCACAAAAAACATCATCCTGCCACACTTACATTTCATATGTCTGAAGATTTATTTTATCTATTCATGGCTATGAAAAAAACATATATCTATAACTGAAAATGAAGAAATTTTGATTTCTACAAAATTAAGTAAGGGGTGTTTTTATTTCACGAGTGAACTTACAATTTAAACACTTCTGCTTTTTGCTTTCAAGTTTAAAGAAACATTCACAATAGACTTTTTGGATTCTTAAGTTGGGACTAAAATCTAAAGCTAACTTTAAATGTTTCCATCATCAAGCATTATCTAGCAAACTTTTGGCTATTATAGTTGTCTTTTGTAAACATTTATTACAATCGTGTTAATTGTGCAAGGAATAAACAATGCCAGGGTACTACCCTACAACAGAGGACAATACATGGTATCCAAAATATAATTACCCTTTGTTTTCATCCTTCCTGAATAAAGTTCTTGTTTATTTCGTTATTCAGTAGTACTTTTGCCGTTTTGGTCTTTCATATTCTTACGATTGTAGCTTTAAAAAAAAATAGCAAACTACTATCAAACATATAAACAATTGTTTCTAAATATGAAAAATCTAAAAATATAGAAGAACAATAAAAATACTGTACCTTTTTGTCAAGTTAGAAACTGACCCTTTTTTTCCCCCCAATATTTTTAACATTATACAAATTATGAAACAGTGACTATAAATACATAACTTTTTAAGTTATTTTTTCTAAACAGAATGCAATCTTTGGCAGATTAGATTGTTAGTTACCTCACCAAAGAAAATCTTCACTTTCTTTGTTAAGACAAAGCATACTAAAATGAATTATTATACAAATGTTCACTTTTTTAATAACGTTCTTTATTTAGTTCATCTTGAAAGAAAGGCAAAAATGTTATAAACAGTTCATTCTACACACTAAAATTCTTGAAAGAGCAATATATATCAAGATAGCCTTCTTCTGTGGCAAACCATGACTGTGTTAAAGAAAAATTCCATGTTTGCTTTTACTAAAAATATGGAGGATGTTAAGTATTTTTATATCATTGTTGTAAAATTCTAGAATGATAAACAAAAAAGTTGCTCTTCCAAAATTCCTTTTTCTTCCTGCACATTTTTTTTAATTTCCCTTTCTATTACTGTAAGTTTTTCTCTGGTTTTAAGTAATGAATGTAGCTATACAAAGGGCACTACTACAAAATCTTTGAACCACTGTCAAGAAATTTTAGAAATATTTTGTCTGTGTCTCTATCATTTAATATATTACAATGGTAAATTTATTTCTGAAATCCTTCATTTAGAAAAAAATATTTTTGGACTGTTGAATAAATAGCCAAGTTACTTTTCAAATTCTTTTTTTTTTTTTTTTTTTTTTTTTTTTTTGATAATTGTTGAGCTTATGTAGAATGGTGTAACCAATATGAAATGATCTGTGTAGCATTTTTTCTGCTCTGGGTAAGAGTTTTAATTTCAATCCAATTACAGAATAGCTCTTAAATCATGTAGTTCTTTGGTAAGTACAATCCATGCAGTGTTGTTTACACACTTCTGATTTAATTGAAAAATCTTACACAATTACTGTTTTTTCACAAAAAATATGAAAACCAAGTAATATTTGAAAAGAAATATTTCAATAGTCAAAATACCCTCTTCATACAACTTGCCAAATATAAGCCATTCCAAATATACAGTATATGCTCTTTTTCTATTTTTAAATTTGGAACATATTCACACTACTTTGTTTGAACAAAGAAAATCATAAAAATCCTAAAGAAGATTAAAAACTTATATTTTGTTAAGTAAGGTCTTGCCAAATTTTTCCAATATTGGTAGGATTTTCTTTATTTGCAAATAGCAATATTGCTCATACCAACCTTAAATGGTACCTAATTAACAGTTATCAATTTCAAGCAAGGGGCAATTTATATTTGGTCCTCTGCCTAATTCAAATAAAGTGTTTTCATTTAATTTCAGAATACAATATTGTGTGATCTTTTGTTATTTAAAATGTAAAACATAGTGATTGCATTTTCAAAAATATGTTTATGCTTATCAACATACTTAAGAATTTCAAACCTAAGGGCTGTACTTGAAAAAACAATAACATTACGTAACAGACGTTGAAAGGTTTCATTGTGACTTGTACAATTTAGTAAGGATATTTTTGAAGAACTTCGTCTTCACAAGAAAATTGTCTGCTTGAAATCTTATACAATACAATATTCTCTGACCTGACCAATTGAAGACATACCTAGTTGCTTTGAACAAAATAGATTAAGGTTTCTGAACCAAAGAATCTTCTATTTTGCAACGACAATTTAAAACTGCACTAATTATCATTTTTATGATGTCTTAAAAAAAAAAAAAAAATTAACATCACTTTGATAAAAAAAACACCCATGGAAAGACTTGAAAACATCAAATAAGTCATTGTTTGCCTGGTCATTTTTTTTTTTCAGTAAAATTTAAATAAACTCAGATGTTATTATGGTTTTTGTTAATACAAGAATTTAAAAGTAAGGTTTGTAGTGCTGACATTTCTTGTTTCAATACAGTTCTGTACAGTTCATGCAGTATTTGACTAAGTATTTTCTAAATGAAATTTTACATTTTACAATTGAGGACCTCAAAAGAGGGTCTCAAAAGGTCTATTGTTTTCCAAAAACAAAAGACCATGCATGTGATCATTTCATGGCTTACCTAAATTTTGTTTTCTTGACTTATCTTCCTATGCACAGGTATCATTTTATACATAACAGGTACTAGATAGATTCTCATTGTTTTTACACGTACCATTTTCCCATTATAGCATGTGTTGTAAAATTTCAATATAACCACTACAAACGTTACAAAAAGGTAGTCTATTTTTGTGAACACCAATAGTTACCCTGGTAGCATATCTGTATGAGCAGCTTCACCAAATTGCCCTTTACGTGAACTCAGTGCAGTGCTCAGCAAACAGGCGGACTGATTCCGCCGGTGAGCAGAGCGGTGGGATCAGGGATAGCTGTTAAGTGCCCTGTCTACGTCAAACGTAAGTAAAGAGTGTGTCACATTTCATTTGTCTGAGGATGCCTCTCTCCCAGATAGTGTGTAGTTTCAAGTTGCTGCTGTTTTTAGCCCAAAGTGATTAAATTTAAAATAATTAAGCTCCTCGGGATCAGAGTGTTATTTATTATGGCAAAGAGGTTCTCTCCCTAATTCTAGCAAGGCTGGTTTACGCACATCTCGATCCGATTTGCTAACTTTATAATCCCTCTCTCTCTGTCGTCACAAAGCAACTCAGAAAATAAAAGCAACATAAAGTCTTGAAAGGAGGATCTAAATTTAGTCCAGAAAATCAGACATGTTTAAAGAATTGTATCTAGAGTTCACTTTCGAAGTCTTCTACGGTAACCCTGTTTCTTCAAAATAAAACTGAATTCAGTCACATACTAGATACAAGAAAGTTGGAATAAAAGCTTGACTTATGGCAGGCTATATACCACAGAATAGATCAACTAATAAAATGCCTAAAATGTTTCACTGGATTTTTTACATGAAATCAAAGTAGGTGAAAAGGATAATTTAAGAATTCAGTTTAAAAAATAATGTGTTATTTAATAAGGTTTGATAAAGAGAAATTAACTTTATGTAAACTTGGTGCATCCTTGCTTTCCTTCGAAAATGTGCCTACACTGCCTGTATTGCTAGGCCAATATTACCTTGGAAGTACATCTCAAGAACCAACATTGGTAAACAATGCCTACCATTGGAAAAACATCTTGGACAATACTGACATTTTACAATTGAGCAATAGATGTTTCACATTTTCTTTTTACTGAGGAATAAAGCAACAACCTTGTTTTGTAAATTTTTGGTATCTTAAAACATAAACCAAGCCATAAATGGAAAATTTAATTTTAAAAATTTAATTTTATATTTTGACTGTGTCTTCGTGGCAAATGCATGAAGGTGTCAGACATGTTTTCTATAACAGGGGTAAACAAGTTTTCAATAAAACTGTTGCCACTTTTTATTCGACTTTACTTGAAAGTATGCAGTAATTAAATGCAAAGGGAATGTATGAAATATTGCTTTATAACAAACCAACACAACTTTTCATTTGCACATTATATTTTTATCAAATAGTAAAGATGATGAAGGAACAGTTTTGTCTAATGTTGATCTTTCCTAAAAAAAAACAAACATTTGTAATTAGACTCAGATTATAAAATTTATCTTTAATATTATACACAGGCAACACCACACCTGTGCAAAAGCACAAATATGATATAGACAAGGCAAGTGGAGCATTGCCATCATTATGCGAGTGCTAAAGTGAGAAAATGAGACTTGCACGAGAAATACATGATATGAAGAGCAAGATGCTTGTGGTAAAAAGGCACAGAGAGAAGAAAAAAATTGAACCTTCCAGGCATTAAGTAACTTGTGACGTCAAAGCTACCATAGTCTCTGTGGGTTTCTTTATTTATTCACTATTTCTTCTCAAGAGCTATGAAGGAGTAGTAGAAAATGATCAAGGTCGCAGATTTGCAAATTTACATACCAGAGCATTTTTGTGCAGCTGACCTGGGAGGATGACAGAGGTCTGTTTTATCTGAAATGGTCTTTATAATATACTGGTCATTGATCTATACCAAGTGGTATCTGCCTTTGAATATATTTTTTGACAAAAGTTTTGCTGCATAAAATGAAATTATCATCTGGTGAAAATTTGGCTTTCACCTTTCCCTAAATGAAGGGAAATACTTTTATTTGTATCTAACTTTAAGGGAACCCCCGCAGTCTGTAATTTTTCTTTCTTAAACATGGGAAATAAAACCATGTGAAACTTTGCACTTCTGAAAATGGAACACATGATTTATTAAAATTTTAATAATTTAATATCTTCATAAGCATATAGACATTGTCCATGTTCTTTGTATATAAGTTTGATATTTTATTTTGTTTTTATCTTTACAAATAAGAAAGCACCAGAGTAGAGTGTAAGTGGACCCTTTTTTTTTTTTTTTACGTTTGAAATCAAGTCAAATTCATTAAACTGAGTGATATGAGTCAAGGCATACTGTAGTTATGACTCAAGTCACTCACTGTATTATTTGGATGGAGCAAATTGGTCACAAGTTTTCCAAGTTAGGAAACTACCTTTGTAACTTGAGGAGTAAATTGACTTGATTACAACTCTGGTTTAAGCACATTCCAGACACACATCACAACATGCTACTATAAACCACAGTTCTACCACCCCCTCCCCAACTGCTGCCAGCTGGGTGTCATGGTGTTACCCGTCCTAAAGGTGTGACTAAAGGGTAGGATTTGCATCCTAGTTAAACTGCATTTTAAACCAAACTTAAACATGACCTGCATTTAAAATGTTACCTTCTATCCAGTTGACACTATATAAAATGCTTATGTTCAAGTGAGTTGTTGAATCTCATTTAATTACCAAACATCTATTTCTTTCTCAGCAATGACTTATTTGGATTTATCGATCCAATATGATCAAAGTGAATACTAAAAATAGAAAACTGAATAAAATTATTATGCCACGACACAAAGGTAAGTGAAATCAATGAATGTTTGCATTGTAATAGATCAAGATTAAAATAAGTTTCTCGTAGTTTTTCTAAATTTTTATATTGATGCTATTGTTTGTGTCACATACACAGGCTTTAAAAACAGAAACTGTCATTGTGCTTGGCACTCAGTATAAGAATAAAGTTGGGAAAACCAGCCAGTGGGCCACACAACTGGAAAAGGCTGTTGCCAGCTGGCTTAAACCAATTGACTATTTCATAGTTTTTTATAGAGCAGTATTTTGTAACAAGTCAAAGGTCACTCACAGGGTAACACTCAAACATATGTTTGCAGCTAATGGCGGGATGTATACATTTGTGAAACAGCTAGTATTCTATGAGTGGCCAGAGCAGTACTCAAATGTTTTGTTAACAGTTGACCTGCACAGAAAGGTCACTAACACATGCACAGATATTAACTTTGAACTTCTCTTTTAGATCAGAAACTGAGCTGAACTGGGCTTTCAATAGAATAAGTGAACTATAGGATTCCATCAATACATGTGTGGGTTGATACCGGATATAGAGCTCAAACATATGTCTTAACATCTAATAACAAACAGTAAATGACAATAATCTATTTAACAAAGAATTTGGAATTTCAGTTTGTGGGGTATTTGTGTTGGGAATACATGTGAATACAAAATACCAGCATGCAGTGTAAAATTGTCTGCATCATTGAGGTATATAGCCATGACTTAAATATTAAATTACTCTATCATAAATATACTACAAATACTGTTAGATGATTTTATTAATACTGATATTACACTATGCATTTATTTGTTTTGGTATTTAAGATGTGGTTCTGTATATTTTCCTGAACTTAAACAAACTATTGTTCGTTCATAGATTGCACAGTTTAAAAAATTTTTAAATAGTGTTTAACCCAATTATCATGCAGTAGACAACATATGCAAGGGCACTTTACCTCCTTAGAATGAGGTTTACAGCCTAGTTCAAAACCGACTGGTTTAAGTCAAGTCTGCCACAGCTTTTTTCCAGTTCTGGATCACTGGATTTTCCCTGCTCTTTTTTTTTGTTATAACTTTTATCAAAAGCAGCCTTATAATTTCCTCTTTTTTGATAATAAGTATTTTATTTATCTGAAAATGATGTCTGAGGAGACTTTGACATGCATTGAATTTTTGCATCATTTTAAGTTTTTACTTTAAGAAGAAAAGCATCTCTCTTCACCAAGTATTCATTTTCCCATTAAGTTTGAGTCTTTATCAACTTCAATTAGTTTTTGTAATTTTCTGTTTGGGTAACTTTTCATATCAAAAATGCAGTATTAATTCATTTAAATGTTCTATAATTGCATGCAATATGACTGTTGTATAGTAACTGAAATGGCTGATGATCAGAAAATTTGTTCTTCTATGAATGTATTTATTGCTTTTGATATTGAAATTGAAAAGACGGAAGGGAAATAAAAAATCTCATTGCGTATGCTGATCACCAAGCACAAAGACAGAAGGTTCCATTTTAAGTCCTTTTTAGATAATTAGATGCAATTTACCAGTACACTTACACAAACACCTTACATAGTGTCAGAGAATAAATATTAAAACTGATAAATCTATACAAATGATTACCATGTAGAATGTGATGAGAATGGATTTTTTTTTGAAAGTGAGCATAATTAAAACGCTTGTTGAAGCAAATTAGAGAATGCCCTCTCTTTTCAATTCAGCATGATAAACATTACAAGTTTAATAAATATTTGGAGTTAAATTAATGCCCCTTTTTTACTGATATGTCAGTTAACCAAAAGATCACTTTGTGACATATTTAAGATAAAAACTTCAAACAAAAATTCACAGCATACAGACTTCAATTAATCTTATGTAAATTTTCAATTGTGCCATGATACACACTGGATAACATGTGATGCCAAATGCAATTCAAGAACCATTTTTCAACACAAAGGTAACATTATCATTTAAGCATGGAAACAAAAACATAATATTTTAAGATTTCTACTACATTTTCCTGAGTCTAGAGACGACTACCCTTATTTTTGAAGATCCAAATATTCATAGCCAATAATTGCTTTTTTTTAAGTTTGTTTTTTTTTTTTCTTTCAAATATAGCATTACTAGATGCTTAAAAAAGCAAATATTACAAAACTATGATGAAGCAATAAATCTATAAATAAAAAAAAATTGATGTGGATATTTTTCCAAAATAAATACAAAACTACAATTTCCACTTCTAAGAGTAAAATATTTTCTTAGGCCAAACAACTGTGACTCCAATAATACTGGTACACATGATAACACCTATCTCAAGTATTTTACAAAGACAGAATGTCAATATAGATGAAAAGTTATCTTCATCCAAGTTTAATCCTTGAGGTAGAAATTTGAATAGTTATTTTGTAATGAATGGTCTATAGTGTTAACACTATGCCAACGAAATGAGAACACTTCATTTTTATTTTAGATATTTTATTATATTTTGTTTATCTTATTTTATTATATTTTGTTTATTTTATTCTTACTTATTTATTATATTTTGTTGCATTTTAATTTTTTTCCACTCTAACATTTTACTGTTTTATTAAAAAGAAAGGCAAAAAGGAAGAATGTCATCGTTTCTGTAATATGCATGACATCATGTGCCAATTTTGAATATTACAACATCTCTTCTTCACTAAAAGAACAAAATGTGTAGCCATTATTCAAAATCACCTCCAAAAGGTTGAAATGTTTTAGAATACTTGGATTATACAGAGATGAAAAGCATGGAAGATCAAACATGGTGGTGTTACTAGAAGTACCAATTAGACGTTTTTACGAAACGCCATGCGATAATACTGCAACTGATATTCTCCTGTTCTTTGGAAGTCAAGCTTGAGTGATCATTTGTACTATGGTTCAGCATTAACATAGCATGGAAAGATTTTGTATATCTCAAAAAAATCAGACAAGGTTAAGAAAGGTGACTATTGTCTAAAAAAGTTGGAATGATGAAACATCAGGAGCCATTGTTTAACCATGATGAGGTATTGCAAAACCTGGAATAACCTATTGTTTGAAAGCCAGGCAATATCAAAAAAGCTTGCTATTGTTTAACACAGACAATCACCTTGAATATTTTAGAAATCAGCACAATGAAACTTTTGTGGCCAATGTTCCAAAAGACAGAAAATTGTGGCAAACATTGTTTGGAACACAGACTTATTCAAAAAGGGCTATTAAACATCATCTTCAGGCGCACAGAATATTTTTGGATATTTCAACACCTTACTTTTCAATGGAGTTCTCTTAAGACAGGGTTGTCCAACCTTCGGCCCGCTGGCCACTGTCCGGCCTGTGACAAGGTTGCGTCCGGCCTGTCAGGTATAATCTATATTGCAAAATTATTCAATAAGCAGATTAATTGATGACAACTTTAGAATGAAATAATTTATTTCAAATGTCTGCTACATGTAGGCTAGCTACATTGGAGTGTTGTCCACAGGGGCGGGTTGAGAATGATTCAGGAGGAATATGAAAAAACTTTGTCTGAATGTTCTGCCCAACACCTTCAACTTTTGCTGAAATTTATTCATTTGTGCAATCAAAAACGAAAATGAATCAGTGTTCCCTAGGTGCAATGATTTCATTTTGTTGCCTTCGGCTTCGGAAAAAATTGAACAAAAAAAGAGTATAGGATGCAGGCCCTCGTCCATCATAACCATTACATGTGGCCCACCGCTGCGAAAGGTTAGACAACCCTGTCTTAAGATCACACTTGATCCAACAATTGTGACCATTGTTCAACAAACACAGTATGAAGAAGTTACTTTCTTTACAGTTCACAATCACAAGAAATGCTGTGGGTATCAAGTGTGATCAATTAATGTATTTATAGTGATTGGTCAACAAACATGGTGTATTTTAATATTGTTCAGAATATAACCAAGATCATAGGATCATTATTCCACATGATCCACAGAAATCATGGAACATTTATGGATATTTTAGTGCATACTTTTCCATGGAGTTCTCTAGGGTCAGGCTTGATCTAACATTTGTGACCAACAATGTTCAAGATTCAACGCATTAGCATTACCATTGCTGAAAATACACAATCTCAAGCAATGTTTTGAGAATGTTTTAATCTAACATTCATCGTAGCCATGTTCAGCAAACACTGACCATTTAAGTAATGTTTGTAACTTAGTCAAGATTGAAGGACTACTATTCAACATGACCCACAGAAGCATGAACAGGTTTGGATATTTCTTCACCTACTTGTCTACAGAGTTCCTTCAGAGTCACTCAACAGCTTGATTTACCATTAGTCCACACCATTCGATGAACCCAGTTGATTCAAAGACATTTTGAAAAATTCTTCCTCATTGTTTTAAATTAAGCATTACATTGATCATAGGTGGTCAACTTGAATTCTTTGCAAACACAAAGTTATTTGTGGATTACATTCGTACTTCCATGTTTCTTGTCTTTTGGAAGTTATGCAGGACAAAAGACATGCACTAGCAAAAAATAGATTTCGCTGTATTAAACACCAAATTTACTTCTTAAATTGTTTGAAGTTAAAGCAATATTAAACAAAGATGACCAGTGTCCACATTATCTAACAGTGGCAAAAAGTGTTTCTGGAAAATAAAGGACTATCTTCCTTTCTTTGGTAATATAGGACAATTACAATGTTAAGGTTATTCACATGGTGTTTCAGATGGATAAAACAGCAAGTAATATGTCTTTAAAAACAACCACGAAAATTTTGAATGTTCATTTAAAAGATCTTTTAATTGGAAGACAATGATTCTTTGAAGTTTTCTCCAAATGATGTTTTTAGTTGTAGCAAGCAAGCAATATGCTATAACTGCAAAAATATTCTGAGATATAAGTTTGAGTGAAAATTACATCTAATGTAGGATAACAGATTGCTTTACCTATAAAGTCTGATCTTGTTCTATCAAATGTCATTGAGGCAAACATTGATAGAAGAGTCTTCAAAAGTTCTCTTCATTACCAAAATATTTTTCAATCTCCTTGTAAGTATACTACACGTTCTTGCAGGAAACAGTAAATCAAACTGTTACAAGAACATTGATCAGATTTACTTTCATTTCATTCTTAACTTCTTTTGGGAAGTAAAAGTAGAAATAAAATCTAGAAGCTTCAGTTATGGTGTACTATGAGCTCTTCTTCACACTCCTTTCTGCCCTTCTGCATAGAAGCAAGAACAAGCCAGAAATATAGTCTAAAAAGGTAACAAGCAGGGCCAGATTACTTTTGAAATAATAGATTTCAAAACACTAATGTTCAGTCGTGGACGGTGGAAAGAAAAGACATGCCACTTTGTATCAGCTGAGGATGCAAGTTACAAATAAAGAGTCCATGCTGGAAAAAGCCGAATTTCCAAGAAAAGGATACCTCCACAACCCGATTGTTTAAGTATGGGTTAATTATGCAAAATATCTGCAACTCCCAGTTTGAAGAATCCCTGAGCCTTAATAATTCCAACCTGTAGGCCTTAAATGCCTTCACTATATAAAGCTGGCATTTAAGGGGTTCCCACACATTCAAAATAATAAAATTCAAGACTTTTTCTACACTTTTGGAAGGCTAAAATGGACACAAAAGAAAGAGCTTTAAACAAAATGGCCTTTATTTTTATCCAGTCTAGACACATACATGACATGATTGCAACTACAGACTGTGTAAGGTTTCAAGCTTCCAAGACAATATGGCAAATTTTCAGATCAAACACCCAAAATTCAAGGACTTTCAAGACCATGATAACGTGCCACACATTTTCAAGACTTTTTGCTTTTTTTCCTTCAGCAGAAACCCTTTATTAATAGCTTAAAGAACATCACCAAAAACAGCAAAATCTACTGGCCATTGATACAGTTCTTTGTCATCAGGTGAAACATTGTGTTAACATTTACTTGGCAGATAGAAAGGTCTCCATTTGAGAGAGTTTTGTCACATTATGCTATATTTTGTTTGCAAATGATAATATGAGTATGGTCTTCAGCATAGACTGTATTTTCTTCTAACTACTGGTTTTCCCTCTAAATATTAAAATTTTGTTTATATGTTAAGTGTGCGAGTTCCTCAACTTCTGCAACCCATTTACAGGGCAAGCTTTCCTTTAACACACCCCTTGCCCCCTCACCACAAAATGTCGCACCAGAAAAAACCCTTTTAAATTAATGTATTCATCAATGTAAGGAAATATTTCAGGGTATTCATTTTTCCCAAATAATCTCCTCCTTTATGGAAGACAGAAGTTTTTAGTGAAGTATTTTCAAGCATTTACCACTGAAATAGGAATTAAAATCTCTAATAGTTAAGCTTCAATAATACATTACAAATAACAACACTAAAATTAAAACTTTTTAATTTTTTTTCAGCTGGGTGAAAATTGTGTGAGAATATTTTGCTTGAGAAATGTCCTGCACAAGTAGCTATACATCAGCTTATTTCATAGTACAAAACTACCATAGGATACCATACAGGACTAGGCAACCTCACTATAGTATCATCAGGGCTCGATTTTCCTGGACAACTTAAATTTCATGTGGACAACCAAAAGTTAAGGGTTGGTTGTCCGATGGACAACCATTTTCCTCGGAGATTGAAGAAGTTTACTGCTGACTGATCAACTCTTTCATTTTTTTTCCATCACACAATACAGTATTTCAGACTTCAAGTGTTTCTGTCTCTCATACATCACACTTTTTTTCTTCAAAACCAATAATACATGAACAAAATTTTACTGTTTTGTAATTGTGCGAAAAATACTTTGGACAACCAAATTTTCTTGTGGACAACTTAACTGAGTGTAATGGTTGCCCGAAGGACAACCATAAATTTTTCTGAAAATCGAGGCCTGATCATCCATGATTAAACAAGGCATATCCTAACTTACTGTAAACCTCTATTAGCCGTTAAGAATTAAATATACTACAGGTACCATGCAGTAAGTACATGCTAATCTATATGAATGCCTAAGTGTTTGCACACTGCAGTGTATGCTGTATATACACAGCTACCTTTCCAAGAGTATGTATACATATGGAACTATACCAGGACATGTCCAGACAAGAACACAAGCTTGAAACCTATTTCATTTTATGATGTCATGATGTGGTAGGCTGTGATAAGAAGTGTAGGTGCCATGGCAATAAAGAAAATTGGAAATAAAACACACCATGTTGTGAAAATAAAGGGTTAAAAACTGTCAGACAATAGATTATTACAGATTAACTAAGAATATGACCATGCACTAACCAAAAAAAAGGAAAAATGATGTGAACAAATGTTTAATTTTGAGATGTAAATTAGCTGAATGAGATTGTACTACATGGTAGATTGAAAAACAATTTTTGGACCATAACCAAATTCATTTCTATCCTATTTCTTTGCCTATTTTATTTCAAAAATGCAAGTATTTGCTTATTTCTCTACATGTTTATATGATCCTTGCTCAAGTAATCACAAGATGATGTCATTATGATACACTCAGTACACATCATAACTTTTGTACCATTAATTAGTTACACATATTTGGAGTGATGTAACAACTATAACCCAGTCTATATTATCAATTGATGCAAGTACGACATACTTGGGATAAATCTTTGCTTTTATACTATTTATTGACCTCTTGTACAAGAAATGATGTGATAACCACAGAACATACTGAATTCATACCATCAGTAGATGTAATTACGGTAGAAATTGTATGAACTCACTGTATCTTGAACTATAAATTTGTCCCATGTGAAATGATGCTATGACTACATTACAAGGTTAGTTTATATCATCATTAGATATAAATACAGTTTACTTGCTATAACTCACTGCTTTCGTACTGTTAATTTATCATATATACATAAAATAATATATATAACGCTAATTCCCACCTTAGGGGGAAATTGTTATATCTGCGCGTACATAGGGCGAAAAAATAACAATAGAATACATAAGGAAAAGTCTTCGCCCTAACGTCTAAAAATATAAACAACGTTATTTCAATGGCCAGCCATCCGTTCGTGTTAACAGCTAGGTGTCCGTAAATTTGACAACTTTGAAGTAATTGTATCTACTTTGTAAATCTAGGAGGGCGCTCTTGTCCGTTTACGTATTCCTATAGAAAATGTGTGTAGAAACGTTACGGCGAAACTTACATTTCACCCCCAAAAAATTTTCCCCTTAAGGTCGACTTTTCAACAACAACTTTCCCCCTAAGTGCCGAATTAGTGAAATATATATATATATGTATAGGCCTGGTATATATAACGGCAAATCGGTATACCGTCAGAACCTTAAGGAGAAAATAAAACAATAAAATACATAAGAGTATATTTCCCCTTCCCGTTTTGAGATATGCATACACGTTATTTAATGGCCCCTCATACATTCCTGTTAACGTGTACGTGTACATAAGTGGATATACATGGAAGTAATTACATGTACTACGTATGGTATGTGGGGATTTTCCATAGTGTTACATATCCCCATTGAAAATGTGTGTCAAAAACGTTAAGTGGAAATGGTTTTTTTTCACCCTATGGGAAAATTCGTCTGATGAGTCCTTTAATTTTTTCAGACGATTTTTGCCCTAATCCGCAATTTGAAATATTTCTAATTGCAGATTAGGCCAAAAAAGCTGATTCCCCTTCATGTTTTCACAGTTTTTACATACTGTAGGTACATGTAAAAATAGGGAAATGTCCTTTTAAACACACAATCAATGCTTTACTTCAAAGTCGACAAATTTACGGGCATGTATTCTTTAACACACACGGATGGCAGGCCATCAAAATATCGTTATTTATACCTTGGAGGCGTTAAGGGAAAATATAAGGTGAAGTATTTTATTGTTTTATTAATTTAACATTCCACAAAACTGTATAACCATGTAATTTGTATGACGTTTATCTTTGGAAAAGGGGAAGGGTACCTTAAAATGAAGTAAGGACCAACACTACAGCCATTCATAACGAAAAAAAATGAAAAAATTATGACTCACTTATTCCAAGAAAGGGAAACAATCTACTAATGTTCTCCTTTCATGAAATTAAGAGAAAGGTAGAAAAAGGTCATCAGTATGTATTGGAACTTCTTATTCAGCTACATCTTTATGAAAGGACAACAAATCTTTCCCTTTGAAGAGTAAATGATATAGCAATTGATGTCCTCAAATTGACCAACCGTGCTGTTCCTTAGGGTAAGGTGAGTGTTTCTGAATCTTGTTGACCCAATGTAGAACAAACGTGTTTTCAACATGAGAATTCCACTGGTTTTCTGGAGGGGACTAAGGTTTCATTAAAGGTTTTTAAAAGTTTATTCATTCATATACCTTGAAATGGTAGACAGCCTTTTACAAATTCCAAAAAGATTTGAACTTTGCAGGTATTGGAAATTCTACCTTCAAAAATTGTATTTATTCGAAAAAAGGGTGTTCAATTGATGTAGACAAATTTGAAATTGTTTTTTTTTTCTTCTTCATGTTTTCTTCTATAAATCATGTCGATTCAAAGTATGGTTTTCCCAAACAAATCATGATGACTCAAATCTATTTATTTGATTAAAATTATCTGATATACATCACTTATTTCATGTTTTTAAAAAGATCACAAAACTTGATTTATGCTATTTTATCAGTTTCTGTAACTTAGATACGCTCTTTTTCTTTTCACCTCAACAGAGTTTTTCCGAAGGTTTACAACAAGCTGTTGTTCCTGAGAATGAACAGTTCAACCTGGCAATTACCTTGGTACATTTCTTCATTGAACATTTATTATCAGGTGAAACCCTTTTCAATTTGAACTCTCTTTCATTCAGTACCAAATACTAACAATACTCTCATTGTGAAATGTACGCAGAAAAAGTATACACACAATCGAATAACAGCTGTAAACAATATCTGCAGTCAGAATTTAATTTGCTCAAAACAATTCATTTCATGCAAAATGACTTTGGCATTTTTGCGAAAGGTTTCCCAAAAGAAAGACAAAGACTTTTACTTTCATCTGCCCCCTTAGCCATCATCTCCACTCCTTTTGGAGAAGTTTCCAGGAATTTTTTAAAATTGGAAATTTCAATAAATTACATCATAAAGAAATCATCAAAACATGTGATGTGACATTTTAGACTAATATAATGGGATACTGCTCTCCTACCTAGACAAATAAACATTGTTTGATCCACCTGCGTAGGTCTTCGGAGAAAGCCCAGTCTGTGATTTTGGTATGAAAAGGCAAAACTACAAATGAAACTTCACTTCTTGGAAACTAAAACATAAACAATTGTATCATTTCTATTCCAGGATAAGGCAAAACATTTTTAAACTTTAATAAATAGAATATATTGCTTTGCAGAATTACAAACAAAAATGTAGAAGTAAATCTGCAATCAAAGCTTTCACCAAATCTGAGAATGAAGATTTCACCAGGATGAGACATTATTAAACACACCATTTTTGTACGTAAACTAACTTCTAAAAATACAGCTGCAAATAACAATTAAATACCATTTTCCAGGAAATTCAAAACATACTTTGAGTACTCATGAAATGTTTACTTCCTTTCTATTAAGTACAAGATGTTTTCTTTAAAACTCCATTTACTATGAATACTGTGAAAAATAAAGGGTACAAAGATATGAGGATAAATTTCTGGAAAGTGACTAGACTTGAGTAATAAATACTTGCACAAAATACTGCCATGGAAATAGTGTAGAATCTCTTAAAATCAACAGGAAGATGTAAGGAGCATTACTCAATGCAGTTTCTGGGGTGTCGAGTGAAGGTAACTTTACCATGAGAAATCAGTCAATGCTGTATTTTCCACCTTCTAAAAACAACTAAGATTTAGATGGGGAGAGGGTAAAAATTATGTTTCTTTTTTAATTGCCATTTTTTTAATTTTGCTAAAAACCCTGGAACAATACAAGGATATAGGTTTGTTCATAATAGGTTAAAAATGTATCTGTTGTTTTTTTCTCAATTTTTTTTTTCATTTTCCATTTTTGTCCTAAGAAATATACGTTTTCTAATTTTTTTTCGTTTTGCAAATTTGTCCTAAGAAATATACATGTTGGCATTTTAGATTTACATTGGACTTGTGCTAAGCTGTATGAAATCTTTTTGTTGTAATAGATGCCAAAAAGGGATTTTTCATCAACTGCAATATGGAAGCCATGCTAACTTTATAGTAGCTCTCATTTCAGAAATAAAACAGTAACAGATATGTGATATAAAACATTAACCAAGGAAATCCTAAACATAGTTCAAGGGAGTACTTAACAGCCATCTGATTGGAATATTATTCTGCCCAAACAACAAATTCGTGTTTTGATATTAGAACAATTGACTGAGCAAACAAGGTAAGGAGGCATCTGACTGGCTGCTGGAAAGTCTGGAGTTCAACTCCTGGCCAGGTCATACCAAAGACATTAAAAAATGGAAACTATTACTGCTGCCTCTGTGCTTGGTGCTCAGTATAAGCAATGAACAACAGTTACCAGTGACCCACAACTACAAAAAAGGTAGTGTAGGCCTGCCCAATTTAATTCAATCAGTTTGAGATTGAGATGAAAACCTCATCTTTAATTTTCTAACATAGCTAAGTAGTCTACATAACTTAAAAATAAGGGCCATGATCCAAAGCACAACTACTATGATGCTGCCAATAATGAGTAAACAAGGAATCACTAACAGGCGTTATACCGTCAACTGTTATGGGGACTTGGGTACTCAAATTTTAATCCGGGTTTAGCCTGTCATTGTACCTGTCATACAGTAAATGTTTACAAAAACAAGATCAGTTGGAATCATGAACCCAGTTATGTAGGGTTCAGGATTCAAAAAGGGAAAACTTTTAATTCAAGAAGTCTTCAGTTTCTTCAAAATCAATCATGGCTAATTCTATATGTTCTGCTGCCAACACTCTATATTAAACAACAAATGACAGCAGGCTCTAGAGGTTGGATAGGGTTTCATCTCAAGCTCTAAACCTTCTTCACAATAATTGTTTTTGGAGACTGATCCAAGGCTGTGATTAAAATCTTAATGCCAGGAAATATGACTAGACCTATTTTGCAAGATCCCTTGAAAACCCTTTCCAATAAAGGCTTCATAAATTTGGGGATGGTTGGTCTCAACTTGCCCCCTCACAAAGTTAGGTGTCCCAGTAGCTAGAGTACTAAACAGATACAGTACTAGTACACATGTGAATACTTCATTACTATACATGTACTTGATGCTTAAGCATAAGTGCTTGATGTAGGAAAAACAGCCAGTCAGCAGCAACAGGTAAAAAAGGCCCATGGCCAGCTCAGCTTAAACCAACTGGTTAGAAACTGGGCCATACAACTCAATCTACCTAACTTCACTACTTCACTTGCAGTTGTATTGATAACAAAATGTTTCTAGTGTTGTACTTATGATAATGTTAATAACAACATCTGTAGTTAGTTTGGCACACCTACTTGGCAACACCTACTTTTAAAGCAAATTTACTTAAGATTGGATCTTGTAAGTTTTAGCTGATGGGTTAAACCATGAGCACATACCAAGGTCAAGTGGTTAGAGCGTCTGGGAGGTCAAGAGGTTCCAGATCTGGCCAGGTCGCACTGCACCAAAGACTTTACTAGTGGAAACTACTGCTATTGTGCTTGGTGCTCAGCATAAGCAAAGAAGAAGGGGTAATAAGCTAGTGAGCCACAACTGGAAAAAAAAGCTGTGACCAGCTCGACTTAAACCAATTGGTTAGAGAAATTGGGCCGTAAAACTCCATTTAACTACCTACCTAAACTATTCACAAAAGTCTCAAATTCTATAGAGCTTTGAGATATGGGGATAAAAGTTAACTGTATGTTTAAAATCCCGCACATTCCTCAAATTTCCTACTCGGGATACTTAACTACACAGGCTTTAATAAGGATAAAAAAATGTTTTGACATTTTGGAAACCAATTTGACCAGTTTTGTATTCTTGCAATATCTATCATACCCCCACTGACTACTTTACCAAGAACCAACTTCAAGTGTACCTCAAGTCAAAAATTCCAAAAAATATACATTTTATATCTCACAAAAGCAATGCTCTATGAAGATGGGAGTTGGACTGTTAGAATTCATTTTTCATGCTCTTCAATATTTCCTAGTTTTTGACTTGAAATAAACTGTAAAATACTTTCCATTACAGAGGCAATTAAATGAGTTTTATTCATAAATTTGAAGGCTGATAAATATATCACTATGCTCAATACTACAACAAAAAGCAACGAAGTATTAAAACCAAGTCTGTGAACCACAACTGGAAAAATGTTGCCAGCTGTTGAGCACCATCTAACTATTTACAACATTAAAGGGCAAATCTGTCCCTCCCATTTCATTAACACACCCCTATATATCCTATTGCATGTATTGTTAAGTTGCTGTTATATATGTCCACATTCTCTTAATGACTAACAAAATGACTTGACAATGAAACTTACTAACATAATTCTTCTGTACTGATTGCATTTTTCTAGGGCTCTGAGTGACAGGGGTACAGTAGGGGCATGACTAAGGGAGAGATCTACCCAATCAAATTCTCTGAAAAATTAGGATATTTTGCTGCCATGGTACCACTTGCGTCACTAAGAATGGTGCCAGGGCACTGCAGGGATATGGTAACTGAAACATTCTCTAATAGTTTTGAAGACATACACAGGGCTGGAATTAAGGTTTCAGCAGGGCAAGGCCATTTCCTCATTGGTTTTAAGGGCATGTCATGTGAACTGAGAGGGCACCAAGACCAAACAAGTGAATTTGTACTACTGACCACAATGTAATCTTACAGGCAGGGCACTGTGGCCGAATGGCCTTGATGGTCATTAAATTCTATAAGGCGACAAGGCCATTGGCAAAAATACAAAAGACATGGCCTTCACGGCCTTTGATTAATTCCAGCCCTGCATGCATTAGGCACTTTTCACTGAACTACCACATGCACCAGCATATTTTGTTTATTTTGGTCATTTTGCAGTTGATGAGAATATATTTCCAGTTGTAGTACTAGGGGAGGTGAGTATAAAAGAACAATAAAGAATTATATGAGTTGCCATATATATATATGCCAGGATATATTGTATCCATTCCTCTGTGCCATTATAGCATTTACAGTTTGTGACAGCTAGAAACAGATCTTTGAAATTTAGCTGGTGATGTGAAGTATATGCTAGGGGATGGGGCTAACTCTCTAACCAGAACTCATAACGGTCAGAAATAAAATCTTTCAAATTTTTTACAGCCAGTGTTCATAACTGTAACAACACCCTTTTCAGCCAAGATCGAGGTTGAAAACTACATCGCAATTTAATGTCATAGTACATATGTGGCCGTGAAGGGAAACTTTTTTAGGTTACATAATATTACATAAGAGGCTGCGAAAGTGTTAAGGTGTATTACCTTGTGCATAATTTCATATTACTTCCTACATTATTCAGCAAAGAAGTATGTTTCCAGTTAACCTTGATATAATAGGTTCTTTACAAGGTTTTTATAGTGTCTGCAAATTCCAGCAATTTAAATGTGACTCCTAAACTTTTTACAGTTTTCAGAGTATAAGTACCATATTAACATTTCCACCACAACAGATTAAGAAGAATATATCTGAATGTAAAGCTACCCTTGGAATGATACAACAATTCACCTTTCAAGATTACCCTTATGACAGACTTTCACAGTAACCATAGTCAGTTTAATTCCATATTTGTATTGAACGACTTAAAAAGAAAAAGAAAAAAAAAAAATCAGCTGACGTTGAGTTTTACATAATGTTAATTGCATGAGTGTATCCCCTGGAGTTTTGCAGCAAACACATCACTAATTTGGCCAGCTTGTCACTTCCAATTGCTTCAAAGTAGCGTTTTAATAGGCAAGCCACCAATTCAATAGCCTGTCAATGTATCACAGATAAATGGCACAGAACAGCCTTATAGAAAGCTGATCGTGTCGGCCTTATTGCTATCATATCCCTTTAAACCTGAAGATTCACCTGCGGCATATCTACGCGAGGTGAGCACTCCAATTGACGTCATCTGCTCCGGCCAACTGGGTAGAAGAGGTTCCCTAGGGGGAGTCAACCAGCTCTGTAAGGGGAGTACAGGGAAACTGTACCTTAAATGGGGAGATACTTTGTATAATCAAATGATTCTAGGAATGTAACTGCGTAAATAGTGCTGAGTGGATGGAAGGGAGAATGTACATAAAACAACTTGTATTATGCTTAGTCAAGAAGTTAAAATATTCCACATAATTTCAGTCTCTATGTACTTGTCTTTTTTTTACAGTGGTGATACCAACAGTAAAGGGGGTATGTAGGCAGTAAGAGGTATACACATGGCATATGGTTAACAGAATGGGTACAATCTTACTACACAGTGCTACCATACTGCAGTGTAATATGCAACTTGATCGAGTCACTGCATGGGTAAGTGTCAAATCTAATATTGAACATCAACACATGTTGGTTAGTTAGAGTTTAACAGCCCAGTTTCCAACCAATTGGTTCAAGTCGAGCCGGCGGCCACGGCCTTTTTTCCAGTTGTGGCTAACTTGCTTGTTTTCCCTACTGCATTGCTTATGCTGAGCACCAAGCACAATGGCAGTAGGTTCCGTTTCTAAATTCTACGGTATGACCCGGCTAGGACTTGAACTCCCTACCTCCATCCCAACTGCAAGTCTGATGTCTAACCAACACAGGTTGGGTTCACCACTCATTCTGTGTACAAGTACATTCATGGGTATCACACCCTCATACTTGTCTAATAATCTGATATATCAGGTCAATAGTAATTATACCTTGCATCCTAACAATACACTTATCCTCAATATATATTGGTTTCCCAGAAAACTTGAAGCCAATGATGATTGTGCCTCTCAGTCGGATGGACCCAAGCTCTAAATTGTCCATTAGAAAATTCTGGCCCTTGAACAATGGACATTTATACTTAAACATTGATTTCCGATCCAGCGATGCATGTAATGTATTTTTGTGGTCAACCTTAACATCTCTGGACTCCAGCTTCAAAAGACTCCTAATGATCGATTTGTGATTCCATAATGTGTCTGTTATGTACTGTATGCAGAATGGAATTCAGTGGCTAAATTAGTTACCAAATGAATCTCGGACCATAGAAATCATTTCAGACTTAGTGAAAATGTGCACAAAAATGAAATTAACAAATGTTGAAATAGAATAAAAAATTCCCAGACCAACCTGTCAAATTATTGATATTTGGGACAAAAACATATGAAATAGGTATTTCATGTTTCAAAATTAATGAAAAAAGTATTAATAATTACAAATGAGCATTATTTCTTAATATTTTTAGCAGTAAGGTATCCTCCCCCAGTCATTGTAAAGGCTGTGAACACATGATAGAAATTTCAAGGCAGGTTTGTTATTTGCGGTTTTCTATCAGCCAAGTCATGATGCCCAATTTCAAGGGGATGATTTTTTTCATACAGCCCATTTCTATCGAGAGTTGTCCCTTTCTTACAAAGTTGAAGTAATTGTTTGAACCATTGTTTCAAGTTGGATTTTCATTTGGGTTGTACAGCCTGATTGAATGCTCAGTAGATTTTGGCACCCTAGTAGTTCATGTATTATTTATTACTCATGCATTATGTCCAATTGGGCCAATTAATTATGCTGAAATCAATTTACATTGTGAAAAGTGTAAGACAGAAAATAGAAGTATGTTCAAAGAAGTCCAAATGATAATAATTATAATAACAATAATAATAAAAGTACTTACAGAGAAAGGAATTTACTCAGTGGACTTATCACAGTAACACTTATTGAAAAATTAAATTTTCAAATTAAAGGAACCGCCATCAAACATTTGAAATCACATAATTTCTCCCTTAAACGTGGGGAAATTCCTGCTTGCAATGTTTCTTAAATCATTTGATTTGTTGTTTTTTTACCGACCTCTATTAAGATTTCTGTAGACTATACTTACACCATTTTTTCATTTGCCAGGAATAACTGTTTATGATATCACAAACAGATACATTTAAGACATGCCTATAACACTTGATCACTTGGATTCTTAAGTGCACAATTACCTCTGATGTAATTTGGCAATAGCCCCCTCTATCTGAATTCTATGCATACATAACCTACACTGTAATTACCTTTACCTGACTGAAGTGCACAACTGGTATCATTTACCAAAATACTTTCAGTTTTAACATAGGAGTATACCAACTACTGATATTTTGACAATTTGTTTACTACCATATTTTGTTTTTTGTACAAAAATATGCTGCATGTAACTCACTATATTTTTTTTCTATGTTCATTTCCTTTTATCTAATGATGACAATACATATTTTACCAGGTGCTTTGGTGTCAAAATGAACTTATAATAACAACTCTACCAATGTTCCAAAATTATAAATTTAGCCATGGATAGGAATTTCAAGTCATGGAGAGGGCCTTTACCTTTAAGCAATGTGGGGAAATAATTAAGCTACACAATGAATACAGCAGTCTGATATAATTTACTTATGGGGAAGGTTTGCGAATTTCCCCTAATAATATATAAGGCACCCCCCTCCCCAATAACCTATTAGTGATTCCCCTTACTGGTAAGTAACGGTATTCAATTACAAACTATTCAATCTCACCACAAACCCAATCGATACCAAGAAAATTTATGTATTAAATGATTTCAGTGGCCCCCCTGTGGGGTGGGGAGAGGCAAGAGGAGGCCTTTCCCCCTCCCAGATTTTGTCTCCCCCCCTGTCCCCCCATGATAGGTCACTTAGGAGTTAGGTTAACCCCAAAAAATAAGTAATATACAGTACCTCTCCAGAGGTTTTATGTTTCATCCAGAGATAAATTGCAACCAGCTACGAGCTTCCAGGGGCTTTACCCCCTGGGCCCCACCTAAGGAACAGGTCCTTTGCACCTTAGCAACAGGCCCTAAGGGCTTGGTTTCACTTTACACTCCACCTCCCCTCCCCCCCGACTATCCTGCCCTTTGTTTAACCCCCCCCCCCTTCCCTCCCATTCTGAAACCCTGTCACTGCCACTGGATGAATTAAAGAATTTGAATTTTGGAAAGTTTATAAACACTTAATTACTACCAAGCAACATACGGCAAAATTTCCATCTACAGTATCTGTGAGAACCTTACTTCTCAAAACGAGGGCCACGCACTGCCTTATTTGAATAATCTATAATTCTGTGTCTATAAATATTTGTTATAAAAACTTTTGTGTAAAACAAACTCCATATATCTCCCTTCTAAAAATACAGCTGAACTAAGTTTGTAAATTTTAAGGATATCTTTACATGCAAAAAAGCTTTTTCTGATATTACCATGGCAATTGTGACATATTCTTTGTTTGCCCACACAAATGATGACGTTTCTTCAAGTTTGACATCATTATAAATGCACATTATAGATGCCTATAGTTTTAATTCATTCCAGATTTAAAGAACATATTTAAGAAATCTAAAAGCATCTAGATTCAACAAATGCAATTTATTTTCAAACTAATTTTTAAAGGGATAATGCAGTCTCTGTCACTTGAATCACTACACCCTGTTATCCTAATTCATGAAAGGCATTTTTAAATCATGTGACTGTTTTGCAACTGAATAATTTTATTCATAGTATGCAAACTAGCAACCCACGTGTTTGTGTAGAGAATGCCACATTTATGCTCTGAAATGATGTTGGAAATGTTTGGAACCTAAAAACTCATTTTGGAACAACTGCTAAATATCACAATTTTCTTATTTTCCTTCGGAATTAACTTTTCATAACATTTTAGGACTTCAATACTGCAGGTAAATGAAGCAGTTACTCCTGGTAAAATTTAGAACTGAGGTGAAAAATACATTTGTGTAACATGATTCTGAAGAGCCCATCAAAAAACAGAATGGTCTAGTATACTATTTCAATTTGGAATGACTGCATTTTACCTTTAAGTTAATGCAAGGTGATGACGGGATAGCCAGCTTGTCTTGCACAAATTCTATACAAAACAGCACAACACTGGCTAATTAAATGTCCACAACCAAAATTTCTGATTTTCACAATATTCTTGAATAACTGGTAGATTTCACCACAGAAAAAAAGGTGAAATGTTGCCTGCTAAAATTGAAAGGGCGCCATCCTTGTGCCAACCAATAATGCCACTTGTACAGTAAGTTGAGGAATCACATATATAGGATGTATTGAGGATTTCAATTCCACTGCAGGGTTCCTGCTCTGAAACTTTTCTTTTTTCTTTTTCCTTTTTATTTTAATTTGTAATGCTCTCATAACTATTTTAAGCCCCTTACTTGCAAAATGACCCATCAAATATGCCTACTTGTGGAAGAACATATATGAAAACTGATGTTCCATACATACAATATCATTTTTTTTTTTTTGTTCAAAATTTACAGATTGTTCTAGACTAAATTTATCAGCTTTTCATGACTTCTGTTATTTTTACAAAATTCTGTGTTCTTCCAGGTCTGGAAAATTAAAGTAAAATTTCATGACTTTTTCCATGACTTTTCAACGTTCAATGCAGCTCTCATATTTTTTGACATAAATTTGCATGCACTGCGATTACCAACTTACGTAACACTTTTCTAGGCAAGGATTTGACCATGTACCAAGCAAATCATGATGTATCAAAAAATTGAACATTGCATGGAGTCAGTTTGCGTAAATTTTTGACAGCACAAAAAGTGAACTATTGTGAATGCTTCTAAGGATAAGATCCTGGAGATGGGAGGGAGGTTAGGGCATCTCCCCCCACCCCCTTTCCCAGCAAAAAGGTTGCTTACACACTGATGCAGAGTACCAACATCCCTTAGAGGTTATAAATACGACATACATTTATTTATATGTACTGGACAGCAACTGACCCTTAAATTTTATATTTCCGATCAGTTTTGTATTGACAATAATTTTGATAACAACTATCCAACACGTGCAAACAATATATAAAGTTGTGCATTGCACCCTTGACATCAAACAGCAACCTACATCCAAGTATCATATCATCGCAGATACAAACTGCTGCTGATTCCACAATTAGACAATTTTTCAGGGGCTGCAATATCTGTCTAACAGGTGATATAAAGCATAAATCCTCATTTAAAATTCTCTACGCTATTCACTTTTTCTTATCTAAAGAATCTATAATATTATTTTTTTTTTTTACGCATGTCTTACATCAAACACACAGGTGGAAGAATATAATTGTAAACAATGTGAAAGGAAGAATCACAAAGACAGTCAACAACCAATAAAAAAAAAAAAAAGAAAAAGAAAATTGACAAAATGCCTGATACAATGCCATAGACGTCACAAGCCTTTCGATTAAACGCATATTAAAACTCTATTAGAATTGTTAAGTTAATACTGCACATCAAGACTCCCTTATCTGCAGTCATGTTTAACTTAACTATTTATTATTTGAGTCTCATTCGACTGCCGTATGACGTAGGTTAGGTTCTTTATACGCGTTGTATTGTATGCTGTCCTCAGAAGCTAGTCAATACTACTGAAATTCTATCAGTAGAATTTGAGATGAGCCCAGTCAAGCCAAAGTGATCAATATTTTGTCTTCTTCACTCAAGCACAAATTCTTTACGTTAGTCTTTGCAGGGGGCTTAAAAAGTGTCTACTGAACAGCTTATTACATATCTCTCTTCTTTTTTTTTTTAATTTTTTCACATCAACTGTTCCTTACATTTCCTTTCTGTTTAAGCCACCTA
The DNA here is from genome assembly GCA_037179385.1 of Holothuria scabra. NCBI lineage: Eukaryota > Metazoa > Echinodermata > Holothuroidea > Aspidochirotida > Holothuriidae > Holothuria > Holothuria scabra. The sequence goes on from CM074191.1 coordinate 5,550,778, forward strand.
CAGGAGTTTCTGATGTCATACAGCTTGCCTTTTGACATCATCCGATGACAGTGTGACTTCATTATACTTGGCAGCGGTTCAACCTTTTGTAGAGGCGGCAGGGAAGAATAGATGCAGCTCAAGCCAAGACTGGTAGAATGACTTGCTGAATTCCTCCACATGTGTTAAGGAGCATCGTGAAAGGCAAGTGTTTTGTCTCTACACATTGATAAAAACGATTAACGTGGGACAAGTTTTACAAGGTCGCAGCAGAAATGATGATTGTGTCGAATTAGTATTTGTTTGCCTTACAATCCACCTGCGGGGCGTGTGGGTGTGTATCAAACGACATCAGGCTAGAAGAAAGAATCAATGCTTAAAAGGGCTGCTGGAATTTGGAATTTGATACAATCATCATAGTACACCGGCTCTCTTTTTCTCTATGTGGTGTTCAGATAAGAGATGCCAAGAGCATCAGAGGCAGAGAGAAATGACGTAGGAGCTTAGTGACGAAGAGAGAGAATATTCTAATCTGAAATGCAGCAGCATCCTTCACAAGTATGACGAAAAAGAGGGTCACATATGACGAAATGAGAGGAGTGATGGTTTGGTGATGCAGATATCATAATTATGGGCATAATTTTCAACATTAAGTTGTTTCTTCCCCATATGGAATTCTCCTTTTAAGGAGATAAAAAGTATGCCAGTACAATCCGGGTCAAAAAAAGGTCAATTTGATTGTTCTGAGAAATTTCAAACAGGAGAGAGTAGGACAATTTTCCAGGTAACGTTTTGGATTACATAAAATATTTTCACAGGTATGACGTAGGAGTATTATGTCAGCAATTTAACTGAATTCAGTTTTAATTCAGTTCAGTTTTCTTTGACTATTTGTAATAAAAGTTTGGAAATTGCCTGCAGTTTGTTTTACACCCCCTCAATAAGAAAAAAAGAATAAGAGAAAAAGTTCATCACTCACTTTGAAAAGACATCTTTGGACAAGGAAAGAATAAGAATTGATAAGAATTTCTTTCAAAGGGAATTCTAAGCAAAAATTTTTAATTTTCATACAAAAGAGTGGCACTAAATTTACACAATTTGGTGAAATTTCCATTCAAATCTGACATACTTTTCCTGAGATATTAGCCATTGAACTTACTAGAATCATGTTCCAAAGTGACTTAACCACAGCAGCCATTATAAATATTACTCTTTCACTTTAACGGGAATGCTTTGTTTTTTCCTGTTCTAGACCTTGAAGTTTACAGAGATAGCACCTCCTCGTGGGTAATATTACATTTGTAAAATTCTCATACCAGGCAGCTCCTTGCTCATACTACTGACACATATACATTTTGATAACATGAGATTGTTGTGGAGAAATTTAGTTGTGAAGTTGAAACAAACAAAAAAAAAAAATGTCCTCTAATGTGAGAATATGATGTCATATATGTTTGCTTCAAGTTCACTTCCAAATGCAAATCTAGTGACTTCAATTTATTATACCTGGAGAAACACATGTCCAAATTGAATAGGAGTTTCACCAAATTTTGTAGATTTAGTTCCTTTTTCAATATTAAATTTTGGTTCAGAATTTCCACAATAACAACATTTGGTTCATGTATAGGGTATTTTGACAATGTACAAGACCGCCTCTACAAATTTGTCACCAAGACAAAGGGTGACACAATCATTTAAATAAAGAACAAAAGGAGGATCCTCAATCCCTCTTCTCAAACTTGCTTAAGAAATTTAGCAAACTTTTGCAAATCCTTTCCAATCTACTGTAAGTGGCTCTCAAAATGACTTCAAACATGTATTTTACAAACTGAGGGTTTGCCAAGAATTTATTCTCCCTAAATTGAACAACTAGAAACCATGCCATCAATTAAACAATGTTCCATGAACATTTTACCGACAGAGAGATACAGAAATCATATTTCAGATGATGTTTTTAATCTTAAAACCGTAACACATTTTGGGGGAATTCAAAAGGCCGTGAAACAGTAATACCTCCTATCGAGATACCTCGATACATCATTTGCACCCTAGAAGAAAAGTTCTCCTGACAAGACATTTACTGCTTTAAAGACATTTTTAACTTTTAAAACTGTAAGGAACCAGTTATTGGTGAAGCAGGCCTATGATATATTATAATAAAAAATGAAAATCGGGATAGCTGGACACCTTGTATTTTCAGTACCTAAACTTCTCATTCAAGCAATTCACTGCTTTGAAGTTGGGCAATAATTTATTTTAATACTTTAACTTTCAAATTTTTGAAATTACCTTTACAAGTCTTTTGTAACATTTTTAATTTTGACAGAAGTTACTTATGGTACAGTTTATTGGGGAGACTCAATGGAAATAATCAATTGTCCAAGAATAATTTAGTAACATCAGTCAAAGTTTACTTTCCTTAAAAATATCTTTTCAAATTTGTTCAACTTCTAATTGTCAAAGTAAACCTAATTACCAAGGACTAACTAATTAAAGTGTATGCATGGAATGACTAAATAACCCTTAGATTGTCACACAATTAAAATAGTAGTAACTAAGGAGTACACTGCATTTGTTGGACTATTGCTGATGAGTAAACTGTCAAGACTCCAAATTTGGAAAAATGATGAACGAGGAGAAACCGAGTCTGTTACTCTTTCATATTTTGAGTCGAGGCCGGTTATTCACCAACAATGATCTAACAAATATGGTTTACTCCTTTCAACCACCCAGACTATGTCATATTTGGTTTACTTTATAGAGGCTTTCTAGTGGCTTCTACAAATCATTGTAATGGCCAGTGTGCTGGAGAAAAACCTGTCAGTGCTTATAAACAATCAGAATGCAGGATAACCAGTCGGTAGAGATGGTAGAATCATGAATAATGATGATATACCTGGAAACAATAATATGGATTGGGATGGCTGCATTATCCCTCTAAAGTTCCTCTCTGTCGCTGCTGTTATGATTCATACACATTCAAAATGGTCAAAGTTCTGTGACTTTTCCTGACTTTCAAGGATCCTGACTAATATTTCCTGGACCTTTTGAAAACTTGCTCATTTTTTCTGCCTTAATTTCCAGGCCTGGAAAGTTGAACTGTAAAACTTGTAACAAAAAAATTCCTTTAACTATTGGGGAAGCACCTATTTTACCAGTGATAGAGGGCCAAACAGACTGGAGGGTCTGAACAAAGTTTTAAAAAAAAAATAGGGAAAAAGCATAGGAAAATACAATAAGAATCATTCCGCTGGCAATGGAACAGGGTTCAGGGTTTTGATAGAGGCTAAAGCATACCACTTAGATTTATGAGAAACTGATTGTCAGTGATTTTTCTATGGGAATTTGGATACAAGTCAGTATTGGCAACAGGGAGGTAGCAGCATAGGAACTAGATGTATTGGCTAAATTCTAACTGAGGCAAAGTAAAAATTGCATTTATTAAATTAGGAAAAAAACAATCACAATACTGTACCTGTTTCAACTAAACCCCCACTCCCAGTGACGTGTCTCCTATTCAAGAGTTGTTTGGCACGACGAACCATCAAGTGGGAACTACATCTTTGTGCTGTAACAACTCTTAAAAATTGTATGATGAATTCCAGGCAACGTCAGAAAATGTGATGGAAATTATTGCGGAGTCAATAATGGTATCATCTGACACAAAGATTAATTTTTATATTGTAAGTATAATTTCATCCATCAAAGGGGGTGTCTCATCTCTTTTTCTGTCTAGGGCAACCTTGTTGTTAAATAATCCCACACGGGAGCAGGATATTATCTTTAGAGAAATACAAAGCAATGCTGCCACCAGAAAATTTTCTCAGAACTGTCATAAATGTGAATGTATTATTCTACATGGAATAAAGGTAAAATAATGCATCAGGTATCCTTTTCACGATTACAAGTTTTCAAAGAACCTCAAACCTACCCCCACCCCAGAGATTGACTCATGTATCACAGTTGTGTGGCATCACGAACAATGATGAAGGCAGCATCATATAGGAACAGCGTAGGTTTCAAAAAGGTTAGAAAAACACTCATCCTGAAGGTTAGACACAAAATACATTCTGGTATTTCCTGCGAGTAGATTGGTTGGACATGAAGTATTGCTTCATTTATTTCAAGGAAAAGTTTGTTCAATCAATTATTTCACTGGCAACTGTGATTTGTGGCATTTAGTTGGCAAGTTCTTCAGTGACACAGAGAAATAAATCAGCATCACTCATCATTCTACAAATATGCCAAACACATGTCACCACATGTTCAAGAAAATTCTCAAGACAGAACGTGGGCAGAGGGCATAAGGAGGGGGAGACTAAACCAAACTTATTAATCTACACGAGCGGTGCATTTTACAACCAGTCTTGAGAATCTCATAACCCCTCGCACCTTTGGGGCTAATGATAAATATCAATGTTACGTCATTATATTAAATCACCGCACTGAGAAAATCACAGCTGACGAGCAGAATGTGATACTCAGACAGAGGGACACTTCCGCTCTTAGATAAGGAGATTCTAGACACCTTCTATTAAAAGTAACAAATAAAAGTGTCTACATTAAATTTACTGAAACGTTATTAAAGTCGCAATGTTATATCTAGACCTAACAGCATTAAATTCCAATCTACAGTACCTTATGATTTGGGACAACGTCCTGCTCTATAATACACCCTTCTCTAAACCCCCACTGATTCGTCCAAATCTCTTTGTTAAAGACCAGATGAGTGTCTGATCGAGGCTACTGGTCCCTAAGACATGAAAGAATCTTATATCACCATTTGACGTCACATCTCCAGCCACAAATATCACTTTTCTCTTCTCGTTATCACCTCCAGACAAGCCGGTAGGAACAGTCTCTTACTGACTAGATGGATTCCGAGGAATGCCGGCTTTCCATCTCGGCTATTTGCAGAGCTATTGCTGAGTTCTCTCTACCATGTGATGAAAGGGGTATACCTGAACCAACCTAGAAGATGTCAGCGCTGTTGCCACACTCATGGCTACCACATAGCATTAAGCTGATGGAAAAGACGTGCTAACACTGGAGGAGAAGGATACAGCACACTTGATGGAAGAAGAATGGCCAAGAATGTAAGCAAAGAGCTGACACATAGTAAGGGAAGAATGAGGTAAGTCAATGACATGATATGAGTACACTTCTGGTTTATTGCAAGGTTTATGATTAAATGCAGTCTGGCAGAATTTTTTTTGGTTTCAAAATTTAGCAAAGTAACTCTTTGGCAAATTTCCTCTCATTTGCATTTAACAGGTATCTCTGATGCTTTTGAACATAATCAGAATATAAGCATTATTTTCCATGCATCTCAGAAGCCAGTATTACCTAATTCCTATCACATACTTAAACAAGCCACTTGTAAATAAGGATGATGGGATATACTAATTACAACTTTACAATTGAGGGGAATGCATTTCCCTTTAAATATTTCATGCAATGTAGATTGCTGCTATGAAAGTTATTTTTCAGTTAGGTTGGATGGAGTCTTACGGCCCAATTTCTTACAAACTGGTTTGAGCCAAACTGGCTGCAGCCTTTTTTTCCAGTTGTGGCTTATAGACGAATTACGACAGATTGAGATGGGCCGATTTTAGTCGGCCATTGCTGGGGTCCATCACCTTTAATCTTCAAATTTCCTTCCTAACCTGTTCCATGGATGGTTGTACACTAAAGTGTATCTTGATTTTATCAACTTCACTGAATATGAGGATTTGAAATCCACGTTGACAATAACTGAAGACGATTAAAGGCTGATGGATCACATCAATGGCTGCCTCCAGTCGCTAAAAAACAGCGCTAATGGGATTTGTCTATACTGGCTAATACTTTTAAAGACATTGTTATATTTGCTGTAACTAAATATAGTTAAACACTGTCAAATACAAAGTGATGTCCCTACCAATATTTATTCCTGCTGTGGGGACTCCACAATGCAATGTTAACAACTGCAATTCTTGGAAATGAAGCAATTTTTAAATTTGTGCATGTTGCCCCTGCAGGCCTGGGGGTTATAGAATATGCCCAAACATCCCCCACATGTCCAAAGTTTGTGAATTTGATAAGATTTAAGAACATACCAACACAAATTTGTTACAATGTGTCATCGATAAAATGGTTCAAGTCCATCCCTTCAGATACCTCTTAAGAGAGACAAGACATACTGTGGGCATATTCTATGCCCCCAGCCCTCAAGGTCCCCACCTGTCCAAAGATGAGACTGCAGGAAAGGACTTTTAACTAATTTGAAACCAAACTTGAAACTGGACTATTTTTTAATTTAACGTTATACCTAGCTGCCGCTACCACAGTTGTGTTGGTGAGTCTTTAAACCACATCTAACTAAACAAATGGATTTGCTTTGCAAATTGCAAGGGGGTACAACCAGGGGCCAAAAACCTGAACCCTGGGCTAATAGATGAAGGTGAACTTTTTGGCCTTCTCATAAAAAGTACTGGTTCATTTTCATTTGAAATTGAAAAATTGAGAATTCCCTTGAAAAAAGTGCATGAAGTTAGATTTTCTGGCAGGAATCTGTTAAATTTTAAGAACTTTGTGTTCTTATTGAAGAGCCAATAGCAAATTCCCATAAGCAAAAGCTAACATATCCATATTGTTAGAGAGATTAAGAGCTGTCATTAATACAGTATGGTATCCCACAAATAAAACTCCCAAATGAAAGAGGCCGACCTTCCTTGACTCAGGGGACACCCCCCCCCCCCACCCATCAGGCCAAAGTAAACTAATTCAAGCAGGGACATCTGCATTTATCATTCAAACCATCTCAGAAACTACTGGTATAGCCATGCAAGTGAACATTAAGTTCTATTTGTGGGGCTCACAACATGCTCCAGTTAGAAAAATTTTGCATCCTGATATGCAAAACTGAATGTTCTAATTTTCTAACAAATAGCAACACTGTGATATGCTAATGAATCTCATATTGATACATATCATAACGTGTCGACCTACACCTTCAAGCTGTCCACAAACTAGTCACTTTCATGAACTAGCATCAACTTTCTTAAATAAATATGTCATAAAGGGTATGCTCTAACTAAAAAATTTATTTTCACTAAATGATCTTATAATTATTAAATATTTTCCCTTCAAACTTTCCATGCAACTTCATCTCCGTTTCTGCAAAATCAAATCTATCAATTAACCAGGCTAAAAACTCTAGCTTTAAATATTTTAGAATTACAGAAAAAAGATTTCCAAAATATTAAATTCAGGATGACATTGTTCAAAGTGTGGATTAACATGTTCAAAAAAATGTCCCCATTATAACAGGGTTTCAAAATTTGAATACAGGGCACTTTTTGGTAATAATTTAACTTAAGATTAGATCTGTCATATTAAGTACATGCCAACAAAAAAAAAGAAAGAAAAACACACATGGCCATTTTCTTTCAAAACAAAATTTAAAACTGGGGCTACAGATTAGCAAGTTCTTAACATTCCACAAGTGTTCTTCATAATGGCGATGGAGGTGCCGCTATGAGCTAAAACCTTTCAGACAGTTTTACCAAAGAGGTACATTTAGATACCAGACCTGTATACACTGTGTGCAAGTACCCTGGCTGAATGATGTCTTTACAATGAATTTTACAATTTACATTAAATACCTTCTTTTTTTTTTTTGCTCTGTTATAAATATAAGTTACTGTTTCTATATGAACAGCAAGAAAAGAAAAACAGAAAAAATGTTAAAGAGGCCAATTTGGAATTAATTTGTACAGTCATCCCAGCTGTAGGTGAACTTGATGCAAACCCCCCGTTCATTGGCTCCAACAGCTGTGACCCAGACTATGAAATGGCAACATTCCTTGAGTGACATTAATGTCAGAGTAAAGAAATGTATAGCACTGCCTGTCAGGGTCCCAGAGGTAGAGGAAGTCGACGGGAGTCGTACAAAGCATGAAATCGCAACGACTGGATAACAAATTAACAAATAATTCAGTGTCTAAGGTGATGCAACACGCTCTGGTAGACAAGGCTATCATCTAATTCATGGGGTAGGGGTGGTATTCTTGTCACCTATCGTCAGAATAACTTCCGCAGCTATCTCAATAACGATTGTGAAAAGCCAAGCCAACGGGAGAAGCACAGGTACGCTAAATATGTTTATGGGGGAGGGTAGATCAAAGGATGAGCTATTTACTATTTTCAAATACGCTGCCTACTCATAACTTGTTTTGCAATGTGGAGAAAGTAAATTTTTGAAGAAGTAAACAGGATTTATTATCCAGGTTGCCAGTTGATAGGATGTGTGTTATATAGAGAGACATGAACATTTTAAATTGTTTAATAGCCCAAAGGTGTCCAATACCACCAGTCATTGTGTCAAATTCAAATACTAGCATGTAGGCCTAATGTACAAACACAACTACATCAAAAGTTTTAAGAGCTAAAATTAATTTATTAAACATTGATGGACTGAAGAGCAACACCCTCTAAAATGAAAAGCACAGTGGTAGTTTTAAAACATCCAAACACAGAAATGGAAGGTCTAAATAGGTAAACAAATACGGATCAGCTGCCTAAACTGAGAGATGGCTCTTACTTTAAAAGCTTTCCAACTGAAATATTCAAAGTTAAAAGATCTGTAAATCCCATAGCTTCACAAGTTTCTAGAATTAATCTCTGCGCTACTCATGGTTTAACTGCAAAACTCTAATTTACCAGTGCTACATGCAGGGTTTGCTATGTTACCATTGCAACATTACATCCTGCAATAGCTCCCTACAAACCTACAGCATGTATAATTTCATGTTAGCTTGAATGGGATATGTTTTCACAGTACAGTACAGTAGGTACACCCTCTAAAATGGGTTAAAGCGGGCCAATTCAATACAAGAACGTAGTAACCTCTGAACCCACACATATGTGGAAGTTCCAAGCTGGGCCCCCTTCAGTAGCAAAATGGTTAACTAGAGACAGAGATACGCGTTGAAAAAATTGAAACTGTTCTGCATTAAGTAAGAGTTAGGCATTCCAGGGAAAAAATTTAGTTGCATTAACATAACAACAGGTCCAATTTGGGGGGAAATTTTGAGGTTATCCAGTTTACGACTGGAAGTCTGATTCAGGTTGTTCAAAAAGATTTGTTGTTCAATTAAAAAAGAAAAACAAAACAAATCCAACTGTTTTTTTCAATCTCTGCCATAGAAAACAAAAAATTTGTTTCAAAACTTGGTTTTCCCTCTTAGTGCTTTAATTCAAGGATGAAAAGGGGCCCATGTCATTGCCTCAGTACCATTCATAAAGGGGATATTTATTGGCTAGGCCATACCAAAGACTTTAAAAACGGAACCTACTGCCATTGAACTCGGTGCATGCTCGCATAAGCCATGGAGTAGGGAAAACAAGCCAGTGAACCACAACTGAAAACAAGGCTGTGGCCTGCTCAACTTGAACCAAACAGTTGGAAACTGGGCTGTAAAACTCGGATCCATCTAACCTAAGCTCACCTAACCTAACCTAACCAAACCTAACCTAACCTAACCTTGTTAATTCAGTAGACTATCATAAAATCTACTTTGTCTATGGTAAAAGCTCTCAGAGAGAAAGCAGTTGTGTGATGAAATTTTCACCTGTCATGGATGATAGCTCCCTTGGTTAATTTCATCCCTGTAATACAGTATAACTGTAGCCTTGCATTAGATGCCATGCCTTTCATTGTAATATAATACTTGACAAGATACAACAGTTGTCCATGAGTTAACTCCATTAAAATGGAACATGCAAAATGTATCATCCGATTAAAAAACAAAACATGGGATTTTTAATGATTTTAGTATCAGTGCAGGTAAAAAACCAATGTCAAAATGTTGTACATTGACCAAGTAAGCTGTGAGGTGTAGTAAGATGGTATGGTCCGTAAAAATAGCATATGAAGTCACTTATTCACATTTAAACGATTAAAAAGAAGTCCTGGAGGAGCTGACCTCTGCATCCCATAATGAATCTTTGGGAATGCGAGCAAGGACTTAATGAGGCATATGAGATGATCCAAAACCTTATTTTGACAAGTTGTCACCGTTGTCAACGGCTACTGACAATTTACAAAGTAGTCTCTAACTACCTTTAATGACCCCGTAGCAGTTACGGCTATGAAAGTTAATTACAAAAAATATTGCTGATAAATACCACTTCGGTGAGGAATTGAGTGGGAGAGATGTACAGAGGTGGTAGTTTAATTGATAGTTCCGTGCTATCAGGCTAATATTTTGCCCTAATACATACATACCCTGTATTAAGAGTCCGAGGGCATAGAAGCAGAATATTTATACATGAACATACATAGATTGATATGAAAGTTACACTGGCACATAATTGAAAAGGTACAAAAGTCACTTTAAAGGGCAAATCTGCTCACACCAAACAATTCTTAATTGAAAGGGTTTAAAAATGTTCTCAACTGGCTCAGCTCTTTGATTGATCTTATATTGTTCAGACTTTTCCCTGATATAAATCGAGATGTTACCAATTTGGAGAAAAATACTGACAGACAGTACAGGCAAACTATGGGGATAACTTGCAATATTTTGGTTTAGAAAGGGGAAATGAAAACTGCAACTTAAAAGGTAATAACAGAAATACAGTTCAGTACCCCTTATTAGATGTGGAAACCCCAAGTGTAATGTTTGCTAAAAAGCAATATACTTAAAACAGACAATATATAACAGAATAGGATGCCTTTTTGTATGCCTTTCACGTTATTCACAAGCATAGGCATACAAGACGGGGGTGCAGGGGGTGCACTCACCCTACCAATTCAGGCAAAAGCAGTTGGTCTATTAGAGCAAAACATGGACAAACATGATAAACAGTGACATTATTCTGGCAAAAAATGTTCTTGCCCCCACAAAGAAAGTCACCCCCACACACCTATGTTCACAAGCAATAGCTGTTTTACCAAATATCAACTTACAAAGGATTGTGGGGCAGAGTTCTGCTGTTTATTCTATTGGCCGATGGCATTTTACAAAGCCAAACTAATGAATCCAACCAAAACTTAATTCCACAATTCTTTGAAATTGGTACTCAGATAAAAGTTCTACGAATCTGATATTTTAAAGGCTCGATTCTCTGACACCAAACACTGCCAGTTCTCCTAACCTTCTTACTTAAGTCCCTCCCATAATTATCTGAAATTCATCCTCATCCAGACACTCAGTTTATTGCTTCAGGATGAGTATAAAAAAGCTCAATGTGTAAAATCAAAACACTTTCACAACAGTTCATGTTGTGTAACACAAGCTTTGGAACTTTGCATTGTTTGAATTAGCTGTCAATCAAAGAGCTGAGCCAATTGAGAATTTTGGTACACCCCTACCCAAAATTGTTGTTTGGGATGAAAGGATTGGTGCTTCAAGGATACCATGACATTTCTATGCAGTTGTAGAAGAGAGCTACAAGTTTGACAGACTGACATATGGCCTCACAGAATTATTGATGGTGTCTTGGGTTTATTACTACTGCCAAACCCCCTGTGCGGCTGGGGGGGGGGGGGTGAAAAATATGCCCACCATACTCCCTGTCCATTGTATGAGGCACCTTAAAGACTTAAAATGGATCTGAGTGGTATTTGAACCACACCTTGAACTTGAACCATATTTAAAAATGTATTTAAACTTTGCCTTTCCATCTATTTTTTCCTTTCCATCTACAAACTGGCAGTATACACATTCATGTTGGTATACAGCTAAATCCTCTCACGGGTAAGGCCTGGGTTCTATTTCCAGGTCGAGTCATACCAAAGACTTTAAAAATGGAACCTATTGCCACATGATGCTTTGTATAAGCAAAGGACTAGGGAAAACAAGCCAGTGAACCACAACTGGGAAAAAAAGGCCACGACCGGCTTGACTTGAACCAATATGTTGGAAACAGAGCTGTGAAACTCTATTTAAGTTTAACTAAACAGACTTCCAATACATGGACAGAGCATACAACACGGTACATTGCCGCTACCGTTCGTGAGAGAAAAAGTACACCAAGATGGCTGTCTGCTATCATTTTGTGTAAAAGTTTGGACTTACTCAAGTATACCACCAAATTTTGAAATATGGCAAGGTAAGGTCAAAATCACTTCATATATTGCAGGAATATGATATTTCCCCATTCAAGTTTAACTTTTGTTTAAAATATTACAGAGTCGTCGTCAAATCAGACAATTTATAGCTTCACAGCGGCCATCTTGGTGTGCCTTTCTTGTCCCAGCCAGTGGCAACCATCTACGGATAAGAAGAATACCTTACATGCTGTGTCCATGTATATAAGTCCTTGGTTAAATCCCATCCAACTAATTCACCTTTACTGCAACCTTGCCCTAGCCCACATCAGGGAAGCCTAAATGTTGATGCATTTGTCAACTTTTTACTAAAACTGTTTAAAACTTGGCATTATTAATTAGTTATAACTTACCAAAGTCTATTGCAGATATCATTGTTTGACTCTTTGCTTTAGTTTTATATACAAAACAAAATAAAATCTGATAGGCTATCTATCAAAGCATGCCTTTGCACCAGATTTTTGTCAGCATCAACTTCAAAAAGTTATGTACTTATCCGTTTGGTAATATTAGGATACTAGATTTGACCTGTCAAATAGAAAACTTGAACAGACTATAATAGATAGAAATACTGCAGGTACCTGGGTAAAAATTATCCAGGCCAGCCTACATGTTACCCAGGTCTAAGGAGCTAGATTAGGTAATATTTTGGCTCCAAAATGTTAACGTGGGAAGGAATGATTATTAGCATCACATTGTTTCTGGTCTCGTCACATTCTCCCTTTCGCAGTTCTTCATCTGTTGCTAAACATCTAACTCGGGTGGCAGGCACAACGGGACATACACGGGGGCCCACTACAGGGATTTAGTAAAGAGCCAATCTCTATAAAGTACACTTAGCCACAGTTTAAACTAATGATCTACTTTTAGTTCTGAAGAAGTGTTTAGAATTCAATTTCAATTGAGGCAAAGCTACCTACTAACAGAAGACTGACAAATTTGCAACCAGTCACAACATTATAGCAACTTTATAATGTTATACCTTGGACCCCTGTCTAGAACAAATCAAAATGTGTCTACATGACAATAAGGGCTCCTGCTGAGGAATGTATACAGACATTCATAAAAAACTCATTTGATATTGTCAATGACAATGACCTTGTTGTGGCATTTAACATGCAAGACTAAAGACCACCAGGAAATACCAACGTGTATTTCTGATATATACTGCCCTAATTGATCAGGGCAAAACAATGCAATAAAAACAGGGATTACAAAACTGAAAAAGTTTGCAAATATTACCTTTAAAAAGGTTTATAAGATTGTACAACAGTGGCAATGATAAACCTGTCCATAATGACATGCATTATTTAAAAGTGATGGATAATGTCAACAGGAGGGTCTCTCTAATTTTAGTATCCCAGGCGGCAACTACAGTATTGAACACTAATCCTGTCCAGGCTGCCTCAGTATTTTTTAAAAATTATTCCAGACCTATACAATTTCTCCCAACCTGACAATCTGATATTGCAGTGAACGTGGTTAGTTAGATGGAGTTTAACAGCCTGGTTTCCATACAATGGTAATGTGTAAGCCCATGATTTTAGTGTGTTCACATATTTTGGAGATAATTTTCACAGGCATTCTCTTTGCTGTTTAATTGTTAATGTAAACCACTTGTTAAGGCTTGGTCTCACAAACCCCGCAACACTTGATGTTACCCTGTGTCTACAGTAAGGCAAAACCGCAGGTTAACCCCATGTTTCTCAGTCTGTGTTCTCATGTACCCCGAATTTAGTTGATTCGTTCGTGCTACCATAGTAATGAAGTCAAATATTTCACCTATCAATTGTTGTATGTTAGAGAATACAGGTCAATCAGTGCCATATTCTCCTGTGACCTTGCTTGATGAAAACAAAAATGGGTGTTTAAAACCCCAGAACCCTGCCATTTGAGGTAGATTAATTGAAATTTAAACACCATGCCTCAAGTTAACCCACCTTCCCAGCTTTTCAAGAACAAATGTACGTGATATCTTAAGCCTTATAATTAACATCACTCTTAAAGGGAAATATTGCATTTGTTTTGCAAGAAAAATTCATCTTTTTAAAACTAACATTTACTGACACAGGGTGATAGATTATCAAAAATAAGGCAGTGTGGTAGCCTTCTTTCCCAGAAATAAGTTTCTCCCAGATAGAAATTCAGTTGTTTGTTGCTCAAGAATAATTTGTTCACCTAAACTTCGAACATTTCAAATGATGCAAAGTCCATGGCTCTTCGTGCGCATAATAATTTGAAGAGATGTAGCTATTGCTGGGTTCATGATTAAGACTGAATTGTTGGATAGTGTCTGAGCCATTTTCTTTGTACTCTTTGTTCAAGCATTTTAAACACAAAATTTCCCATTTAAAGAAACAGTTAAAGATAGATTTCATCAACTAAATCAATGAACTATTTGAGTATGTAAATTTTAAAATTTACCTTGAAGCCCAAACATTAATACCAACGTTGTCATAATGTGAATGTAACCTTAGCCAGGTACCTTTTTATTATTAACTGACAGACATTTAATGCTAATCAAGGTGTATGTGTAAAATCTCACACCCAACAAAGCTTCAAAATCTAGTACAATACTTCTTTTGAAGGGAATAATTATAAAGGAATACTCTTTTGGGTGAATTTACTAAAGAGGGATCCACTATTTTCTAATTAAAACCAGCTTGTGTTTAGCAGAATGCTTATCAAAGTGGTTTAGCAGGGTGCAACATAAAAAGAAGAAACAACTGACCTACTTAAAAACTCTTAGATAAATATTTAACCCCAAATTGTTATCAAATGCGTATCTGAAGGGCAAGAACAGTCACCACTGCTTGAAGAAGCGTAGTAGACTGTCCTGTTCACTGATTGGCTGCTGAGAGTCATGTGGCAACACTTTTTCCTTTGAATGTGAAATTTACTAGAAGTAACTGCTTGGTTTGCTTTGAACAAATGATAGCAAAGTCATATAGTATGATGAAAGATACCGACTTTGAAAAGAGATAAGACAAAACTGTGATGGTTAGCTTTTGCTTCAAAATAAGTTTGGGGGAGGGGGACTGCTCTTGATCACCTCCATTTGATCAAAAATGTGGGATGGATATAGCACTCTATGGGAAGCATGACCTTGAACTAAGTAACCCATGTGACCAAAAGAGCAGTATTAGCTTTCACATTATAAAGAAATTTTGACATGCTTAAAGCAAACCCTTATGCACCCCCCACCACTCAGTCCCCATACTCTGGACACAACACTCCTTCTACTGTTATATCTCATACTGAACCACATAGCAGCCTGCTTTCACTACTGGTCAGTGTTGGAATGCAACATAATAAATTTCTGCAAAGAAATTAAAAAACACATGGTCTCTAGAGTAGGTCCTACATCCCCCCATATTTCCAGAACCCCTTTCTATTAACCATTCCTGGCCCCCATCTCATGAGATACTAGCATCACCACTGTTCCGATGTAAACTATTTCTACAAAAGGGAATGACTTAGTTCAGGAAAGTATTGAGTAAGGACTTTTATAAACTTCACCTCTCCGAAAAGCCAACATTAACAACTACTCCCTGGTAGTCTGTTAAACTTATGTCATATTACGATAGGAACTATGATTTTATTGCTGTTTAAATGCAACTGATGTCATAGTTATCGAAACAGATTAATAGAAAAGCCAGACTTAATACTTTTATGAGCTTAGATACAAGACCAGACGAGATGATATTTTTTGGCAGAGATTTGTGACCATCTTGATGACTGTGTCTCAGTGGTGCCCGGATGCACCGTAAATTTCCCGCTTCAGGCATCCTGCCCAATCCTGACATGTAGACCCAAGTCATTGAGCAATCAATCACTTCTCGCAATACCAGAGGTGCATGATGACAATTGCGTCTCATCTATGACTGAGATGTGTCCCACACATGTCCAGTCTCTTTGACATTACAGAGATGCTAAGATTCTACATCTTGAAATCTCTTTATCTCCCTGTAGAGCCAGGAGGAAAAACTCCTGTGGCTCTTGAGCCAGACAATTTGGTACCGCCCACAATTGCCCATCTTCTACCTGATTGGCAAGTCTGTAGGCTGCATCTCAAGTCTGTGGTTGTGGTACCCCTGATATTAATGTCCCTACCTTGATCAGTGTTGGCGACAAGGTGATAGTTGAAGTAGTCACCAAGTCTGAGATGCCAGGAAAAAGAGACAGCATGTACCTCACTACCTGAGACAGCTCCTGCCTCTAAGCATGAACAGGACCATTGCTATACACAGCTGTGAGACTGGTTAATTGCTCCAGCTGATTACGAGGTGGCAGTGAAGTATTATAGCCCATCTCATCAGTCAACCTTTTACTTCTTTCTCTGGCAGACAGGGAAACATGCCAAGGACTTAACCAATGGTACACTGGATTACCAGGAGACAATGCTTATCCAGAGATCATCATTTGAAATTGTGTCGTAACAGCTGGTTGTTAAGAACATAGCATGCCTGCTTGACGATTGTTTAAACGGAAGAGTTGCTTGGGGCCACTGGAAGAGAACAAGAGCAGAGGCTAACATTCTTACCATTCTATCCGAGCTTGCCACGTCTCCTATCTCACCACACTGGAAGCTATGGACTGAAATCTTGGTTGAATTGGAAATAACTTTTTTGCCAACCAGAAAGTAAGTACATCTCACTAAGGACTAGATACAGCCTCAAATAAAAATTTAAAGTAAAATTATAAAGTTATTCTCACTCTTACATTGTTTGTTACATTATTCCACAGAAGAATATAAATATAGTTCTTCATACTGCAGTAAAAAGTTGTTAAAAGAAATGTGATCTCATCAGGGGCAGTGTACAGTTCAATTTATTTCAATATATTTAGCAACATTTACAGTAGTTAAGATTTATAAATGCCTATGTTTGGATCAAAATTGCTGAAAACTGGCCACAGCTATCCTCTTAGAGGAAACTCCTAACTTTGGGTGTGCTAACTGTGACAGTGGTCCTATTACAATATTTTTTAAAAGCCAGTTTAAAAAGTGCGGAAAATGTCAAACCAAATGGTTTTTTATAGGACAGGGCAAAGAAAACATATTTTTAAAAAGTTATCAATGACATAAAAAATATATGAATGTTTAGTATAAATTTAATTTATTTGGGTAGTTGTAACTGTTCAATTAATTTTCCTTTAAGTTGCAATTCTTGTAATTTTTTAGGTGTAACCATTCATCAGAATAACCAACAGATTCTGTCTTGCTAAATAGAAAATAGATCCATCTACTATGTTTGGAAATTGAGGATTCTACTAATCACATAATTATTATATGGTAAATAGTACCTTTTACAGTTAATTTTCTAACTAAGCATGGGCATTTAAACCAAGTAGGTGTTCTAATTCTCCTGCAACCAAAAAACTGTATGGCTGCACATCATTTAACCATTAAAACATATTAACTGCTTTTATAATGGTTAATGTAATTGTTATCTTAGTTACTAGACCATGTGCCTTTAATGTTTTACATAAGTTTTTCTTGTTTTTACCCAAACCTTACACTTTTGTCCCCCCCAAAAAAATAAATAAATAAATACATTCCATCAAACTAAAAGTGAAACGAATCTATTCTATTTCAATATGCAATAGTAAATATTATTTATTAGTAGGAACTAAGTTTCAATTAATTCCAAATAACCAAATAATTCCAATTTTTTGAAGCATACCCTGGCATGTTTCTACACTGAAAGAAAAAAATCATATTCAAATATCTTAATGTTACAAAGACAGAATATTACCTCTGAAAATATTTCACTTAGGTGAAATCATATGGCAATACCATCACTCCCTAAATGATCACTGACAGCTACCTATACATCATATATTCATTTTGTAAGTGCCGTCATATTTGAGAAATTGGAAATTGTATGAACTTGTCCATGCATTTTTTCTGTCTTTATTTTTCAGAAATACTACTCTTCATACTCTTTATTCATAGTCAGAGCAATTCCTAATAAAAAACTAGGTGTCTGGTATAATTCTTAGAACATCTGACTCTTAAGCAGAATGTTTGGGGTATTGGGGTACCCAGGCAGGCCATACCAAGACCTTTAAAATGGAACCTACTGCCACTGTGAATGATGCTCCACAAAGTATTTTATGATACAAATTTTACAAGGATGCAACCCCCCTCTTTGCACCATATTATAGTACTTGTTATTAGTTTTTTTAGTACTTTTGTCTACGTGTATCTTATTGTCATTTATTCAACTCACACCCCATTTTGCTCATTCTACTTCCATACACTGTTGTTTTAGATTTTAATGCTTAATAAGAATTGTGTGTGGACAACCTGGGTTCTCTTATTTGGGTAAAATAAAGTTCTCTTCTTTTCTTTTAAGCAATGGAGTATGGGATAACAACCCTGTGCCCTACAACTGGAAAAAGGACCATGTGCACCTTTGATTAAACCAAAAGGCTACAACTTGAGGTGTTAGACCATATCTACTTTAACCTTACCTAACCTTACTAATATAAATGTCAAAAATCTGTTGTGAATAAAATGGTTTTGCAGATCGACGAGCCAGGATTGGTGGATTAATTCATGCAGGACTAATGGCAGCCAATGTTATGCTCTAGCTGGTAAACGGGAACCAAATCGTGACAACCTTTACTGATTTGGTCCCCTTCAACCAGCCGTAGCACTGCATTTACAACATCACAGAGACCTACCAAAAATATGTTATGTCCTGCCAAAGCTCAAGATGGTATCTGCCGACAACATTGGCCTTGGTCGAAATCCACCATACTTCATCCCATTCGATGCTGGATTATAAACTTTTGCCTTCACCTCAACTAGATCAAATGCAAGGTCAGACGTTCTTATTTTAGTTTTGAAATCCTAACGATGGGAAATGATTCTTACTTCTTCGTTTCAAACACATCTATTATTTTGTACTCACTTCATACTCATAGAATTTTGTCAACTCTTCCAGAGCTTCCAAGCACTAAAAATTTGGGAGAGGGAACTCATTCAAAACTACCATAGGTCAGATTTCATAATTCCAAAATTAACAAGTTATGAATATTTTTCCTGAAGAAAAACTTATATTTCCTTACTCTTACACCATTCTTGCAATATGCCAGTATTTAGCTCCTAAATAGTTTAAACAAACAAAAGGACAATCAAATACAACATTTTTGTCCGAAATTCTTTTCCAAATGTTCTTCAAAGGGCTAATGCTCTCATCCCAAAGTACAATTTTTGTAGTAGTCCACATAAATTCTCTATTAACACACCTCTTTGACAGACAACAGACACCTAGTTTGAAAAAAAATGTGATAACCAAAACTCATATTACGAAGTAAGTACACAACAGGGTCTTGTCACAGACTTCCTATACATGGACAGAGCACGTAACGTGTACGTCCTTTCCGTAGATTGTTGCCACCGACTGGGACACAAAAGGAGCTTCAAGATGGCTGCAGTGAAGTTATAAATTGTCTGATTTGATGACAACTGTTATATTTTAAATGAAATTTAAACTTGAATATTAAATTCCTGCAACATGTGAAGTGAAGTAGACCTTAATTTGCTATATTTCAAAATATTTCCAACTTTCTTGCAAAATCTGGGAATTGATTTGAGCAAGTCCAAATTTTTACACAAATCATAGGAGAGGGCCATCTTTTGGTGCGCTTTTTCTAACATGTTCATGATAGAGGAAATGTATTGTGCAGTATGCTCTGTTCATGTATATGAAGGCTGTGGGTCTTGTATACTCTCCCTAAAGCAATAAAGGGAGTATTGTGTCTGAATGAAGATGAAGTTTAGATGGGAGTGGCTTAAGTAAGAAGGTTGGGAGAACAGGAACTGTTTGGAGTGAGAGGATCAGGCCATAAAACCTATAATGTACCTTCCACTAGTAAGAACAAGCTAGGGACGACATAAGCAAAACCCCTGAACCAGATGGTAAGTATTGGTATAAATGGTATATACAGGGTGTCAGGAGGTAGGTATGGACAGAAATAGACTGGAACTTCTAAAGTTAATGCCATAAATGTTTGGCTACAATTTTACCCAAATTTAACCATCATATGGGTTGTAAAAAAGGAAAAAACATCCTGGCATGCTATTTTTATTTAAATTTAACTTTGTAAATCAAGATGAAGACAAGTGATTCCTAGTTTGCATGAAATTTTGCTGTTAAAGTTCCCACAACTCAAACTTGTAAATTTTTCTTAGTCTAAAATTGCCAATGTTTTTATGACTCCTTTCCTGTTGTAACATTTTATCTTGGTCTTCTTTTTTAGCATTCTCCCAAAATCTTGTCAAGAAACAAAAACTTCAAAAGCATTTTTTCTCTTTTAAGTCTCCTCAATTAAAGCTGGGGCTCTGCTCCTTAAACTCTTGAAATATATTTGTAAATGACAAGCATTATTTTAGTGCTTTTATTTGGTATTATACAACCAGTTTTGCTAAAGTATACCTGAAATAAGACCCCATAAAAAGTGGAGAATTACAAAACTCTGAGAAGAGAATGTAAGATAAAGGGTAAAATTTATATACTGCACCACGAAGTTATGTCACTGTCATATATTGTCCTCTTATCGTACAGATAAAGCTTGCCCAAGGTTCGATTTTCATGGTTGTTGGGTTGTCTGGGACAACTAAAATTTCCTACAGACAACAAAAAAAGTTAAAATTTGGTTGTCCGATGGACCCAGGCTTCCTGGTGAGAATCAGCTTGCTTTTATCTGATTGAAGACTATAGCATACTGCAACTGATCAATTCTTCAACTTTTTCCATTCAAATTTGAAAAATTTTGTCTCTCAAACATCACATCTATGTTTCAAGACCAATAACACATGAACACACTTGTCATTTTGTGGTTGTGCGAAATTCTTTAGGACAACCAAATTTCCTTGCGGACAACTAAAAATGAAGAAATGGTTGCCCGAAGGACAACCAAATTTTTTTCTCAAAATTGAGGCCTAGAACTTTGCCTCCAGCAACTGTTTGAAAATCACAAACACTAATCAATGTCACCTAACTTATGACCCTTGCCTTAACATACTGAATAACCTGCCATGAGTATTACAAAATACCAAACACACAAATGCACAAGGGTATACAGACCTAGGGCTACCAGACTTTTCAATTCAGAGAAAGGGCAAGAGATACTTTTACTCCTTGGATTCAAAGACCTACCAGTAACCTTCTGTGGGACTATCTTTTAGAGATTCTGTCAACACTTTCCAAAACTTTGAGGGACAAGAGGACTATGACCTTTTTTGAATCTCTATACTTTATTTCCCAAAGAGAAAACCCCCATGTCCATATCACCACCCCTTATAGGCCTATATATCCTTCATTCTTCACTGAACCTAAAATTTTGATTTCTTAGATTGTACCACAAGTTGAAATTCTAGTGTCAGCAGACATACAGGAACCATAGTGTAAGATCTATGCCAATTTTCAAAAGAACATCCCTGTTATGCTTTGCTTTGTGTCTTATCTAATATGTGATATTGAAAATTATCTCTTGAAATGTGTTCAAACTGGTCTTTATTTGATGGCATTCTCTCCTTCTTTTTGTTTTTTCTTCCTTTTGTTTTTAATTTTTTTCTCTTTAGCTACACTACATCTGCAGGGCCCCTTGAAGTGGTATCACCCTTGCTAATCAACAAAGAGATCTATGAGCATATGTGTTATCAACACCTAACAATTGGATCTCAGCTATGATGACAGGTCGACTCTATCACAATTGATACACATGCCAAAAGTACATGCTGATTGACTCTGAAATTGATACAGAGGTCAATGCACTTTCATTTAATTATTGACAATTAAATGTTTCCTTTACAGAATTCCATAAAAGGATATATTCATTCACCCAGCCAAACAGACCTCCCACACATATTTTTTTTCTGTGCATCCCAGCTTGGAAAAGTCCCACGGGTTATCTGATGCTTGGCCATGGAGCAAAAATAAACTGATACTGATCAACGCAACATGCTGCAGTATGAGTTCCTAATACCTGAGTCACTGCTAAAAGTGAGAGGAAGCGTTAAAATGGACTGGCAGGCTACTACAGTGTTCCATTTTGAGGTGAGGACATGGTTACAGATGTCTCTATCTTAGATAACTGATAACCAACATCCAACTACAAATACCTATCAATGGAAGTCATCACTCAAATAGATAACGGATGGTTTTAGCCTTCCTGAGCAGACCTTGAAAGAACAAATTTATTTCATTGGTTTAAGTTTATCCAGTGATGATTATGTCTCAGAAATTTCCAGCAATGCCACCATGCCTGGAGCCTATAGATAGCCTGTATGGATACATAGTAGCACATTGACATAGAACAGGGCCAAGAAAAATGTAAGGAGGCATATGTGGTCCATAAGTGTAGAAATAAAGCTTGCTCAATCTTTAATGGCATAGAACTTTCTAAGCAACTGGTTTAAGTCAGGCCTATGGCCACAGTCTTTTTTCCAGTTGTGGCTGACTGCCTTGTTTTGCCTCCATTGTTTGTACTAAGCACCATTCACAATGGAAGTTGAGGCAACTTCCACCAAAAAACATTCCCTTGTAAAAACACCCAGCTTTAAAATAATATCACAGCAGCATTTTCATACCATAAAATTGCAAAATGACTTGCTGGACTTAAATTTTGAAATTGTTAAAACTTTAAATTACCAAATTTGGCACAACAGAATATGAAGATATATTGTGAAAGAAGAACTGAATTTAAATTAAATAAATCAATTTAAACCAAATGTATCACTTTAAATCAAAAATTGTATTTAAATGAGTAAAATCAAATCATTATATTTTTTAATTAAAATCGCAATATTAATCATGCTTTCAATCGCTGTGATTTCAATGAAACTACCCTGCCTGAGCATGCAGTAGTCCTACAGGTACAATAATGTTGGTTCCAGTGGTTGAAATTAGTAGCTGCCCACTTAACCTAGGGAAGTACTTCTTCCCTTGGAAAATAAGCATTTACTCAATTCCTGGTTGTACATGAAACAACCACACTTGTACCTGTCTACATGCTCTAAGTCAGCCTGCTTCATGTTAGAACATATTGTTCAGAAGCAAAATTCAACTAAGTAGATTTCCTTTAAAATGTACGTATCCCACCCCCTAGAACTGTGAGTTGGCTCAAACTTCAATGAAAGTTTATAGCACGCCGAGACTAACATTACTTTATGGTGAGGCAGCCTAACATTTGGTACAATCAAGTTTTTTAACAGCTTGTTCATGGGACAACTAATTTTTTACCCTAATTTTGAGTCCTGTAATGCACTTTTACTCCATGAATAAACTGCTGTAGACACATCGAAACAGGAGCTAGAGTGGTATTTCCAACGGGTATGATGTAACCAATAAACTCAGTCTAGTTCCTCACTGAACTTTGATTCATTTTCATTCAAAGCATTCCTCACACTACGATCAATTATTGAATGAGTTTTTATTTACCTTAAATCAATTTGAGATTTGAAGTTCACAAAAAGGCAAGCAAATGAGTCTCTGTAATTGGCAAATCCAGACAACCAAAATTAAAGAAGATTGTTCTGTTTTTATGCCTGCGGTAAGTTCTTAATCTAACCTCGGACACTGAACTTAAATATCAAAGGCCATTTAAACCAATCAGTTCTAAATACAATCCTGCAACTCAATAATTGTGGCCTCCCATCTTGTGTCTCAAATTTCATTCGTTGCCAGATGCCAAACATCATGCCACAAACAGCAACCAAATTGGTTCTCCTCGGAAAACCACAGGTATGTGGCACTGTGTGTATGCATCAGTGCTTGCTGCTCAAGACAGTGTTTAAATCTATTCCAAAAATGCAAAACAATATGCGAACAAATGGAGCCATCTGAAGTTTCTTTGTGAATAATTTAAGCTCCTGGGATAGAGCAAAACACAACACATAAACTTGATTGAGGGCAACATGGAAATTATTTTGGGTGCCCTGAATTGTAAAACTATGACGTGACCCCTTTATGACCTTTGCAAACATGTACCATACTACAAAGTCTATTCTTGGTTTATGCTGGTATACACAACCTGTTAGGAAGACACCCCAGCATGGACCATAAGGCAAAGAGAAAACTGAATTCATAACTTGCTCAAATTGCAGGCCCTACCTTTAAGAGGAAACTTTAAAAGGTACAGAGCAGTCCCCCACCCCCTCCAAGATGAAGTAGTGAAGTAGACTGTCCTGTTTCATGACTGGCTCTTGAGAGTCATGTGACAATATTTTTTGTCCTCAAATGTGAAATCTACTTGCTTGGTTAACCTTGAATGTGCAATACTGAAGTTCTAAAATATTATAAAATATACTTTGAAGAGAAATAAGAAGGAAATAGTGATATTTAGATCTTGCTTCAAAGTAAGTCTGGGGTGATTGCTCTTGCCCTGTAGGCTGTCTCACCCCAAGTTACCTTTTTGTATGATCCATAGATATTCACAACTGGCACAGCTCTTTGATCGACAGCAAGTTAAAAATTTGCAAAGTACTGAAACTTTTATTAATAGCTCATACTGTAAGTGCTTTGTTTACATGGTGGTGTCTTGTATACTCACCCCAAAGCAATAAACTGAGATAATTTCTTGATGGGGATGAGTTTCAGACAATTGTGGGGGGCTTAAGAACATAAGCCTAGGAGAATTGGAAATGTTTGGGGCAGCCCTTGCAAATAAGAAATTGGTTACGGCAAAAAAAATTGCTGAAGTATTAAAAGGACTGACTTCCACAAAAATACCCTTTACCTTAGCATTACAATTACATTAAGGCAACATTCCAATGCAAACAGCAGTAAAAGTCATGCAGCTATGTTTATAGCAACTAAACAAAAGTTGTTTAAAAACTGTACTACCGTACATAAACATAATTTAATTCAGAAACTCTGGACTTCCATTGATAAAATGAATACAGCTGTTTTGGGAACTTTTCCCACTTAATTTTGCATCAAAATGATAAAACAGCTGGTCCTTAAATCTAACAGTCACTCTCTACCATGTCACATTCATGTGTGTACGTAGTGATCACTTCTGGACAGCAGGTGGCACATTACGTACATTCCGCAAATACTGATTGTAGTGAACTTTTTCCATCAAGATTTTTCATTTAAACTTGAAATATCACAACCACATTTTGTTAGTAAAGAAATAATATTGAATGCATTTGTTCGAATTTTGATCACAGTGGAAATTTCTATCATAAAATGACCTCTCTCCACCTCATTACTCAAAGCTTAGGCATAATTTCAAGCTGTGTACTGTGCAACTTTTGTACCATTAAGTTCCCACACAAATGTCCCACAATTTTGGCTGAAGTTGGTTGAAGTCCATTTGCCTCGGCATTTTGCAATGCTGAGTCTATTTTTGATTGCTGTGGGGTGATAGAGAGGATTACACCTATTAAAAATTTGTCACATTTAGTGGTTTAGGACATTTCACTTGAAGCAGTTTCCTGAATGAAGAGACTCTTTCATGACCTATGATCTTTGCACAACATGTATCATAACTCAGAGAGATGTCTTTATGTCTTCACAAACTGATGTTTGGGCAAAGTAAATGGCAGAACATCTAGCATGAAAAACTAGTCGGCATACTGTATTTCAATGATATACTCTATCTCTCATTTCTAATAACCATTAAGATATGCCACATGGGGTTTAGGAAAATGTTAACAGAATTAAACACTTATCACAACAAAAAAATTCCAAATGCTTATTGGGACCTTTTTGAATAGCTGCCAGTAAATAAGGCACATTGACCAGGGAGTTGCTCTAGCAACACCCTGCATTGACATACTGCATAATCATCACCACTAACTATGCCATTCTGATGGGATTCTTTAATTTGTAATCAATTAAGCTATATTGTATTAACTTTGTATATAAATGAAACCTTGCTTTTGTGGAAATTTCCTCAAAGGAAAAGGTTTGTTTAATCAACCCAAATTGTAGACAGTGCTTAAAAAATATTTTTGAAAGAAGTAGCAAATCAGACTCTCTGGTAACAGACTGTGGTAGCCTGATGGGATTTTGTATGAGCCTGACAGCCTCCTTCAATTGTACATTACATTGTGAATGCAATTTCCTTTTGTACCGTATATTCTGTAATAAACGCCCCCGGGGGCGTTACATTTTTGAAAAGGGGGGCGTTTATTTGAGGGCATATTGTAATAAAAAATTAACTTATCGGCATCGGTAAAACTCTGCCATTCAACCCATCATTACCACCGATTATTTGTAAACTGAAAAAAGGGCACAAATATACCTGAAACTTGCTCTTAATTTCGTTAAAATTCCTGTGTTTATACCGTACTCAATCCTTCCCGCCAAAACGGAATGCATTGATAAGCACAAACGTATAAATTATACCCCTGCCATGAGCGCGATCGTTGGTTATTTTCCCCATAACAATGTAGTATAACCTGCAATTGTATTCCTTGCAGTCTGTAAAAAGTGCCGCGTAAGTTGCTGTGCAATTTGTTCTGTACAAAAGCACAAGTACAGTACAGTACAGACTATCCGAGCCGCAGTGTTTGGCTGTATTCCCAAGTCCCAAAGCTTACCATGAATATCTGTGCACGTTTTGTACACGTAGCACCTAGAATCTTTGGAAGTTCGGTGGTTATTATCCTGCATAAATTAAGCCATTTCTCGCATTCCTTCTGCAATGTTATTTGCAGTAGGACTTATGAAATGTGAACGTCATCGCCAACGAAAACAGTGATGCACGTGGTCTCATGCAGGCTACTTCTTCGCCCACGCACTTACGTGCGTGTCCGTTTTTACCGCCAAACAAGGCATCATGTTTTCCTCGGTGACATCATATATGCATACGATCCATTGCAAAATTTAAATTGCCCCTGCATCGTGATTGGTTCAAATGCGATGATTCTAGCCAGCCAATCACAACTCGCGCCATCGCCTATGTGATTAGTGTGTGAAAATACTATGCCTCGAGACGAATTTTTCTATCGAGTTTTTATGTGATACGACGATCACATTTCATATGCTGATATAACCGGCTAGCGCAGCCGGGCGAGCCCCGTGCTAAACTCAACAAGAAACGACATCACAAATCTCTGCGTACTTGGATTTTTCGGGGATTTCACTTGGGTGCATTTCAATTGCAGATTATTTTCAAACAAGACCTAAGTTTTGGACAAGAACTGCTAAAAAATTAAGGGAATATTTATATCCGTAAGGAACCATAGGATACGTACGTTAATCAGGTGCGATTGTTTTGCTGCCCCAGAACCGCTAAGATTATTATGATTGCGTATTTCTACATGGCCTCATTAAAGCGGGACTCTACAGTACATTATTAACGCAACTACAACCCAGTACAGTAAAATACTGCAAATGTTCCGACATGATTGGGGGATGAAAACTAAACAGAGAGCTAAATTATCAAAGGGTATGTGACATCGACTGAAAACAATCCTAATGTATTAACGATTGGTTTATATCTCCACATTTGAAAAGAAAATATGAGGCCTACAAAAATGATATTCCATTCGCAAAACAAACGGAACGATTCCCAATATTTTTCAACTTGAACGATATGCACAAAGCAAGGGGCGCGTACTTTAGAGACAAACACGTGTCTTCCCTCTTTCTAATAATCGGTAATCGGCATCGGGCCGACTGTTAAATTAAATAATGATTATGCATAACTGGTCAAACACTAGCTTTATCTGTGGTTTGGGCCTGTAGTGCGGGAGGCCTTGGCCTACGCAGTTGTTAAAAATTTGAGGGGGGCGTTTATTAGAGGGGGAGCGTTTATTACAGAATATACGGTATCTTGGGTAGCCAAATGGGCTTTTCAGTCATGAATGTTGATGCCCCACCCTAGAAGAAAGGGGTCCAGGGCAACTGGCACATAAGATTTCTTGGGAGTGGTCCTGGTCAACATTGTCAACTGTGACTAATGGAGATACAGTATTGGTAGTATATCCCTTTGAGTCACATGTCACACAAAGTAGGTACAGTGCCATCCAACAGAGATTTACCACATTGCTAGATAGAACTCAGAACAAAATGGTGCTGTCCAATAATAAATATCGGGCCTCGATTTTCAGAAAAATTTATGGTTGTCCTTCGGACAACCAATTCAGTATTTTTAGCAGTCCGACAGAAAATTTGGTTGTCCTAAACATTTTTGCGCACAATTTCAGTACAAAACACTAACTGGGATTACATATTATTGGTGTCAAAGAATAAAAGAAACAATTTTTGCAAAACAAAAACACTTGAAGTCTCAAATTGTACGATGAAAAAAGTTGAAAGAGTTGATTAGCCAGCAGTATATACTTCTTCAATCAACAAAAAAGGTAGCTGCTTGAAAAAAATTCACTGTGAGAGAAAAATGGTTGTCCATTGGACAACCAACTTCCAACTTTTGGTTGACCGTATGGAATTTTAGTTGTCCCGGACAATCGGACAACCACGAAAATCGAGCCCTGAATATGGGTGGGAAGAGGCAGAGTTGGTACATCCACATATGGTCTTTTATTCCTGTAGTTGAAGCCAGTCTCATTTTTAGCAACAGACCGCAGCCAGACTTACCACTTAAACATTAATAAAGTTTCTTTGATTATGTGAATTGTTGCCTTATTTTAAATTCAATGTTACATTTCTATCATGTTCTTTCCTTTCTTAGCAGTTTATGTTAATTTGTAAGCTCCTATCTTGCTGTTACAATGTATAACTACAAAAAAAAAATACAAAATACAGAGATTACAAATGGTATTATCTTCTCAACTGGTGGCAGTCTTGTTGCTCTATACTTTGATTTAACTTTCAATCAAATTTATATTTCAAACAGTGTATCTCTTAGCAGGACACTCTTTCCGGATTGTCCTGTGTAAAGACAGATGCCTCCTGGGGGTCTAAATTGAACTGACTGTGAACTTGTCCATCAATTCTTTGCAAGTTAATTACAATTCACTGCAACAACAAGTAGAGGAAGATGATAAAATCTATAAGGGTTCCTACACACAGGTGCAGTACATAAGACTGGAAAAAAATTTTACTTTCCAGAAAGTGAGAAAATTATTTCCCAGGGAAGGAGTAGTATTTACCACAATTGTCCATATACTTTCATAAACAGAAAAGTGGAATTTCCCTCCAAATGTAAAACAAAATTCCTCCAAAATGCCCACACTTCCTGGGTAGGAACCTCCAAGCTTCTAATTTTTTCCACCCTGTATACAATGTCTTTCCTACACTTGAAACATTGACATCTCTGAAAACGGAATGTTGCAAATGTACTTCAGAGAGAGTTCCCCAAAATGCCATGGTTTGGGGATCTATGAGCCCAGATACTTACCTCCTATTTACATATGTAGTCCCTACTTACTGGCAGTTAGTCCCTGGCAAGCTTCTTATAAGTGCAGTGGCTCCGGGTGACCTCCAACAAATGCCGCCCAATGACATCCTCTTATTATGGGATTTCATATGTAAACAGGACGTAATGACTGGTATAAATGTAGATCTGGTTTGCTTGAAATATGCACAATTATCTGCAAGTTTACTACAATTTATTGCAAGGAATAGTAGAGGGGGGTATAAAATATTTTGTACACCTGGCCTAGACTAACAACTTCTTTCTCACGACACATCAGGAAACGACTCCTTCTAGCTAGTTCTGTACGACACTACAGTGTTTGCCTGGCAGTCAGAGAAAGGGACCAGGGAATGTAATTCGGTGAAAGCACTCTATGGTCATGTAGACCTTATGCATATGTCACACAGCAAACAAAAAGGAGGCCTTCTATGACATCTGGTTTGGACACCAAAATGACTGCTGTCTCGTAGTAACATTTGAAGCAATGTGCTTCAAAACCCTATGAATCAGGCTTCAAAAACATTCATGATGGCAACATTCCATGACCCTTTACGACTTTTCAAGGACCTTGACAGATTTTCCAAGACCTTTAAAAATTGTACAATCCCATATTTCCATCTTTTTTTCCACCAAAAATTGTAAATTGTATCTGTACATTGAAACAAGCAGTACAAAAAGTTCACTTCCCAAAATTTCCAAACTTTTCAAGGACCTTTTAAAAAACTGCTGATTTCTGCTAACTTTCCTGATCTGGAAATTCAAATTTCAATTTTCCCTGATTCCAGGATTTTCAAGACCTGTACAAACCTTCAGATCTGTTTGCCTACTTCATTTAAGGGTAGCAAGTTGTAAATTCTATGCAAAGTTAATTGCAAAAATTTCCTACTTACTTTTTGCGACACTGCTATTTCAAAGTTTCACTCAGACCGGTAGGTAACAATGCCTCATTGCCAAATTTATTAAAATCTGGCAAGTGAAAGGACCAGTTGGCAATCCTGAACCAAACACAGAAATGGCTTGCACTTACCTTGGATTTCCTCTGAGGGCAGCATGATGAAGTGCGTTGAACCCATTGTTGTTGGTCACACAGATGTCAGCATTGTGATCCAAGAGAAGTGAGAGGATGTCATCTCTCTTCTTACTGATGGCATCATGAAGAGGTGTATCTCCCTCTGAATCCTGCAGATGAACAATACAATAGAACAAAAGTTACTTCCAAAATATTTTGCTTGTTTTAAAGGTCAAGACTAGTCCCCCAAATTTATTTTGAATCAACAGCTAAATATCAAAATTTTCTCATTATTTTTCTTCAAAGAAGCTTTCTTTATATTTTATGACTCCAATATTGCATATATAAGCAATTAATTTAGGTAAATTACACAATAGAGGAGCAAAAATGTTGTCACATGACTCTAAACAGCCAATCATGAAACATGACAGTCCACTACACTACTTCCAGTTGGGGTGACTGCTCTTGCCCTTTAAGGTAACAACTACATTTTTGGAATCAAATATTTATTGACATAGGATAGTAGATTATTCAAAATAGGTCAGGACAGTTCCCCTCTTTTTAAGAAAAATATTTGTAAAGATTTTTTCTAAAGATTTCTAAAGATCTTTAGAACTGAAAATTCAACTGTTCCTTGTAAATTGCAGCTTTGCTGTGATTTGTTCATCCAAAACTTTTAAAACTTTAATGAGTCCATACCTATTATTGCATATTTTTAGGAGATGAAGCTATTCCTTAATTACTTTATTCCTAAAGCCATGTTGGTGCTTTTTCAAATGTCATTTCTCCCTTTAAAATGTAAATTCCATTCCATCATAATTTGATATTCAAAAAAGTGAACTTTGTATTATTGTGACCCCACGATGAATGCATCTTTGCAACCTCAAGATTGGGAAACTGAGAACTAACCCTAAAATTGGTTTATAATTTTGTTAGCCCATCCTTTATCTGTTATTTGACCAAACCTTCAGAAGACATTTCATAATTGACTCTTTCTGGAGTGGGGAGGGGGGTTGACTAGGCCTTGAGTAGTAAGTTTATAGTGGTAATCAGGTAATAGCTTATTAATGTGTTGCATTTATTTTCTTTCTATGAAACCCCTTTTTTTTTTTGGCCTTCTTTTGTTTCTCTTAGGGAGTGACACTTCCCGATAAACCCTAAAGAATTTCAAAGTGCACTCCCTATCACACCTTATGTTACTTATCTGCTAATGTTACTTAAAGTAATTATTGTGTTGTGATAAACCAAATAAATGAATGAATGAATGAATGAAAAATTCAGTTTTGATTTTTTTTTAAGTCTCCACATGCAAAATGGTGAAACATTTGTGCCTTTATCAAACTTTGGTCATGAAGGATTTAAAGAGCAAGAGCAGTCATCCCAAATTGAAGTAGTGTAGAAGACTGGCCAGTTTCATGATTGGCTGTTGAGAGTCATGTGACAATGTTTTTTCTCTTCAAATGTGAAATTTACTAGAAATAACTGCTTGGTTTACCTTGAATATGCAATAGTAAAGTCATAAAATGTAATGAAAGATACTTTGAAGAGAAATGAGACAAAAATTGTGTTATTTAGCTTTTTCTTCCAAATAACTTAAGGGGACTGCTCTTTAACTTTTAACCCCTACCCCATGGCAATGCATCTGATCAAACAAAATGGCATACCACCTACTACAACATCTAAAGCTCTCACCAGTAAGCATTCCCCCAAGATATTTATATCAAGTACCCCCTTCTTAAACAAAACCTTCAGACCAAGAACATTAAGGAAGGTACGTTTGATTGACGAGGACAAACTGTGATATAACTCTACCACTGCTGACAACTCGAAAAGAAAAATAATAGAAGAGCTATACATCACTATTATTAACAATAAAGCTCAAGAAGGGGTGATTAGCTAGTGTCCTTCACATACTTATGATGCATAGCATAAACCCAATGGTGGTTAACTTCCAAAAATTTAATTACTATCAGTGGGTGGTACTTGCAATGCAGTTTATATGATATCCCCATGTGATTATTCCAAACAGTACCCCATTGGTGGTAAAATTTATCGCTACGGTGATGAGCTATGTCAAATCCATGGTCTCTTGCCCCTTGTTACAGTAGCTGTCCACTTTTGCCCAGGGGGGATATGTGTACAAGAAGAATTAATTGGCTTTAAAATTAGACAAAAGAAACAAAGACGTTTTTGCAGAGGATCAACCGTCATAGTTTATCACCACTCTGTCATTTTTATGTGACCGCTGAATTGGCATTCAGTGACAACAACAATCTCCCTTCTAAACGATTTAAAGGTACTTTAACAGCAAAGTTCCTTTTGAAGCCCCTGGTCCTATCTTGTAGTAATTAATAACAAAAATTCTCACATCTAGAAACTGACCACAAAGGTCGTGCTAAATCCTGCATTTAAATGCCACAAATGGGGCCAGTTCTGGAGGGAGAAAATGGTCATCAGCAGAAGCAATAGCAAGTTATACTTTTGGAATCTTTGATCATATCTTCCTTACTTCTTTTACTTTAGTTATGCTTCTTGCCTTTTAACCCTTTACTGTTGTTTGGGTCCTTTTGGACCCATGCGGAGAGCTCGGCTGTCACCCTCTTTACTGTTTCACGCGGAGCTCAAAACTGCGAGTAGCTACCCGAAAATTCGGCCACAACAACGAGACAATAGTTTAAGGTCATGGGGTCAATGGCCTACGAAGCCGATGCAGGGCAGGCTACGTCCGCTTCTCCGCCCACTCCCGAGGCGCGCAAATATGCCCCGATCGGAGCACAACAGTAAAGGGTTAATTGTGACCAACAAAATACCTTTTCCTTAAAAAAAAAATCTTTTGTTGCATGTAAAGGCTACCATGTCTGAACTAAAGTACAAGTGGGTTAAGTGTAGTTGACCCACCATAAGATTAAATATGAGAAAGAGCCGACAATATGAAGTAGTGGGTTAATTACAATAGGCCCACCATAGGATAAAATGTGAAAAATGGCCCAAACTAGTACTATGGAGAAGTGGGTTAATTACAGTTGGCCCACCATAAGATATAATGTGAGAAATAGACCACAATATGGAGCAGTGGGTTAATTACATTTGACCCACCACTGGATACAATGCAAGAAACAGCCCACAATATGAAGTAGTGGGTTCATTACATTTGACCCACCATAAGATGTAATGTGAGAAATAGTCCACAATATGGAGTAGTGGGTTAATTACAGTTGGCCCACCATAGGATATAATGTAAGAAACAGCCCACAATCAGAGCTGCCAACATTGAGGTCTTGAAATCAGGAAGATTTATGTCATATATCAGGAAGATTTCTGGGATTTGTGTGTATTTCAATGGGGAAAATTCTGTTCTCAATCAGGAAGATTTAATATTTTGCATGTTTGAAGGTGAAATTTTCAGGAAGTCTTCTGCAGAATCAGGAAGACTTGGCAGCTCTGCACAATATGGAGTAGTGGGTTAATTACGGTTGGCCCACCATAGGATATAATGTAACAAACAGCCCACAATATGGAGTAGTGGGTTAATTACAGTTGACCCATCATAAGATGCAATGTGAGAAACAATCCACAACAGAATATGACATCAATCTGCCAAAGCGAAATGTAAATTGAGGCTTATCAGCTCCTGGCGAGGTTGTGAGAAAAAGCCATCCCTCAAAAGGAATGTGATGTGATAGAGTAGTAAGTCAGCCCACAAAAAGATAGGAAATAATGCAATCAGCCCAAACAAGAATGTAATGTGAGGTCAGGCTGATTAGTCTTTGACAAGGCATAAAGGAAGTCAGCCCTCATAGGTTGTTAAGAGTGAATCTAATCAGCCCACAAAAGGATATGAAGTTGATCCACCCACAAAGTGGTGAGTCACATAACAGCAACGCATTGAATCAGAGCATAGACAGGAGTTTAGTTAATCATTCCAAATGGGGACATGAAAGTGAGGTCAGCCCTCAAAGGGTGATAAAGTCTAATCGGTTTTTGTTAAACAGCATGTGGAGTAGTTGGCCCTCAACAAGACACACAATGAGTAAGGCACATGACAAAGGTCCCAGCACATATGGTATTCCTAAATGATCATCATGATGCTGCAGGGGCAACAGTATCTTATGAAAACAATTATTCAATAGTGCTTTATGAAGGTGAATTATGTAGGGAAGTAGGTCACAAACCTCTAGCATTGCCACTAGAGCAGCATCACTTCATAGCAAACTTCAATACAACAACAGTCACATGAATGTTACCAGCAATAGCACAAGGGGCATTTACATACATATATCACAAAGGCAAATTTCAAAGTCAGTTACCTTTTGTTGTAGTTACAGTATCGAGAATGTATGGGACTCCAGACAATTCTTCTACATAATCCCATATCCTTGTCCCCCATCACCCATGATCACCCCACCTCATCCCATCCTCCATCATTTCCTCTCAGATCCCATACCCCAAACAACCCCCTTTCAAATTAAATCTTACTACAGCCACATATACAGTATGTATCCTCTATACCTATTATGAAGTCCACTTTCCCTACCCTCATCCCAAAGACTCTGAAAATGGAACCTACTGCAGTTGTTCGTGGTGCTCCGCATAAACAATGGAGTAGGGAAAACAAAGCAGTAAGCCACAACTGGAAAAATGGCAGCGGTCAGCTCAACTTGAACAATAGTCCATTTGGAAACTGGGCCGTAAAACTCTAACTAACTAACTAACCTAACCTTCATCCCCCTCCCCGACCCCTTCTTTCCTTCAGTCTTGTTTTATGTGAATAAGCAATTCCAAAAACTATCTGTTTTTGCTAGCAATATTACTGGTTACTCTAAATTGCCATTGCCTCATGAGTGAGTAACACCTGTTTTTGCTAGCAATATTACTGGTTACTCTAAATTTCCAATGCCTCATGAGTGATAATACATTAATAATTGCATGTAGACTAATTTCCAAAAATACTTTTCCGCTTCCTGGCTCAATGATCCCCCCTCCCCAAGATTAATTATGGATACGGTTTAAAATGTACCTCAAGTTAGAAATATAAAAAATATAACAGCATGAAAAATGAATTCTAACAGATTAACCCCAACCTTCATAGAACATTCCTAAGCTTAGATATGAAATGTTGAAGTTTATTCATTTAAAACAAACTGGATGCATTGTTCAATAATTTGTGACGTTCTTGTTGTACAACTCAAATGGCCTGCTTTGTTTCCCTTTAAAATTAAAAATGTTTTATGACCTTGAACACTTGCTGTTTGTTTGTATAGCATGTTGCTCAGAGAGGGCTTAATTAATTATGTCACCCCATAAGCGTAAAAATGCTATAACACCTTGAGGTATAAGGTGCAGTAACTTTAAGAAATACAAAGAGTGCAACTTAAGTAGTTCAACAATGACATCACAAATTATTGCACAATATGCTATTTAATTTGAATGAATAATTTTCCAACATTTTATATCTTGGATCAATACTGTCCTATGATAATGGGAGTTGGACTGTTAGAATTCATTTTCCATTCTGTTTAATATATACTTATGAATTTTTTAACTTGAGGTACACTTTAAAAGAAGGGTTTGAAGGTCCAATCCTCTCACCCCAAACTACACTTCTTGTATGGGGTAACAGAAACTCTCCATAGGCTTAGCTTTTTGGATTGATTGCTAATTCAAATAATGAAGAGTACCAAAGCTTATATTACACAGCATGAACTGTACTGGGAGTGTTTTGGTGGTATCTACACATTGAGCTTTTCTTTATTCACCCTGAAGCAATATAAACTGAGATTGTGTCTGAATGAGGGTTAATTTCAGACAATAGTGGGAGGGGCTTAAATAAGAAAGTTAGGAGAATTAACACTGTTTGGGATGAGAATTGGGCCTTTAAGGTCATATCACATGTTGATATGTTAGAGGGTACTTACTCTAAGCATTTTGGTCATGAGGAATTTCTTACCCAATTAGATATTTCACCCGAGTCCCCACCAAAAGGGAGGTTTGGTGGGGTATTCAAATTTTACCCGACTTCCTGCTTAACTCATTCAAGCAAGCTCCAAGAAACCACAAGTTTGATAAGAGGCAGCTAGAGGAAGATGGGAACAAAGACTGAATAATCACAGCCAGATTGCCACTGTTTGCAAGGTGTGAAAGACAAGCAGTAGGGCAATTTTTTATCTGGTTTTTGTTGACCTTCGTTCACTGAAGCAAAAAGGTGTGGACACAGTTTTTATAGGCAGCGAAATTCAACATGGTGAAATTTGCATTGAAATCCAATGTGTGGTTCTCAAGATATTAGCAGGTAAAGTTGCCACATTTTCAACAAGAAGTGAGCTTGAAGCAAGCACATGTTACATCATATCCCCCCATTAATGAACAGTCTTTTGTTTTTCTTTAAACTTAACAGCTTATTTTCTCCTCAACAATGCCATGTTATTAGAAAAGAAAATTTTGCATGAGTGGCATGAGAACTTTACAAACTTTGCATTCCCCTAAGGGAGTCCTATTCCAATTAACTTCAAAGTCAACACAACAATGGGAAAAAACAAAGGGAAACAAAGCATTTTATTTCAATGTGAGGAAGTGATAAAATCTCTGCTGCCCTCAAGCTCACTTTTGGACACAAATCTAGTCACTTTATTTACTGATATCAAGAAATGTATGTCCAATTTGAATGGAAATTTCACCACACTGTGCAGATTTGGTTCCTCTTCCACGTATGAAAATCAATTTTGTTCCTAAATTTCCCCTTTAAGACTTTCAAGTCTTAAAACCTAATGCTTCAGGAAGGATAAACCTATATAGAGAATCCTAAACTCCTCTGACAGTGCTTCTATCATGGGGGTGTTCAATGTCAAAACTTTACCACCCCCATGTTCACCACATGACGTCTTTAATGTTCAAAAAGTGGGTGAATCATGTTGTGCCCACATTTTCTGATCCTACAAACCATTTCTGGTCATCCTGGTAAAACTCTGGCAGAATCAGAGGCAGGCATTCCTCCACTGTTTCAGCACCTTTGTACCGGAAGATCAGCAGCCCCCGGTTCGGGATGTCTCGTCATCCCAAGACACTTTCTGGTCACAGCATGCAATGGCTAGGCAGGAATCCCTGGAATGTGGGCTATGGAGTAGGGACTCCTCTCTTATGAAGAGATAAGAGACGGTCGAAATCAGCTGGTTGATGAGACAAGAGTTTGGTGAGAAGACATTAGACCTGTCTGGGGCATGCAAGGTTAACGATGTGTGAAGTTAACGCACTTTGATAGTAACAGTTCTCCCATAATAGCACATCTGGCCTGTGGGTTTTTACCAGCTTTTCATGCAATGCTCTTTACAATCCATTCCTTAAGAAGTCAACGTAATAAGTTATCATAGAGGGTTTCTTCATCGCTACGCACGACCCCTCCAGAGAACCACAATGCCCTTTCCCTACCTTCCAAGTATGCAGGCTGGATTCCCAACCAACATGTGTAGAGTTCTCGCTGGGCCGTAACTCATAAATGCATTAGAGCGATTGTATATTTAGAAAGCCTTTTGGGGCCCTGATTTCACCTCTAAGTGTATGTAAGAAGACACAGTGGGAAATGCTCACATCTTACATCTGGTGGCTATCGAAAGACTGAGAGATGATTACTTAAAGAATTAGACTTGACATGACAAAGTACGACACAGGGTAGGGGTAACTCAGAGTGGAATTCCGAAAGTCCAGCAATCGGCAACCAGAGTTTGAAGAATACTTAACGCTAATGACCTGCATTGTTTTCCAATCTTGGAGGTCAACCAGGGGTATCTTGAACAAGGTGAAGATCTGAGGCCTCTCACAAAATTCTGTTCAAACTTATATAAGATTACATATTATCACATCTCTACCCTATGGCACATCTGCCTTAGTGTATGAAACACATGGCAACTCTAGATTGGGGCTCATTGAGTTAATACAGATAACTCACTAGAGTGTGAAAAGGTCACTACCCCATGACAATGCAAATAGTTACAGTGGCAAAATCAGCCAAGTTTTATACCCAGCTATTACAGAGAAAGTTAAAATTTGGAATTTTGTACTGTTCCTAACTTGTAACCGTTTTACGCATAATTTGAAAAAAGTCTCTGGTCATGAATTTTTGAAAACCAAATTGAATCTTTAAGTACTCACTCGTTGAACAGATATTTACATGTAGGAAGAGAGATCTTCTAAGTTTGACGTTTTGTCATTGATATGTGATGAAGCCTCAACAGGTTTGGAAAAATTTGTTGAATTTCATGAACCAAATTTATGAGCTGCTTTTAAGTTTTCAAATTTTACACTTAATTTAAGTATATCAATGGAGATTCTGCAAGAGCTTTAAAAGAAGGGTTTAAGAGCACATCAGGATTTAGTGTGTTAGAGGGGTACTCATTCTAAGCATTTTGGTGAAATTTGCATTGCAATCCAATGTGTGGTTCTCAAGATATGAGCATGTAAAGTTGTCACATTTTCAACAAAAAGTGAACTTGAAGAAAGCACATATGGCATCACATCCCCACATTAGAGCACAGTCTTTTGTTTTTCTTTAAAATTCGGACTTGATTTTCTCCTCAACAATCACACATTATTAAAATGTGATTGCATAAGTGGCATGAGAACTTTACAAACTTTGCATCCCCCACACGGAGGTCCTATTCCTATTAATTTCAAGGTCAACAAAACAGTCTGATAAAACAAAGTGAAACAAAGCATTCCTTGTCAATGTGAGGAAGTAAAAAGCTCTGCTGCCCTTAAACTCACTTTTGAACACAAATCTACTGACTTCATTTTCCAATATCTCAAGAAATACATGTCCGATTTGAATGAAACTTTCACAACACTGTGTAGATTTGGTTCCTCTTTCACATATGAAAATTAAATTTTTGCTGAAACCTTCCCTTTGATGGAAGGTAATAAAGGAAGTATTTAAGCAAAGGCTAAGGGCAAAAATTGATAATCATTTATAATGACAGCCGTACAATATTTGCAGATTGCAGAGGAACCTGCATTTTACACTCATGAGTCAAATTGATACCAAATGAATGATTATTAAATCACACCTCATCCTGAAAAAAATTAGTACAATGTTAATTTGACAGGACAGAAGTCACAGAGATTTCGACATCAATGATTATCTCTTCTAATGTTGCCTGGACACATTAATTACTCTCACGGGTGAACCCTCACACACAAACTCCAATGTAGTGTGTCATGGAAATAACATCTGCAGAGGTCATTAAGATGTTACGTCACAATGTGTAATTTTGCATAATTTACGGCCAACATGCATGAAGACACAAAAGCAATTAAATGATGGTACATCTGTAGCTTTACTTTGCTGTGCCATTCCAAATGAGTTCATTGGCACTTGTTTATGGAACAGTTGCTTAGCAACAGCCAAGCAATAGCATTTCAAATGATCACATTGCAAAATGTGCAGATATCAACTCCTTGCAACTAAAGTAAGAACATGTCTGCACTAGATATTTTTAAGGGTAACCTCCTGTTACTGAAATGTAAATAAGTATAACCTAGTATTCTGATTCATGAATGACTGTTTCCTTGGCAACTACTTGCCTGCACTTGAAGAGAAAGGCTTCATACTCAAAACTCGCATTTCCAGCAGTTACATTGTATTGGACTTACACTCACAGTTCTGTACAATTGCCTGTACTTGTTCTCATGAGGATGGATTTTTACTCATACTAACAGATCCTGGTTACACTATAATGTACTAACAGTTCTATGCTATTATACTTGTATAATTTGTGATCTTGAATAAACTTGCGCAGACACCCATTCTCACATTTCCAACAGTTACATTCAATTAAAGGTACTTCTACAGGAATGTGTAATAAGTTTGTTACTTGAAGTTTTCTACAATTGTCTATACTTGTATGCAATTTGTGATCTTGAATGAACTTGTGCTCAAACTCATATATCCACATTTCCGGCAGTTATACTGTAAGAGCCTTGTACAGTAAAAAGCTTATACCAACAGTTCTGTGCTATCATCACTATTTGTATTTGTTAGAATGGATTTGTACTTAGACTCATTTTCACATTTCCAGCAGTGATAATGTGAGGGACTTGAAATGAGTATCCCGTACCCACAATTCAGTGCTATTCCTTGTACTTAAATCTGACAGAATGGCTTTGTACTCATGATTCACAACAACTCTATGATTTAGGAATTTACAAGACCTAATTCTGACCTCCTTTTTATCTCCAAAACTACCTGGATTAGGAATCTTTCAGTCCCTGATGCTTTCTTCCAATTTCACCTCTGTAATCCAAACTATACCCACAAGAAACCCTGATAAACCAATAGCATCAAGAGAGAGGACACCCTTTCTCCCCACAACCAGGAGCAAGTACTCCCTAATTCATCCTAATTCTTGCTTGTATCAAGCAAGGCCCTCCCTGTACAACCTCTAAAGCTTTGGTTTTTTCTCCATTTCCCCAATGAATAAGAGGTTAATAGAGGGGTGATGTAATTCTCTTCTTACCTATACAGCTCAACCTTGATGTAAAATACTAATAACAACGTCATGCTTCTAAACAAATCCAAGACCAAGCAAACTGGATATAATCTACCGCATCAATTTTCTTCCTATGGTCCAGATTTTATTTTTTGCAGATGCAAAATATTGCTTGAAGGGGAAATGCAGTCACCCCAAATTAAAATAGTGTAGTAGACTGGACATCCTGTTTTATGATCGACTCTTTGAGCATTACACAACAATATTTTTTTCCTCAAATGTGAAATCTACCAGGAGTAACTGCTTGGTTTGCCTTGAATGTGCAAAATTGAAATCATAAGATATTATGAAAGATACTTTGAAGAGGAATAAGAAAATTGCAAGATTTAGCTGTTACTTCAAATTAAGTTTTGGGGGACTGCTCCTGAACTTTAAAGGTAATGAGCAGTCCTCCTAAACTTATTTTGAAGGAAAAGCTATATAACACAATTTTCATCTTATTTCTCTTCAAAGTATCTTCCATTATACATTGCATGACTTTACTATTGCATATTCAGGGTAAACCAAGCAGTTGTTTCGGGTAAATTTCACATTTGAAGAGAAAAAACATTTTCACGTGACTCTCAACAGTCAATCATGAAACTGGACAGTGTACTACACTTCTTCAATTTGGGATGACTACTCCTGCCCTCTAACTGTTCAAGTACCAACAGTGATAACTTTCTTGTTTGCAAAATCATCAATTCCTTCATGTTTTCCAATTTCCGTTTAGGGAGAAGGGGGTTGGATTGGGGATCGAGTGTCAAGGAGGATCATACAATGTTCTCCATTTCTTTCAAGGTTTAGAGGCAAAAGGTGGGAGTACAAATGCTTATAATGCTGCTATCTGCATCTCCTCGTCAACCTCTTTGCCAATGGTCTGACCACCA
Source organism: Holothuria scabra (assembly GCA_037179385.1). Lineage (NCBI taxonomy): Eukaryota > Metazoa > Echinodermata > Holothuroidea > Aspidochirotida > Holothuriidae > Holothuria > Holothuria scabra. The sequence goes on from CM074191.1 coordinate 5,592,613, forward strand.
ACTGTGAGACATTGTTTGTTGGTATTAAAAAATAAATTCAACAGATAATCGAATTTGAGAACATTATTCTACTTGTGAGTCGATGCCACTCAACTTTCTAAATATTTGAATTCTGTACTCCTACTGAAATATAATCTGAGAATTCTTGATTACTAGGTCTCTCTCTGTGTCTGATGTCACGTATGTCAGGCAGCATGTTCAGAGAGAGCTACTGTAATTACATAAAGCAGCAACGTGAAAGTGGCTGACAGGATGCCATCTAATAGACTGGGGCGGTGGTATTAAGGGGTGCTAAAGGCCTAAGGATAGTGTCTCCATTTGTTTTATTAGTAGTTATAATTATTTCAGGATTGGCATGTGAGATGAGGTAACCTACTTTATAAATACCAACTGATTGTGGAAGTGTTGATCGTTTGTATGATGGATGATGGGAGAAACAAAAAGGTAGGAAATTCTTCCTCCAGGTACTGTAGTAACAATGTTCTTGTTGAGTGTAAAATGACACCTAGAGGATAAAACAGTGAATATCTACATTTGATTAATAAGTAATAAGTATGTTACACTTAATTTGCTATCAAGTTTTGAATTGTTATCAAGTGTGAACAAGTTCCATTGACATGCAGAGAAGTTCAATCTCTCAGGCAGTGTGGAGACAACAATGGTGTCAGGTGGGTAAGTAAGGAAGGCATGGCAGAGACAACAGGTACAGATCTACTCCCTCCACCCATTCCATGCATACTCCACCCCCCCTCCCCCACCTTTGGTCAGATAAATTTTGTCGGGGAGCCCCTATTTTACAACTGCGACAAGTCTACCCCAATGATTTCCATGATTTAACTCCCATACCAGGAACAACTTTCTATAATACTCAAAATATTCTTCAATCATATTAGTGGCTTTTCCTTCAAAATAAATATCGATTTCTCAAATTTTCTTTGCAAACAGAATAAATCAGTCTTCTTATCTTTCTACAAACTCCTCATCTCTGCAGGGGCTTCAGGTTGCCTACATACATTGGAGGACATAGACCCCACTCTCACCAGTAAATGTTAGTACGTGCCACTGATTTCTGGATAAAAGCAGAGGAAGGGTAAAGGAGGGGAAAGGCTTTAAATATTCAAAAGTGACATAAAGGAGTAATATGAATATTAATCATGCCAGACCTGCCAACATTTTAGATCCAGAAATAGGAACACAAGATGTGTATCTTTGCCGGCACAGAGGAGGGGTATAAGGGGTGGGTGTCCCCCTCCCCTTTGAAGAATTTTTGACTTTTAAGAAACTATAAATCCAAAATGATGGCATGATCCAAGAACAAATATCGGTGCTCAAATCAAACAAAAATTGAAGGTTACGCTAACACTAATCATCTTAAGCAAGGCCTAACTAAGCCTAGCCTACACATTTAGCTAAAAAATTTGAAAAATAACACCACACCGATGCACCACCTGGCAATTTGCTTTACAGTATTGACCTATCAGACTAACTATTAAGTGTACTGCTAGGCTAGGCCTAATGTTAGGCTACTTCCCTAGTTGTTATCAAAACAGAACAGGATAAAAACAGGTCAATACCAGTGGTCCACACTTTGTGTTTGTATTTCAGGGGAAGAAAGGAGATGATGTATTGTAAGTTATGTTGATCTCAGACCACTTTTTTTCTGCTAAGCTTCCACACAGTTTTTTCATCCACCACTCCAGATCTGACATGACCCCATGAACGGATCCAAAGTTAAACAGCTTTCACGGTGCAAAATTCATTTCAATTAACAATTTTGCATGATGTTCTCATTTTATCAGACAATTTTCAAACGCTATGCATTGCTTTTGGTTTAAAAGAAGGAAAATTTTAAAAAAGATGAAGAATTTTAAAGAATAATTTACCAAAAAAAATGTAGAAAAAGGGTTAAGATTAAAAAGTTGGGATATGAAAGAGTCACTTTAATGTTGCCCTCAACTTTATTTCACTATATCAAGAGTCTTTCTGACTATAACTCAAATGAAAAATAAACCTTCCTATGTCCCTTCTGAAATATACATCAACTCCGTACCCCATTTCTCATCAACTTTGTCTCTTGGTTCTCGTTGATGACTACTTTCAAGAGTTTCCTCATCCGGAAGAAACATCTTACCATAAAAATGTAAACAAATGCTAAACGACCTGATCGCCGACCATTGACTAACTTAAGCTACTTGAAGATGAACATGATCTGAGTCACTCAGTGTTGCCATGGTAACAACACTTCATTCATAATTGAACTCATCACCATCAACTTGATGCTGAGTAACAGTTTAAGAGTACGTCATCACTAAATATTCTTTCTTAATAATCCTAAGAGATCATAATTGGATATGACAATAGGGACTGTTATGGACTTAGATACCATTAAACCATGGAACATTAAAACTGAAGGTGACAGTTTAGGAAAGAGGGCATCCTCCATTAAGCAAGAAATATTTTTATTTTACAGAAGCAACAACAGAGGAACAGTATTTAAAATGAAAGAACGTGGGCTAATTAGCAACAGCTTGTGCACAAGGACACCACAATCAGGTCATGTGACTATCTCTAAGTTTGAATGATAATTACTACACACTAATGGACATTAAAGGGAAAATGAACTCTCCCCCCCTCCCCAATTATGCTTTTTTATTCAGCATACCCTGTCTTACTTAATCTGGCCAAACACAAACAAATGCAAAACAATATGATCATAGACCATCTACTAACCTAAGTTTCTTGAGAATGAACACGGTCTTAGTCACTAATTATTGTCATGGTGACCAGACTTTACCCACAATTAAACTCACTGCCAGCTTAGGAGCAGTACTTCATTAAATATTCTTTTTTTTTTAATGAAGAGATTATAATTGGAAATGACATTGCAGACTATTAGGACTAAGATATTATTAAAGCATGGAACATTTAAATTTAACGTTGGCAGTTTCAGAAGGAGGGCACCCTTCACTAATGGGACCAAGGATATTATAAACATAGATGCCAAACTCCTATCCCTACACTGTAAGACGCACTGACTCCTCACGGAGGCTCAATCGCAGTTCTATTCGGTGATCTGCGTGCATAACTATGGATACATGACAGAAAATTCCATTGTGACGAGATGTCAGCATGTGTGCATTTTCAAAACAAGTTATATACGTGCAAAATAATTTTCTCTGTGTAAAGTTCGGAGTAAAAGAGACGCGCACTTCTGCGTGCTGGGAAAATGAACATAGTGGTTGGTTTTTCATTGTAAGAGTGTGGAATGTAAATGCGTCTATACTATAGATGTGCGCTTGTAAAGATACAATAGAAACTGACCAATCAGTAAGCCAATGAACTTCAAACCAGGCATTGTGCGTTAAGGTTTAAATGTTCTAGGTTTAAATGTTCTTAAGTAGAAAGCCAGCAAAGAAGCCTAAAACTGTTTCATGTAAGTGTAATTTAATTAAAAAACTGTGTTTGCAAGAATTGCAATGTTTTAAAATCATACTTATTCATACCACCGGAATATCAATTAACTGTTAGCTTTCAAAACGACTGATCAGTGATCAGCACTTCTGCCCCTCCGAATCAGCCTCCATGAGGAGTCACCGCGCCATTTTAAGTTTGGTATCTATGTTTATAATATCTTTGAATGGGACACAAAGAGATTTTCTTAATACAATTTTTCTACAACCTTTTTCCTACATATCTGAACATTGACTTGAAACTAAAAAAGCATATCATGGTCTAAGGTTGTGATACTAATAGGTTACGGACTTGTGAAGGCCATATTATCCTGCATCAGTGTGGAATTTTGTTACCTGGCAAATATTCAAAAGTTTTCATTCAACAGTAAGTAATGCTGGTTTCTCCTAACCTGAAAGACATCAATATTTCTATATATTTTGGTAAACAGTTACTTTAGAAAGGGCAAAGGAGATGCACAAACAAAAGGTTAGTAAATCTTTGTCAAACTCTGACTGGCCCTTAAAAGAAGGAATATTTTTATTTAAACAGTAGCAACAGCAGAGGCATTCGATCTGCACCTAAATGGACTCAGGTATAAATGGAAATGACTAAACTTGAAGGTACATAAGGAGATAAATACAGCCTTTATGGGGAAGTTTTAGCAAAAATCACCAAAACTCCCTGGTTTGGGAGTCTATGAGTGATGTACTTACCTCCTATTTACATATGTAAACATTATTGCCTACCTTGAGAACGATGTAAGATCGAAGAACTAGAAAACGAAGCAAGAAGCAGTTTTCAACCAGACAATTTCAAAGGCGTGTTATTCACGTTGAGGCAAAAATGCGAAGGACGATCTTAGGTGGCAGGCGCCCTCAGTAGGTAGGGGTTACCACGGTGCTAGTTAGTTTTTTGCCAGACAGTTATTGCAGGCAATAATGGTTACATATGTAAATAGGAGGTAAGTAAGAGCGAAATAGACTTCAATTTTCATATGAGAAAGAAGAATGAAGCTACACAGTGTGGTGTAAGTTCCATTCAAATCAGACATGTATTTCTTGAGATATCAGTGTATGGAGTCAGTTGATTTGTGTTCCAATGTCAGTTTTCAATGAAGGCAGAAGAGCTTATGTCACTTCCTCACATTAACAAGAAATGCTTTGTTTCCATTTGTTTTATCAGACTGCTGTGCTGACCTTGAAGTTAATAGGAATAAGACATGCCTGCAGAGGATGCAAAGTTTTGTTAGGTTCTCAAGCCACTTATGCAATTACATTTTAAAATGAGATTGTTGAAGAGAAAATTGACCCTAAAATTTAAAGAATAAATAGGGTTCTTCCTCTCAGTATGGGGTATCTGTGTACCAAGTTTGAGAACTGTCAGATCTTCCCTTCTCAAGATATCGTGTAAACAAGCAAAGTGTCACAAACACACACACATACACACACACACATACACACGCACATACACACATACATACACACACACGCCATCATGAATGGATAGGTTTCTCTTTTCATCGCAACCAAAAACAGGGAGTGGTAGGAGGAAGGATAACTAACATTTCCTGTTCCTTTATCACAACAGATATGCAACGATTTATCCAGCTTTTCCTACTGCTTAAAAACTTATAGTGAAAATTTAAACATTTCAGATATTACCAAAAGGGATGAATCATTAACACTTATGCAAAGCAGCAATTCCCACCCCATCAACGAACTCTTGTAACCTATCTGAACAGCTGTAAGTACCGACCACAGTTCTTAGCGTGCTCCTACAATGATTTGAATGACAGACCTTTAGGCATCAATAACCAACTCATTACAATAAATCTTGTGGTCACCATTTTTAATAGGGTTCTTCAGGGCCTCTTTGGGGCAATTAATTGTTATCATCCAGAATAAACATGGCAGAGGGCATCCTCAATTCGAAAAACAGAAACTTAACCTCAATAACTATTACCATTTACCATTCCGAACAGGTGACCCTTCTTCGGTGGTTCCATATATAAGTTGAGTAAACATTGATTTGAAAAACGACTCCCCTTAACTGTTCTTTCATCCGGTCAAGATGATCATTTCTAAATGTGCTCCCAGTCTGGGGTAAGAATCTCTCTCATTAACCAAGTGATGTGTAAACTTTCCATAGGGCCATGGCGCCAATCGGAATCTTGTCACATCAACTATCCCTTGACCAGAACAAGCCTATCTCAAACTACATGATAATTTTTCTAACACAGCTCTTAACTTCCCTACCAATTTGATATGAATATATCATTTTGTATGACATAACTAAGGTGACCTGGCTACAACATAAAGCAAACCAGTGCTTAAGTGAATCAGCTTAAATACTTCGAAGTCATCCTCTCTTCACAAGCTGAGGACAAACATGCTCAACATTAACTTTCTCCAGTCTCCAGTAATGGGTTAGTTAGTTACAGTACGTAGATGGAGTTTTACCATCCAGTTTCTAACCAACTGGTTTAAGTCAAGCAGACAATGACCTTTTTTCCAGTCACAGCTCTCTAGCTTATTTCCCCTACTCCATTGCTTCTGCTGGCCACCAAGCACAGTAGAAGTGAGTTCCATTTTGAAAGTCTTTGGTATGACCTGTTCAGGATTTGAACTCCCAACCTCCATACTGCAAGTTGGATGTTCTAAGCAGTGCAGCAATGGTAAACACTGAAACATAAAATTTTGGTCCAGTTGGATCAAGCTTGTTAAGAACTAATTATCTAACCATCTAACCCTAAAACACATTTTTTGTCATGGCTTCAAAAGTTTACAAAACTTCCTGGTTTTAGAGTCAATTAGTGCCAGCATTTAGCCTCCCCCCCCCCCACTCAAAATTAAACTGTGTAATATCCCATCCTCCTTTTGTAAGTTCCATCTGCCATAAATGTTTTAACAACACCACTATGTCTCAACCCTCTTCACCATCAGGGGTGCAATGGTATAAACATTTCCACTTTCACCTTGTGCACCTTTTAAACTGGACAGCAACCAGATACCCTTTCCCAGTATAATGACAAACTGGTACTTGCTGGCAAGTATGAGAGTTGCAATATGAAACTACGAGGTAAGTACAGTAGTGTTTCTATCAAGGAGGGGGAATATTAAGGGAAATTTGGCTCTCAATTCTGGAAATTCAAGTCAGGACTTTTTAGAGCCAGGAAAATTAAGTACAAATTTGGAACATTTCTAGACCCTATTCTTGCTTAATTTGGGGAAAATTCCAGCTCAATTACTGCTTAAATCCTGCCTAGGATTTTTGCTAAAATCCTGATTCGATTCTGATCAAATCCTGACTTGAACATTGTTAGTACAAAATTGGAACATTTCCAAACCTATTCCTGTTTCATAGTCAGAAAATTCCAGCCTATAAATCCTGCCCAGGATTTGTGCTAAAATTCTGGTTTGGATCTGCTCTAATTCTGACTTGGACACTGTTGGTACAAAACTGGAACATTTTCAGACCTATTCCTGCTTTATTTCAGGCTTAAGTCTTGAGATAGTTTTTGCTTCAATCCAAATTAAATTCTGTTCTAATCCTGACCAAAAGCACAATAAGCTGTTACATTTTCAGACCTAATCCTGCTTTATTTAATACTCAAGGCTTGGGATACTTTCTGCTTCAAATCCAGGTCTAATTCTGCTTCAATTCTGACCCGACTTAAAGCACAGCTCTTCCTCCTTCCAGAAGGATGCTTACATCCTCCTCCCCCCCCTTTCCATTTCCATAAGAATTTTAAAAAAATGGTACGTATCTTTACATGGTAATTTAGAAAAGGACACCTTTGCAGCAATGTTTGAACTAACAAAAATTAATGGCCTTTAAAAACCTTCAGATAACACCTTAATGGGGAATTGAAGCATTTTTCCCCCTTCAACCTGCCTGCACCTTCGGAAAAGGGCACCATCAATTTGGACTTGGGGTTTGTCAGTGATACATCACCCTCACCCTTTTAATAAATTTCTGGCAGAATACCTAGTAAGACACCATGCAAAAGTGCTGCTAAATCTGCTGCTAGTACCTGCTGCCATTACGCTTAGTGCTTAGCATAAGCAATGCAGAAGGGAAAATGAGCTAGAAATCCACAACTGGGAAAAAGGCCACGGTCAGCCTGACTTAAACCGAGTGGTTAGAAGCTTTTCCCACAACATTTTTTCTAACTGCTCTGTGCAATACAGTATTCTGACACCTTAGAGGTCACCGATTAGAAAATATGTTTTCATTATTATCAAATGTAAGGCTCAGGCACAGGGATAGTGTTAAACACAGGAACCATTTATTGTTGTTTTAAAACTGTCTATGACTACCTTGATTTAAATTTGTACAAGAAAATTATATGTGCAGTGTAAACAGACAATTAATGTGCAATTAGTCTTTTACAATGAGACGGTTTCTCACTTGGAGTAAATATCATTTCTAAATTTATGAGTTACAAGCGCACCCTTGCTTTTCATTCCCTAAGATATGATGAAGAAAATAATGTCCTGTTAGGAACAATTAAATGAGAGATGAATACATCTTATGAACTTGTCATAAATGTATTGACACATGAGGTTTAACATGTACGGGATTTACATGTACATCCATGCAGTATTTTGGATGGCATGCCATGACTCAACCTATGTGGTAATTCTTCACAGACATTTACTAACATAAACAGTTAATAGAAAATTTTACTCCATGAAGTGAGACCTCCCAATTTAATAGGGGTGTCATTTGTTAACCAATTGTGATACACACCATGGGTACGTGGAAACAGTCGGGAAGATGAAAGGTGCTTTCTTTCAATTTGGTCACCTGGAGGGAAATTTCCCTTTTCTGCACATGAGAATATATGGGGAAATATGGGTAATTCAACTCCCTTTATAGGAAATAATTCTGCCTCCCTTACAGAGAAATAAACATTTTTACAGCCTGGATACACACACTGACTTTTTCACTCATTACATTAAAGGGGTTGTTTCAATGGAGTAGCAAAACCAATCCAACGCCTAACAACTCAAAAAGGGCCATGACTGCCTTCAAGATTAAAACAAAAGGTTAGAATTTGTGGCATAAAGCTTCAACAAACCAAACCTTAGGTTTATCCCAATGAAATGAATCCATGTTGGAGTTGGATCTTTGCATCTGGGGAACTCCCCCTCACTTGGGGCCTCGATGTCATAACACATATCTTTCATGTCGCCAACATGTCCCAGACACAAGATAATAAAACCCTGACATAAGTTGTAAATCAAGAGCCACCGTACCTCAACATGATTTCAATCTCATCATATTTCAATTTACACAGCGCGCAAAAGAAAGTAGCGACGGAAACAATTAAATGATTGTAATATTCATCTAGATTTAACGACTGGTGGAAGGTATATTTATTAGGGATAGGTTAAACACAGAATCAATTTGCAAATTATGTCCTGTTTACAACACCAAGTAAAGCATCTTACTGACATCCCCAAAATTTTTTTATTTGAAACACTTAATGGGGTTAACTTTGTTGCTACACCTTGTGAATTGTACCATGATAACTTCTACCTACCTTTTTGTAATACTATTGGAAGAAACGGTCACATGAAAAAAAAATCCTATCCACTCACCACAAAACATTAAATAATGCTTCGCCCAAAATTGAGCTACCTTCTAAAATCTCAAAACATAAAATTGACTGGATTTCAAAACTTAGAGATGTTAACGCTGACTAGGTATGTTTCTTAAAACTTTGTTGTTCAGGGTAATTGGCAGTCTGAGGGGGTTATTCTTCTTGGACACAAAGATGAGACCTTGTGGCACAATTCCCTGGTTTGGGAATCTACGAGCCCCAACACTTACCTCCTATTTACACTAACTTTGTAATCCCCACACTTACCCGCTGTAAGTGCTTGGCAAGCTTTTAATAGCACAGTGGCTCCCAGTGACCTCTGGCAGAGGTCACCCGGAGAGGTCCTCCTTGCACTCACCTGTCCAAGGACCAAAGGGTAAATAGAAGTCCTAATGAGGGGCTACATAGATTAGTAACCTTTTCCTATTTTTTCAAGTACATTCATGCAGTAAAAATTACACCAAACAGTTGGCCAAAACCTTTTGTCTAGCAAAACTAATTTCATGAGAAATATTTATCAAAGTTTCTAATTCCCTGAAAATCAGCACATTTCCTGAACTCTCACATCTTTTAAAACAAGGCAAATTAGGCCATTTGACCAATACTGATAGCACACGTTTCTTGAAATACTTATTTCAACAAATGTAAATCATACTCTCTATTTCTGAATGATGGATTGAAAAAATCAAACAATGTCCAATCCTTTCCAACATTTTCTAAATTACCGAAATGAATTCTTAAACTGTTGTTAGCACAAGAATTCCTTTCAAGAACCCCAAAGAACTTGGCACACATCATACTAGGAAACTATGGGAAGTATATTAGTTTAATGGCTCAGTTTCTAACCAATCGGTTTAAGTCATGCCATAGACCTATTTCCAAATAGCAATTACAAAGGATTGTGGGATAGAGTTTTGGTGTTTGTCATTTTTGTCAATGGCATTTTACTGTGGTTAAAAATGACGTACACCCAAACCTCTATCCCACAATTCATTGTAATTGCTATTTGGAAATAGGTCTATCCACAGATTTTTTTCAGTTGTGGCTCGCTGGCTTGTGTTTCCTTGCTTATGCTGAATACCAAAGACAATAGCAGTAGGTTTCGATATTTAAGTCTTTGCTATGATCCCACCAAAGGTCCAACTCTAGACCTCCAGGATGCAAGTCAGATGCTCTAACCACTTGACCATGCAGTTTATAAGGAAAGTGGAAACATTCAAGAATGTTAAGTAAATGGTTGCATGAATTGTAATAGTTGGTTACATTGAGTTTTACGGCCCAGTTTTTAACCTATTGGTTTAAGTCGAGCCAGTCAAGGCCTTTTTCCAGTTGTTTTTTCAAGTTATTTTAACACAGACTATTTTATAATATCAAGTACAAAGAATGATGGGACAGGGTTTTGGTACATGCTGTTTTTATCAATGCTGAATTACTATGGCAAAAAAAAACATCACAAACCAACATTCTATCCCACAATGCTTTGTATCAGCTATTTGAAAAAGGATTTTTGGAATGCTTTGTCAATAGCATTCTACTATGGCAAAAAATTATGCAACAAATTCTACTTATCCCTCATTCCTATGTAAAAGACTGTTAGGAAGCAGGTCCACATTTAAATAATTTGTATTAAAAGGTGAGAAGTGATTGGAGATTTTAGATGATACCAGCAAGTTGTAAGAACTATGTATAAAGTTGCTTCAAAACATGCAAATATTCACAAATCATGGCGTAATTAATAATTACTGCTAGCCTACAGATGGTGATAGTGGTAATACTGCCCTCATTATAATCAGGTGGGTTTTATCTTCATAAATCAGTCAATGCAACATCTCCGTCACTGCCTATGGGACACAAATATGACATGGTTACAGACAGCTTGAGAACCATTAATTAACAGAGAGGTCTTGGAGATAATATTGCTTCTATTATTGGCAACTGGAAGTGTTCATGTCATCATGACTTTGGTTTAAATAATGACAACGGAAGGATTTATCAGTCTGCGATTACGTATCTTTTTTATTGCTACCAATGTCGGCAAATCCTTATCCAACCATTTCCTTTAAGTCAAAAAAGTTGTGAATCACCCTTCCTGGTGGATACATTGCATAACAAAAAGAGGCCCTTTCGATAAAGGGTTCTAGAGGGGAGGGGCAGAAGGAAGAACTGACCAAATAATGACTAAACATCTCTGTTAAAACCAAAACACAACTTAACTGGACATTTTACAATTTACAAAATTTAGCACCTTTAATGTCTGCAGAGATTTTAGAGGACTGAGTCGGCTGATTTTTTTACCCGGCAATATTACTCAAAAATGCACTTACACAGAGGTGGATGAGTAAGATGGGTATACATTCTATGGTCCCCTGGTGTGCCTTCCACAGGTTACTTGTTCTTGCCAGAAAATTATAGTATGCAATATTGGTTCATATATATATGTATATAAAATGGGATGTAACAAAAAGAGAAACACACTCACATTGACTAAGTTAAAAATTGGTGGAAAAGGAAACACAAGTGTTGATTTATGTGAGGTTGTGGTTTTAAGGGCACTTAACAATTGGCCCCGAACTTATCTTGAAACAAATGCTTAATCTCACAAATTTCTCCATATTTCTCTTCTAAATGTTATATTTCATGATAACTCAAGACTTCTTATATCAAGGATATAGCCAGGAGTTAGACCAAGTATTTATTTTTTCTCGGCCTATCTTTTTAGAACATTTGAACCCTTAGGCCTTTTGTTATTCTGGCATTGCCCTGAGCATTAGTTAAAGGTCTAAATTTAATTGCTCATTGTGCAACAAATTGAGATATTCTTGTTGCACAACTCACATTTAAATGCTTTGTTTTCCTTGAACTAACAGGTTTAACATCAGCAACATCTCGGAGCCCACTTAAAGTTTTTCAATATGTCCAAAAACTTTTGGGTGATCCCTGGAATGTCCAAGAAAGCCGAATTAGCCCAAGGAAAGAATCAACACATAGTTAATTTGTGACAACCTGGGAGATCCTTTTCCATTTTCTGAGTGAGTACTTTGATTTATCAACTTTTGTACTCACTTTCACCTAGAAGTAGCCAAGAGAGGGTTTTTAGGGATTGGTGTAAGACAAGTATAATTGAGGGAATTCAGCTTCAACATTTTATATATCTCAGCATAGGAATGTCTTGTGAAGATGAGAATTGGACCATTTGAATTCAGTTTTCTTGCTTCGCAATAATCTATTTTTGAAATTTTGGACTTGTGATAAACTTTAAGTTAAAGCATGTTATTCAGCACTTCACACTACAATTTCACAAGCAGTCAATCCACAATAACTCTCCATTGGCACAGCTCTTTGAATGACATCAAAATCAAGACATGCAGAGTAGCTTATATCACATGATATATCGTAGAGCGTGCTCATTACAGTCAGGGCTTTGTATGTAGACTGTAAAGCAATAAACAAAGCTAAGTCTGCATGAGGATAAATTTTAGACAGTTGCGTCCCTAATTATATAGAACCCACAGGAAAAGACTTGCATTAGCCTTGAGGGTGCCCCTGTCCTATCCCTTTGAACTCATATCTGGATCACATCAAACTCTCTTTGCCTTCCCAATAAAGATAGGAGATCTCCAGGTTAGGACAGGGGCACCTAATGTGCCAAGAAGTCTTTGCCTAGATGAAATTGCAGGCAATTAGGGAAATACATGTAGATAGGAGGTAAGGAGAGGAAGGAGACAGATTTAAAGGGGCAATCCTCTCACCCTAAACTACAGTTTCTATAGGGGTGTACCAAAATTCTCTATTGGCTCAGCTCTTTGACTGGCATTTAATTCAAACAATGCAGATTACCAAAGCTTATATTACACATCATGAACTGTACTGAGAGTGTTTTGATTATAAACATGGTGCTTTTCTATATTCACTCTGAAACAATAAACTGAGATTGTGTCTGGATGCATGAGGATGAATTTTAGACAATTGTGGGAGGGGCTTAAGTAAGAAGGTTAGGAGAATTGGTATTGTTTGGGGTGAGAGAATTGGGCCCCTAAGTAACTACCATGACATCGATCACCTATTGTACTTACCATATTACTGTTCGTTATTAATGCCCCTGCTTCAGGGGGCATTCCCTGTGAAATTATTAGCAGTATTTCACATATTCTACAGACCTAATTCACATGCTTGAGGTTAATTATGGTGCATTATCTAAAGCCAACCTAGACAATAAGAGGTACAGTGACAGAGAATTGGCATCACGGTAGAATTAGTTAGAGAAGTTTAACAGCTTATTTTCTACCCACATAATTAAGACAAGGCAGGTCACAGCCTCTTTTTAAGTCGGGACTCACAGTCATATATGACAATGACATGACCAGGAGTCAAAATCCTGGACCTTCCGACTGCAACTCCAATCCTCTTACCATTTGGCTATATAGTCTGCAATTATGTAGAGTAAGAGGAGGTTATTTGGCTCAGTTCCTAACCCATTGGTTTAAGTAGGGCCAGCCACACCCTTTTCCCCAGTTGTGCCTCATTGGCAAATCTGTAGAGAAGTAACAGACTGGAAACACTGTGAGCAACAATTCAAAGATAAATAATAAAAGACAAATGTCTGTGCTTTACAAGAAAGTTCATTTTGAATTTTCACAAGAAAGTTTAAAGACATTCCCCAGAGACCTAATTCAGTGACTTTAAAATATGCAGAAAGTTTTTCTCTTTCAGGAGTTGAAATTTGCATCTTTATTGCATATAGCACCCAAATGATAATAATTTTCAAATTGCTGCAAGTTTTTATTATGGGGAACCTGTGATGTCATCGTGGCACATTTAATTTAATAATTGCATTCAATTCATTTTTAACTGTGATGCTGCTACAGGGAGTTTTAAACAATACTATTTGCTCTATCACACATGTGGTGTAGGGTAATGCTAGATCTACAGGAAAAGGTATTCAAACATTCCAACAATATCAAATTTAACAAAGGACTGTTTATGTAAAGAAAACAAAATGGAATCTGACAAATGTTTAAAATGTACAAAACTCTCTGTGCCTTTGTTGAAAAGTGGAGGTATTTTTTGACCAGAATAACCAATCTGTACCATGAGATATCTGGAGTTAGGAAAAGAATGTTGCAACCGGTGTGAAGGACATGGTCTGGAAATTTTTTGTCTTTCTTGCAAGACTTTAATGAAAAGTCACTGGAATATCCCTTTAAACAATACACTCAAATAAGTACCACCACCCTCCCTCCCCTTCAACAAAATAATATGCCCCTGTGGCCTTTTAAATTCATGTGAAGAGTGTAAGAGTCTAAGTCAATATTCTAATGATGACTTATTGAACAGGTAAATCGGCATTATCACCAACTCCTAAGTAAGTTACAAGAGTGCACAAAGAAGGCTCTAAGGCTTTAGACATTTTAAGCCGGAGCAGGTAATGAACATTAGTCTGAAGAAGTTCCGTTTTAGGAAACAATACATAATTGAACGTATCTTCAACCTCATCCTACGGACAGATCATGTTACCTACGTGGTAATGTGCATGCACTCTTAACAGTTCTAACTTTGGCTTTCCATGAAATGTTCATGTCATGACCAAAATAGGATAATGTGACCTGTTTGCTCTAGATTGAATGTAGCAGGTCTTATTCACAATAGTCTTTTAGACATACAGGGTGACAAATACAAGTAGCTACGTGTAACTGGGTTTTTACACAAGTAACTCTTCGAGACAGTGTTATTTCAACTATTAACACTAACTACAACAGTTCTCTCTTAGTTAATCAGACTTGAAAGGCCCAGTTCTCTTACCCCAAACAGTACCAATTCTCCAAACCTTCTTACTTAAGCCCCTCCCACGATTGTCTGAAATTCATGCTCATCCAGATAAAATCTCAGTTTATTGCTTTAAGGTGAGTAAAGAAAAACTCAATTTATATAATCAAAACACTCTCAGTACCATTCATGCTGTGTAATATAAGCTTTGGTACTCTGCATGGTTTGAATTAGCTGTCAATCAAAGAGCCGAGCCAATTGAAAATTTTATTACCCCCCTACCAAAATTGAAGTTTGGGGTGACAGGTTTGGCCCTTTAAGTGAAAATGTAATAAACACCAATTGAATAAGTGTATTATGGTATCCTAATCCAAAAACTGATCTTTTTGACCAACTACATAACAATCTTTCAAAAACTAAACAGTACCCCAAGTAAAAAAAATCAAATATATATATATATATTAAAGAGCATGAAAAATGTGTTCTTACAGTCCAACTCCCACCTTCCTATTGCACATTTGAGCCGAGATATAAAATGTTGAAGTTTACTCACTCAGATTATAATGGTACATTGCATAATAATTTGTGATGTCGTTATTGTATTACTCAAATTACAATCTTTGCATTTTTTTGTTTTTCTGAAAGATATTGCATTTTGTACTAAAATGTGGTAGCACTCTAATGGGGTGATGTAATTGATTGAGCCCTCTCTGTGCAACATGCTATGCAACCAAACAGGAAGTGTTCAAGGCCCTACTAACATTTTAATTTTTTTAAAGGAAAACAAAGCATGTTATGTGGGTTGTACAACAAGAAAGACACAAACTTTTGGGCAATGGACTAATTTATTTTGAGTGAATAAATTTCAACATTTTATATTTTGGGGCAAGAACGTCCCATGCAGATGGGAGTTGGACTGTTGGAGATTCATTTTTCATGCTGTTTAATATTTTTGAATTTTTTGACATGAGGTTCACTTTCAATTAAAAAAAAAATTCCCTGGTTCCCAAATCTATTTGGAAGCAACAGCTAAATCTATAAATATTTCTTTCAATTTCTCTTCAAAATATCTTGTTATTTTAGGCCTTTAATATTACAAATCCAAGGAAAAATTCAGTGCTTCTTTCTAATAAATTTCTCTTTTGAGGGGACAAAATGTTGTCACATGACTCTCAAAAACCAATCATCACACAGGATAGTCTACTTCACAACTTCAAGTTAAGATGGCTACTATTGCCCTTTAAGCCCCTCCCACAATAGCCCGCGAGGCAGACAAATTTTTTCGTCCAGCTCATGGCTACGAAAAAATCAACATCTGCCACCGTTGGACACCAAATCTGTTCAACTGCGTAGAAAACTTACGGAAACCTTATTTACATAACTCTATGTGGATTGGTTGAAGCAAGGCTGTTAATGTTTATCTAACAGGCAAACACTCGTACCATTGTACTACAGTGCACAGAGTCACTGTGATCTATGTTATTTGACACTGGTATTGTGTGGTACCGTGCAAGCATACACACACTCAGCACATCGCTTAATTAAGAACAACCGATCCCACAGCAACGGGAAAAGATAGTTCGATACTTTTCAACAAAAGATTATTGTTTTTAAATCCATTCTTTCATGAAAGTTGTTATTGTTTGAAAGAGGCTGTCCATGATCAAGACTTCCATCTAAATTAAAAGCTTTTAACGGATGTAATAAGCCTATGTTTTTGTTTGGTCTTCCTGTTCAACGTGCATTGCCAAGATTTAGTCGTTGAGCGCTGCCTACCTCAGGAATAGACCAATTGTGGTGAGTGCTCATGAATATTAAGACGATCAACTTTTGGGCTCATTGAAAGGAATTTCTGACCATCACCGGCAGGCTCTGAGGGGCAGCAGCCTAAAGGGGGCTGCAGCCACAGAGGCGATACGCAGGCTACTCCCATAACTGTCTAAAATTCATCCTCATCCTGACAAAATCTCAGTTTAATTCTTCATGGTGAGTATACAAGACCGAAATGTGTTATCAAAACACTCTCTGTGCAGTACATGCTACCTTTACATCTAATGTTAGCTTAAGTGCTCTGCATTTTTTGAACTAGCTGTCAATCAAAGAGCTGTGCCAATTGAGAATTTCTGTGGACTACTTCAAAAATTGTAGTGTAGGGTAAGAGGATTAGCCCTTTAATTTCCCTCATACTACAGGGAATAATTTAGTATTCAAATTTTGCATAACACTTTTGAAGATTTTTGAGGTCTTTCACACATCGTTTGTGAAAATGCAAGAGTTATACACACAAAAAATTGCTACACAATTTTTCATTTGTGTAGCAACTTGGCCTGTTTGTGTGGCAAATTGAAATGCCATACTGGATAAATTATTCCCTGTACTATATGGTTGAGGAATCTACCAGCCCTGATACCTCTGATCTGCACATATACCTTCACCTACTAGATGCATATTAATTAGACACTAATGGTGTTGATAACTAGTGTTGCAAATACAGCTTACTAGAACCTCCCTTGCACTACTTATCTGCCTTACAAGTGGAAGATATGACATAGAAAAATATTCCTTACCATCAAGAAAATACTGTCTAGTTGTCACATGAAAAACCTGTTACCATAATCTATTCATGTGACACAGAATCAGAGGGAGATGCACTGCTTGCTATGAGAATGTTGTAGTACATGAACCAGAAAATGTATTCCTCAACTAATTGGAATATCTTACACATTTGAAACTAAATAATGAAATGTTTCCAAAACAATTGTTACAGACATTTCTTTCCCTTGACCTGTCAAATCTTGAGATTTAAGTACATTGCCATCCCAAACCACTCTATTTGAAATCTTCCAAAGCAAAAGCAATACTGTTTAAAAGAATAGTACAAAGCAAAATTTATTTTTGATATGTAAAACAGGGACATATTGCAAGCATTCTGGTGACATTTTTTGTTGTTTCCCATGTTCGATTTTCGAGAACTTGGCAATTGAATATAGCAAATTTTTAAAAAAGAATGAACTTGGAGCAAGCAGGCATGACATCATAGATTCTCTTTTTTAGCCAGTGTTTGTTTTTCTTCATGCCTTACCACCAATTTTATGTAACTAAACCTTAATGTATTGATACCATAGACGCATCCTGAGCAATGGAATTTTAAAGCCTTTATATGCCTTTGAGGCAAAATAGCATGCCTAATCAATTCAAGGTCAAACAAATAGATGAAAAACAGGAAAAAGCAAAACACTGGCCAAGAATTTGAATCCATGACATCACACCTGTTTGCTTCAAGTTCACTTTCTCTCAAAGATGTGCCGACTTCAATTGCTAATATCTCAAACACCGAACATGAGAAATGAATGCAACTTTCACCAGAATGCTTTAAATATGTTCCTCTTTAACATATTAAAAACAAATTTGACTCTGGACTATTCTTCTAAAAGTCGAGTGAACATTCTACCTACTGCATGCAGGGATTCCATCAGAACCACACAAAAGGGGGTGATTTATTACTGCCAAATCCCACTTCCAAATAAGTTTGGTTATTCATTTGGTGGCTATGCACATGCCCACATCCTCCAAATTGTTGGTATAAGCAAACCAATCCAGCACCTACAATGAGTACTCAACAATTTCAGTGAACATAAAAACTTTGTGAAATTACTCTTTCTTAATGTAACACATACATAACATAAGTAGGGATCTCAGGTGTAGATTTGTGCAGTGAACTGTGTCTAAATTGTCTTTTTGGTGTAAAAATTTGCATTAATCTGCCAAAAAGTAGGAATGAGACCCCTATTTTCATCACAGTTGGCTACAAAGTTGGTGTTGTACACACATACTGACCAAAACAAGGGAAAGCCATACACTTTTGGCTGAGCTTGGTTTGTCGCCCATGCCATTACCCACAATTCCATGTGGCAACAAATTAAAGCTAGCTGAAAACTTTTTTTAAGTCCCACTGACTTCAGTTGGGAAGAGCCAACGTGTCTTCCCAACAAGTCTCTGCACGACCTAAAACTGGCCTTACCATTGGCGATCACAGTTACAGCGACAATTGAGTTGAGTTGGGGTGTCCAAAGTCGACTAGCTTTAACTAATTGCCACATGGAATTGTGCTCTACAAACTCGTTTATTGATGGGTACCCTTGGCAAAAAATACAGGTGGGTTCAGGGAGTGAATACTTGATCCAAGGCACCTGTAAGGTGCAATCTGAAAGGTTTTAATGGTTATTTATTTATGTAAGTGGAAACAAATTGTTGCAAAGGTGTCCTATTCTTAAATTAGAAATCTGGATATGGAAATTTTTTTATGAATATAAAAAGAGGCATTTCACCCTACTTTTCTGAAAAGTGAGGAGACATATTCCCTTACCCCCCACCCACTTAACAGAAACACTGGCATGGTGCTCTGAGTGGAGTTTTCAAGAAATATACACCAAAAGAAGGAGGACAAAGAATGCATGCCAAAACTGACTAACAAATGATGCATGTAAACATAGTAGATAAAATCTTTAATTCAGCTCATTGCAATGATTGAACTTTTGGGTATAGAAGGCCTGTGTGTCTTGAACCACAGAAAGCTTTAAGATAAGACTTGTACAAAAATATACCATTAGTATTACCAGCTTCAATTCCAAGGAAGAAAGGGGGCATTGGGGGGGGGAGGGGGGAACGGCAAAGATGGACTGGTCTGAATTACAGTCAGAACTAAATAAGGGCCTTTTTAATCTTGTTATAAGACTGTTTCACTGGTATACAGGTACTTGTAGAACGCCCCCATGAATGCAAGTAATGTTAGGGTATTTAAGGCAGCACTCTGGTAACAGTTCAGTATAAATGACACAATCATCAGTTTTCATACCAGAGGTACCTTGCGCCTAAAGAGAACTTAATTCAAGCCAACAGTATAAAACAGACTATAGATAAGTTGCAGGTATCCCATACTTTTTAAATAGGCCTACTTGCAAGACGTTGTCCAGACTTTAGGACTAAAATGGAAACATTAAGTACTACAAAAATATTACAATTGTGCACAAGTCCTTATATTTACAACATGTTCTGTACCCTTATTACAGACCAAACACACAAAATTCAAGTATTTTCTAGACCATTATAAAAATACAAGGCTTTTTCACGACTTCCCATATTTCCCACTTTGGCACCAATTCTTGCAGTTGTTTCATGCACTCATAGCTCGAGGTCACAACATGTCATATTGAGCTCAAGTAACATCAGAATGCCTGTTTACTCGAGTCCTTACAATTTTCGATCCCCCTTAGATTGCAGGGTTCTGCAATTTTAAACACCTTGTTGGGGGGTGTTTGTGGCATTATTTTCTAACATTATATGGTACTTGGTATATGATATATTTGACCTTGTTATTATGGAGACAAAACCCATTGAAATTAAAAATATGACAGGTGCTACCTCATGTTTGCCACTCACAAGTCTTTAGTATGTGGGTGGTGGTGGATAAAGTTTCAGAACCACTGCAGTTCACTGAAAAATGAGAAGAACAGCAATAAAATTATAAGAGAGAATGCCACTTTTGACAGTTTCACTAACCTAACATGTGAAGCATTAAAACATGGCTTATTCAGTTGTTAGTCCCCCCCCCCCAACATACGAGACTCCCGAAGTATAAAACTTACCTGCAAGCTTGGGTGACAACCTAATTTAAGCAGAATTTCCACAACTCCAAAGTGACCTTTGTTGACCCCTATATGAAGGGCTGTTTGACGGCGTTTGTTCCTAGCATTCAGGTCCACTCCACCGCACTGTAAGAGCTCTATAATAGAGGGCTCATCACCAAAGGCTGCATGATGAATGGCACGGTCACCATCTTTGTCCTGTCCAGTATAAGAAAACTTCTCATTTTAAAAGACTAATCCCACAAGAAATGTTATAAAAGTACAAAATGCATTCAAAGATGAGATCTAATGATAAAGTGGAAATCTCCAGTCTCCCCCATCCAACCACCACACCCATTCAATACCACTAGGTTTCTAGAATGGGGCTACATTTATCTCCA
This sequence comes from Holothuria scabra, assembly GCA_037179385.1. NCBI lineage: Eukaryota > Metazoa > Echinodermata > Holothuroidea > Aspidochirotida > Holothuriidae > Holothuria > Holothuria scabra. Next base: position 5,613,462 of record CM074191.1, read on the forward strand.
GCATTTAGACTGGCAAATAAGCCAGTTTGGGAAATTTTAAGGAACAAAGATTTAAAACTGAAAGCTGTGAATCCTCCTTGTCCCACCCCCTAACACACACACCTTGCCCCACCCCACCCCTCACAGACACACACACACACACCTGCCATATTGTGGGGACCCCGGGACCTCACAACAAATAATACAGTTTTCACTTTCATATCAAGTGTTCCAGCAAAAATTGATCTCATGAGTATGGTAAATCATTGATCACTATTTAACAGCTCAAAAGCTCCTCTCTTTTGCTAAAAAAAATGGGTTTTCTTGGATGTTATTTAGTTTTATGGCCCAGTTTCTAGCCAGTTGGTTTAAATCAACCCAATCACAGCCTTTCCTCCAGTTGTGGCTCACTGGCAAGTTGTTTTCCCTACTCCATTGCTTACAGTATGCTGAGCACATAGCACAATGGCAGATGGGATTAATAACTGTTTCTGAATTTATAGCAATAGTCCATCTAATACCGCTCAACCCGAGAACATCCACCTCTCACACAGAAGGCCCAGGTTCATTTCCGAGGTCAAGTCACACCAAAGACTTTGAAAAAGGAACCTACTGTCATTGTTCTGATGCTGGGCAAAAGTAATGGAGAAGTGAAAACAAGCCAGTGAACCACACCTGGAAAAAGGCCATGGCCAGCTCGACTTGAACCAAAAGGTTGGAAACTCGGCCGTAAAACTCCATCTAAGTAAACCATTTGTACGCTCATTTGCAAGGACTATTGGTTCTTAAATATACAGTATGATGTTTTACTTTCCATGAGAAAATTGAGATAACGGCACATCATATATAAAACATAAAATAATGTGAAGTACAAGGTCCTTGCACTTTCCAGAAAATGGGTTTTCTCAACGTTTCCATGACTTTGTCAGAAATAGAAAAAAATTTCCATGACCCTTTTCTTCACCTAAAAATAACATAAACTTTGAGGTAAGGAGCACAAATTTTGATATTACCAGCAGTGAGCAAACTTTTGAAGCACCTGCCTAAATCATGTTGCTGCTGTCATCTGGGGGGACCCATTAGGGTTTGAAAAATTACTTGTTGCATTGTTGTGAAATGATTAAGTCTTGATTGGCCAAAGTTGCTTCTCATTGATGACTGAATAAAGGAAATAAAATATCAAGGAAACAATTTTTTTTAACTGACCTCAACTTCCATGTCAACTCCATGCTTGATAAATACATTTACAACATCAGTGTGTCCATTCTGACTTGCAGCTTGAAGAGCTGTGTGTCCTGCAAATTGCACATTAACCTGCAGAAGATCAAAAAAGAAAAATTAACAACATATTTAAATTGACCACAAATTTTTCAGTAACAAAAGCAGTTGCTACAACTAAACAAGAAGAGTGGACAATGGAGGAATCCATGGCCTCATCTTCTAGAAGTAGGGTGACCATATCTGTCCAGCTTTTCATTGGACAACCCAATTTTTGAGCAGGTAATTCTCCGTCTGGATTTACACTGGGCTGGACTTAATAATATACTTCTTTTCTACTTTCAGAGATTTCACTTTTAGACTCAGTATCCCTGTTTCTCAACTATAATCTTACAGCTCAGAGTATCAGAAAGGGCTATGCTTCTGGCCATATGAGTGGTTTTGTGACAACCCCCAACATTTCTCTTTGGCTCTCCACCCTCGACTTCCTATATTCTTGGACAGAGCATGTAAGGCATACGTCCTATCCGTAGATCGTCGTCACCGTCTACGGCAAATATGGTGTACAAAGATGGCCACCATGAAGCTATACATCGTCTGATTTGACGACAACTCTGTAATATTTTAAACAAAAGTTAAACTTGAATGGGAACCAATGTCACGTTCCTGCAATACATGTAGTGATTTTGAGCTTGCATTATTTCAAAAATATTTCAACTTTCTTGCAAAATCTGTTAATTTACTTAAGCAAGTCCAAACTAAATTTCACACAAAATCATAGCAGACAGCCATCTTGCTAAACCTAAACTCACACGTACGGTAGCCACAATGTACCATGCAGTATGCTCTGTCCATGTACAGGAAGTCTGTGCTCTCCACTTAGACAGAAGACCTAGAAGAGACCTGTCTTCCTTCCCTGTCATCTATTTTGCATCCCATCCCTCTTAAATTGTTAGTTAGTTAGATGGAGTTTTACAGCCCAATTTCCAACCTATTGATTCAAGTCTAGACGGCCATTGCCTTTTTTCCAGTTGTGACTCACTGGCTAGTTTTCCCTACTCTTGCTTATGCAGAGCATCACAATGGCAGTAGGTTCCATTTTTAGAGTCTTTGACAAGCCTCCACCTTGGAATCAAACCTGAGCCTTTGGTATGGGAGGGAGATGCACTACTGCTAGACCAAACATGGTGTCTCACCCCTCTGAAAAAAGTGAACATTTCCTATTGTGAAGGAGGATATTACCCTTCCCTCCCCAGGAAAAACATTAATCAAACCAAGTGAACTTTCATGTTGCCTACTTCCTTCTCAGTTGGTAACCACCACAAAAAGTATAGTTCCCTGAAATCACCAGTATACCATACATCCACCTTGGTGTCATTCATTAGGAAGCACCATTTTGTGTTGACATTTTCTGTTAAACCAGTTTCAATGGTAAAAACACACCAGGTGCCCTCATACTATAAACTCCTAAAAATGTCAGCTGGGGAATTCTGCGTAACTGTGAATGACAAACATTTGTCTGTCATGTCCGAATTCAATTCTACTGCTTATGATGGATACCTGCCTTAAAATAAATGCACAGAACTATATATACCACACATCACCCAGCAATTAGTTATTCAACCATACCCATTAAAAGACCCTTTTTTGTTATGAGCAAAATTACAATCAGGTAATTTGTCTGTTCACTAGGGGCAGAAATCCACCTTCATACTGGAGTGTTAATCAAGTACCCAGAACCCTGAACTGATTTTGGATATTCATGATCTCTCACTGCTGAGGGTTGATACACATTCAAAATGACAAAAATGTGTCACTCTAACATGACTGTCAAGGATCTTGACATGACACTTCCAGGACCTTTAACACAATTAGATCCCAAATTTACATCTGTTTTCTACAAAAATAATGCAAGCTGTGAATTCTGAGGCATGTGAGTGCAATGGCATGCCACGTACCACTCGTCTAAAATCACTGTAAGGAGTGTAAATTTTTTCACACCCACATAAAAAAAGGAGACTACAGTAGAAGTATCAGATTAAGAAAACAGCACACCTACTACACTCCTTAATTTCCTGAGGAGCCTGTGGGTCCCCCTGTGGGCTTGGGGTTGTAGAATATGCCCACAGTATTCCCGAATATTAGAGGCGACTTAACGGGAGGACTTGAACAGTATTCGAACAGTGTGACACTATATAATTAACACATTCTTTTTAGTGTGTCCTTGAATCTTATCTAACTTACTAACCAAAGGAGCAGGATTTGTAGCACATTTAGAAAATATAAAACTCAGGGCCTGATAATGCATAAGAAGTTATGAACATACATGAAAATTGACACAAGTAACTGCTATATTGAACAAATTAGTGAAGGGGTGGTGGGGGGGGGGGGGAGGGGGAAATGTGCAGCAGCAACAAGGTATCCTTGAAGACTTTGTTTGATAGACCTGAAGTTTTCTGTGACTTGGTCCATGAGTACAGTACTTGAAGCTTGGTGTTTCCAACTGAAATGTATACAGATACAACTTCCAAAAACTATATAAAATACATTGCAAGAAATCAGGTAAAGTTGGTTACAATGAAGCTGTTGTCTTTGGGCAACAGCTTCACAAAATGTTTACAAGGGTTTTGCCAACAACTGGCCATGTATTACATCTTACAGGGAAAGGTGTCAGGACTGTTGTTGAGAGGAGCTTAGCTTCAAACAAGGAGTTCCACAAATTTTTCCCAACTATTAAGGCTGTAATAGGGGTTAGGGAAAACATAAAAATTTGAAGGGTCTTAGTGAATATGCACTTTTGCTTAGAGCATTTGAGAGAATTTCAGTCAAATACTGACCTTTTATCTGTATTTAAAAGAGTCAGTATCTGTTTAATCATTTCTAATGCGCAAGGCAGAATTCCAGGAACCAGCAGAGTGAAAAAGCATTGAAAAAAAAATATACCAATCTACACATTTCTTTGATGATTTCATATCACACTCTCAAATCATAAGATTTAACATATTGGAGTTTAAATCTAAAAGAGTGGAATTAATGACCAATCCAGCATTCAACTGGTCACTAATTCTGATTTATTTTAACTATATATTAGACTAATTTTAAATCATATTGATTTAAGAGAGCATCCATTGGTACGCCTTATTTAACATGCCATTTTGAAAAATGTGAAAGCTCTTTGATAGCAACCTTCAACCTGTGACATTTTGGCTAAACATCCATTACAGCCTTTAAGTTTAGAAAATTTGTCCAACTATTTGGTTTGTAAATTTGAAACTGCTGGGGAGTCCAAGGTTTCTTGGGGCTTAAAGGCCCAGTTCTCTCACCCCAAACAGTACCAATTCTCCTAACCTTTTTACTGAAGCCCCTCCCACAATTGCCTGAAATTCATCCTCATCCAGACACAATCTCAGTTTATTGCTTCAGGGTGAGTATAGAAAAGCTCAATTTGTATAACCAAAACACTCTCAGTATAGTTTATGCTGTGTAAAATAAGCTTTGGCACTCTGTGTTGTTTTAATTAGCTATCAATAAAAGAGTTGAGCCAATTGAGAATTTTGGTACCTGGGTACCAAAATTGTAGTTTGGGGTGAGAGGTTTGGCCCTTTAAGCAGCAAAAGCATTGCCATACCTCCTGAGCTAAGACCAAAGTATTTCAAGTTCAAAATCTTTACAGACAAATCCTTTCCAAGAATTGAAGATGGCAGTCTATGCAATGCAGAATAATGTAAAGAAAGTCCCAGGATGGGTTTTTTTTTCAAGTAAAGCTCAAATTAATTGGTTTGTTTGCCTCACTCCATTGCTTACCCTAAACATCAAGCACTATAGCAGTAGGTTTAATTTTTAATGTCTTCAGTATAACCTGGTCAGGAGTCAGACGACACACGTCCTGGTTGCAAGTCGGGTGCTCTAATTACAGACTAAGCAAGATAACATTTTCTTTTGGAAGAGTGAATTATGGATTTGTTGGCTGAAATACAGAAGGATGAACACAAGTTGAATGTTGATTAAAGAAATGCAACTGTCTGTTCACTAAGAGTATATTAGGCATAGTCTGTTTAGAATATCCTTCATTAACTAAACAGCTTGAAAATGCTACCCAGCATGCTCCCAGATAGATGTGACGTAACAATTCAGGGGGTTCTTGCTAGGACTTTCTGAAATGAAAAGGGCAGGTTTATGCACTGGCATGGTATGGCACTTTTGACCTTACAAAACCAATTAAGAGGATGATTTTGAGAGTGACAGGGCTAGTACTTTGATAAATCATACAATGAGCGGCATCGCATCAAGTAAAAGTGTTACTGTACACTGTTTCCCTGCCTCACTGGTCTGTAAAATATAAATTTCATCAATTTACGAATTCATATCCCCAAAATACCATATTCATAATTTACAAAAGCTAAAGAATCAGTCTGCATCACTTAAGTCAAGAAAATATTAGGCCAATATATTCTTGAGCAATAATACCTGAATTTTGTTCAATAAGAACCTTAATGGACATGCTGCCCTCGTTTGAACTGAGTAACTCTCAATAAATGCTAGTTTTACAATATTTTATTGATAATAAGTTATTAGTATTGATATATTTTAACAACCTTAGGAGCAGAAAATCAGAATATTCTAATTTCAGGAGGGTTAAAAACCAGAGAGCAGGTACAGGCTATAGGTCTGCTATATGTCTTGACAGGTATATGGATTGGACAAACAGCTGCCAATTATTGCTATGTCCTAAACATGTAATTTTTAGAATGTTTTTAATACCAAACATCATGTTTTCCAAAGCTTGGATCATGGCAGGGTGAACATTTACACTGTATGTGCTTTTCAAAACCAATCAATTTTGTTTACCACAGAGCAACACTTTCTTGAAACTGTTTGTCCAGAAAACTAGTCACTTTGAAGTGGGCATGACACAGCCACAATTTTTGTGTATTGCAAGATTCGATAAGGTAGTTTACAAATATCATCTCACACCCCATTTAAAACCTGTATAATTCAGCCAAAAATAATATTTGAAGGAAAACATTCAACATTCAATTTCGAAAAATGCTGCAACAGGTCACCTGACTTTTATGAAGCAATTGGCGGCACAAACCCTGCCCTATTTAAGAACGCGCTTCTATGTGGAACTAATAACGCTTGGTAAAGTTATCTTATCTTTAATAGCAACTTCATGGAAACGACTGCATCACAATACTCGTCCAACATACAGAGTGAAAGGCACGGAACATGGTGGGCATTCAGAGGAATTCATTGGCCAATATGTTCGCACACATGTGCGCACATGTAAAAACAGTTCTGTTTTGGTTCAAGAAAGATGCGGTTTGGGTGCTTTACACAGAACAGCTATGAACATATGTGAACAGTCCACAACAAGCGCGAGCTATGAACATATGTGGACAGTCCACAACAAGCACGTCCCCACTTTGAGCACGTCTTTACTGTATGAGCTGTTTGGTGAAGGTGCTATGCAAATACTAAGCAGTCACCCCGCAATGCACAATTCCCAATGTAGTCAGTGGCCACGATCACTGCTATCGTAGCACTGGTGTTTGCATTAATGATGTACTGGCCAACACGTGTTACCATGCACATGATTCGATGATTGTGAGCTCCCTGGTACAGTGTTGCTAACCGTGCCTCCAATGACGTCACCATGTTGAGACGCCCTCGCATACTTTTTTAGATTTCGGATTTCAAATGGGCTGAGCCTAGCCTGTAACTTTATGGACATAATTTAGTAGGGAAAACATTCACATTATGTCAAGGTGTATCTAAAGAACACTTACTGAGAAACTTACTTTGGCCGTGTCATTAAAGAGACTTACTGAGTTGGATCATGAAATTCAACAAATCTGTCCAAAGCTGAAAGTTTTCTTCACATACAAATGACAAATGGTCAAACTTTTTTGGACAAGTCAAACTTTGATAACCCCCATAACTTAAATACTACTTTCTTATCAGTAAGTAATTGAAAGCCCAACTCATTTTCAAAAAATTCATGAACAGACAGTTTTTCAAATTATGCACAAAACCATTACAAGTCAGAACACCACAAAATTCAAATTTTTACTTTTTGCTGTAAACTATTGGATATGAAACTTGACTAATCATGCTGTGCATTTTCATGTAGTACTTACCCTTAGACACTGTCATTAATTATGAATATAAACTCAATGAGTCCCTTTAAGACGCAAAAACCACACAAAATCATAAGGGGAAGGACATCTTTAGTCTTCTTAAAGAACATTTTTAAAAAAAAAGTCAACCGCCTGGTGACTTCTTGGTATTCTGGCATACTAATGACGTGCTTAGGACATTTATACAACAAAATCCCAAGATGTCCTACTTTTTATACCCGCAGGTAATCAGCAACTAAATACAAAGCAGATTAAGCAGGCCAGACAGTGTTAAGTAAGACCACATCAACCAGAAAAGATGCTACCAAAAGGAAAGGCTATTGGCTAAAACAGATAATTTGAAAAATAGATGAGAGTCCTTAGCCACACAGCCCTCTGGATAGGTAAACTTAAAATTATTATTAAATCTAATTAAATTAGATTAAAATCTCACGCATTGTTTTCCAATGTATTATCATTATTTAAAAGCCAATGTAAAATAGAAGACATTCAAAAACAGTAAATAAACATGGGTGGGTGGTACACCTATCTGCATATTACACTCAGTTGGAACCTTGCATATATATTTTTTTAGGAAAGGCCAGATATCATCACTTTTGATTTCATGCAAGAGATTTTTTTCATGTTTTTAATACTTTAAGCCAAATGACCAAGCTGCTAATGAGTAGGAGGTAAGGCAGATCGAGTAATATACATTCACATCACAACAACCAACACTTTTACAGGTTTCCTTAAAGGTGTAGAGACATAAAAATGACAAAGTTGAGTATTTGACACATACAGCATTGAAAACCTTGGAAATAACCAGAATTTTGAGTAGAATCCATCAAAAATTGACCATTTTCAGGATTATTTCTGATTTACATTTGTCGTGCCTAATTATGAGCAAAATAAATCTTGTGATGTCAAGAGAGAGAGGCATACCATACATGGCTAATGCTACTAAAACTAAAGGCCTGCAATGGCTTTTCCAACATTGGCGGTCCCTTAGCATTATAATACAACTGCCCCTCAAGGCCTGATTATCATTACTATTATTTTTCAAACTCAATAAATTTCACTTTACAGATTGGTTAATCTTAAAAAAGTACCTCCACCTTTCGAAAAAGCCACCTAAAGTTGTACAATGTGCCCACATTGTGTCAGATTCTATCTATATTTTTTCATATAATTTCACAAAAAACAGAAAGCTTTTATGGGATAAGATGTGTCCATTAAAAATTGTTTTTCTGGAGCTCTAAGGCTGTCAAGTGCTATCAAGGCAGTCAACTGTCATCCCAAACTACAATTTTTGTAGTAGTTTACAGAATTTCTCAACTGGCACAGCTCTTTGACTGACAGGAAGATGACAAAATGCAGAGTACTGTAGCTCATATTAAGCAGCAAGTACTGTACTGAAAGTGTTTTGATTACACATGAGTCGTATGTAAACTAAGATTGTGTCTGGTTAACCGAGAGTTTTAGACAGTTGGAGTTGGGGAGGGCGTTACTAGGTTAACAAGAACTGGAACTGTTTGGCACGGCCATACGTGACAGGGCAGCACGGTGCCGCAGCCCCCCCCCTCCCCTTGGTCAACACCTTGCTGACTTGGGTAGACATTGGTGCCCCAGCTAGGCAGAGATTATGCCCTGGTTGGGGATCTGCAGTCAGGCAAAGGGAAAAGAGTTACAACCCCATAAGAAAAAGAGTCTTGTATGGCCATGCCCTTTGCGGTGAGAGGATTATCCCTTTAAGCACTCTCTCCTCCAAATTACAGAAAAAATCTTACTTCTATAACTTAAGACCATTTATTAACACAGAACAAAAAATATGAAGGATGATGCACAGCTCTATTTCAAAGAAACAGGCCAGGTCTCTCACAGATCAAAATTCAGCTGTTGTGGAAAAATTATCTGTTTATCTCAACTTTCCAAAATTCAAATGATGCAACTGTTACAACTCTCCAGAACCAGGATGTTTTCAGGAGACAAATCTAATACTAGGGTTTATTATTGAGACTGAATACCACACAATAAACACCAAGGGGGTTTGAAATTTTCATAAGACTGTGTTTATTAGAAGCAAATTTACTGACACGGAATATGCTATTTGAATATATCTGCTATACACACTGCTCCCTAATGCCTATACCGATCAATAAATCAGTACAGATTTGCTGTTTAGTATTTTGACATCAACAAAAAAATTTTTAAAATATTTTGGCATGTGACTTCATGTATAGGGCTGCCCATTCCATTTTTTTTTTTTTACTACAAATCCTATCACCCAGAGAATTCCAATTCTCCTAATCTACTTAACCCTTTACCATTGTGCTCCTATCAGGGCATATTTGCACGCCTCGGGAGTGGGCGGGAAAGCGGACGTAGCGCGCTTCACATCAGCTTCTGTAGACTATTAACCCTGTGACCTTAAACTACTGTCTCTCTCGTTGCTGTGGCAGAATTTTTGGGTAGCTACTCGCAGTTTCAAGCTTAGGGTGAAACAGTAACGGTGGGTGACAGCCATGCTCTCGGCCTGGGTCCAAAAGGACCCAAACAACAGTAAAGGGTTAAAATAAGGCTGTGGAATGTATTTCATGCAAAGCTGATGCTGCTGTCTCTGCTTGTGCGCACAGCCCCATGGTGCAGATACTTTAGATTAACCCTTTACCCTTGTGCTCCAATAGGGGCATATTTGTGTGCCTTGGGAGTGGGCAGGAAAGCGGGCGTAGCACGCCCCACATCAGCTTCCATAGGCAATTGACCGAGTGACCTTAAACTACTGACTCTCTCGTTGCTATGGCAGAATTTTTGAGTAGCTACTCACAGTTTCAAGCTCCGGGTGAAACAGTAAGATGGGTGACAGCCGTGCACTCTGCCTGGGTCCAAAAGGACCCAAACAACGGTAAAGGGTTAAAGTAAGGCTGTGAAGTGTGTTTACTGCAAAGCTGATGCTGCTGTCTCTGCCTGTGTGCACAGCCCGGTGGTGCAGATACTTTAGATTAACCCTTTCCCGTTGTGCTCCTATCAGGCATATTTGCACGCCTCAGGAGTGGGCAGGAAGGCAGGTGTAGCACGTCCCGCATCAGCTTCCGTAGGTTATTGACCCTGTGACCTTAAACTACTGTCTCTCTCTTTGCTGTGGCCAAATTTTCAGGTAGCTACTTGCAGGTTCAAGCTCCGCGTGAAACAGTAACGATGGGTGACAGCCACGCTCTCTGCCTGGGTCCAAAAGGACCCAAACAATGGTAAAGGGTTAATTTTATAAGCCCCTCCTATGACTTTCTAAAAACTCATCCTCATCCATACGCTTCTCAGTCACTATATACAAGAAGCAAGTGTACTCATGCCACTCTCATGCAGCACTGTATTTGCTATGTATAAAGATACAGTAATCTACATTTTTCAAATTTGATGTCAACCAAAGAGCTATACATGTAAATTGAGAATTTCTGCAGACTATACTATAGCAATTATAGTTAGGAGTGAGAACTGACTGCCCTCAAAGGTCAAGAGCAGTTGCCCCAAAATTATTTCGAAACAACTTCTAAATTTTGCCGTTTTTCTGTCATATTTCTTCCAAGAAGCTTTCCGGATATAAAGGGAAGTTTAAGCAAAAAATTAATTTTTACATGTGAAAGAGAACTAAATCTGAACAGTGTGGTGACATTCCATTCAAATCAGACATTTATTTCTCAAGATATCAGCAAATGAAGTTACTAGATTTGTGTTCCAAAGTTGAGGGCAGCAGAGATTATATCATTTCCTCACATTAACAAAGAATGCTTTATTTCCCTTTGTTTTTCAGACTGTTGTGTTGACCTTGACATTTATAGGAAAAGGAACTCCCCATGGGGATTGCAAAGTTTGAAAAGTTCTCATGCCACTTATGCAATTTCATTTTGGTAATATGTAACTGTTGGGGAGAAAATTGGCTGTAAAGTTTAAAGAAAAACATGACTGTCCATTAATGTGGGGATATGATGTCACCTGTGCTTGCTTCAAGTTCACTGTTTGTTGAACAAGTGCAACTTTACTTGCTCATATCTTGAGAACCACACACTGGATTTCAATGCAAATTTCACCAAAATGCTTAGAATAAGTACCTTTCTAACACACCAAAACTTGATATGACATTAAACCCTTCTTTTAAGGCATAAACATTCAATATTCAACGTTAACCAAGATATTACTACTGGTAAATTTCACAATTCAGTGAAAACACATTGTCACATGATTGTGTTATGAGCCATTCATAAACTAGTATAGACTACTATCCTTGTTCAAATTGGGGTAACTGCATTTGCCCTTTAATCTCCTGAAAGGTGGTCATATTGACATGGTGTCCATAATTTGGAATCAACTTAAAAGCTGCACACAGAGATTAAATGTTAACAATTGTATTTTATGTTTTTATTCTCTGCAACTGCCCAAAGTTATCATGGTATACCATAAGTTTATGCAGTCATTAATTATCTTGCATGTTTGTTTGGTGCAGAACCCAGATGTACAGTAGGCGAACACAAGTAAAAGTCTGTTCTCTATGTATAAATTAAAGTTAAGTGAAATGTACAAAGGAGAGATTGTTATAATCCAATGCATGAGTAGGTCCATGTCTGTATTAACACCCATACATTAGGTTACATATACATACTCTGTTGGGAAGTTGTTTAACGTTCACAAGAATATGGTAAAAAAAATCATGGTATACTGAAGCACAGAATAGTTAGTAACATTGTTTCATTCACTGTTCCTGCACCTAAAGGAAAACAAAATTTCATTACTCTTTCTGACTATTTCATGACCTTTACATGACTATATCATGACCTTCACATGACCATTTCATGACCTTTACATGACTATTTCATGACATATACATGACTATCTCATGACCAAAATGCAAAAATGCCTATCATCTACTTCATAGAAAACGAATAAAACTGATGCTTCATGCATGCAGAGTATTTTTAGTTGTGAAAAAATTAACAGACAGCTCCTAGGCTAGTTAATTTCATGACTTTTCCATGACTTTTGCCATTTTTAAAAATCTCATGTCTTATTTTCCAGGCCTGGTAAATGAAAATAAGAATTTTCTGATTTTTCCAGGCAGCAGGGAACCATGTTGTTTGGACTGGTAATTTTCCATATTTGTTACTTCGTGTGCTGCATACCTTCATGTGAAACATGCATATTAATTTATATGAACTTAAAGTGTGTAATGTCTCAGTTCTCTCTCCCCAAAACCGAAAGGTTGACCCACTCAATTATATTGAACTTCTATCACGATCAGTCAGTAAATGGCCAGCTTGATAGGTTGTGCATTACAGCATCAAACAGATACATATGCATGAATGCATTATAAAATGCTGAAATGGGCCACAACTAACGGTCTTAGCTGAGAAGCTGCGAATCAATTTGAAAATTATAAAATTTCGTGACCAATGTGCTTTCCAATTACACGACACGCAATGCACCGTAAAATTCAAAGATTTGTTAATCAGAGAAGGGGCATTTGTTAGATGGTTGATGCCAAATACTGAAACTATATTTTATTATGTTTGCCATGTAAGTATATATTTGCTTTCATGAAATTCAAGTGGAGCCTCTCTAGTACAACACAATTATTAAGTTCTTTCATTGAAAAAGATATTGCAAACGCATTAAATACGTGATAATATCTATACATGGTCAAGGTTGGCAACATAAAGTTCCAAGAAAGACAACATCTTGACAGATAGATCGCTATACCATAGGATTATATTGCCAATCATATCAAGTCCTTAAAGGCCAAAGAATTCACCCAAATTTTGTTTCAAATCAGAAGCTAAATCTCACAGTTTTTCTCTTTATTTCTGTATCAAGTATCTTCCACGTGATTGCAGGATACTGCATGTGAGCCATGCAGTCCTATAAATTGAACGACTGAGGAGAGAAATATTGTGACATAATTTTCCACAGCTATTCTACTGGACAAATTCAATTTGGGGTGACTGTGATTTCCCTTAAAAGAGCAAACCACCCAAGACAGTTCTAATTCTTTCCTCCCCCCTCCCCCCTCCCCCTCCCCATAGCTCCTAGCCCCATGGCCTAGAATTGCCACCAGCTTCTCTAGATACAAACCTAGGTTTTTGCTGAGCCTTCATCTAACCTCACCCCTGGATGACAATTCTCTGTGCTATTAACTCTTTCTGCCCTATCATCACCTACTGCATGGCCACACTGACAAAATGCCATCATCACCTGCGACAACCACACTAGCAGGGGTGTAGCTCCCTGAATTAGCTGTAGCTGGATAATTGCATGATCTGGAGAAAGCACCTCCCTGCCCAGGGGATCTATATACCCCATTTTTCAGCCACTGAATTTTTCATTTTTCACTGATTTTACTTTAGGGAGCAAATGTAGGACTACTTTAATTGGTCTCACTTGTCCAGTAGGCAGATCTGTAGTGGGCTGGGGGATGCATGTTTGCTTGGGGGAGTGCTGGGCGGGAATATCCAGTGCTGGGTATCATGGCCCAGCACCACCCACCGTCGCAACATCCCTGCACACTAGACACTTTTTCAAAAGAAATGAATTTACACATTGGGCTGCGTTGATCACATACAGCATATCTAGACCTATCAATGATACATGAAAGTATGGTGTACGTTGCCACTGAAGTTTTGCAAAATATTGTGTGAGACCACGCTAGGCCCAAGGATGAGTGACAGACAATTGTGGGCAGGGCTTAAGTACTTAAGGCTAGGAGAACTGGATCAGTTTGGGGTGAGATGATTAGACCTTAAAGTCCTTAAATATAATGAAGGTAAAAAACTGGTAAAATTTAGGTGTTTTTTTTTTCAAAATAAATTTCAGGTGACTAAGTTTATCCTTTTAAAAAGAAACCAGAATGCAAAAATGCATTGAGATTTTGATGATATAACTTCAAATAACAAACAGGCCATCATGTACCATATCTTCTCACTCTAATGTTCTGGCATGTTCAAAATCTTATTTTTTTTTTCTATCCCAGATGACCTGTGACTTCCACCAACAAAAATAAGGACCACCTTCTCACAATAATGCACATACAAAAACCACATGTGAAATCTAAGTTTCCATGTAGGTACGTGTAATTAGTTTGTAAATATTGAACTCCAATGAACCCCGAGGACCTTTGACCTCCATAAAAAGCAAGATGGATGGATAGATAGACGGAAACATGGAGGGACAAAAAGAGTGACAGTGACAGATCACAAAAGCTGAAACAGCTCTCTGACACAGTATGAACTAACAATAGCAACCTTCTTCTGACCATGCAATATGCATTCACAAAGTACCTACCAAATAGATAATCTATCCTATTTTTTGTTATACTGGAAGAGACAATATGATATACCTGATAAAGATACTATCTCAATATTTTTGTTTGCCCTAGGTCATTTTAAAGAGGCCCATTAAGTTAGTCCATGAAATTTTCCAAATTTCTCCAAACCTTAAAAGAAAAGTCCAGAACCAAATTGTTGTTTGATATGTTTTAAGGAGGAATCTTTTCCAATGAAATTTTTCTTCATGTTTGCTCCCTGTGGGCTAAGGGTTGTAGAACATGCCCACAATATTTCCTGCCTGTCTTCAGAGGTGACTAAAGGGAAACCAAATTTGAACTTGAACCATACTTGAAAATAGATGTAATCTTTGAACTTTTTATTGAGTTGACTGACACTGTATAACACATTCATGTTGGTGTGTCTTTCCATCTCATCTAACAAATTCATTTCCCATGTTTTTTCCTCAAGACATTCGTTGATGAGTTTGACAAATTTGTTACAAAATTTGAACTTGCAGCAAACAAGTGTGGTGTCATGGATTTACATTGATTGCCAATGTTTTGTTTTTCTAAATTTTTTCTAAAGTTTGACCTTGGATTTATTACAGATGCAATCTTTCCCCTTGGGCAAAAATGTTTTTAAATGAAGGATTTAAGGTCATATCAGGTTTTTATATTTAAAGGGACAACCCTCTCACTCCCAACTACACTTCTAGTATAGGGTAACAGAAACTCTCCATTGGGCTAGCTTTTTGATTGACTGCTATTTCAAACAATGCAGACCAAAACTTATATTACACAGCATGAACTGTTCTGAGAGTGTTTTGATTATACACATTGAGCTTTCTATATTCACCCTGAAGCAATAAAATGAGATTGTGTCTGGAGGAGGGTGAATTTCAGACAATTGTGGGAGGGGCTTAATTAAAGAAGGTTAGGAGAATTGGTACTGTTTGGGGTGAGAGAATTGGCCCTTTAAAGGGCTGCTTATCAGCCTGAGCAGTTAGGTGAAATTTACATTTCAAATAAGATGTCTGGTTCTCAAGATATGAGTTTGTAAAGGTGTCACACTTTTTAACTAAAGTGCACAGAAAACAAAAAGGTATGACATCATATAATTCCAGATGGTCTCTTGTTTTTCATTTAACTTAAGAGCTTGCTTTGTACTCAACAATCTCACATTATCTGAATGTGATTGCATACTTGGCACTTAAAAGATTTTGCATTCCCCAGAGGCCCCACTCCTATTTAATTCAAGGTCATCACAACAATCTGAAAAAACAAAGGGAAACAAAGCATTCCTTGTCAATATGAGAAAGTGATATAACCTCTGCTGCCCTATAGCTCTCTTTTGAACACAAATCTAGTGACTCCATTTGCTGATATCTGGAGAAAAGCAGGTTCGATCTGAATGAAACTTTCACCAAACTGTGAACAGATTTGGTTCCCCTTTCACAGTGTTTTGATCGAGTTGCTAAATTAGTGACTCGCAGGCTTGGGGCGATTACATCTCAATGTAATCGATTACGATTGCGATTACTTCATATTTTAAGACTACGATTATGATTACGGTTACAGCTAAAATTGAAAGTAATTGATTACGATTGAGATTACATTGCAATGTAATCATGATTGCAATCGTGATTACATTTTCTTTCCACATAAACAATGTAGTAGGCAAAACAATCCAGTGCCCAAAACTGGAAAAAAGGCCATGGACATTGCTCTAAATAAGCCCAGACAGAACCAAGTCCTCCCAAAGTAGAGATTATTGAACCCATGCACTTCTCACTCATTTTAAGCTGGAACATCCAAGAAAGAGGGACAATTAAATTTTGTCATTCCAACAGAAGAACCAAGCACTGAAAAACTTGTTTCGTAACTTTACTTCTAAGTTCAATTCAGCTTCAATGTAATCAGAAATGAAACCATGATTGCGATTACTTTGCCCTTATAATCAATTACGATTGCAATTACTTTGCAATTTTTGCAGAAGTAATCGATTGCGATTACAACTACTTCAAAATGTGTAATCGATTGCAATCGATTACGATTACTGATTACGATTACCCCAAGCCTGGTGACTCGATTCACCAGTTTTCAAACTTTTAAGTGATTTGAGTCTAGTCATTGAATCTAGTCACTGTACTATTTCAATGGGGAAATTACTCCTGAATTCTATCGAGTCACTATCATTTTGAGAGGAAGTGACTCTCTGAAAATTTAATTTTTGCTTAAACTTCCCCTTCCAGGATGCACTCATGGTATCAATACATAAGATTCTAGTTGAATAAAATATTTAAATTGGTGGTAAATTATAAAAAAAAAATTGGCCGACAATGTGAATTACAGGCCGTAGGATTTCACGGGAGCGATTGGTCCCTTGGTGATGAAAACACCGAACCCAAAAAATGGTTACCACAATCTGTTACCACTCATGCATTTTTTAACAGAATCCAAAAGTCGCTTCCCATGGTGAAAAAATGACAGAACCTACAAATGGGTTCCTGTGATTTTTGAAATCCAATGGCTTGGAATTAATGACATCATGCCTGCTTGCTTCAAGTTCACTTCTCATAGAAAATGTGTCAAGTTCATTTTCAAAATGCAGTACCTGTAGGAAGGTAAAGGATGTATGGCACCCTCTACTTGTAGGGTTACCACAATGTTATTAGTTTTCCAGATGGTTATAAGAGGTTTAAATGGTATGTAGAGGTTTAAATGGTAAGAAGAGGTTTAAATGGTAAGTAGAGGTTTAAATGGTAAGTAGAGGTTTAAATGGTAAGTAGAGGTTTAAATGGTATGTAGAGGTTTAAATGGTAAGAAGAGGTTTAAATGGTATGGATAGGGTGATAGGAGGTAGGTGAGGACCAAAACAGCCTCGAGAACTGATCATGGGAAATTAGCTCAAATTTCACCACAATGCTTATGATATGTTTCCTCTTCATTATATCAACATTTACTTTGGCTCTGGACTTTTCTTATTGTAAAGTTTTTACAACGTATATTATTTATGATAATAATGAAAAATAGTCAAGCTTACAATCCTCATATCCTACATATATACAGATAATTGGTACAGATAATTATTCCATCAGTGGGATATTAACGCAATGCGGTTTCCAAAAATTTAAAACCAGACACTTACAAACAATACACAAAACTGTTTCAAACCAGGGTACAAAACACATTAAACATTTTAACACTTTGCCTGACTAATTGATATGAAACTTATTATGCTAATTAAAGCCTTGACATGTGGTAGAATTATCCAGCAATCTAGTTAAAATATTATTGTTATGAACTCAATATGCCCCCTTGAGATGATTACATCTATAACTCATCCGTTGGTCACACTATTTGGGGGTTTGTTTCCAGGCATTTCAAAGCAAAACTCCTCTTACCAACAAAGACATACTTATCTTATATTCATAATATGCATGAGGTTCACTGGCAAAGTATGAGGCAAACTTGTTTTTTGAGCTGAGGCTAAATAATTTCTGGTGTTAATAAATTGTATGAACTGCTTTGTTTCAACACAAAATTTGAATCAAGATTTTAAAGACTGTTGGACTAAAAGCTGAGAGCATGTTCTAGTATTATCTAGTAAATGCAGTATTTTGTCAAGAAGGCAACAGCATGGGCCACAGTCCCTCTCTAACAAGGTTCCAACAGGGAAAGGTCATTTCCTCAACATGTTTAAAGGACATGTCATGTGAACTGAGAGGGTATCAAGGCAAAACAAGTGATTTCGTACTGACCACAATGTAATCTCACAGGTAGGGCACAAAGGCCAAATGGACTTGATGGTCATTAAATTTTATTGGGCAACAAGGTCATTGCCAAAAATATGAAGGCCTGGCCCACAGTTTAAGTGGCCTTTTATTAATTCCAGACCTGACAATGATTCTGTTATTTTATTTTACTTTAATAGTAAAGTAGAATGTCTTAATTTTATGACACAAGTTTAACTCCAAAAGAACACATGGAACATTAGCTTGTTTTTAATTATAAGGACACCCAAGTATACAATTTACCCAAGACTATAATGAAAATCCTGAATATAAAATACTGTCTGCCTGCCCTGCTACTGTCTGTATAGGGACTCCTTCAACTCTGAATTCAGTGACTAAAAGCCACAAAACCTTGTAAGCTATTTTTCGATCTCCAAAATACAATAAAATTTGATTCAAATGCAAACAATAAAATTTGCACTCTAGAAGTGTGTCGTTTTTTTTCTTTGTTTTTAAATAAGTTATTCTCATTTTTACTTTAACTTTAGCCTAGGAACTGAGAACAGAAAAAGAAGGTAATTTGTGTATGTTCATTTTTTGGTTCTGGACTGAGAAGACAAAATTCCAAAATTGAAAGTGCACAATTTGTACCATATTGCAGTAATGTTCATCTGCCAAAAGTTTTCCTTTTGGTTCCATTTTAACATTGCTATCTGTTCCTGAAATTTCTGAGGAATAAATTTTCATGTCCAAATAAATAATTTCAATGACCTTACTCTTAGCATTTTACATAACATTAAATAAAATTTGAGCTGAAGACAATAAAAATACCGTAGTTGTTATAGGTGAGGCAAGTAAGAGGCTGCATAATAGGGTTATGATATTATAAGTAAAAAACATGCCTGGATATTTACATGTCAGAAAGTAGCAAATTGTCACTTTCCAAAAATGTCAAGATTTTCAAACAACAACCCTGGCTTTCAAGACTTTTCATGCCTTGAAATTATTTTCCAAACTTTGCATGATTTTACCAGATTTGCCATGACTAGAGGAAGCAAGTATCAAGGCCTCCCCTTTACTCATAACACGGTTCCTGCACCTTAAGAAAAATTAAATTTTACAACTTTTCAATGACTTCTGTCATTTTTACATTATTTCATGATTTTCCCAGGCCTGTTAAATGAAAATTTAATTTCATGACTTTTCCAGGCTGGTGTAACCCTGCCATAAGGTCTGTACAAAACTCTCGATGGGGACACTACCAAAGTTTCCATTGAGGGAGTAAGGGGAGATTTGCCTCCATTTCCCTCTTTTTAGAAGGAATGTAATACCATCACCCCCCCCCCCCTTTCATTTTCATAAAAACAAAAATTTCAGTATCTTGGTTTCTTCTTGAAGAAAAGGACACTTTTAAAGCAATGTTCGAAACTTTCATACAGAAGAAGTCTTCACAGCCCTTCAGCTTGCACCTTTTAGGGACCTTGAAGAAAGCTTTTGCACCCAAAATCAACCTGTAACCCTGACCAAGGGCACCATCAATTAAGACTTGGGATTTCACAGTAAAAGCCCCCCCCCCCCCCCAGCCCCTTTTTCAGTTCTGGCAGGATGCCTAACTTAATATTCCTTGCTTAAAAATACAAAATGTTAGATCCAGACAAAAGGAACCCACCTTTTCATAACATAAAATTTTTCATTTTATGCTTTCTTTTGGTAATGCTGAAGACAATTATATGTTTAAGGCTTGGAAGAAAGAGAATATGACAAGCTAATTATTTTCTAAAGTTTGTTTTTAGTTCAGGACTTGAAAGATGCTCTTTCTTTCCTATCGCACACATCAAGCAAATGTTCACCTTAAAAAAATGTTTCTTCCTTTCTATTTAAATTAATTGTTATTTCTATATCTTGAGATTTGCTTTCACTATATTTTGTATTTTTTTTACATTCCTGTACCCATAGGATCTACACAAGACTCTCAATTGGTAAATACTAAACAGAACCACCTTGACAGATGTTGGAAAAGTAAAAAGTAAATTGATACATTACCTATTTTTCTCTGACGTGCTATGATCCCAAACACATTGTCAATGCACAAAAGTATACAAAATAGTTTTTGAAATGATAATATCATACTGTACCTGCCACGACATCTAATACACCTTTCTAACTAGCTGCCTGCTAAATACCGTACAACAATTTTATCGCAAAACAGAGAACAGTGACTTTCAAAATCTCCTTCAGGAAGAAGAGAATGCTGGACGTCTCCCTCTCAAATATAGTCAAACTAAAAGGAAAGGGATTTTCCCTTTTGCAGAGCAGGTCAATAATAATCAATAAATCCACCAAAAATGTTCAACACCCTCTTAGGTAATTTTACAATGGTAACAAAAGTTGGGCCGCTGTCGTAATGGCTACGACAATGAGATACAAACTGTATTTACTTCTACAAGTAGCTTGCACTGTACACTTACATCGTTTTCATTTTGGAGATGAAATTCACATCTACAGCAAAGACTTCTGGGATAATTTCAGATTTTTTTTTAAATAGTGGGCAGAAAGGGAAATCCCCAAGAATTAAGCACATGTTTATAGTTTCTGAGCTTTGGAAGAATACTAGAATGTAAAGGGATGTACATTTGGGAAAACTAATTTTCAAACATATGCTAAATGAAATTATGAATGGGTTACACACAGTATAAGGGTAAATTTTAAGACAGTGAAACTTAACTTAGTGCTTAACCACACTAAAACTTCAAAAACAGAAAAAAGAAAACAAACAGACGAACAAGCAAACAAAAGAAAGTTTGAGGCAATGAAATTTCTGGTATGTTAGCTAAATTTTTTTAAGGTAAAATTCTGGTGAATTTTAACTTACGCCAGATAAAAAATTGAAGAGAAAGGGAAAATTGAAGGAAGATGAATGTCCACAATATCCTTTTTCTTAAAAAGCCTTTAGTCCAGAGACAAATTAATTTTGAAAGGAGGAAAAAATTCTAAGCATTGTGGTAAAATTTTATTCATTTCCCGTTTTTTTCTTGAAATATTAGCAATTAACCCTTTGCCGTTGTTTGGGTCCTTTTGGACCCAGACTGAGAGAGCGGCTGTCATCCATCTTTACTGTTTAAGGGGGAGCTTGAAACTGCCAGTGGCTACACGAAAATTCGGCCACAGCAAAAAGAGAAACAATAGTTTAGGGTCACGGGGTCAATAGCCTACGGAAGCTGATGCAGGGTCCGGGGGTTGCTACTTCCGCTTTTCCGTCCACTCCCAAGGTGTGCAAATATGCCCCGATTGGAGGACAATGGTAAAGGGTTAAAGATGGAAGATCTACATACAATGAACTTGAATCATGCAGGCGTGATGTGGATTCACACTGTTGGCCAATGATCTGTTGTTTTTAATTTAGCATCAATTTTACACAACTTTAACTTTTAATCTTTTATCTATTGATACCATAGGTGCATCCTGAGAAATGGAATTTTAAGAACTTTACATGCCTTAGGGGCATGATAGCATCCAATTATCAACCAAAGGTCAAACTAATGGGATGAAAAATAAATAAAAGCAAAGCCATGGTCAATAATGTGATCCATAACATCACACCTGCTTCCTTCAAGTTTACTCATTACACAAAGTGTGTCAACTTCAATTGCTATTATCTCAAGAACCAAACATATGAGAAATAAATGAAATTTTCGCCACAATGCTTAGAATTCTTTCCTCTCATCAAAATAAATTTGGCTCTGGACCATTCTTTTACTTCCAGAAACCAGACTTTAAAGGTCGTGTAACATGAAAAGGATCGCCACAATTCACATCAAAATACATCAAAAATTGACCATTTTACAGGGCAATTTCTGATTTGCAGTAAATCATTAATAAAGATGAGCTCAATATGCAAATATTGTGATGTCATGAGAGGGACATGCCATATATGGCTAATGATATCCTTTGTTTTTACAATCTCTATTTCAAGGACATTTGTAACATTAGTTTGTCCTGTGGGTTTTATTTTGAAAGTTTAAATTGGGTCCTTGAAAATTGTCAGTATCAATTACCAAACTATGGACTATCTGCTGAGTAATTACGAGGTAATTAATGTAGGGTTAACAAAAGAAATGTCAACACTGTGCAACACTCCACATCATTATTTTTGTATAAGCAACAATTTGCTTTAGAAACATTCAAACTTTGAAGAGGTATACCTTGAGAACCACATAAGATACTGAAAAAATTCCAATGGATTTTCTCATAGAAAAGTTCACTCGGTAACTACCAAGTGAAGTGAGGTCATTTTGCTCACATTTTACACTACCTTTAAAGATAAGTTACATTTTTTAAAAAACACCTTCACTTTAACACAAAGTCACAGAATGTTATGTACATGGGCACATTGTTTCAGCTTCCTTTTGCTTTCCTTATAATATAATGTCCTGTTTGTACTTGAAAGTTAATACTTATGGAATGTTTGAATAGCTTTTCCTTAAATGCAATGTCAAATTAATGTGCTGTGATGACATCACAGATTTCCCATAATTCATATTACATCTCAAGAAAAAATTGCACTACTCTGAAAATAAGGAAGCATATCAGGGATGAATTTTAGCGGTCGTCCGGTCGTCCGAGACGACCAAAATTTCTGCAGGACGACCAAAGTAACCACCTAAGGTTGTCCTTTGGACGACTAATTTTTACCTTGGGTAATGTATATTGAGAAACAATGCGTACAACAAACACTTCCATGCAACCAAAACATCTTAACATTTCATGAACTCGCATATCAAAACACATCTGTACCTTCACGAAACGCACACCAGAACAAAACAACCGTGGATACCACGGTACGCACAACGCCAAACAAGCAGCCTCGTGTACGATCATTATTTCAGCTGAACTTTACAGAACGTGCTCATACACATTCTCCGGGTTTCTGTTCGACGTGCTGGCGCGAAAAGTTCTTGGAAAGGACTGTTCGCCTGTCTTTGTTGTTATGTAATCAGCATCGGGCCAATTATTCCGTTATCGGTAAATAATTGGCAGCGGTAAAATATCGCCATTCAACCGATCATTACCACCGATTATTTGCAACTTGAAAGTTGCTCTTAGTTGAGTTAAAATTCCTGTAAAAACTCAATCCTTTAACTTCCCGCCAAAACGGGATGCACTGATGATCACAAACGTATAAATTTTACCCCTGCCGTTTGATATTTTCCGCTATAACCCGGTAGTATTACCTTAAATTAGAATTGCATTCAAGGTGTATTCCTTGCTGTCTGGTAGAAAGCGCCGCGTAAGTTGCTGTACAAACGGTTCTGAACAAAACACAGAACAGACCATCTAGCTGCAGTGTTTTGCCGTTTTTTCAAATCCCCAAGCTTTGTATACATATCTGTGCACGTTTTGTACACTTAGCATGTAGAATCTTGTGAAGTTCGGTGGTTATTATCTTGCATAAATTAAGCCATCCCCAGCATTCCTTCTGTAATGTTATTCACAGAAGGACTTGTGCAATGTTGTCATACGACGTCATTGCAAACGAAAACAGTGATGCACGTGGTCTCGTGCAGCAAACTTCTTGGCCCACGCATACACTAGACTTACGTGCGTGTCCCTTTTTACCGCCAAACAAGGTATCATGATTTGCTTGGTGATATCATATGCATAGGATCCATTGCAAAATTTAAATTGGCCCTTGCATCGTGATTGGTTCAATTGCGTTGATTGTAGCTAGCCAATCACAACTCGCGCCTTCGCCTATGTGATTTAGTGTGTGAAAATACTCGGTCTGGAGACAAGTTTTCCCGTTGAGTTTGTGTTACGACGATCACACTTGTCATGCTTATATAGCCGGCTAGCGAAGCCGGGCGAGCCCCGTGCTAAATTCACCTAGAAACGGCATCTTAAATCTCTGCATACGTGGATTTTTCGGGGATCGGGCTTACGTGCATTTCAGTTGCACATTCTTTTTAAACTAGACGTAAATTTTGGACAAAAACTGCTAACAATATACGGGGATATTTATATCCGGAAGGAACCATAAGATAGGTTAATCGGGTGCATTTGTTTTGCTGCCCACAATTGCTAGATTATCATGGTTGCTCTACACGGGGTTCATTAAAGCGGGAGAGTAGCTATTGGCGCAACAGCAAATGTTCCGACAGGATTGGGGGATAAAAACTAAACAAAGCACGATGTTGGCCTTAGAGCTAAATTATCAAATAGCATGTGACATCGGCCGCAAACAATTCAACTGTATTAACGGTTGATTTGTATCTCTACTTTTGAAGTGAAAATATTACGCCTATACAAAAAAGATATTCGGTTCGTAACAATTCCCAATATTTTCCACCCTGAACTGGTTACGGTAATACGATATACAAGATGCAAGGGGCTTTAGAGACAAACATGTCACGGTGACTTCCCTCTTTCTAATAATCGGCATCGGCCCGATAGTTAAATTAAATAATCAGTAAAAGGGTACTGTATTACCCATTATAGCATAATCGGTCAGACACTATTTAAGCTGAAACAAACAAGCTTTTAAAAAGGCATTTTGTTCAATAGATACTTCATGCTTTCGATTGTCAGATTTTGATTCAAAAGGAATGAGTTTCTACCGTTCAAGTTTAGTATTAATGCACCAGATTTTGACGGTTCAACTGCATGTCCTAATGTACGAATAAGGTGTCTAAAGATCACATTATTATTGTGTCTACCCAACGCTGGGAAGATATCAGGAGAAAAAAATGTCTTTTGTCCGTCCTTGAGTAAGTGATGAATAAAATGTGGGGTGAGGGGCGGGGGGAGCAGCAATGATCAGGGAGGCCAGACTTCTATCATCTCGGAGATTCCCCAACTGTTACTTCGGGTATTACTATCACTCAGTCCAGATTCTTGAAAATGGTGTATTGAACAGAAAGTTGCAGGGGCTCTGCATTGACTAGGCCCATTTAAGTGTATTGTATGCGGGTGTTCTCACTGTGTATACAGTAGGTTTTTGTCTTCGTGTTTCTGTCTGTTATGGTTTTCCCCTTTCATGTGTATTTTCAATAAAGTGCACGCTAGATATAATGCAATGCAAATAGCAGCCAGTGCAATAAAAATAAAAGAATTGTCTTGAAACCACAAAATGCACATTGCACAACTTTCTTGTTTTCACATGTCTTTTGTGGAGGACGACTAAATTTTTGGGAGGACAACCAAATTCCTGCAGCTGGTTGTCCTTTGGACAACCAATTTCAATTGCTTAAAAATCATCCCTGCATATCTTCCAAATGATATGCTATTGTAATGCATTTTTCACCTCTTGCAAAACAAAATTTTTGGCATATTTTGGAGTAAATTTGTCTCTGGCAAAACCCCTTTTAATTCTGATTTAAAGGTGTTTATAGAAACTAGTATCCCTCACATCCTTACTGAGATTCTTCTAATTGTGGACCAGCAACACTAAAGAATCTGGGTTGTCACCACCCCGGTCGGGACTAACCGGCACTGGACATTGCCGACCGGTACAACGCCTAAAATGCAAGGCTTCCAACCAGCACAAAAGTGATCTTTTATACTAAAAAAATAATGAAATTGACATTAGCCTGTAGCTGAAAAATACAATGGGTCAAAAATGAGGTGGATTCCGTGGGGGTAGGGTGAGGTACAAATATTGAGTCAGATGTTTAGCTGGCACTCTAATTGGGCTTGTGACAACCATGTAAAGAATCTGCCTCAGAGAGGAAAAGCACTATGAAAGGGGATGTTAAATGCCAAATCTTCCCACCACAGACAAGGCCAATTCTCCTTACCTACTGTGCTTAAGCCCCTCCAACAACTGTCTAAAATGCATCCTCATCCAGTCACAATCTCAGCTATGTTAAATTTCTTCAGGGTGAGTATATACAAGACCCAAAGTGTATTCAGAATACTATCAGTCCAGTACATGCTGTGTAATATGTCTGAGGTACAGTACTCTGCTTACTGTATTTTGAATTTGATGTAAAAGAGCTGTGCCAATTGAAAATTTCTGTAGACTACTACAAAAATTGTAGTTTGGTGTCAGTGTTAACTGCCTTTTAGTAGATGCCATTTGGAGAAGCTGTGGAATAAGGGCCTTTACTTGCCAAATTTAGGAGAAAACCAAGTGCTATCATAGAATTACATAAGTATCAGAAAGACCTGCCCATGCAGCTAGGCTGCAGAATGTACAGCTTGACTGAAGCAACTGCAGCAAAGGTTTTGACATTGTGCCTATAACTGGTCAATTTGAGAAAAACTGTAAATAGGACTCAAGAACTTTTAAGAGAGTACTTTTAATCCTTAAACAGCCACTTACGTAATATTAATTTTTACATATCCCGAGCAGTTTCCGCTCATGACCACAAATGTTCTATTACACAGGATTGCTACAGTTTTCAAACCCTTGGCTGAAAAGGATGCTGTTACAGTGATGGACACTGGCTGTGAAAGGGTTAAAGAAGAACTAAGCAAACCAAACACAAACTCAGAAGGCAGTTTCTTTTCAGCCAAGAAAATTCCAATTCTTGCAACCCCCTTACTTCTGACCCCTCCCATGACTGGTAGAACGGTACTGGTAAAGATAATCCTCATAAAGACCAAATCTCTATTCATTGCTTCAGGGCATCCATAACCTGGTAGTATTCTAAAGCCCTAAATGTGTAATCAGTGCACTCTCAGTTCATGACATGTACTTTGAGCTACTCTGCAATTTACTTTAATTTGATGCCACGAAAGACCTGTGCTATTTGAGAATTTCTGCAGGACTACTGGTAGAATTGAAATGTGGGGTGAGAAAATACGGCCTTTCAGAATTTCTTGTTAAAAGCATTATGGTACTATATATGTGAAAAAAAATCTCATACATTCAGCAGGGTTCCTGCACTGTAAGAAAATAAAATTGCATGACTTCACCATGATTATTTCATGACCTAAATATGATTATTTCATGACCAAATTATATCACGGTTTGGTAAAATGCTAATGGCACAACTATTGTGACAAATAAAAGAGTAAATTTATTTTCTCATAAAAAAAAAAAAATTAAAAGACTGAACTGTGTTAAATTTCATGACTATTCCAAGCCACTCCTGGAAAATGAAAATAAAATTTCATGGCTTTTCCAGGCTACAAGCACCTTACATTGGTACCTTAATAGTTTGGTTGCAGGTCAAAGGTGACACATGCATTTATTATCCATCATTTTCTAAATTTTGTTGGGAGAGTGTATGTGGCATGCAACCAAGCTTGTACAAGGAAACTAGAACCTAAAACTGAAAATCTCTGGTCCTGTTCATGGGAAAGAAATCTTCAAAGGCCAAACCTGCTCATCCCAGACTACAGCCATTCAGTACTAATTTTCCTCACCTACAAATTAAAGGTATGATAAAGCAGTGGCAATTCTCTAAACCTACTTAAGCACCTCCCACTTTTTGATATTTATCCTCATCCAGACACAACCTCAGTTTACTGCTACAGGGTGAGTATACAAGACCCCAAAGTGTAATCAACACTCTCAGTACAGTGCAGAGTGTGTAGTATCTGCTTTGGTACTTTGCATTGTTTAAACTAGCTGTCAATCAAAGAGCTTAGCCAACTGAGAATTTCTGTTTAAGTCCTAAAAAAATTGTAGTTTGGGGAGAGAGGATTGGCCCTTTAAGCCTCTTTCATAACTGTATTAAATTCATCCTCATCCAGACTAGATCTCAGTCTATTGCTCCACGGTGACTATACAAGACCTAATGTGTTATCAGAACACTCTCAGTGTAGTATATGCTATGTGATATGGGCTACAGTACCCTGCATTTTTGGTTTCAAGAAAGGGAAATCCTTTTGAATCATGCAGACTACACTTTTGCAAAACTTGTGTAGGATCGTGCATTTTAGAGTTGGCTGAAGCTATGGTTTGTAAGCTCAACGATTGAGAATTATTTCTTTGTTTGGTTTTGTTTTCAGTAGAATAGTACCAAGCCAAAGCTTGTCTTCATTTTGGATGATTGAGGTTGTTGTTGCTTGGGTAGGTCATTTTTAAGAGGGACATCTGTGTGAATGGTATTGCTGGACACTTAATTTTACCAAATATATATTGCAATGTTTGTCTGTTTGTTTCTTTTTAAAAAAATACTGTGACTTTCATCGGGTATATTTGTAATTTCTGATTGCATGATTGCATAAACATGAATTTCGTCTAGAAAATATGTCCACATGAGGCCGTCAGAAATATTTGTACCTTCTGTAAAATGTAGCAATCTTGAAGAAGCTGTGTTTTACGAAGTGGTTGTACATTACTTGATAGCAGGGCATAGTCAAATATTTTCATGTTTTCACAAAGTGACTGACATTTATACATCACTACTTTGTCAACATTTTTGCTTAGAATTATAATGTTACTACTTGTTTTGCATGGTAAAAGGTACTTCGATGCTCTTGCAAAGAACTGTGAGTTTTTTTTTAGTTCAAGATACAGCTTTACTCCCTATTATTTAAGTAAACGGCATTGTACCGTCTGAAAAGTCACACGTCCGGCTGGATTTTCGACCGCAGTTACGTAATAGCATGCACAATACATGCATTCGGGTCAGTAATACTGGTTGTGACCTTAAATCAACAGAGAGCAAAGTAAAATATTAACGTGTTTCTTGCATGGAGGGCTAATATTTATTTTGATTTATACATCAATACTTCCACAAAATATTGTTTAAATCATTTTTAAAGATTTGTCTCCCATTTGCAAACTTCAAAAATACCTTTGGTACAAATTGTTAGGAATTTTTTAGCCAAGATACACTCTTTACTCCCTATGATTTAAGTAGAAGACACCTGCACCTCCTAAAAGGTAACTTATCCGGTCGACCTTTCTATTCTTTATTGCAGTGACAACACATGCGTGACTTAATTCGTTGAATCGTTTCGTCGCGTCACTTCAACCGGATCGCTGTAGTGTATAGGTTATTACTGAGTCTCGCATGCTTTTTTCACAGCCTGGAATTAGACCCTAAGAAAAACTTTGCAATTAGACCACTGAAGGTTGTTTTGGACTGCTCACATCTAAAGAAATATTTCTCCCTTCATTCGGGAAACTTTTCATACTTAGGTTTTGATTTTAACTTGCTGTCAAGGCTAAGGCTGCTACAAAAATTGTAGTTTGGGGCAAGAATTGACTGCCTTCAAGCTTTACTTCCTACTTTCTTAAGCCAATAAGATCCTATCAGCACACAGAACAATTGGTATTTGGCTTAGCAAACATTAAGAGCCCAGTTCTCTCACCCCAATGGGTACCAATTCTCCTTACCTTCTTACTTAAGCCCCTCTCACAGTTGTCTGAAGTTTATCCTCATCCAGACACAATTTCAGTTTATTGCTTTAGGGTGAGTAAAAGCTCAAGGTGTATAGTTAAAACACTCTCAGGACAAATCATGCTATGTAATACAAGCTTTGGTACTCTGCATTGTCTGAACCAGCTGTTAATCAAAGAACTGAACCAATTGAGAATTTTGGTAATCCCTACAAGAATTGTAGTGTGGGGGGGAGAGGATTGGCCCTTTAAAGCAACTGTAAAAAATTGCAAGATGACTTCACTCCATAAATAAACATGTTTTTCTTTCTTTCTTTTGACCAACAGAGAAGTTCTTTTCAATCAAAATTTATTAAAGAGAGACTAAAAGAAGGGTTTAAGGTCAAATCAAGTGTACGTTAGAATAATACCTATTCTAAGCACTTTGGTGAAATTTGCATTGAAATTCAATGTGTGGTTCTCAAGATATGAACAAGTATGAGTTGTCACATTTTCAACAACCAGTAAACTTAAAGCAAGCACACAACATCATATCCCCAAATAAATAGACAGTCTTTTGTTTTTCGTTAAACTTTACAGCTTTTTTCCTGTTCAACAGTCCCACATTATCAAAATGTGATTGCATAAGCAGCATGTGAACTTTTCAAACTTTGCAATCCACATGGTGAGGTCCTACTATTCCTATTAACATCAAGGTAAACACACTGTCTGAAACAACAAAGGGATGCAAAGCTTTCTTTGTCACGTGAGGAAGTGACATAACCTCTGCTGCCCTCAATCTCAATTTGGAACACAAATCTAGTAACTTTAGTTGTTTGTATCTCGAGAAATACATGTCCTCTTTAGATGGAACTTTCTTAACACTGTGTAGATTTAGTTCTTCTTTCACATGTGAAAATTAATTTCTTGCTTGAACTTTCCCTTTAAAGCAATCACATCACACTTACTTTGAGATAACCGTTTAAAACTCAGAATTTTCGAATTTACCATACTTCTCTTCCAAGTATCTTTCATAATATCTTAGGACTTAAAGCTCAAGAGCAGTCACCCCAACTCGGAGTAGTGTAGTACACTATGCTGTTTCATGATTGGCTGTTGAGAGTCATGTGACAAAAGTTTCCTCTTCAAATACCAAAATTTCCTGGAAATAACTGTTTGGTTTGCCTTGGATGCAATATTGAAGTTTATAAAATATCATGAAAGATACTTCTAAGAGAAATATGAGGAAAATTGTGATATTCACCTGCTGCTTCAAAATAAGTTTTGGGGGAACTGCTCTTGACCTTGAAAAATGTTGCATATAAGTAAGTGTAAACCAAGCAGTTTCTCTAAGAAAATTTTACACTTGAGAAGGAAAAATAGTTTCACATGATTTTCAATTCAAGAGACAGGATAGTCTATTAATTACCAAAACTCAAGTTGATGTGACTGCAGTTTTATCCCTTTAAAGAAGGGCACGAGTCAGTCACCAAACATTTGTTTGAAGCAACAGCTAATTCTCACAATGTCTCTCCTATTTCTCTTCAAAGTATCTTTCATAACGTTTTTAAGGAATTTCAGTATTGCATAGTCAAGGAAAACCAAGCAGTTAGTCCTGGTAAATATCACATTTTATGAAAATAAACATTTTCACATGACTCTCATGAGCCAATCATCAGTCAAGACAATCTAACACACTACAGTACTTCAGGTTGGGAGAATTGCCTTTCTTCTTCAAGGAAGCTGGTTCTGGTAGAGAGCCAACAGTAGCAAAGACAAGCCCCAACTTGAAGAGAATCAGTTTTAACCAGGTCAACACTGTAGTTTTAGTCATTCTGTTTGGTATAGCAACACATGTATTTTTAGAATCGTCTTGAGCTAGTTGTTGGTTTATTCAGAGGCCCCTTACTCACCTGGTACCAAACTAACAAAAACTATGCACACTAAAATATTGCCATCACAAAAGTTGCTCAGCATTGAAACGAGAAGACGATTGGAAGCCAAACACCTCCAGCTGTTGAAACTAATATTCTAGAATCCTTGATGTGAACGATATACCAAGGGGCCCTCCACGGAGGAAAGCACTTCAAAATCCGATCAGCTTCACTGGACCCTGGGAGAACTTTATTTTGGTAAGAGGACCCCTCGCAGCATTTAATGTCTATGGGGTTGATGAATCACATGTTTCTCTCTCTCCGCTCAATCAAATCCTCTCATTCAATTTAATTGGAAACAAACATATAACAGGGCATAGTATTAATGTATCATAACATATTTTCTACATGACTCTTACTCCAGGCCACGATGAGATGTTGCCAAAATGTTGGCGACCATTTTAACAAACACCACATCCATGTATATGGGTCTTTATTTAAATTAGGGTACCAGACTGTGACATGACATTTTAGAGTCCTAAATTCATGTTCCATCATTTATAATATCAAACCATTGGTGGAACTGCTATATTTACTAAGTTCATTGTAGGCTTAGGCCTAAATGATGTTGTACAAGTTGTTTTTAATGAATGCTCAGGTTACGTTTGACCTCAAAATAGCCACATTCATTGGAAATTTTAAGTTCCACTCATATATTTTAGCAATAAATATATTTAAGCAATGGTAACTAAAAATGTCATTAACAAACTGTTGCTCATGTTCAAGTTTAAAAAGGTTCAATTTTCCAGTCAAATTTTTCACATTCAACTTGCTGTTCTCCTAATGTGCAAAAAAAAAACTCACTCCAACTGCCAAAATTTTCTTCCAAAAGTAAAATTTCCTGAGTAGAGTACAGGAATGAAATTGACAATACATGCAGTGTTGAATATTGGAAGTATTGGTTAAACAATGGAAACTTGAAATGTCTCTAACACCAAACTTTGCTTATTACAGCCCACTAATTGGAAAAAAGGTTAATGCCCAGGTGGCACCTGCAGGTGTCATGCCGAACTGAATAAGAAGGCAGTATAATGCTCAGGTGGCACGTGAGCATTAGGGATCATGGATCACTGGAGGAAGCAGAACAATTCCCAAGTGTAACCTGCAAGGGTCACGGCCCACTGATTGAAGAAAGCAGGCTAATGACCAGGTCGTACCTTTAGGAGCTATGGGTCCACTGATAGAGGGAAGCAGGCAAATGCCCAGATTTCACCTACAGGGGCCATGACTCATAGTGATAGGAGAAAGCAGGCTTCCATTTCCTCACCCCAATTTACAAATTTTTTTTCAACTTTGCCTCAGAAAAGATGAAAAATATGTGCAAACCCTACAAAGTTTGTCACTCCAATGATCTCTTTGATTTTGTTCATAGAACTCAATTTTTCCCCTTTTTCTTCACCTTTTTTTCACCTTTTTTCCCGCTTTTTCCTTCTATTAAAATCTAAATTTTTCATTTCCATGGTAGAAATAATAATGTTGTAATACATTCCAAAATGAAAAAATCTACAAGAAACCTTCCGGTACAAAATATTTCCAGAGATACAAGGCCAATGCATTATGCAGTCTGCAGCACTGTTCCAAACTAGTCATAACAAAGAGAGGGGGACTGAACAATACTGCCAGAATGTTAAGTAACTTTCACACCTGCAAAGTACTCTACGCTCTCGCCAACACAGGGTGCTCCTGTCCAGGGGGAAAGGGAACTTTGTCCTCTCCCTACACTTTTCAGAAGAAGGAGAAAAAAAATATTCTCCACCGCCCTCCCTCTTTCATTAAAAGAGCCTTTACGCATGTCAAAAAGTCATATTGCCAAAAAGATTCTTATTCAGCTTCAATTACAGTAACTTCATATTTGCATGATGATTATTTGATTTCCTTTCCTGTCACATTTACACACAAATTGAACACATCTCTACACTTTGAAACATGTGTCTTTATGCTGTATATACAAATATTTTTCTTGGGTGTTTTATTCATTTCATCCTCTCCTGGGATCTCCATTTACTCCGTAGTGAGCAACAACTTCTATGAAACTGAATGAGAAGTTTCTGGCACTTAGTTCTAAAGAGGGCGCCAGTCTTAAACTAGGTAATTCTTAATGAAAAGCAAATGAGGGAGTAAATGTCATGGAGTCAGTTCTATTTTCAAATGCATGCTGGTTGGACTAGTTCTGTCTACTAACAAAGAGGTTTAAAAAAACCCTTAAGAAAAACCTTTTGTTTCATGGAAATTAATTTGCATTAACATTGAAGAAATGAAATGACCCATGGAATGGTCTGTGTATTAATGGTTAGTTATAGAGTTTTACGGGCCAGTTTCCAACCTACTGGTTCAAGTCAAGCGGGCCACAGCTTTTTTCCAGTTGTGGCTCACTGGCTTGTTTTCCCTACTCCACTGCTTATGGGGAGCATCATGCAAAAAGTCAGTAGGTTCCATTTTTAGAGTCTGTGGTATGACTCGACCTGGGGACCAACCCCAGGCCTTCTGCGTGAGAGGCCGATGCTCTTACCATATCATATGTGATATTTTCATAAGCATACTTTGACAGGGGTGGGTGTTATTGTTGTGTACATTAAAACTGCTCTTGTACTTCTTAACCCAATTCTTTGCAGATACAGAAATCATAGATAATTTAATTCATAAATAAGGCAGTATGTAACAGGCCTTGAGCTTCAGATTCTTCAGGTGTGCTAAAAATTGCACTCCTCAGAAAATCAATGAGTGTGGTAGGGGTGTTGTTTTATAATTAATTGATTTATATGAGCTCCAAATTTTTTTTTAGATGTGCAAAACATCACACACCTCACAGTGATGGTGTGTGATGGGCATGCACATGCATCAAAATTCAAGGCTTGATTTTACGTTATTTTCCTCCTTTTTTTTTTCTTTTATTCTCTTTTTTTTCCCCTTTTCTTTTTAGACAAGGGGT
This sequence comes from Holothuria scabra, assembly GCA_037179385.1. Lineage (NCBI taxonomy): Eukaryota > Metazoa > Echinodermata > Holothuroidea > Aspidochirotida > Holothuriidae > Holothuria > Holothuria scabra. The sequence continues at coordinate 5,647,959 of CM074191.1, forward strand.
ATTTCATAAAGAAAGTCAGTTATGTTTTACATCAATCGAGAAATCTGCTGGTCCAACCTTTCAAGTTTTTTAAGGTCTCTTTCAAAACTCTTGTGATGCCACATAATCAGAGATTAATACTAATCTAATGTTTTGAGAATATAAGTATGGCTACTGCTTGTGTTTCATTATTGAGTCTGAATAGTTTAGAAATGTTTAAAGCTATTTTCTTTACAATGTTGGTGACTTTTAAATGAAATTTTACCCTTCAAAGGGAAATTGAAGTCTTCCATCACTTGTATAGCAGAACACGCTCACGAACGACTCCTGGGAATCACACAACAATGTTTTCCCTTCTCAACTGTGAACTTCATCAGTTTTAGAAGTAATGACTTGTTTCACCTGGAATATCCAACTCTAAGTCTTGAAATATTTTAAAAGATACTTTTCAGAGAAAGTAGAAGAAAATATGAGATTTTGCTGTTGTAATGTGATATGAATCTATACAAGACCCTTGTCAGGATGAAAGTTGGTAGACATTTAAAGGGGCAAACACAGTCTGACAGAAAATATTAACCTTCTGTTCCAACACTTTTATTTTCTTTTTTAACAAAAATCAAGAATCAGGCATTGAAAGGAAAATTTTAAAGCAAAGTTTTAGTTTTTGTGTCTGAAAAAGGAACCAAATTATCACAGTGTGGTGAAACTTTCATTCAAATTCAACATGAGATATCTGTAAGTGAAGTTAATAAATTTGTTCCAAAGTGAGCTTGAGGACAGCTGAGGTTATATCACTTCCTCACATTAACAAGGAATCCTTAATTTCTTTTGTTTTTCAGACTGTTGTGCAGAGACTGTTGTGTAGAGATATGACCTCCGAGTGGGGAATGTCACTCAAGCAATCACATTTTGAAAATATGGAATTGCTGAGGAAAAAATTTGCTGTAAATATGAAAGAAAAACAAAAGACTGTCCATTCACATGAGGATAGGATGTCATGTGCTTGCTTCAAGTTCACTTTTTGTTCAAAATATGAGTTTTAACCACTCATATCTTGAGAACCTCTAATCATGATTCAATGCAAATTTCACTGATATGCTGAGATTCAGTGCCCCTCTAACATATCAAAACTTGATGTGACCTTTACCCTTTCTTTGAAGAGGTCTTTAAAGTGTGAAAAACATTAATTCTGTGTTCATTGGATGGGAATTTTGCAAATTTTGTTTCGATAACAAAATTCCACACAATTGCAAAACTAGACAGTCTCATCTATACAACTGTGTTTTTGGTCTAACGGTAAGGGCATCCATCTCTCGTGCGGAAGGCCCAGGTTCTATTCTCAGGTCCAGTCACACCAAAGACTCTAAAAATGGAATCTTTCTCCTGTTGTGCTTGATGCTCCGCTTAAGCAATGAAGTGGGGAAAACAAGCCAGTGAGCCACAACTGGAAAAAAAACAGTGGTCGGTTTGACTTGAACCAATAGGTTGGAAATTGGGCCCTCCCTTACAGAAATGCTTGTGAGCAAGAAAGATGCAGCTTTTTTAGAGGATACATGCCAATTGCATGCCAAAGCATAAGCTGACAGAAGGCACATAAGCTGAACTCATTGGCCCTCTTCTGGCACACTGGTCCATCTATGGGGCTTTTAGGAAAAGGTCTCTTGATGTTACAAATACAGTTTGGTACACTTTATCAAAGAATATCATGTGTTCAAATTCCAGATACAAAACTGTGTGAGGAATAAAGTTCAAGTTTACAAGCACTTGAACTGCATGTTTGATCTAATGGTGAGAGCATCTGCCTCTCACGTGGAAGGCCTGGGTTCTATTCTCAGGTCGGGTCAAACCAAAGACTAACCAGAGAGCCAAAAGGCTTAGTGATTCCTTGCAGCTGAAATTTGAGCGTACCTTTTTTTTTCCAAATTGACAGAGCTTCGTAATGTCTTTCAAATTGACAGTGCTCCCTAATGCACCCACAAAGTATACATGCAAGGCATCGAAGCTTTTCTACAAGAATGCTGTTCCCAAGTGCTGTTCCAAGTACTGTTCCAAGTGCTCATGATATCACATCCACATACTACATGTGTGAAATTTTGCAGTATCCAAGACTCCAGCCATGGTAAAATTTGTGTAAATAAGATATTGAGACTTTGACACCTTGGGAACCAAAGTGAGATTTGACCTCCACCAAAAACTATAGGGATCATTTATTCACCATGCATCATCTACATGTCAAGTATGAGGACCCCACAAGTTACCTTTCTTGTACAGTAATACTATGCAAGCAAGTTTGTCAGACTTTGACACTGCCAACCCCAAATTAATTTGACCTTCACAAAAATCACCTGGTGTCACTATCTCAATACGGCCAACCCACACACTAAACATGAGCTTTGTCACATGCATTTTTCTTGAGATACCATGTTCACTAGGTTTTGACCTTTTGACCTCTGATGACACCAAATGACCTTTGACCTCCACAAAAATCAATAGGGATCATCTACTTTATACAACCAATCCACATGCCCAAAGACAACATAGTCACTTGCACCTTTCTCGAGATATCATGTTTAAAAGGTTTGGACCTTTTGACCTCTGGTGATCCAAATGACCTTCGACCTCCACCCAAAAACAATTGGGATCATCTACTCAATATGACCAACCCACACACCAATTATGAGATTAGTCACACTTACCCTTCTTGAGATACCTACGTAATATGGCCATCCCACATACCAAATATGAGCATAGTCAAATGTACCATTCTTGAGGTATCGTGTTTACAAGGTTTTGACCTTTTGACCTCTCGTGACCTAAAATGACCTTTGACCTCCACCAAAAACAATAGGGATTTTTCGGCCAACCCACACACCAAATATGGGATTAGTCACACTTACCCTTCTTGAGATACCGAGTTTACAAGCAATTTCTAAGGAATTTACCATTTGACCTCTTGTGACCCTAAATGACCTTTGACCTCCACGAAAATTGATAGGGATCATCTACTCAATATGACCAACCCACATACCCAAATATGAGCATAGATTCCTTGCCTGCTTTCGGCAAGGAATCAAAAATGGAACCTACTGCTGTTGTGGGTGATGCTCTGCATGGGTAATGAAGTAGGAACAACAAGCCTGTGAGCCTTAAGTGGAAAAAAGGCCGCAGCCGGCTCGACCTGAACCAATAGGGTGGAAACTAGGCCGTAAAACTCTGTAGAAATGACTTGAAGAGAAGCACCTGTGTCATGAACCGGAAACAAATAAAAAATTTTGATTTATTTTGTTTCCAAATAGTGCAAAATCTTGTACCTACAATTATGAGGCAGATATCCAGCCTGATGGCACATATGTCTGCACAATCTGGTGGGATCACATTTGCTGCTGTTTAATACACTTTATCCCTATGTGATCTACCCGTTGTTGACCACTCTATTGCTTGATGCTCAACAAAAGCAATGGAGAGGGGAAACAAGCCAGTGAGCCTCAACTGGAAAAAAGACTGTACTCGGCCCGACTTGAACCAATACGTTAGAAACTGAGGCGTAAAACTCCATAGAACTAACAAAACACCCATTATCAGAGCAATTTCATGATTGGTCGGGCTGCCATCATTCTACAATATCTAAATATTACATACAGTGTCTTCAAAAAGAAGAGATGGGCAGTCAATAAGCTTCACCATTTATATGCATTTCTTTACAGCCTACAGACAGCTGCACTGCAGGTCTCTTGTGGTAAGTGGGGTGCAAAATCAACTAATTAGTTTTGGTGGTCAGGAGGGAGTCAAGTAGGAGCTAGAGGGTTAGCAATGTCATTTAGCTTAAATAACTTTAGCCCCTTATTTTCTAGGCTAACAATTTCACAAAAATGCACATGTACAGGCTTGAACTGAAGCATTTATGTCTAAGGGGGCTGTGTAGACCAAAAACTGTGGTATATGACCCTGTAAATATAGGCTTTGGGTTTACAAAACAATGTGCTTAGATAAAACTACAAGAGTTGCAGTATTGCAATGCAATGACAATACACTTCCTATCATGACAAGCATTTTATGGACCCCCAACTCTCTGCAAGGCTGAAAACACCATCAATGATTTTCGACTTTGACAGGCCTGTCCACCTGGGCTAAATGGGACTTATTCCCCAAACACGCTATATAACAGGTTTGACCTTTTATGTTTCACTCCCTAAACATTCATCCCTCTACAAGCCCCATAGCTGAAATTTCCTGAATGTTATCAATGTTATGACTGTCATTTTCATGCAGCTCATCAGGCAGGGTTGGTGAGACACAAGCTACGGAGGAGTTGAGCGTACTTTACTCCTTGAAGGCCCCAATTCATACTAGGATCATCATTGAATTGATCAATTTGCCAGTAGGGGGTATATGGTTCTCAAATACTGAGTTGAAACATTGTGACATTTGCCTAATTGTATACACGTATACATAAGGTTCCATCCTCGATTTGTCTGTCCTCTGAGAGACAACGCATACATCTGCATAGAGGGAGTCCTCTTTCCATCCTCCTCATTAAAGCGACTTTGAGATGAATACCATCTCTTAACCTTAGTGATTACGTAATTTCAGACTCATTTCCTAGTCAATTTCTTCACGATGAGCGTGTAAGACTACAATGTGTAATCAAAGCTCTCTCAGTACAGTACATGATGTGTAATATGCTACAGTACTTTGTTTGCATTTTTTTAACTTGCTGTCAATCAAAGAGCTGCCTGTGCCAATTGAGATTTCTGCAGACTGCTACAAAAGGGGGTGAGAGTTGACTGCTTTTAAAATACTAATCAGGGAATGTCAGAGCACAAACTTTAAACATCATAATTTCTAGCCTGGATGAGAACATAAGGTTCAGCTGCCCTTGTTAGGGCTTGAAGCTCTAAAGCTGTGGTACCCTCAGAGTTATGCAGCCTTAAACTTCTGGCAAAGCCATTTAAATGGTATACTGCAACCATTTCAAAGCTATCGTCATATCAAATATGACAGATACTCTAGACTGTCTACATGGATACTCCAGATACAGAGCCAATATGCACAATAGGGCCCATTTATCACTTTTTGGGAGTCCCAGAAAAAGGTGCTTTTTATGGTACAGCAGACAACTGAGACCACTAAGCTTCTTTGATCCAACCGCAACTGCCAGAAACATCAAGAAAACTTAAACATAATTGTCACCTGGTGTTCTCCAGATGTACGTTGCATGCCAGGGGCTACTACTTCAAGACATGCTGTTCTTCAAATTCGAACGTGAAAGGCACACTGCAGATTATTCTTTGGCTACTTCTAGGAAGAGATCACTGGGAAAACAAAACAGATCAATGCCCTGATGGCTTCAAACAGAGAAGGGCAGGGTGGGGGGTTGTGGGTGGACACTCACAGATAACTGTTTTTCAAGCTCCTTTTAAGGGGGTAACATGAGGTAAATAGTGCCGAAACTGGTCCACAGTTGTTGTCCTAGTATTTGGGTTGCAGTGTACTTCCAGTACTAGGTCAGCAATCTTGTCATTAGCCCTTTGCAAAATTAGGTGCAGTAGATAGGCAAACGGTGTACACACTATAGACATTGTCCATAAGCATATATTATCATCAAACTTACGAGTAGTACACACATGTACAACTGTCATGATGCAAGTAGCCTTTTTACTGTGGTCATGTGATTACAGCATCAGACCTCCAATATAAATGGTAGTTCATGGCCAGGTCATACAAAAGACTTAACAAAACCTACTGCCATTACTGCTTCATGTTCAGCATAAGCAATGGAGTAGGGAAAACAAGTCAGTGAGCCACAACTGCTTAAAGGCTGTGACCAGCTTGACCGAAACCAATAAGTTCAAAGTTGGCCATTAAACTCGATCGTACAAACTAACCAGGTCCAGAGCTTGAAATAAGCTTGGAAAAGGGCAAGGCCAAAATGGGCAAAATGGTCATTGGTCTATGTTACTTCAATGGACATTTACTGAGGGGCATCACAGCCACCAGAATGGGCATGCTGGCCGTCAGTTATTTTGAGCCATGTAGGTCAGTTGCAAGTGCAGTTCAGGATTTCTGACAACACTTAATTCATAGCAACTCAATCCACATCATACAAGAAGATGTTACTCTCACAGAACCATCGACCGATAAATTTGTACCAGTTTCCATTTAGTCAGTTGAATGAGACTTAAGGACACACCCACACAAGCGTGTGATAGTGTGAACTAGATAAAAATCCCAAGTCAAATATGGTTCAAGTTCAAGTTTCAAATGCAGCCTAAAGACCGTGAAAGCCTTTCTGGTAAAAAAAATGCATACAGAGGTGTTCAAATATTTAGCTCCATGTTTTAGGATTGTCGTTTTCTTAACATTGTACATAACACTATAGACGCATTTGATGAGTGCTTGTTTTTAGAGACTGCAGGCCGCAATAAATGGGGTCCATCAGCCTTAAATCATCTTTTTTTATTGTTTACATCAATTTCAAACCCTCACATTTAGTGAAATTGGAGAATTCAAGAGACAAATTAGTGTACAACCATCCATGATAGAGGTAAGCAAGGCATTCGAAAGATTTAAAGGTGAAGGACCCCAGTTATGGCCAACTCAAATCAGACCATCACTTGCTGTCCGGATTCATGTATATAACACATTCATGTTGGTGATGTGTCATAAAATACCATCTAACTAAACATGCATGTTTCATCTCCCCAATAAATTTTCAAAAATTTGTACAAAAATGTTTGTAAGACAATGTTCGAGAACAAATGAAATGTATGATCCTGTAGAAGGGGCTTTAGTTTGGCCTATTTAGAGTGTGTGGCAGCATGTATATAGCATGAAAGTACACAGCACACCATCACAAATCATAAATTTGACAATTTTGGGGGTACATCAGATTGTGTACCACACCATGGCATCTGGACTTTTGCAATAGTTATGAGTATAGGATTATTTTAGGGTGATCAAGTAAATAAATATGTACTGCAGATTAGTACCAGGTCCCTTCAATAAACAAAATTTCCCCAAGGACTATTGGAGATCACTTCCAAAAATATAAATTTTTCCACATGGGTCTACTCCTAATAACAGTTCAGAAGTTAAAGGGCTCCCCATTCTACTGTACATTTTCATAGCAGTCCAAAGAAATTTACACACATTTCTTGTAGTAGTGCACAGAAATTTTCAATTGGCTCAGATCTTTGATTGATAGCAAATTTACAAAATGCAAAGTACCAAAGCTCATACTACACAGCTTGTTCTGTACTGAGAGTGTTTTGATTACACCTTGGGGCTCATATACTCACCCTGAAGCAATAAAATGAGGTTGTGTCTGGATGAGTATGAATATAAGACAACTGTGGGAGGGGCTTAGGTTAGGAGGATTGGAACTGTTTGGGCTGAAATGATTAGGCCTTTAAGAAGATAATTTTGACAATTAGTATATGCTGCTAAAAAAAAACTATGTTCACTTCTTACTGGCTTTGATAAGATAATGCAATGAATGTCTAAATATATTAAAGAATAAAAAGAAAATGAATGCCTCATAAATTGGTTGCACTGGATATGAAAATGTCACAAAGAGATAAGAAGGAAATCATTTACATCAGACCAGTCAAACAAAGTGACAATACCATCGATTATGAAAAGGAAGCAACAAAACATGTCCTACAAATAAAACATTTTACAAGCAATGTTTACTCAAACTGGTGTCACCTTAATGTCACCTACGGGTCACAATTAACATCCCAGACAAACCGCAATGAGGTCACACATTACTTACTAGTTTTTTGTTACCGGCAGCAGTTGTATTGTCATACTTAGTTTAAGTTATTTTTAAACTGCATGCATGAAAATGACATGCCTACCAAAGCCTGGAAGTGGCACTCTTATTGGCTAAGTTTTTTAGATGGAGTTTTACAGTCCAGTTTCCAACCTATTGGTTCAAGTCGAGCCAGCCAATGCCTTTTTTCCAGTTGTTCCAGTTTTTTCCACTGGCTTGTTTTGCTAGACTCCATTGCTTATGCGGAGCATCACACACAATGGCAGTAGGTTCCATTTTCAGTCTTTGGTATGACTCGACCTGGGAATAGAACCCCTTAGCCTTCAGCATGAGAGGTGGATGCTCTTACCATTTGACCAAACACGCCCTCTTTATTGGCTAAGAAATGAATAGAGTCAAACATCAAAAACTTGAACACTAATGCCACAATTCTTTAAACATATAATTAAATAATAGATGTTTACAATAATTATTCATACAATAATTATTCAAGTTTATCAAGTAAAATAGTAAATCTCAAGACATTTCAACTCTAACCTAGCCCTATCTCTTAAACACTGACCTAGCCTGCAGACATAGGAGACATAGTGTCAAACAGGGTTGTCACCATTTTGAATGGCACCACGCGGTGCTACCAGGCTCTCAAAATCTCCACCCAGCACTTGCCATCAATATCAGCATCACCACTGAGGAACAAAGTTCTTACCCCTAACTGGATAAAAATCTTAGATTTCTTTAGAAATGAGTGATAATTTCTCATTTTTTGGAAGTCCTCTCCAATCTGCAAAAATATAAGAGGAGGTGGGACAGTGACTCCCCTTAGACTGTTCCCTCAGGACAGTGACTACAAATTACCTGGCTCTCAAAATGGTCTAATGGAAAACCATGATAATGCATGATACATTCATGCCTCAAGACTCCCATGATACATTCATGCCTCAAGACATGTCAAGCATGATACATTCATGTCTCAAGACATGTCAAGCATGATACATTCATGCCTCAAGACATGTCAAGAATGATACATTCATGCCTCAAGACATGTCAAGCATGATACATTCATGCCTCAAGACATGTCAAGCATGATACATTCATGCCTCAAGACATGTCAAGCATGATACATTCATATCTCAAGACATGTCAAGCATGATACATTCATGTCTCAAGACATGTCAAGCATGATACATTCATGTCTCAAGACATGTCAAGCATGATACATTCATGCCTCAAGACATGTCAAGAATGATACATTCATGCCTCAAGACATGTCAAGCATGATACATTCATGCCTCAAGACATGTCAAGCATGATACATTCATATCTCAAGACATGTCAAGCATGATACATTCATGTCTCAAGACATGTCAAGCATGATACATTCATGCCTCAAGACATGTCAAGCATGATACATTCATGTCTCAAGACATGTCAAGCATGATACATTCATGCCTCAAGACATGTCAAGCATGATACATTCATGCCTCAAGACATGTCAAGCATGATACATTCATGTCTCAAGACATGTCAAGCATGATACATTCATGTCTCAAGACATGTCAAGCATGATACATTCATGCCTCAAGACATGTCAAGCATGATACATTCATGTCTCAAGACATGTCAAGCATGATACATTCATGCCTCAAGACATGTCAAGCATGATACATTCATGTCTCAAGACATGTCAAGCATGATACTTTCATGCCTCAAGACATGTCAAGCATGATACATTCATGCCTCAAGACATGTCAAGCATGATACATTCATGCCTCAAGACATGTCAAGCATGATACATTCATGTCTCAAGACATGTCAAGCATGATACATTCATGCCTCAAGACATGTCAAGCATGATACATTCATGTCTCAAGACATGTCAAGCATGATACATTCATGCCTCAAGACATGTCAAGCATGATACATTCATGTCTCAAGACATGTCAAGCATGATACATTCATGTCTCAAGACATGTCAAGCATGATACATTCATGTCTCAAGACATGTCAAGCATGATACATTCATGCCTGAAGACATGTCAAGCATGATACATTCATGCCTCAAGACATGTCAAGCATGATACATTCATGCCTCAAGACATGTCAAGCATGATACATTCATGTCTCAAGACATGTCAAGCATGATACATTCATGCCTCAAGACATGTCAAGCATGATACAAAACAAACAAAATGTGAGAATTTGGTCAATTTTTGTGCACCACAAATACAAATCATGAATATTCAACACAAAATTGACTAAAACCAGTCTGACTATCACACGCTTCACACAAGGAAAGAAAATGGGTATATAACTCAGTGATTTCTATCACTCCAAACATTAGAAAGATAGACAAATTAATATTGAAATTGACCAGGAATCCAGAAATCACTTTAACTTATGCTTAAGGCTACAGTGCAATGGAATGCCATCCACTTCTTCACTGTACAGCAATAATTATCTTTCATGTGACGTTTAAGTTTTTTTTTTTCCTTGCATACACAGTTTAGGATTTTAACAGGTGTCCCAGCACCCTAGACAACCAGAATTTCTGTCAAACTACCAGTAATTACAAGGTTGTTTTGCAAAGAGCCTAAATTTTTAAGTTATTTCCGTGCATTCAAGGAGCTACATAAAGTCAACCCAACTTGTTATTTCTGTATTTCCAATGAAGTCGATCTGTAATCACCATACAATTATTTTCAATTATCTCCATGACTTGCTCATTTCTGAAAAATCTACAATTTATGAAAAATCAGTGAGACTACCATATTTCCTGCAAGGAACAAAAGGTCTTCTGCTAAATGGTTGTCTTGCAGACATCCCTTTCATTTACCTTAGAGGCAAACAATGATATAACTAAAGGTTATTGATCCTGCTGGGCTATTAAGAGATGAAGGACAAAAATTCAAAACTTCAGCACAAGGTGAGATGAATACAGAAACCCATCTCACTAAGGTAAGCAAACATGGAAGAATACTTTAAGTGAAGGCTGTAACTGTCAGAGAGTGGTGAGGGATTTGATATTATTTTCCTTTTCACTATAGTTTAATAACAGGCAACCTGAGAAAATGTACCTGCATATTCATAAGATGTAAAATGATCTGGACTTCAAAGGGAAAGCACTTGATGAATATTCATCGCAAATACTGCATATGAATCTGTAGACTTTACATTGAACATGTGAAAGTCTAAAGATGCTGACTTCATTCCAGTTTGGGTTTGAGTTTTAACTGGGTTTTAATTGTGGGGTAAGTGGGAAGGAACTTGATGAATATTCACAACCAATAAGCTGCATATGAATTTGTAGACTTTGACATCATACAAGATGCTGTCATCATTTCAGTTCAGGGGGGGGTTAGACTGAATTGTGATTCTGGTCTTGGGGCAAGCATGTGATGAATATTCATGACCAACTTATACATTTATTGACTTTGTCAGCTTAAAATATGCTGTCATTATTCCAGTTTGGGCATGAGGCTGGCTTGGGTGTTTAATTTTGGGATAGGAAGAAAGCATGTGATGAGTATGCATGATCAATACTGCATATACATCTGTAGACTTTGCCATCTTAAAAAATGCTGTCATCATAACAGTTTGAGCATGGGGTTTGACTGGATTTTTTAATTCTGGTCTGGGGGACAACACTTGATGAATATTTATACCCACTAATGCATTAAAATCTGTAGATTTGGATTGGAATTTCACTTCAATTCACCATTCACCTCAGTTCATCATTTTTTACCTGTATGCTGTTTAACTTGTTCATGTATGTAACTGTGATTGGCTAGAAATTGAACTATAAAACATCATCTTTACAAACTGATTGGCACTGACAACTTTTAATGTTTACAACTGTGAAAGAAGTGATGTAAAAGACATCACCTGCATCTCGCATGAACATGAATAATTCAAAGCTTCCTTCATCAGATGTCTACATCCAAACACTGTACAAAAAAGAGATCTAGAATAAGTTATGAGGGATTATCACCAAACATTGTGCAAATGTTCACCTTGATGACAGCTACTGATGATCCTGCGCTCATTTTACAAGTGAAGTACTTAATCACTCCTTCGTGGATAAAAGATTTGACATTTGACATATAGATAGGATAGGCTTGCTGCTTGACAGTCCTATCCTTTAAAGGCTTGGTCTCCCAAACCACACAACACTCCATGTTACCCAGTGTTAACAACTGGACAATTTTAACCACATGTTCACACCATGTTTTCCAGTCTGTGTTTTACATATAGAATGATACTTGAATTAAATTTCACCAAGTGTCTTTCCAAATTATACGGTTGAATTTTTCGAAGTGCCTTTTTGATATTGGCAATACATGATAGCCATAATGGCAAACCAAAGTTACGAAAATGTCCTTGTAGATACTGTACTATGTTTTCATGGCAACACACAGTTATTGATGGTTTTTATAACATCTTTCTGGTCCCCTGTGGGCTGGGGGTTGTAGAATATGCCCACAGTATTTCCTGACTGTCTTAAGAGGTGACTTGAGGGAAACCAAATTTGAACTTGAACCATACTTGGGAATAAATTTTAACTTTGAACTTTTTACCGATATGATTGACAATATATATTTACACATTCATGTAGGTGCGTCATTAAATCCTGTCTATTTTAAACATCTTTCTGAGATCAAAAAATGTTTCTCTTCAAAAGTGATATATTTAGAATTAAAGAATTCTTGCATTGTCATTTTTAAATCCGTCTCTGTGGGGTGGGTTGTAGAATATGCCCACAGTATTTCCTGCCTGTCTTAAGAGGTGACTTAAGGGTAACCAAATTTAGACTTGAACCATACTTGGGACACTTGGGAACAAAATTTAACTTTGAAACTTTTAAAGATTTGATTGACACTATATATAACACATTCAAGAAGGTGCATCATTAAATCTCATATTTCTGAGCTCAAATAATATTTCTCTTCAAAAGTGGAATATTTATGGTAACTAGCGCATCCTTTTGCTAGTCAAAAATTCCAAAATGAGACTTTCATTCTGCTTAAAGAATTCTTGCATTGTCATTTTTAAATCCCGCTCTGTGGGGTGGGTTGCAGAACATGCCCACAGTATTTCAGGCCTGTTGTAAGAGGCAAGAACTTCAACTCTGAGCTTGAACTGTACTTGAAACAGAAGTGGAACTCAAACCATATTTGACAAGGTATGCAAACTATTCTTTTTATCAAGTGACACTATAACACATTTTTGTTTGTGTGTTGTTAGTTGTTATATAACAAATTGAATTCTGTTTCAAAAGAGTAATTTACTTGCTAACTGTGGATGGACAAATAGTTCCAACCAAATGGGACAATTGAACATGTACTTCATGATTTAAAGGGGTTGTGTACATCAAAAGCATGTACATCTAGAGGGGATACATGAATCATCAAGACATAATTATATCCAGATCAGTGTTTCCATCAATGATGCAGGAGGGGTGTTTAGGGGGAAATTGGTAAAGGTAAAATATATACCCCCCCCCCTTTTTTTCATTTCCATTAAAATAAAAAACTGTCGTTACCTTGGTTTCTTACTAAGGAAAGAGGACACCTTTGCAGCAAAGTTGGGTCTTATTTTAAACAAATAACCTTGAAATCCTTTCAGATTGCAATGTATAGGTCTTGAAGCAAGCTGATCTCCCCCTGAACCCACCTGTAATTTTTAATGAAGGGAATCATATATTTCGACTTGGGGTTTGGCAGTCATAAATCCCCTTTCTCGAAGTTTCTGGCAGTAGGACAGCAGATGTATGACTTCTCAATCAGCAGACATAGTAAATGAGCACATAATCTTACATAATCGACAATTATAAATGTAGGATACTGGTCAACATGACATACTCAAAACATTAAACTGGCAGATAGTAAAACTGTACCTCAAAAAAGAAAACAATGAGTATTTGAAAGTGTGTCACAACATTGTCTTTAGACTGAACACCACAATCCAATATTAACAGAGTGATTTTGCTTCACATCTTGATATATCTTGCTTATATATGTTTTTTTTTTTTTTTGGGGGGGGGGGGAGGGGGGAGGCTTTAAAAACTGCCAACCTGAAATGACCTTTGACCTATACCAAAAGCAGAAGCATACAATATAGTGTCATCATGTGCTATCATCACAAGTCTGATTTCACCTTTCAATCCATAATGGCTGTCAAACTATGTAGCTATGCAAAGCAATGTACAGCAATATGGCCGAAACACATGAAAAAGTTTTGTTTCTTAAAAGGTTATGGGTAAACCATGCTAGACCAATAGGCTTCTTGGAAATTGGCCACACCCTTTATTCCAAAATACCACCACATTCTTTTTTTTTTGTTTCCTTCAGACACCTCGTTTATGAAAGAAGAGGCCAAACATCTGAAAACCATTTAACCAAATCTTTCACTTTACTCCTGACCATGTGAACCAATGTCCAATAGTTTCAAAATTTTGCTACCAAAACTTCACAAAGGTGAAATTTGCTGATCATTTACAGTAGGTGTCACAATCAGGCCTTGGTGACAATACCAATACATTACATCTTTACCACATCCCATGTAATTTGGAAGGAAAAACAAACTTAAATTGCAGCAATGGGAAGTAAAAGTTTGTGATCAACTTTACAATCCAGATTGTGTGGTGCACACTTTGTGTATGGTAATACATCTGAAAACATTACCAACAATGCCTGACAAAACTTACACACAACAAATTGTGTTTGTTTGCAAAACTAAAACATTCTGACAGATGCTTGGATTGTTTTACTACTAATCAGCAGACTAAAGGAAAAAACAAAAGAAGTTGGAATCAGGTTAGGGAATTCCCCAAAATGACCAGTGAGAAACAAAAGGAGATTTCAGTAATGGAGAGTAAAGGTAAGACTTAACCCCTTCACTATGCACTATGGTTTTGCTGAGAAACAATGATCTACCATGACCATCTATGCATGGTTTTGCTGGGAAACCATAGCACTCAGCTGGGTCTAGCATAGCTCATTATAAATAAGTTTAGCTGGCAGACGATATCCAAAAGCTACCAATTTTACTTGTTACATACAGATAAGAATGGGGAGGGGGGCCCTAGTCACAGTATCTGATCTACCCATGAAATTATACTTTGAACTGCTTCTTGGCTCTCAGACATTTTTTACCTAGCAGACTTTATTCCATAGTCACAAGACTAAATTGTTAACAGTGAGACAATAATTTTAAGCGAGACTTGTATGAAGGGGATGGAGGGGGAGCCATCACACTGAATGTGATGCAACAAACGGTTTACATAAGCTGTTGGACTATTCCTCTTTATATCAATCCAACTGTTTCTAGCCATGCATTGACTATTTCCAGAAGGGCTGCTGAACAAGAGAATAAAATATGCTATAGTAGTTTGTGCTTAATACCTCGAAAGCCGTCTGGCCAATGAACCTTGTCTGACTAGTATCCTAAACAGCTGAACTTCAATTGAGTTGTATGCGTCCATCATCGAAAATCCATTTGCACTGTGGTTTTAATGAATGAACCAGGCTCCAAATGACGATATAATCTAATTGTTCAAAGTTACGATTACCATGCCAAGTTTTGATGACATGCGAACATCTAATTGGCCATTGGCCAGGAACAGCGTTACCTAGCAAAATCTGCCAAAGCACTTTATCAGAGTCGTTAAATGCATATCAATATTTGCTTCCACATAAACCATGAACAAATTAACCGTGGCCTCAATCGCTCATACAACATTTTTCTTTCAAACTCCTTTAATTAAATTTTTAAATTGATGCTATTAATATTGCTCATACCATAGAAATCTTCTTCTCTCAAGGGTTTGACCTGAGGTGAGCAGATCATACACATTTTTCTTGAAAGCTGAAATCAGTTCACATTATGTATGTCTTTACACATTGCATTAAAAGTTTGAAAGGTATAGGTTCATAAATGAGGTCAGCAGACACAAATGTTCCTGGTGTACTTCAAGTTAAGCATAAGGTTAGTATTTAGTTGATCTACCTCAAGAAGATGCAAACATTTTGTATTCTTTTAATTTCTACGAAACAAAGCAGGCTACACATAGAGGGGGTTTGCACAGGTTTCAAGTCAAGGTTCACTGTTACAGTTAGTTGGTTAGTTACTTAGATGGAGATTTAGAGCCCAGTTTCCAACCAACTGGTTCAAGTCGAGCCAGCCACCGCCTGTTTTCCAGTTGTGGCTCACTGGCTTGTTTTCCCTACTCCATTGCTTATGTGGAACATCACACCCCATGGCAGTAGGTTCCATTTTTAGAGTCTTTGTTATGAATCAAGCTGGGAAAAAGGCAGAGCTTTTAATTTAAAATTTTACATTATTCAAACCTTCAACAGATCATTTTAGGTTAACTTGAGGGACTTAAATGGTCTACAGGCCAGCACTTCTCACCTTTTGTAGGGTGAAAAAAAAGGTTCCTAAAGGTAACATCATCATTAAATTTTTAACACTATCTTGAGAGCCATAGTCTTCATGTATCCAGAGACATTAGACACAATGCTATCTATGGTATTATACTGGTATAGAACTTTCCCTTTCACTAATATAAGAAAACTTACTCTCTACAACATAATGCCAACATGTCTAAAAAGTATTAGTAGTCTCCTCTCACCCCAAACCACAATTTTGTAGTAGTTCACAGAAATTCTCAACTGGCACAGCTCTTTGACTGACAGCGAGTTAAAAAATTAAAGAGTACTAATGCTCATATTGACTCTAAAATGGAACTTACTGCCGCATTGTGTGATGCTCTCCATAAGCAATGGGGTGAGGAAAACAAGCTTGTGAGCCACAACTGAAAAAATGGATGTAGTCGGCTCGATTTGAACCAATAGGTTGGAAACTAGGCCATAAAACTCCATCTGACTAATTAAAGCTCATATTACACAGCATGTACAGTACTGAGAGCATTGTGCTTTCAAATTGAGGTATTGTGTACTCACCCTACAGTAAATCAATAAACTGAGAGTGTGTCTGGACGAGGATTAGTTTAAGACAGTTGTGGGAGGGGCTTAAAAAAGTAGGTTAGGAGAACTGGAACCGTCTGGGGTGAAAAGATTAGCCAATTAGGCTTTAATGTAAACACTACTATAAAAGGGGCTTCACAGGCATCTATCAGTTGACAAGGCATAACTGCTATATTTTTGGCAGATGGATCACCACAGTATATTCTTATTAGGGAACTTAAAAAGCTCCCCCAATAACTTCTTTACTTTCAACATAACCCTCTTCTTTCCTAAACTCGATTTTCTAACTTCCCATAAACTAATCCATTCAATACCTTTACTTGAACAACTCTTTCTTGTATACTCGGATACAACCCCAATGCTAACTCTCTTACAAATATCTGTGAAGCAGCGTCCTCTAAATTATCTGTGAACACCTAGAAAACCAAGTTTATACATATACACATATGCAGACTTGACTGCTTTACATAGATATACTTAAAATAAAATTTTAAGCTTGTAAAAGATAAAGCTCTCTTAAAAAATTCCAATAACCCTTCTGCAATATGAGGCAGTCATAAAAATACATTAGAAAGAAAAGTTATGTGAACTGACATGCAATTTGAAAAGAAAAGACAATAAAAGCAATGGTTGGAATAAATTTATTTTTCAAACAATTGGTTAACAAGATTAAAAAGCCACAGTCTGACATTATTTAATGGTCAATGTCCCTTGCAAAGAACAAACAAAAATTTCGCTACCTGCATAATGGTGTAGAGTTACATAGGTGGGACACATTGATGAACAACCCTATTGTAACACTGTTGCAAGTATCAACTTTATGCATTAGCCATATTAATAGGCTATTCAAGTACAGCATGCGTCATTGAACAAGGGATGGTGTGCGACACCGTTCTCATGTCGAACAGTTTGAGTCCTATGACCATGAGTTACCCACCTGATCAGAAATGTCCAAAGTTTGCAAATCTACTTAATTTGGAAGGGTGGTTCCCTCATATTTCATGCTATACTATGGATACCATCTTCAGGCTATGTACTAATTTTGAATCACGAATAGCTAGCTAAAGACCTGATCCCATGTGATCATCCATTACCTATAATGCAACCAACTTAGGGCTGCCACGATATTGCGATATCGTGATATCGTCGATACAGTTTTGCCCCGACGATATCGACCAATGTTTTGTCAAGATGTGATATCGCAACAAATCAAATAAATGACTAAACCACTGTGAAATCCCCCCTTTTTTTATTGTCTTAAGTCAGTAACCTGAAATGATCATAATTTATGATGTCACAAAAATGAAAAACTGCACTTAACCCACCACAAGAAAACATGATATAAAATCGGAAGCTGTTTCAAAATGCATACAATGAATATTGTAGCAGCTCACATACGTTCCAGACTTGTGAAGAGTTCTTCTGCACAATCAATATTGCTACATGCACGCATAATCAATCTCCCCTCACTTTTGGTATGTCAGTAGTGGCTGCATGCAATAAACAACTTTTTTGCTAATTCCTTGGCGCTGATGGAAAATGTTAAGACTTAATGCGCGATATCGCGATATCGTCGCGGAAATACTGACGATATCGATAAATGAAAAATGGTTATCGTGGCAGCCCTAAACCAACTTGCCTTAAAGGTGTGATAAATATCACCACCATATAGCTTGAATTTCTTCAAGAAGTTACAACTCACAAAGGATAATCCACAAGTAATATGTCAAACACCTTAGACTTGAGTGAAGTCCCTAGATACCAGGGGCCATAAATATACAATAACAGGTATTGTAATGATCCTTTCTCTTCTTGCAAAATTAAGCTCTAAAAACAACAAAAAGAAGAAGAGGATTTGAAATCCTTATGTGACTTACATCAGCCTCGGGGTGTTGTAAGACCTCCTCGCATTTGGCAGAATCACCATTGGCAGCGGCTTTCACCAATTCTTCGTTGATATCACCAGATATATGAGTCTCAAATAACTTTTTCAAAAGAGCAGAGAGTCTCTCTGTTGCATAAAAAAAAGGAAAATTTGTTTGCCACTCTGACAAAAGGGGTTCATATAAAATTCCATAAATTTTCAATGACTCTCAAGGACCTTGACTGATATTTGAAAGAAAGTCAGATCACATATTTTTGTCTGTTTTCCACAATACATTATATCTGACCATAGAGAAAACCAGAAAAAGGAGTCCACTTTGTAAAATTCTGACGCCTTTCCAGGTCCATTAGAAAAATTGCTCATTTTCCCTGACTATCTAGGCCTGAAAATTGAAATTCCAAATTTCCCTGACTTGCCAGGATTTACAGAACCTATATGAACCCTGTTATCCTTCAAAATATTATTTAGGGCACTTGAAGAATTTTGCCAGGTCATGGAATGTACATGTATATTTGGTTAATTTAATTCCCAAACTTAGAAGACGACACAGTGATAAACCACATATTTGACAATTTTTACCACCTTATTTTAAAAGTTTAATAGTTTGGATTTATGTTGAGCAGATGATGGTGACAGATTTTGCTGGTAACAGACAGCTTGAAGTTGATAACAATCCAGTTAATATATGTACAACAACAAAAACAGAATGTTAAGTAAGCAAAAGCACCTGTCTGTTAGCATTGTAAAAATATAATTTTGACCATACTGTACCATGAAAACAGTTAGGACTCAGACTTTGTGGTTTCTTTACCTTTTCTCAAAAAAAATTTGTCTGCTTCTGAAAAAAGTTTAAGTAATCAATAGAGATGCATATGATATGCAATAAAAATGACAGTTTAGAGCCCCAGTTGTAAGAAGCACATTTCGTAGCCTACTACAGCCTGTATCAGACCACGTATTTGGTCTAATGGTAAGAGCATCCGCATCTCACGTGGAAGGCCCAGGTTCTATTCCCAGGTTGAATCATACAAAAGACTAAGAATGAAACCTTAAGCAATGGAGTAGGGAAAACAAGCCAGTGAGCCACAACTGGAAAAAAAGCTGTGGCCGGCTCAACTTGAAATAACAGGTTGGAAACTGGGCTGTTAAACTCTATCTAACTAAATAACTAACTACAGCCTGTATCTTTGGGAATGTACCTAGTCTTCAGTAAAGGCTGTTGTGTAGAGATGGTTGCAAAATTGCTGCTGTATTGCTCCTTATAACAGTACACATAGGCTAGTGAGTCTGGCAACTGACCAGTCCTTTACTAATGACTACGGTTGTATTAAACATGCATGATCAGGCTTTGAATTTGAGATTTTCCAGGTGCACTACAAATAAACCTCCTCAGGAAATAAAGGAGTGTGGCAGGTGTGCCATATTGTAAAATTTTAATAGATTTATATGAGCTGGCATCCTCATCTAGGTGTGCAAACAAATCACTGTGATTTGGGCTGAGTGATGGTGTGCAATTGCACTTGCATTTAAAAAATTCAAGGCCTGGCATGGCTGTAGAGTGATATAGACTAAACCTCTAAATGAAAATCAATACTTTGCCCACAAATTACATACGCATCGATAATAAGCCTTTTAGCCCAATGTACAATGCTGATTGTTCACTGGGTTTGATACATCATGACATCCTAATGTTTCTCTCAAGCAAAGACACATCAGTCTCTTGCTTACTTCTTTCAATCAAATGTTCATGATCGTGAACATTGTGCATGCTGCTCTGTTGTACACATTGATATGCTGTAACTACATGTGGGGAATTCATACAGTGCAATTCTACCGAGGTCGGTCACGGGATTCGAACGAATTCCACTAAGTCCTTAGTAACAGGCCTGTAAAGGGTTCAGAATGCCCACACTGAATGAATTATATACCTATAAATTGCACATTACGGGGCATACACTCTGCTATGGATGTACGTTACAGCTGAAAGCATGCAAGGAGCACACAGCCAGTGCACTTGTCCGCAACGAATCTAAACAGAAAGACATCAGAGTTACAGCACACATTTTTCATCCCAAGCAAAGCTGCAGTTGCACTGTTGGCATGCTGGCTCCCTCATTTAAAGACGACGAACTGCAGGTTTGAGGTATCCAGATAAAGTTGGTTTGAGCATATTCACTGACATGCGAGCGATCTCTTGAATGTCTTATGTGCAACACAGTGCTGGGCATATTTAAGTGTGTAAGTTTATGAGGGAATGTGTGTTATCCACTGACATTATTAGAAACAACTGTCATTTTTGCAAAAGAGACATATGACTGATAACGCCATTATAGGCTCATACCAATAATACTTACCCCCTCAACACTAGTTTGGGCAATGTCAGATTTATTTCAGCTGTACAATATACACAGAAGTGCTCTGATTACAAACCAGTGATCTTATATGTTTACTGGGATATACTCTTAGCCAATAAACTAGGATTCTGTCTTCACAAGGAGGATTTTGTGACAACTATGGAAGGTTTAGAGGTGAAGTTGGAAGAATCAAATCTATCTGGGGTGAAAAATTTGGTCTCTAAGCCATTGCCATGTTAATTCTAAAAGAATCATTCATGTTTACAAACAAATGGCATCAAGGCTGTTGACAACAGAGTTAACGAGGTGTGCATTTTTTTCCTTACGATGAAATGTTGACTCTACTTCATATACATCCTGTGAGCAATCGCGGAACTGCTGCACATACAAAACCTAAAATGCAGGCATATGTTTCTGCCCATGCTCTATGCCAACCAGTGCGATCCAGTGAAGTTAATCAGTTAGACAAGATTTAATGAAACACCAACAGGACGTGTTATATTGTGTAAGTCAACTTTATAAAAAGTTCAAAAGTTTACATTTTTCTCCATTATGATTCAAGTTCAAATTTGGTTTCCCTTTAGCCGCCTCATATAACAGACAGGAAATACCATGGACATATTCTACAACCAGGGCCCACAGGGGGAGCCATCTAGTGAAGCTATGCAGTGAAGGAACAATGAATGGTCAGATAGACAAGTTAAAACTCACCAGAAGAATTCCCCAATGCAGCAGTATCGGAGGCTACTTTAGTAACAGCTGCAGGATTGTACGTCCAGGAGGTTGATCCTACTTCAACTTTCAGGTCATTGTCGTGATAGATTTGTAAAACTCGACCAATTTTCCCCAGAGTCTTTGAAAGAAATACAATGAAATCAAATTATTTCACTTGGTTGGTTTATCACAACACAAAATTTATACATAACGATAGCAGCAGACAAATTACAAATTATGTGTTATATAAATAACACGAGCAGAGAAATTAGAAATTGTGCAATAGGGAGTGCACTTAAAAAACATTTAGGGCTTATCAAGAAGTGTCATTCCCTACGAAAAACAGAAAACACAATTACATAGAAAGAAAGTAAAATAATACCCCAGCCAAACCACCCCCACCCCAAAAAAAAAACCCTGCAACCAAAATTCCAAATGCCCTAACTTCTATCCCAACCCCTTATACCCATTCCTTGACTACTGTATAATTTCAACAACACTGCTTACTGAAAACTAATTAAAGCACATACTTTCATTTAATTGACATTTTAAAATGAAAAGTTTATTTAATTTGAGAGATCACCCTTTTCTGTGAAAATATCAATCTTTTAACAGAATTATTTCCACAAACTGTTTATATTATCCTTTTCCTCCAGTTGTGAATTCAGCAAGCATTACATTAATTAATCACATGTCTAAAAAGCCTTGGTGCATATATTTAGCAACTTATGGAATCACCTCAGAACTAGAACATTCTTCAAAGAAAGTTTACTTTTGGCTTCCTGAATTTTCCATGTGGTAAATGAAGACTAAACTCACTTAAAATACTGTGATAATCATTCTTAAAAAAGGACAAACGAGGCTCTAAAACTAATAACCATAAATTCTCTAAGAAAAGCCCAAGGGTCCAAGGAGGTTGCTTTTTTAAAAGGGGACATTTATTTGCTGGTATATCTTCAACTGAAAAAATGTTGCTTCAGGATTGTTTCTCTGTGTTTTGGAAATTTCAACATGGGTTCAGGGGGACAAAAGCTTGCTTCAAGGCCCCTGTAAGGTGCAATTTGAAGGGTTTTAAAGGTCATCATATGTGTAAGTTCCAACATTGCTGACAAAGTGTCCTTTCTTTAAAAAAGAAACCAAGATAATGACAACTTTTTTAAATTTTAGAGAAATGAAAAGGGGGGATTTTACTCACCTTCTTTTGGAAACTATTAGAAAGGAGGGACATATCTATCCCCCCCCGCCGAAACACTGCCTAGTTGAATAATATCAGCTCATAAGATCTACTTAAGTTTAAACCAGCAGTGGTGTTTCATGAGAGTGTATACAGTACTGAATACTGAATACAAGAATTCTTTTTTCTGTAATGTTAGCATTCGTATGGGCTGCTTTGTGGCTAAGCATTACTTGTTGCTTGGCTTATATGTGCCAAAATGTGGTTGGGATACAGCAACTGCTTTAACTCACGAAGTTCATATAGATGGGACAAAAAACAATTTGTATTTCTGCGGAAGGGAGTAAAAATTATTTCAAAGGAAGGAAGGATAATTTCTAAAAATTCTCTTTAAAGTTTCATGTTCAGAAGAGGAGAATTGCCCTTCAACTGAAAATTTTTTTTCCAGATGCCTAAATTTCTCGAGAAGGAGTTGCCCATCTTCCCAACTTCCTTACCTGTGGTACTGGGTACATAGTTGGGTTTACAAAATGAATAAACAATCCAGCAGGTCCTGCAGCAAGGAATTAACCCTTTATCGTTGTTTGGGTCCTTTTGGACCCACACGGAGAGCGCGGCTGTCACCCATCTTTACTGTTTCATGAGGAGCTCGAAACTGAGAGTAGATACCCAAAAATTTGGCCACAACAACGAGAGAGACAATAGTTTAAGGCCATGAGGTCAATAGCCTACGGAAGCTGATGTGGGGCGTGCTACGTCCGCTTTTCCGTCCATTCCCGAGGTGCGCAGATATGCCCCAATTGGAGCGCAATGGTAAAGGGTTAAAGGGACATATGAAGCTGATATTGACATCATAATGGTGCTGGAGGGTACTTCCACATGACAATGCTTATTTTCAGCATAATTAGTCAAGTTTCACACCAAATGGCTATGCAAAAAAGTTTTAACTTTGAATTTAATGATATCCTTTGATATCCTGACTTTTAACATGTATGAAGGAAATGGGTATTGTCCAAGTCTGACTTTTTGTCATTAGTATATGAGGAAAGCTTAACAGGTTTGGAAAAATTTAGGGAATTTTAGGTACCAACTCTGCATTCTGCTTTACAGAGTCTCTGTTCGCTTCTTAATCCCTGCGTGGAAAGCTTAACACATTCTATTCTTGTTAAAGTTTTCACATTTTTTTATACAATCTATTTATTAATATTTTCTTTCTCACCGGTAACATAGCTTCTGCCCACTCTCCATGTCCTCTTTGCAGGCTCTTTATACGTTCCAGATCACTGCAAATTTGAACATAATCACCAACTTGAAACTGCGACACACCCGATGCGGCCTCAGCCCCTCCTTCTGCCCCTGTGCTGTCTGGGACTTTTGTAAGAACAGCAGGATTGAATGTCCACCTTTGAAAAATAATTTTTATAAAAATATTTTCAGATACACCTCTGTGACTTTCCTTTTAACAATGTTACATATTTCTGGGAGAACAGGGTCAAAGACATGGTCTTGTGGCTTTAATAAAAGTCATATGTAGGGTAAAGCCAACAATGTTGCATAAGGAGAGAGTCATTTTTTTAACCAGCCAGTATGGGCAGGTGGGCAAAGGAAATACATAAGTGACTTGGCCATAACCGCCAGTCAGACTTCTCCATAACATTCCAGACAGCAGCATTAAAACTTTGAAACTGAATGTAATGCCAAATTAATGTGCCATGATGAAATCCCATAATGCATTTTTCTCAAAAAAAATTGCATTCATTTGAAAATTTGTGACCTCTGAGCACTACATGTTATTGAGATGTGGTTTGCTCCTTCTGAAATAGGAATGTTTTCTTCGTATTCTGCAGTCACTGAATTTTGCAGCCTGCAAGTCCTGATTTATATCAATTTTTAAGCTGCTGCAAAGGGTGTCAAAGTCACAACCACTTTCAAATCCATGTAAGGCACAGTTTGGTTGAAAATTAAAGCATACAAATACATGTCACTTGGGTCCTCCATCTTATTTTGTTTTTGTAATGAGTTACACATAGACAGGAATTTGAAGGTTGCACAGTTTCCAGCCCTTTCTGGGTAATAAATTTTGATACTATAAACATACTTTGATATTACCAGTGGGTATGGAACAATATGTTACTTTGTGACAATTTATATGACTTTTCCAAGACATCATTCAAATTCCCTCAATTTCAAGACTTTTCCAGCCTTAATTTTTGAGATATGCAACTGCAATCATACAACATCACTCACCTCAAATCACTGTGAGGAGGGTGATTTTTTTGCAAAACTAGATGAAGACTTGGAGTTCATATACATCAAAGTTTAAAAAGACAACAAAACTACCACACTCAGTAAGTTCCCAAGGAATGTGATTTGTAGCATACATGAAGAATTTAAAACTCAAGTGCTGAAGACTTAGTCATTTCCTGATTAGTATCATACCCATAAAATGTTGAAAGAAATATGAAAGTCCTAGCTAACAAAGATCATGCAATACTTCATAAACACAAAATAAGATGGATTGTAAGCAACAACATTGGACCAAACCCAAGCAGATCATCCCATAAACCTCAGTTCTTTCTACTTCTCTTTATACTAGTCTGCTAAAATGCAATCCCTAGAGCTGTGCAGACCCACTGCATGGTCAAGTGGTTAGAGAAACTGGCTTGTAGCCACAAGGTCTGGGTTTGAGTCCTGACCGAGTGACATCTAAGACTTTCAAAATTGAACCTACTACCATTGTTGCAATGCTTTGCTTAAGCAATAGATTAGAGAAAACAATCTAGAGTCCACGGTCTTCCTATACATGGACAGAGCATACTATTCATAGATTGTCGCTACCATACCTGTGAGTATAGGCATAGCAAGATGGCTGTCTGCTATGGTTTTGCGCGTGTAAGAGTGGACTTGCTAAAAGTAGTTAAATTCAACAGATTTTGAAAGAAACTTGAAGTATTATCCAAAAAATACAAGGTAAGGTCAAAATCACTGAACGTTTTACATAAATATGATATTGTTTCTCATTCAAGTTAAACTTTTGTTTAAAATTTAAGAGAGTCGTTATCAAATCAAACAAATTATAGCTTTATGACAGCCATCTTGGTGCACCTTTTTCATCCCAGTCGATGGTGACAACCTACTGATGGGATGTACCTGGAAGGTTATAAATTGAGGGATAAACCAAATCTATCCTGCTAACTAACATACCTGTTTCCACTTGGATAAGCTACCACAACATCATGGTCTTCATCAATTCCAACCACAGTACCTGTGACTCCAAGAGTCTATGGAAGGGAGAAATTTAAATTACAAATGTAACAAGAGAGCACTACCATTTAATTTGAATTTTAACACAATATACCAGTACACAAAGTGCAATTAGCTCCATATGCACATGTACATGAAAAAGTGTCACATACATGCAGCATGGAAACACCATTGAAGTATATGAAATGCAATACTATAGTTGGCACCCCACTAAAGAAAAAAATACAACAAATAGCATTCCTTATGAGGTCACTTTTGGAAGACAAAAATCAAGCAGGAAACCAAAGGAACTAATATGGAAAGATTTTTTCCATTCTACAATCTCACCGTTCCTCAAAATCAATCCCCGACTGCATGGTCAACTTAGTTAGATGGAGTTTTACGGCCCAGTTTCCAACCAATTGGTCCAAGTCGAGCCGACCATGGCCTTTTTGCCAGTTGTGGCTAACTGGCTTGTTTTCCCTACTCTATTAGTTTTGTTGAGCACCAAGCACAATGGCAGTAGGTACCGCTTTAAAGTCTTTGACCCGGCTAGGATCTGAACTCCCAACCTCCCCACTGAAAGTCAGATGCTATAACCACTTGACCATGCAGTCGGTCAAGTGGTTAGAACACATGACTTGCAGGGTCATACTGAAGACATAACAAGAGCCCAATGGGCACTGTGGTTCCTTGCTGGATATTACAAGAACTGTACAGCCAGTCTCCAAAATAGAGCTAAGCAAAAGCTCATACTCCATGTTTGTAACATCTTCACAAGGGGTATTTTGGTACTAATATTACATGAAATCAATGATTACATTTTTGTGGCCTTACTTACATTCAACTTGTACAAAGCTTGGTGATCCTTCAAAAACATTTCCTCATTTCCGTATGTATTTATGCTTGTAATCAAACTTGATATTATCACCAATAAACTCAATGTGGTCAGAGAGAGAAAAACACCCCTTGTACTTCTCTCATAAGTTATTTTTACCTGCTCTCAAATAAAACTTGCTATTACTTTAAAACAATCTACCATTTGTCCTGTTTGCTATCTCTACACAGAAAACAGGGTTTATTCAGCAGTTAAGCAGAAAGCAAGTGATTAATGGGGTGTGATAATAGAATGAGGATTAGGTTACCCCACAGAGCACAGCAGTATTAAAGAGACATACTGTATAATCCATGCATTGCTTTCACTGGCAGAGAGACCAGTTTAATGCAGGTGTGACCTGTGCTCATTGAAATCTACAGATTTCAGTTATTGCCCTCTTAAAACTTTGAATGATCGAAAATCTGTGTACAACCCGAAGGAATCATTACTAAACCAACATGAAGGCCAAATTTCTAAGGTGTTTGGGTGTGTAAGCATGAAAAAACAAGTGAGGTCAAAACTCTACTGAACCTATCTCTACCTAGCTTACAAGATTTTCTAAATAACATTTCCTGTGGTTGACCTCCAGTGACCTTGATGACCTTTGACCTTAACCAAACACAGATTGATTTGAAATCTAGCGGATGACGTTTTGTCTCCAAAATTCATAATCTAAGTAAACACTTTGGCAATCATTATGTTGTTCATATTTCTGTCTTTTATAGTTTTCATTATATTTACACTTTATTCCAAACCAGGTTTAAAGGAATGAGACCATATTTAAAGGAATGAGAGAGTAAATAGTCAATTTTAATGGAAAAATGATTAGCAGCCAACTCCCCATAGGCTGTCAATGCTACACAATGTCATATATATCACTCAAAAAATTTGGTGATCAAAATTTGCATAACAACTTTGAGGTTTCTGGGCTTTCTTTTCTACAAAATCATTTGAATCCCAGTGTTACTGGAACAAAATCTGCTACACAATATTGCATAATTTGTGTAATAATTTTTCCATTTTGAGCAGCAAATTGCATCCTTACAGCACAATAAACCTTTCTAAAATAGAACGCAGCAAAATAAAGGTACAGTATATGATCATTTCTTCGAATGTTACAAGCCTGAATAACACAACAAAATCACACTAGACTTACTTCAAACATCCCATCCGTCCATCCGCCATGCCCATGCTGTAACGACTGGACAATCTCTAAATCAAGGTCAACATGAACCTTGTCATTTATCTGAAATGTTCCACTAGCACCACGACTACCCGACGTGGGTTCACCTGGTGAAATAAAAAAAATACGAAGGTCACAAAAGGTCAATTGAAAAGAAAGATAGACATCTGGGCACCAGACGGTTGAACTATCAAACCTGATATTTACCCAGACTCTACTGTGAACTTGTACATTAATCAGGCTGATCTTCAATGTGGCATGCATATGATCAGTCACATGACCAGCCAATGAGCTTATTACAGCTGATTTAAAGGGCGAAAACAATTACCCCAGACATGTTCAAAGCAACAACGAAATCTCATAAATTTCTTCCCATTTCTCTCCTAAGTATCTTTATAACATACTTTCGATACTTTGCATTTTAGGGTAATTCAAGCAGTGGACTTCTTGTAAATTTCACAACTGAGGGAGAAAAATATTGTCACATGATTCTTGAGAGCCAATCAAGAAATAGGATGGCCTACTACAGTACCCAAATTTGGGGTGATTGCACACTCCCTTTAATAAATGGTAAACATACCAAAGTTGTAACTACAGGTATCTAGTTATCACAGTAAATTTTAGTGGACCGCGTGTTTGGTCTAACGGTAGAGCATCCGCCTCTAACGCAGAAGGTCTGGGGTCGATTCCCAGGTCAAGTCATACCAAATACCCTAAAAATGGAACCTACTGAGGTTATGCATAATGCTCCGCATAAGCAATGGAGTAGGGAAAACAACCCAGTGAGCCACCGTACTGAACAAAGGCTGTGGCCTGCTCGACTTGAACCAAAAGGTTGGAAAATGGGCTGAAAAGCTCCATCTAACTAACTGACTAATTCCAAGTATCTTTAGAACACGAATATTTTTCATTTAGGGTAATTCAAGCAGTGAACTTCTTGTAAATTTCACAAACCTGGGAGAAAATAATTATCACATCATTCTTGAGAGCCATTCTGAAATAGGGTAGTCTACTACACAACCAAAAATTTGAGTGATTGCACTTTCCCTCTAATGCATGGTAAAAATACCAGAATCGTAACTACAGGCATCTAGTTATCACAGTAATCTCTACAAGTCTATGCAAGTTTGTCAGAATGAAACTGAAACTTCCAGTTTATACCTACCTGTTACGACTAATACTTAAATTTAGTTACACCTTTTAGTTAGTTATCTATAAATTCAAACTTTTCTTATGCAAAAAGTATTAACATACGATTTGAGCCCCTTAAAATTTTTGATTGCAACCATGTGTCTTATACATGTATGATCAATTTTTAATGTGACAGATGTAGGAAATGTGTTGCAATTTGGAACTCTGCAAAATTAAAGAAAGGTAAATGGTTCAATTTTCATCACGTTTTGATCATATTACTGTGCTTTGTGGAGTGACACCGCTGAGTATTGATTTAGGATGAAAAGAGGACCCATCTATCCAGCCCTACTACCTTAAACTCCTAGTGGTTAAGGTATAAAAATTTGAGAGAGCCAAAAGAGTCCACTCCGAGATATTTAACCTGACAGAAAAGGTGTTCACATTGATAACTTCTACAACCCATCAAGGGTAATTAACTAACTTTAATTTTAGCGTAAGTGCATGGGGCAATCTCAGTAGTATGCTTTTTTTTTTAAATACACAGGCAACATTCACATGCAAAATCCCAAAACATCCGGTTGGACAGAGTTTTACAGCCAAGTTTCTCACCCATTGGTTTAAGTCAAGCCATCCACAGCCTTCTTTCCAGTTGTAGCTGACTAGCTTGTTTTCCCCTCTCCACTGATTTTATGCTAAGCACGCTTGCTTAAAGGTTGAAAAAAATTCATTTTCAAAGAGCTGACATGTCAATTCTTCAAAAATATTGGCAAAAAATTTCCAAAATATTTTGAGATTGTTGCATACAAAGAGCTGACATGTCAATTCATGTCAATTCTTCAAAAACATTAGCAAAAAATTTTCCAAAATATTTTGAGATTGTTGCATACCCCGTTTATACTGTTCAACAAACGTGAAACAAAGCGTGTGTTGGAACTGTTTGCAAGTGAATGTTTTTGGAAATGTTGCTGAAGACTTTTGGCCTTAACACACACTAGGTGAGGAATGTACTACCATGGTGCTTTATTTTTTCTTTTCTTTTTTTTAATTGTTTTTTATTTTTACTGTTCACCTACTTCACATTTGCTGTCAAAAATGTATTATTGTTCATTTTCCAATGAAATGTTTTCAAAATAACCTAAACCAATACACTGCAGTTCAACCTTGCATTCCAGTACTGCAATAAAAAAGTAACCAATAATTCCAGCTTCACAATACTATAGTTCAGTCTTAAGTTCTAACATTGCACAAAATGTAAATTTAACCAATGATCCAAACTTTCAGTGATACTAGAAATATGTCTAAAGTTCTAACACTGCACCAAACATTTAACTAAACACAGGAGTTTTCTGTAATTTAAAATTAGAAAATGGATTCAATATTTTGGTGTTGCACTATTTCGATGGTAAGTTTGTGTCAAATGACATTACAAAACAGAATTTGACTTTTGGGAAATGCAAATTCCTGTTTTTATATTTAACCAATAATTCAAACCTAATACTGTAGTTTTGTCTTTGATTCAAACTAAGCATTTAACATATAATCCAAACCTTATACTGTAGTGAATTCTTTCGTTATAACACTGCACTGAACGTTTACCTAATAGTCCCAACCTACAATTATACTCTTAAGTTCTAACAATGCCCTTCACATTTAACCAACAACCCCGCCCTAACATAGTAGACCAGTCTTAAGTTTGGGTACCATACTTCACATATAACCAATTTTCAATAACCTAACACAGTAGTCAAGTCTAAAGTTTGCCCACTGCAATAATATTTAACCAATAGTCCAAACCTAATACTGTAAGCCAGTCATTAGTTCTGGTAGAGCACTAAACATTTAACCAATAACCTAAACCTACTACTGTAGTTCAGTCTAAAGTTCTGACATGCACTAAACATTTAACCAATTATCCAAACCTAATACTGGCAGGTGATCACGGTAAAACGTTCCTCCCTTAGCATCACTGACTACCTTCAGGTCACTCTGTTGGTAGAGAAGAAAAACACAAACACAATGTTAAAATAAAGCATCATGACAACAGATTGCAACAGAATCTATCACCACAATGAATAGACAGTCAAACAGCAAAAACCAAATATTTAAATTTAAAAGGATGGCAAAGAGACAGTTGCTGTTTTACAATGCAATGTGATACTTGACATAAAAATCAACAAATCTTTTCCTCTATTTAAAACTTTTAAATATATCCATTCATTACTTTTAAACTATTACAAAATTGTTTTGCATGCCTCTAATTAGCACCATAATTTCTTCCATTATAACTTATCAAACAAAAACATCCTTGAGCTTTCATTTCTTTTCATTTTTGATTTATTCATTCTCATTTTTATTTGTTTAGTGTCCTTTTCATATTTGCAACTTACTCAAAGAGACACCCACACTGACTCATTTTAATGCTTGCCATTTATTCACCAAAATGTTTTGTAACATCCTCATTCTTCTGAGATGCCAAATTACCCAAAACCTGCTATTTTAATCTATAAGCCCTACTTCCCATGACTATTACTACAGTTGGACAGTCAACCTTACTGCAATGATTGGTAGCAAACTAACAACTAATCTAGGTGGCCCTGTATCCATCTCATAAACCTTTGCCAACCACTTACGTAAAATTACATATCCTGAAAACTTTCCATTCATGGCCATGTATGTACTACTACATAAAATTGTTGGATTGTTTCAAAACCTTGGCTGAAAAGGGAGCTGCTTTTCATGGACACTGGCTATGAATGGGTTGACTATCCCAACTTGCCTTTTTCGTGGAGCCGCACAGTTAAGAAAACACCATTGTCACCTATTACTCTGACAATGAAACAAGGGCAGGGAATGGATAGAGTACAAATTAATAGAAAAATATTCTGTTCATTCTCACTAGTAATAATCTTTAACTTCTACAGACCCATCTATTATGGTCAGATGACCATGCAATATTTCAGGACAAACTTGTGGTATGGATAAACACTGATCTTCGACTGACTCCAATTTATTTGGTGTTGTATCAACGTAGTTGTTTACAAACAAAATTTTGCTTTTCTTTTCTTTTCAGATCAAAATATTGTTGTGTATGAACGAACAAGATTTGATAACTCCTGGGAGTCTTGGACCTGTACATTACTGCAATACAGGATATTGCACAGTAAGAGAGGTAACGAAGGCAATGCACAAGGATGCAGTCCAAGAGCATCCAGTGAAAGCATTAACGCCAAGAATTTAACCTTTAACCTTTGTCAGGGATCATTGAACAATCTGATGATAGTAAAAGGGGATGTGAGAGTAGGAAGAAGAAAGAAGGATTTGTTGGGGGTTTTATTTTTACTCGCTCACACTTACCATTCCTTCATATCCAAGTCGGTATAAGTTCTTGGATCCATTGTCCCAAATGATATATGCAGCACTGCGAGGACTGATAGCACTCCAATCTTGCACATCAGCTACCCTGCCCCTTCTCCCATTGCCTCCGTCCTGGTCTTCCCACTCCCAGTCAACTCCCCTGACAATCCTGGCCCCTGGGAAGATCCCTCTTGACATAATTTTCTTACTTTTCCTTCTTGGCTCCATGGCCACCCTGAAAAAAAAAAACATTAGAATTAAACTATTACAACTTTTACATTCCCATGCTTCAAAAGATTTTGTCCAGAATACAGGTACTGGGTACCTAAGCTTATGTAGCTTCAGTAGTTAGATGGAGTTCAAAAGATTTTGTCCAGAATACAGGTACTGGGTAACTAAGCTTATGTAGCTTCAGTAGTTAGATGGAGTTCAAAAGATTTTGTCCAGAATACAAGTACAGGATACATATGCCTATTTAGCTAAAGTAGTTAGATGGAGTTTAATTGCTCAGCCCTAACCAGTTTGTCAAAGTCGAGCCAGATTTTTTACCAGTTTTGTGGCTCACTGGCTTCCTTTCCCTACTCCATTGTTTACCCTAAGTATCAACCACAATGGCAGTACTGTATGCTCCATTTTGAAATTCTACAACATGGCTCTTCAAGTAGAATTCCAGACTGAGAGACCTCCAGGCTGAAAGCCAGATGTTCTAACCACTTGACCATGCAGCCCATTTACCCTACATGTGTAAAATATGGTCAGTCCGTTTATGCTTTTAAACTTCTTTTCAGAGGAGATCTGCTGGGTTATTTGCCCAGCAGGCTATTGTACAATATTGAGCAGTACCCTTGTCTGAGCAACTTTTAATGGTCAGGAACTGTCAGGGATGAGATTTATCAAGGCCTCAACATTTGACACCAAGCTCTGGTAGATGGTATCCAGACTTGATTTTGTCTCTCTCGTCAAAGGTTCCAGAGTGATCGTCCACTAAACATTTGGAGCCCCCTGGTTTTCACTTACATGGCCCACATAAGATTCTCAAGTTTTATGCATTGTGTAAATAAGCTGCTTACAAATGATTTCTTGGCTACTGTCAGTGATGAGGTCAGGTAAGAGTGACAATATGCGCTGATACCCTTGGGAGGGGTCTAAGGAAAGGGTTACCCTTGATGATTTCTTGGTTTTTGAGGTACCTAGGCCTACATAAGGCAATTGTTGGATACAAGAGCCACCGTTGACCTTGCAAGTTGCAAATATACTGAGTGAGAACAGTTTGTTTGCCTGAATCTTGCAAAACTGAATCAAGATGGCTTCTTCCTAGAAATAATTGAACATAACTACCAGGTGCAGGAACTGCACTCTTAATATTTGTTTGAGTGTAATTTTTTGTATTGTGCATTACACAAATACTGGTTGGTCACAGTACTACACAGAAAGTCACTGACCAAGTTTGAAAGGAACTGAAACAAAAACGTATCCCTCTGCCAGAAAACCAACTTTCTCTGTCAGAACCAGTGGTTTCTAGTTTAGATGCAAAATTTTTAGACAGCCATGAATTGCATCATTTAAGTTATTACTTTCAAAACAAAAAGTTTCAAAAAATCCATGAAACTATACTGGCAACAAGGAGCCAGTATTGTTTGTTTCACATTTTCTCCTAAAGTCAGTCGAAGGTCAAAATACCATTTCCCTCAGACCAGAGTTGGTTCTATGTCTTAAACTGTAGGATTCCCTCTTCAGACATAAAAAGAGTGCTTGGGTTTTCCAACAAGGAGTGAAAAGATGTACCAGGGAAATTCTGGAGTGTAATTTTCTTTCTCACATGACTGTTAAGATATTTAAAAAAAATACCGAGATAGCACTCCCTTATGCCAAACTGTAGGCTGTAGCATGAAACTGTTAACAGCTACAGTGTACACATGGCCTGCACATGTTCTATTTTGTGTTAAGTACTGTGCAGCAATGTCCTTTAATAGGATTGTATGAGACGGCTGGCACATTTCAGAGGGTAAAACACACCCTAAAATTGAGTCTGCAAAATTTTTACTTTGTCTCCAAACCTGATTTATGAAAGAAGAGGAAGTGCTGCTAGATCAAGACCACCATACTCTGTATTGAATGTACAAGACCAGTTTTCATTCCCAAACAAGACAATACAGGGAGTGAACTGTTGTCACCAGTACTGCTGGCCTAAATGGACTTGCTATTCTTCCAGATATACTGTATGTACAGCACTAGCCCCCAGGTCTATAATCTTGCCAAACACCAAGGTCAGCCACTTAGGCAGACATGATTTCAGACTAGGGTGCACCGGATATCCGGTCCGGCCGGATTATCCGGCCGGATAGTGAAAAAATATCCGGTTCCTGTTCCGGCCGGATTTTTTTTAAATCCGGCCGGATTTTTCGGTAAACTTATGTAGCATCATATACATGATCTGAGTTAAAACAAACATGAACACTAAAGGAATTGTCACAGAATTAATTTAAAGTTCATAAATGATAGCTTATCAGTGCATGTTATAAAAAATTATAACATTTGAACACCTTTATTTAGCACTTAAAAATGACTGAACCAAACAGGCAACAAAGTTATAAAAGTAACTGACTTACATGTACATGTAACAAATATGACTTCTAATTACTCCAACTGTGTGAATTAAAGGGAATGGATGAAAAAGCTTTCATTCAATTTAAATAAGTCTACTGCAGTGCACAGTAGTACTGTACAAATTGGATAATCCAGATTACAGTTGTACCTGAGTCGCATCATTCAAGGCAGTGTTTCAGTTGAATTGCATTGGGTTGTCTACAAACACTTCACTTACCTTTCTTTTACACATATTATGTTGCTGCATAGGCAAAAAGAGCACCCTGAAATTTTGGGGCCCGTAGCTAAAGGGGTTTGAGAGTTACAGCCTTTTAAAGTATTGAATAATACCATATTTTCATGCTAAATGTTGCTTTTGAGTTTTTTCACGAATTTGAATGCTGATAACTTCTCATACGAAAGAGGTATAAGACCCAAATTTGATAAATGAGATGTGTGGTGATAATATAAATATAAACTGATTTCAGATTAGAAGTAATTTGCTGCTTTTTGGATATGTGGCCCTCAAAAATGGGTGTAGTACAGGTACAAAACCATGCAGTAGTCAATACTGCAGTGACATAAGAAATTCAATCTTGACATGAATATTTCTTAAAATTCTACACCCTTGGTACCCAGGCCTCTATTTCTATCTTTGCATTCTGGGGTATGGATGGTGTAATGCTACCTTTTCCCACAATTGTATCTTGTTTGGTTGTGAAGATATGGGCCCTTGAATATGGTGTTCTGTGATACTTTGAAAGTGTATTAGCAAAGAACGCCTCTGGATACCCAACTTTTGGTGTTTATTTCTCAAAAAGTAGAAGATTAGAAGGAGTTAAATTTGTTGTGGTTGTGCAAATGATCTCTTGCTATGAGTGCAATCAGAAACATCTCTGATGGAATATTTACATTTTGTAATAAAGGGCTCAAAGGCCCCTAGTACATCCTTTAATTAGGCCACAGGAGCCATTTTCATCCTGTAATTTGACCTTGAAGGAGATAAATACACACAAATTAAATTCTTGGAGCATTAGCATCACACTTGTTTCCTTCCATGGTGGAAGTTTCAAATCTGTGCATAATTGCCCTCAGGGTCAACCACCTCTCCAAAGGAGGGCCCCTTTTTTGAAAATTTCCCTGGGACCAAGTGTAGACCCTTGCCAAATCTTTGTTCTAGATATCCATGTTGTAATACTTACTCTTGCTTGTAGTGAAGGGACAAAATTTTTAATGAGGTATAACATTAGGGCCCTTTGGATTATTGGTAGTGGGCCAATGTGGTCCCATAAATTTGAAAAAATGCTACTTGGAAGTGAAAAATTGCATTTTTGAGGGCCTACATGTCCAAAAAACAGCAAAGTACTGCTAATCTGAAATCAGATCATATTTATATTGCCACCAGACATATCATTTATCAAATTTGGGTCTTATACCTCTTTCATATGAAAAGTTATTAGCATTCAAATTCATGAAAAATCTCAAAAGTAACATTTGGCATGAAGATATGGTATTGCACAATACTTTTTAGAGGGCTGTAACTCCCGAACCACTTTAGCTATGGGCCCAAAAATTTCAGTGTGCTACTTTTGTCTATGCCGCACCATAATATGTGAAAATCATCAAAATTTGAGGTCACCTGGGGACCATTTGTTGAATTGGCATGGAATGACCCACAAGCAGGAAATGTGTTTCATCTTGAATTTCAGAGGACATTACTCATTACAAATTAAAGTTTCCTATGGGGTCACTATCAATGTTTTCTGTCCCTAATAATTAATTACACACACTTAAGTATACACAACATGATGTTGTCAAACATGATATGTAATGTCAGAATGTGTGATATATCTCTGCCAAAAAATTATTTTATGACAAATGTGCCTCAGTTTTTAGATATCATAGCATACAAACTAGAAATGGTGTATAAAACAATGGTGCTGTGAATAGTTAAAAACCTGAACCCTAGAGTCTTTTTACAGTACATAAAATCCATTCAATAATCACTATCCAAGGACTCTGTTTGCCAAGTATTACTGGTCTACATAATTTGTACAATATTTTGGAACAAGTGGTGATGTACTGAAGTTCAAAAAAAAACAAACTGATATGAAAAACAACTTTCAAGATTTCCTCAGGAGTTTTCTCTACAAATACTCACTTGGGGAGGGAAAATACAAAGAGCTCTTACTGTACTTGACCCCTTTTGCTACAGTTTTGCTGTACTTCTGCAGGAACACTGTTTTTCATGCCTTTTTTCTATTATACTGAAATATTTGGTTAAAAAATTAGGTAATACACTTGTACAACACTTGAAGACAAATTTATAGACATACTCCCATTAGTCCTTCACAAATATTACGTTACAAAGCAGTAAACTCCTATCCCAGAGTTTCTCTGCTTTTCTGAATTTCACTTTGTTCATCTGCATTGCAAAAATCCGGTTCCGACTGGAAAAAATCCGGCCGGATTTCAAGTTGGTTCCGGCAAAATCCGGTTCCGGCCGGATCCAAAATTTTGGATCCGGTGCATCCCTATTTCAGACTCAGTAAATATAGCCTAATTCATCACTTAAATTACCTTTCACTATTAGGAGTTGTGATACGGTAGAAACGATGGCGTAGATGATGCTTATCACCGTGGTAACATATTGAACAAAGGTCATAGTTTGGACACTCTGCACACTTCCAGCGAATGCCATAGATGGGCTGCATTCTGCAAAAGTCACACATAGTTCCATCATGTTTGATACCTGTCATAAAAAATACAAAATTAAATAACAATCAATTTACATGCATGTCCATGGAAAGAATACATCCTCACTGCAGATGGGAAACATAATACTTCAAGGAAAGTACCTTCTATGTTAGATGTACAGGATATACAAATTATGAACAATGCAACTAGACATGGGTCAATTATCATGCTAATGATGCTGCTGTAAGTCTGACCCTTAGCTCCATTGTCCTGAGTGGTACACACTCCACAAGAGTGACATGACCGTCAGTCTTGCCTTGTCCTCTTGTGCGAGGGTACTGTACTTCTGCACCTTAACATTTTTCAACTTTCAATTGTCATTTTTCAATTTGGTGTTCAAAGTATGAGCCTAAAATGTGCTAGTCACTCAAAATTAAGTATTGCAGTTGTAGACATAGACTGATTGGCAGCTGCAACACAAGTCTGATAATACATTTGCAGTTTCGTCATACTAAAGTTACCTTATTCAAGTCTTTCAACCAAAGGCCTGCAGCAGATCAACTCCACACATTCTACAGTTACAGTTCAGTTCATTGTTATGTATTGTATTGTACCATTGATCTCACGAAAGACTCAAACTGTTTGTTCGGAGGCATGACCATGGATGGAACTTATCCATATACCTATATTTACATCAGCAGAGCACCTGCATTTAAGACATAACCCAGTTTTCAGGGAGCTACCTCTATGGTGCCTTCCAAAACTAACGCTATTGTGGATCAAAGCATCAGCCTTGCCTCTGTTACTATTTGTGCACCCTAACTTGGAACTAAGCACACTTGTGTCACTGCTTCTGTAGCAAGTATGCAGCTATTTAAGCAACCCAGCAGTACACATGGACAGTGCCATCCTTAGGCTGACCACCAGGTCTTAAACAAGTAAAGAGTACTGTCTACAGTCTACGTCATACCACTGCTTGCATATAAGTATATTTCTGGGTGTGGGAAGATTAAAGACTTACAAAGCCAGGAGTCAGCACAATGCCTGGAAAAGGCAATTTCCAGACATCTAAAGGTTAGTTTTGGCCAAAATTTCCTTGGTACTTTGAGTGGCACTCCACTTAGTTAGTCTTGGCCATGTAATTCTCTTGTCCTTTATCAAAATCCGGCTTGCAAACTTTGCAAACATTACAATCTGGCTTAAAAGGCCAATCCTCTCACCCCAAACTGACTATAACTCTTGAAGGGTTACAGAAATTATCAACTGGCTTGGCTCCTTAATTGACAGCTAATTTACACAATACAGCGTACCAAAGCTAAATACTACACAACTGGAACTGTACTGAGAGTGTTTTGATTAAATCC
The DNA here is from genome assembly GCA_037179385.1 of Holothuria scabra. Classification (NCBI taxonomy): domain Eukaryota; kingdom Metazoa; phylum Echinodermata; class Holothuroidea; order Aspidochirotida; family Holothuriidae; genus Holothuria; species Holothuria scabra. The sequence continues at coordinate 5,687,261 of CM074191.1, forward strand.
TAATTGAGCTTTTCCATACTCACCCTGAAGCAATAAACTGAGATAACATCTGGATGAAGATGAATTTCAGACAATTGTAGGAGGGGCTTAAGTATGAATGCTAGGAGAATTGGTACTGTTTGGGGTTATAGAATTGGGCCTTTAACTCTTACCTAACAGGCTACCCTCCAAAAACCCTTGGCAGAGTAAAATCCTACAGCAGAACCTTGTTTAAAAAATAAGGCATCGATTCCAACTTTTCACAACTGGCCTCCAGATACTAGGCCTAGGCTAGGCCTTTGCCAACAAGGCTACATATGATGAAAACACACTTTGAGAATGTCAATGGACAAAGAGTAATGTTAATGGGTGTCTCTGTGGGAAAGCGTTCTGGACAGGTAAAGTGTCACTGCTTCTGTAGCCATTACAGGTGTACAGGGAAGGCTTAGTGGACTAGGAAAATGCCTTACTACAACGATACAATACCCACCTCAAGAAGGTCTGTTTTTCAAATAAAGTCAGAGTTGCCTTCAAGCTTCTTAAAAGTATTAGAGGGCCAAGTCAATCATGTTAACAGTATTAGAGGGCACAAGCCAACTTCCACCGTGACCCCCACTCCACTTTAAAATCTTTACAGTTCCAGAAGACCTATTTACCAAGTGGAATCTGAGTCGCAGTCAAGCATGGTCAAAGTATTAGAGAGCGCAACCAACTTCCACTGTGACTCCGACTCCACTTTCAAATATATCTTGACAGTTGCTGCCTTCCACTAGGCTAAGTTAGATACTGTCACTGTGTCTCTGACTCCACTATATCTTAATAGTTGTGACTGCGACTCTGACTCTACTTCCAAGTATATCCTGAAAGCTTCTGTCACTGCAACTCCGACTCCACTTTCAAATATATCTTGAAAGCTTCTGTCACTGCAACTCTGAATCCCCTTTCAAATACCTTGAAATCTTTAGCCCTCAAACCAGCGCACTTACACCTAGAATATTTTAACTATCTGTCACTGCAACTCTGCCTAGGCTATAAATCAGTCGACTTAGAATATTTTTGGAAAAAAAAATATATCACTGGGCCAAATAGCCAAACATGTTGTGTTGGCCTCAAAATCGGATGCAAGTTTATACAGACACAGGCAGATACAGCCCTGGACACAGGATTTCAATTGTGCCCTCACTTCCTGTGACTTGCAATTTTGACTCTGGAGTGCCAGGCTTCGATAAATTTGTTTTTTATTACTTGTCCATCGGGCTAGGGATTCCCAAAGTCTACTTGTCTGCATGAATATGCACTGAGTCCATATTTAATTGTCTAGTACTAGCCATTGAATTCCTATGTTAAGAAGACTTCTGTGCTGCTTGCCTGGCGGGCTACAATACTGAGCAGTTCACTTGCCCGAGTCATTTTCTACTTGTCCCGGACTGTCGGGCAGGAGATTTGTCAAAGCCTGTTGTGGACACTGTCTAGATGCACCTTCAAAAAGTGCGGGGTGTTGTCTAGATGGTACTAATTTAGAATCAGTGACCGAAAATGACATCATTTGAAACAACTCTCCAACTTAAAAGAGGGTGCTGAAACTTTTAAGTTTTCAGAGAAAAATGTATGTTTTTTTCTTCTTTTTTTTCCCTGAAGTAAAATGCGTTTCTTTTTTTCCCCACTTGGAGAATGCAGTATGATGTAGTTGCTGTCGAAAGAAATGAATGGTTAATGCTGTGGAAGAAGAAAAAGCAATGGTTAAACCGGTATAGCAGATAAACCAGCGCCCTTGCTGACTATGCTATGAGCGACGTTTCCGGTGGAGAGGTTTCAAATAATATGAGTAACTGTGTAACAGTACTACTTACTATATGTACAAATAAGTATTTATATATGTACATACCGTATTTACTCTATTAAACGCCCCCTCTCTAATAAACGCCCCCAACTTTTTCGTCGCATTGCATAAAGTGAAATTGTTAATTCCAAAGACAATATGGTAAAAGGAAAATGAAATAGTCCTGCCTTGAAGCCACGAAGTCTCCTAAAGTCCCATTCTGTATCCTGAAGTAAAAGGCATGTTTCTGCAACTAATTTCTGTTGATATCCATCACGCTATCACATACCGCGAACCTGTACTGCTTCGTTTGCGGTTTGAAAGTGGCACTGTACATACCGTAGGTATACAAATATTCGCTAGCCTATCCGAACAGCCTAACATGAAAATCCAAATTCAACACAGGAAAACTGTTTAACAGTGAAATGCTGTGAACGCGAATGTACTGCTAATGGTACTACTCACTGTAACTATTATGCAATTACCGTATGTACGTGCGTATAGCCGGCTGGTCAGCATAGTAACGTGGCCTGGCCATACTGTGCACAGCATGCATGAATGCATTTGCCGCGGGCACTTAAAGAAGTCACTTCTGTGTGTAACGTTACATATCAAGATGTCATCGAAAGTTGATCACACTTGCAAAGTTCAGAGTGCTGTTCGTGGCTACCTTATTTATAGGGAATTAAGTTTGGTTACCGGTCATTGGGGAGGAGCTCACAACTGATTGTGAAGCTGACAACCAAATGGACAAATATGCCATATGTAGCAGTTTATCAGAAGTCACATAAATTTGACTCTAATAAACGCCCCCCTTAACGAAAATTTCATGCCCCCGGGGCGTTTAATAGAGTAAATACGGTATGTATGTAGGCCTATATATGTATACCTATAGCTAGGTAATAATCATACATAGATACATAAGCAACCGTACGCATACGTAGGCCTATGCATATTTCATCGTACAATGGGGTGGCCAATTGATATATTCCCACATGTGCATGTCCGGTCGTTTTGCCCCCTTGCCAGTTCGCCCCCAACCAGTTCGCCCCGGTCGTTTTGCCCCCTTGCCAGTTCGCCCCGTAGTGGAAGTCGTTTCACCCCCAAAGAGGAGGTCGTTTCGCCCCCAAATACTTATGAGTATGACATCGAATAAACTGACTTTAAATGCAGTTTTGTAGTTGTCATAACAGTAATTTTTAAAAAGTTGGCAAGAATGTGACAAAAACCAAGTCAAGTAAGGGTAGGCGGTGCGCTATCTGACGCACCAACCAGTCATGTGTTAAGTTGACCTGGTATTCTCTTGAACGTCCAGAATTAAGTTTCACAACAAGTAAGCTAGCATTTTTTTTAAACCATTTTCGATTTTTGCGCCATTTATTGGAAATTTTAAATAGAACCAAACAAGACAACCACAACATATGATGTGCAAATGTTTACACAAAGAAGCACATGGACCGTGAACGATGTAGTAACGAGAACGCAGATAAAAAGTGTAACGTTACATCAGTACTATCAACACAATTAACACTCAGCAACTGCGTGTACGTGAATTAGCACAAATGAACAACTTGTTTCAGCTTTAAAAATGAACTCAATCTCATCCTGAAATAGATTTAAATTAGAAACTGGACTTTGTTGACATCGTTTATTCTAAAACATTCACTTGTTATAAAGGGACCTGCTTCAGAAAGACTGGGGGGCGAACCAGTAGGTCTTTGCGGGCGAACTGCCAGGTCTTAGGGGGCGAACTGGTTAATGCTTGGGGGCGAACTGGTATTTAGTGGGCAAACTGGTTGGGGGCGACTGGCAAGGGGGAGAAACGACCGGCTACCCTACAGTACATATACTAGCCCACTGTAACTTTCTAGCTATGCATACATATGTATGCATTTACGTAGACATATATTCCTATGGGTATTATATCCCTAACCCTAATCATATCCCTAACACTAACTTAACCCTATTGCATACTGTACATATCCACCTACAGCATGACATATGACATAGGCCTAGCTTCCCACATCGAAAAGTTTTGTACAAAAACGATCATTTGCTCATTCTTCCTCCAAAATTTTTAAATGTTCTAATTATGGTAAGCTAAATCGATTATGCTTTGGAATGATATGTCAAGATGAGAGGAACTCATGAAATGGCGATTTTCATTCAAAATACATGATTTTTAACGATTTCAAAATTTTGTGACGTCATAATTTGGGGAATTTCCCCAAAATAATGGGCCATTTTATGCCTTTACCCTACGCGTTTTACGACAAAAATATAGATCCAAATAAAACCAATTCTTCTCCTCCTGTCACCTGTGACATGCAGCACCCAGAAACGCGTTTAGCAGTGTCAATACGCTCCCAAGTTCCGATAGGCTAGATGCGGGTCCTTCTGATCTGTCCATTGGTGGATCGCCGGCCTGGGGGAGGGGTATAAAGGGAGGGGGTGTCCCCCTACCCTTTTCAAAAATTTTTGAATTTTAGAAGTGTCTACACGCAAAATGGTGGCACTTCTTTGGCAAATCAGTCAACACAATGTCGCTAGGTTACCGCCAAAAAAGTTCACTACGGTACTGAATTTTTTGCGGTAACTTAGAAAAATATTGTTTTGAGAGATTTGCCAAAATAATATTATGCAGATACTCACAAATGCCCAATGATGTACCTCTCCTAGTCACAATATCCAATCGTTATTTTTGAGGTAAATTTTAGTGCGGCACCGACACAGTTCGCAAACGTCATCTCTGTATGTCACCGGCGGTCGTACTGTACCTGCTGCCGGTGATTTCCAATGTTTCTGTACATCTCGCATGGCATTCTAGCCATGAAAACATAAGCCAAGAATGTCAAGAACTGTCAAGACAGTCCAGAACTTTCAGGCAACTCTGGGACAAGTCCTGCCTCTGACCCGCAAAGTGGGCAATTATTTTCCCTATTGAATGCGGCGTTGCACGACATTATTACACTATTTTCGCAGTGACAGGAATATATTCCATACCTGCTGCGAAGATTAGCCGATAACAATGTTGGGACAGCAAACATAGTTCCGTTCGTACCTAGGCCTATGCATTGTATATCACCGCGAGCAGTTGAATGTGCTGTGAGATACTGTACAATTTACTGGATCTGGATCTGGATCTGGAAAAATACTGCACAACACTCCTGGTGGAGTCAAACGTGCAGGGTTGAGTGTGCGCATGTAGTTAGTCGTCCCGTCTGAGGATCCTCAAGGCTGCGCTCTTGAATTGCTTGGGGTCCTTGAGATCTGTAATGTTCTGGGGGAGTAGGTTCCAGTCTCTGACGGTCCGAGGAAAGAAACTGTATTTGTAGTAGTCCTTATTGGTTGCTATATTTGTAAAGCTATTAGAATGGTGATGCCTAGAGGGCCGCCGGGCCGGTTGTAGGTTGTTGATTGGCAAGGCTAGGAGGCCCAATCTGGCTTTGTGAAGAATTGCTAGCCTGTTGGCTGTACGCCTGTTTTTGAGACTATCCCACCCTAGGTCGTTTAGCATTTCAGTCACACTACTATGGGGGGAATAGTCATTATAAACAAACCTAGCAGCCCTACGCTGAATTTGTTCAACCTTATTGGATAGGGAAGTGGTGTAGGGATCCCAAACAGAAGATGAATACTCCAATAAAGGCCTAACAAGTGTGAGATAGGCATTAGCTTTGACACTCCTGGGGCAGGAGTATAAATTTCTTTTAATAAAAGCCAAAGACCTATTTGCTGACGAAGTGATACGATTAATATGTCTATTCCAGGTAAGGGTATTAGAGATGTCAACTCCCAGATAAGTGTGGCAATCAGTAGACTCCAGGGTATCGTTATCTGAAGTTGTTGTTATTGGTAAGATGAATTATTTGCTAATTTGTGTGGTTCTCTAACTAGGAATACTTCGGGGATTTGAAATGCGGGTTTTTCAGAGGGCTTGGCGGGTCAGCGGGTTTGGGTGTCCAAATGCCGGTCCAACCCGCGAAATGCGGGTCACTTGGGAGGTATGCATTATATTTGTGGCTAGAAGTTTTAATCCTCTAAATTATGTAAAATTGAGAAGAAAAACGTTTTTAGCCCACTGACATCAAATCCCATAAATTAATGATTTACAACAAAAGTAAGGGGTGTGTCCAGTCCAAAAAGCAATCGCTAGATGTGCAATAGTATGAACATCACAAATCCCGTTTAGCCAGATCTTAAAACGCAACCCCGAATACCATATACAGCGAAAAACCAAAAAATGCAAAATGCGCCCCCACACTGTAACGCATTTGGGAGGTTTATGATCGAAACTTTTCAATATGGGCCACTGATTCTAAATCAGAGCCACTCCAAGTTCAAGGCCTATCCAAGGACTAACCTAACCTCTAGGGCCTATCCCTATGCCCTAAACCAAACTCTTATTTCCAAAGTGAACAGGGATTTATGTTCGTGTTATTGTTAAGTAGGCCCAGGCCTATGTCCTTTGCTGTACTGCAGCCTGCACTGTAGGCCTAGCTAAGTAGGCCTAGGCCTACAAGGTTAGGCCTACGTTAGTTAGGGCATGGCTTAGTCTAGCCTATACTATAGAACTACTCAAAGAAAATTCTACGAAAAAGTATGAAAATACAAATGTATGTGCTTTCTTTACCTGTTGGGGCACTATCAAGGATCCTTAGATCATAAAACCCAGCACATCGGTAGTTAGCTGCAGTGCCATTGGCCCAAACGACAACGACTTCTTCGGGTGACTCAAAACTTCTAACCGTACCAACATGGCCTTCTCCACCATCTTGCTTGCCCCACTTCCAATCAGGCCCACGAACCACCTTTGCTCCAACCCCTTCCATAATATGTCTGCCAGTTCTATTGGCACCTGATCCGCTTCGATTAGGCATGTTCTTCGCCTAAAGTTTTAATCAAATCAACCAAAACCTTGAAGCTCAAAAGTTTTACACGGTTGTTTGCATTAGTATACTGTTAGTGTTACACACTGTACACATCAACTCTCCTTACTTGTGCCGTACGTACACCGTACAAGCTATATATGGCTCCAATTCAGTTTTAAAATGTAAACGACTTTTTGCAAGTTTAAAGAAAGTGTTGTTGATGGATGGTCTCGCATACCAACAATACCGTAGTTGAGAGCAAAACGTCCACCAACCGGAAGTGGACTGACAAAACTTTCTCTTTAACACCATTTGCTTTTAAGACTGAGAACTGGGCAGTATCCATATCAATTTCAGTTTCATAGTTTTGCACTAGTATGTGCTTTTTATGGAAAATTCTTGATCTCGGTGGCACGCTTGTATTTTGAGCACTATCCTGTCTCTCGAACCTAACGCGAATGGCGAATAGCGAATTTAAAAACAAACATTTTTAAATGAGTTTAAAAGGGAACACAAGATTTGAGGCGCGTTCCTCAGCCTGTCACGTCAAACCGGCAACCTATCCTCTTTGTGGGACTTCGAAATACTGGCCCCTCTACCGGGGAACTTGGAACCCGTGTCTGGCAAATCATGGCACCTCCCCTTCCTTATACAATTCGAGAAATATACCAAAACCAAACTGTCTCTTTTCAAAAGCATTGGTAATCCTATCATAAAAATGAAGCAAGGCATGAGTAATTATTTTGTTGCAATTTCCCCATTTTGTAACGTCACTAGTAACACTGGAATTTGAAATTTTCAAAAATCACGATTTGGAAGAAAAATCATCATGTTATGATTTCTTTCGACTAAACATATCACTTTTAAATATAATTAATGTAACTTACCTTAATCAGGCGCGGATCCAGACATTCCAAAAAGGGAGCTGACTTGGGAGAAAACAGGGGTTGGGAGGGATTTGTATCGCTAATATCCCTTATGTTTTATTGGGGATGTGACGAAGAGGGAGGGCCTAGGTCGTAGAAGGCCCCCCCCCCTTGAATCCGCGCCTCTTAAAGGGCCAGTCCTCTCACCCCAAACTACACTTCTAGCATAGGGTAACAGAAACTCTCAATTGGCTCAGCTTTTTGATTGACTGCTAATTCAAACAATTCAGAGTAACAAAGCTTATATTACACAGCATGAACTGTTCTGAGAGTGTTTTGATTATATACATGTTGAGCTTTCTATACTCACCCTGAAGCAATAAATTGAGATTATGTCTGGATGAGGGTTTATTTGACCATTGTGGGAGGGACTTAAGTAAGAAGGTTAGGAGAATTGATACTGTTTGGGGTGAAAGAATTGGGCCTTTAATTGGAACAGAACGTTTGGCATAAAATGAGCAAATGATTGATTGGGTACAAACGTTTCGGTATGTTTTTCACTGAGATGCCGTTTTCAAACTACCATGGCAACTGGACTAAGATTGGCGATTGCAACGGTCACGGTGAATTTATTGATTTAAATTATTCCTTTAAAGTTCATAGATCTAAACCATGTACACATAGAAATCTACGAAGGATAACACATTAAAGTGGGTGCACTTACACTAATTATTTTTTCATAATTTTGTCCTCAGAACAAAAAATAACTAGAATAAAATGCAAAATGAAAATGAACTTGAACAGGAAACAGAACAAATTTACAGATAAAAAGAAAAAGAATAATAATTAAAAAGATAAACATAGATAAAATCGCTTACCAAATTGAAATTAGGACAGTATAACTTCATAGGCTTATCTCAAATTTTCTCAAAATATCTGTGACATGGGTCAGTTGGTTCAAAAACTTTCCTAACTCTTCCCTCGTTTTTCTCTTCTTCATCCCACCCAAGACCGATATCCCCTTTCCCTTTCTCGAGACTGTACCGTTCCATTGTTTTGATTTACCATTTTTCTCTGTCACTTCAAACTCTTTTTAACCAGGTAACATTCCCATATGGGAATCTAATGGGACCCTCAAGGGTCCCATTTCTTGGCCCTTGTGGGGTCTTTATGATTTTGCACCCAGGATAAATGAGGGGCCAATATGGGCTAATCAAAACGACCCATATGACATATATGGGAAACGTCTGGTGCCCATGTGAACGACTGATACGTGGAGAAAATATGGGTCAATCTGATATTATCCCTTCTACATTTGGGCAACCTATATGGGGCCTTTATTGATCTTGGGTGCAAAATTCAATTGGTCTAGTAGTATGGTTTTTTAGTATATCTAACCCTGGATTGGGCAAACGTTTTTATTGAAAGGGTCAGATATGAGGAATGAAAACTTGAACTGGCCGGACTTTACCAACGATCAGCTAATGATTTGAAACCTTTAAAGGGCCAAACTTCTCACCCCAAACTACAATTTTGGTACGGGGGTACCGAAATTCTCAATTGGCCCAGCTCTTTGATTGACAGCTAATTCAAACAATGCAGAGTACCAATGCTTATATTATACAGCATGAACGGTACTTAGAGTGTATTGATTATATGAATTGAGTTTTTCTTTTTCACCTTGAAGCAATAAACTGAGATTGTATCTGGATGAGCATGAATTTCAGACAATTGTGGGAGGGGCTTAAGTAAGAAGGTTCAGAGAATTGGTACTGTTTGGGGTGAGAGAACTGGGCATTTTACTCTAAGGACTTTCAAGCAATACCAAGCATTATCTCAATTTAGCTTTGTTGATATTTAATGGGGGAAACAGCTAAGCTAGCTTTATTCAGGTGCGGATACATACATTTTAAAAAGGGGAAGGTGAACTTAACTATAATCCATTAAACTTCTTTCGAAGGATCTCCCAACTATTTGCTTTCCGTCCTTATTGAAAGCAAAGATAAGGAAAGCTGTACAACAGTAGCGTGTTTGAAGGGGGATCGGGGGGCACAGGCCCCCACCTCCGAAGTCAGTCTGGGGAAAATAACTTAGTCGGGGGATTTACGGGTTCGAGGAAGATGAAAAGTATGAAAGGAATGCACTGAGCATTCAAACCTTAAACACACACAGGGACAAAAAATGGTTGTCAAACAAAAACAAAAAAGGTCCCCAAAATTCGGATAGCACAAGTATGCGAACGCCAAGGGCTAGAAAGCAAATAAATAAATAAAAATAAAAAATAATAAAAAAAAAGGTCATCAGAATTCGTGCCAGTTGGGGGAATAACAGGTTGTGCCCCAGGCTTCGAAATCCTGCACACGCAACTGTTATACCGTAATCGTTTAAGGGGTGCACACACAAACCAAATTACAATGGAATAAAATAGGCCTAAAAATTTACTCAAAAGTAATTAACTGCATTTATTGCAATACTGAATTTCTGGCGACGTACTGAAAGTTGGGTCAATATTTACTCGAACGTAGAGGGAGGAGCATGTCCACTTCTGTCTATGACTAGGCTCCGTCAACTTCGCAAAGTGGGTTGAGCGGGTGGAAATGACTACAAACTTTGTCCCTCTTACCTCTGCCACTGTGAACGTCGTCTCGAGGAGAACTATAGTTTTAGCCCCAGATTTACGCCTGTCCAGGGACCAAAATGGTCCACCTGGCTTTGTATATCTGACAGATCAAAAAGGTTTCGGATTTTCCGAGGTTCCGAACTCTACAGACCACTAAGCTAATTCATGGTTGCATCAGGGTTATGCCGTGATGACATAACTCATCAGGTCAATAATCACATAATCCATGATATTTTAATGTTAAAATTTCTCCCGAAGCTGGAATACCTCGGTCGGTAGGTTGGCTTTACCCCCAAAATTTATATCTAGCATCCTCCGTTATTCATCTTGTATCCTGTTTGACAATTCATGGTTAGGGTTAAATATAGGGTTGGAGTCACATGAATAGGAACATTATTCAGACCTGTTTATCATAATTCGGTGACTGAATTTGCCAAAAAGGGGTAAAAAGGTGTTATTTTGGAATTAGGTCTGTGGTTAAATTGTGAAAGTTGAAGTAGCCTACAGCAACACCTTCTAATTTATTTCGGATTAGAAATCATAGGGCCATTAGATTACAGCGGAAATATTGCGTTTAAAATGCTCCAAAATAACGTTAAAAGTAAATAGCTCTAGTCATTTTCAAATCATTCGGGCTCAACGATACACCCAAGCAATAACTTCATCTCTCAAAACATTATGCACAAGAAGAGTTATGGAAGTTGCATCTTTTGAAATGTTAAAAGTTTGGGTGAAGAACTTATTCTTGAGCAACAAACAACTGAATTTCTATCTGAGGGAAACTTATTCCTTGAAAAGAAGGCTACCATACTGCCTTATTTGTACCATTTATCATTCTTTACCAATAAATATTGGTTTCAAAAGGATGGTATTTCCTTGTAAAACAAACGCAATATTGCCCTTTAAAAGAAACTGTATGGGGCGTTTTTGTTTTTCTCGTGTCGTGCTTGTTGAGTTTTCAAATTTTGTAAAAAGGTGGCGCTTTATTAAAAAAAACAACAAAAGATTGAAGCCAAGCGTTCAAGGTCTCTGGTCGGCTATGTGTCCTGTCAACTACAACAGAGAACCAACTCAGGCGCCTCTCTAGTACCCTTCTGCATACAGTGACGCTCGGCGTGCTTTGTATACGACAGCAACCTTCCCCCGGGACTCCCCTCGAGGACCGGCGATACATTGGGGAGGAACACTACTCGCCTCCCAGTGCAATCAGAGTAGGACCATGTGTGAACACTACCGTCCGGTTTGGCGTCAACGTGCCGCGCAGGTTACGGCAACGGATGTCTTTTATAGCTTGAACATGTGCAGATTTCATACGTTACAATGGATTTTTTGGAGTAAAAAATTCAGTCAGATGTAGTAGGAGCAAACTGGATTTATGTTTATTAAACATTTCAAAATAAAATTTTGAATTAGTTTTGCATATTTCTTGTAAGATTTTCACCTACGACTGATGTTTCTTCTTAATATTTGTCATTTTTGCGCAAATGGGGACTTATGTCACAAATACGTCACTGATACGTCACAATCTTTTGATTCGTAGAACTCTGGATTTACCCGATTGCTTTTTGAACGGCACGTACTGCAGGATAATCCTCATTACGGACAGTTAAACACAGGTTACCATGGTTACTGTACTGCTTGACTCAAGGTTTGTTCTATTCATCTGACGAGATTTGGCTTATTTTCTGACGCACGAAACTTTGACTATACTGCAGACTAAATATCCCGAGAAATTTAAAGCTTTACTTAAACAAATGTGGTTAAGCCTATTTACTTTAGCTGTAGTAATAAAGCAGAACTTTAAAAATGTAACCTACTGACATTGTGCTTAGTGCTCATCATAATCAATGGAGTAGGCCTACAGGGAAAACAAACCAGTGAACAGGTGAATCAGACTGGATTAAAGGGCCATGACCGGCCCTTAAAACTGATTGGCGAGAAACTGAACCACGAAACCTCATCTTTTGACTTTGGAGCCCTCTTTCATGTAGAATAAGAAGGTCCAAGTTTGGGAGTTATATCAGCTAGTCATGACCCTAAGGCCACGTGCTTTCAGTTGCTGCTTTTGAAGAAGCCATGGGGACTTAGTAACGAATTGATACTATATGATGACCGTCGCTGGAAGGAGGTGCGAAAACAGCTAATTTTGAGTTATAATAATATACAAGCTATTCTGAACTTGCCGTATGTAGGTATTATTACATGCAACTATGAAGAATCATTTCTTGTAGGGCCCACTGAAATAGTAACACACCGATCTGGATCTGGAAAAATACTGCACAACACTCCTGGTGGAGTCAAACGTGCAGGGATCTCACCATGGCCAGTGAAATAAAAAAAAAAGTTCAAACTATAGTTTAACGCTCCCACGAATCGAGACGGCAGTGCTTTTCACTTTACATTCACTATACGATCATAAAAAATAACACGTTCGAGTATTTGAATCAGATGGTGACTTTTTGAACCGAGGGACGTTTTGTAAGGGGCGACTCTGTCAGGGGGGACTTTGTTAGGAGGCGACTTTTCATTTGTGGGTAAGACTTTGCTATAGGGGGAGACTTGACTGGCCCCCAATTTGTACCTCATGAAAAACTTTTCTCTCTCTCCACTGATTTAAAACCTGTTAATGTTTTTCATTATTTTGAAATTTACAATTGGTCATATGCTCATGTTGACTTTATTCATTTCATGGGAGCCAATCAAGTCTTCACTTTACAAAGTTATCCCTTCGGAAAAGTTGCCCTGGTTAGAAATGACTAAAAAAATGACTATGTTTGTTTCTGTGGCATGAGGATGGGGGTCCCTGCCATTTGGGAAAGTCAAAACTTAAGCACGATTTTTCTTTCCTTTGGCTACAGATCTAACACATGACTATCTCTTTCCCACTGACAAAGCGACCTAGTGTCACTAAATCAATCGTTTCGTCATCAGAGTAAGGTTGCTATGAAAGTCTGAATGATGACTGTCCTACGACAGCGCGATGTTCATCTATGATCGAGTTGTCGGAATATACTATAGGGGGCAGTGGCGGCACCAGAATGTCAAAATTAGAGGGGGCAAACTAAGGGCAACGGATAATTTGGGGGCAAAATTCTTCCGCGGCAGCGCTAAACCGAGTCCAAAGGGCCCGATCCTGGGGGTGGGAGTAAAGGGGTTCGAAGCTTCCTGAAGCTCTGAGGTTTTTGTAATATTTCTGGATGAAAAAGGTATAAAACCAACTTCTAATCGGTGGGTGGAAAATGCCCCCCCCCCCTTTTAACCCAATAACGCCGCCACTGGTAGGGAGATGTGGGAAAATAGAAGTGTCTGAACATATACCTGTAATATCGGAACATAGTGGTGTCGGAATTAAGTACTGTATCCAAGAATAAAAAAGTGAAAGTTTTGGTCATCACTTAAGTTTGCATACTTTTTAGACCTGATTTGAATATCAATAGGCCCAAATGTTTTATTCCATTTTCATTTTGTGGTTCGCACTGAAGAGTCTAGCTACGGGTCTGTTCCCCATCTCCACATATTTCTTCATCCAATTTATCTGCCCCTCAACCTCCCCGCCCCCCCCCCCCCCACACACACACACACCACACACACACACACTGGTTCTTGTTTCCCGGAGGAAATATTTTGAAGGAGGAATTGCTTTTTAAGGCCTAATTCTCTCACCCCAAACTACAATTTTTGTAGTGGTCCACAGAAGTTCTCTATTGGCTCAGCATTTTGATTGACAGTTTAAAAATGCAAAGACCCGAAGCTCACTTTACTGCTAGTGTCTTGAGGTGTGGTATACTCACCCTGAAACAATGAACTATAAGATTGTGTCTCTGTGAGGATGTATTTTAGACAGTTGTGTGTTTCGGGGGTTTCAGTAAGTACGCTAGGAGAATTTGAACTGTTTGGAGTGATGGAATTAGGCCTATAAAATGCCTAATTTGTTTAATTGTCCGTCACTTGATCGCCACCACCATCAAATCTGTGGCTCAACACCGAAAATTCCTAAGTCATGCAAGGGTACTTCATAATGCAAATCAAAAGGGATCAAGGCTTCAGGGCCGGCTCAAAGTAGTCACTGCCCTCTGGAATGAGGTTCAATTAAGGGGCCTTTTGCTTTTGGAAGAGGGAAAGAGGTTTGGATGTGAATCGTGCTATATTTGACACATTTTCAATTATCCTACAAGGGCAAGAGCAGTCGTCCCAAATTATTTAGAAGCACCAGCTAAATATCACAATTTTCTCCTTATTTCTCTTCAAAGTATCTTTCGTAATACTTTAGGGCCCAGGATTGCCAGATTGCATACTCAAGGCACTAGGGGCTCGCCATAGGGACACGGGGGGTACTCCCCCCCCAAAAAAAACTTTTCCAGAGCATGGTCTTCAATTTTCCAAAAATAACGTTATTCGACATGACATGAATAAAAAGTAGCCGTTTTCTTAATCTGGGAAAACTATCCCAGCCTTCTATGTCATAAAAATGTCATATATTATTCATAAAGTATAAACTGATGCGTATAATTGTCAATGATATAGTTCGTAATTGTATCAAAATTTTAGCCCAGTAGGCCTACCGGCCGCACAGAAGCGTTGATACTGCTACCATCACCAATAGTAGTACTAAAATCAGTACTGTTATTTCTACTGGTAGCGCTATCAACGCTTTTGTCCGGCCGGTTCAGGTTTACAGGCTCATTTGACCACTTGTCATACGAATAAATATGATTCGAAAAGTCATGATTTCAATTTATTTTCAGGCGAGTGTGTAGCTCCTTCAAACAAAAAAGTCCAGAACCAAATTTATGTTTGATATTTTGAAGAGGAACATATTCTAGGCATATAGCTTACTGGTGAAATTTTTACTCATTTCCCGGTTCTCCAGGTATAAGAATTTAAGTTGACAAGTTCTGCAAAGAATGAACTTGCAACAAGTAGGCGTGATGACATGCGTCCACATTGGTGGACAATGTTTAGTTGTTTTTCTCTAAAATTTAACACCATGTTTATACGACTTAACTTTAATATGTTGTTACCATAGGTGCATCCTGAGCAATAGAAGTTTAAAAACTTAATTTGCTTTAGGGGCAAGATAATATTCCTTATCAATTCAAGGTTAAGCCGCAGGATCAAAATTAAATTATAAAAAAATGACCATCACTATGAATACATGACATCGCACCTGCTTGGTTCAAGTTTACTTTTTGTGGAAAATGTGTCAACTTCAATTGCTAATATCTCGAGAATCGAACATGGGAAATTAATGAAAACTTTACCAGTGTGCTTAGAATATGTTCGTCTTTAACATATTAAACAAAAATTTGGTTCTGGTTTATTCTTTTTAAAGGAGATTCTTCTTTGCGACAAAGAAATGTTAATATGTCACATCGTCCTGTAAAGGAGCCAGTACATTTTATCTGGTAATTTTCTGATCATTTTGCAATTTGATCATTTTTTTATTTAAATGAAGATTCTGTTGCAAAGGAAAGCTCAAAATAACGGCTTCTTAAATTCCACTCACAGGCCTG
Source organism: Holothuria scabra (assembly GCA_037179385.1). Classification (NCBI taxonomy): domain Eukaryota; kingdom Metazoa; phylum Echinodermata; class Holothuroidea; order Aspidochirotida; family Holothuriidae; genus Holothuria; species Holothuria scabra. Next base: position 5,702,929 of record CM074191.1, read on the forward strand.
GCAAATGCGATTTCCGGCTATCTGAGAGGTCGCGATTTTTCAAAATTTTCTGTGCGCTCCGCACCAACTGATGGTGGCGCTCCGCTTAGAAAGTCTTTTGGGCAGTCAGTCACCACTTCTCATGCCCTGTCCCAAAAAAATTTTGCACCACATCCCCTGACACTATGTGAGACGTCTTGGTCGAAAGATGAGTCCCCCCCCCCCCAAACAAATTTCCTTATATCCGCCCTTGACTCAAGGTAACTCAGGCAGTAAGTACTAGAAAATATCACAGTTGAGGAGATAAAGTGTTGCCACATGGCTCCCAACGAGCCAATCATAAAACAGGACAATTTACTACACTTCTTCAAGTTGGAGGGACTGCTCTTGCCCATAGACACTCTAAACTGGGGAGGTGACCGGGTAAGGGGTCTGTTGAATTCCCACCTAAATGGCCCTTATGGGTGCAAAGGGTTGAATCAATTATTATAAGAAACAGCCTTACGTTGTAAGGTAAGGTCTGCTAGGTTTGAGTAGTAACGAATGCCCGTTGGCTGAGATATTCCCCAGTCAGTGGCGTAGCTACTGGGGGGGGGGGCAGGGGGGGGCAAGTTGCCCCCGGGAAAATTTTTTGGGGAAATTTGATGTAAATGGGGAAATTTGATGAATCTTCTTATTATTACAAAAATTTCACACAAATTTCTCAAACTTTTTGTTAGAATAAGAAATTGTGAGACATTTCTCATACATAATTCGTATTTTCATGCAACAAATTAACTCAGATTTCGTCAGTGTTGCATCAACCGGCCCAATTCGCGTTCCACAGAAATATCCTCGTCGCGTAGCAGATTGAATGTTCTTTTGTGCTTGTATACGCACGGGGGTTATGATCAATGCATTTCAGTGCACAGGAAGCTGTTATTCAGGTGATACTTTGGGAATTCATCAGTAAAAGGATGTGAAAACTGAAAAGTCACTACCGTAGACCCCCGAGGTTGTTATGTTCTTCTACAAGCTAGCAGTAGCTGTACGATTTTACTCTGTGTACATAACAATGGATCGGGCTGAAACAATCCATGGCCAACGATAAACTTAAAGTTAATCTAGAAATTAGAATTAACGGGATCCGTTGGCACACTTAGATTTTGTTACTTAGCCTAATCCTTTGAGGCTTACAAGCTAGTTCGGGAAAATAGCTTCCTGCTCACTTTGAGTGTAACAATAAATGGACAATGAGTACCTTGTAGCCTTCTACACATAACAGACTGCTTTTCTCACAGGATATCCTGTGTGATCGAGCCACTATTAGGCCTCCTTAGTGGCGTGCGAAGGGGAGACCATTGGGCCATGTCCCCCTCACAGATGCCATTTTTTCTTTGTTTAACTTTTAACTAGTCTAACTTTATTAACACAGATTTTACTTCAAAAGATAGTATATGTGGCACCAGATTGCTTTATAAGGACACCCAATTTTTCAAAAATTTTCTAAGGGGAAGGATTGTCCCTGCAAGGTCTTTCAGTGATGCCAATTTTTTCTTTTGAATTCCTACAAATAGACCAAGGCAAATTCTGTCAAATTCCAATTTTTACTTAAAAAGGTAGACCCTGTTTCCCACTGGTGGCATCGATAAAAAAGACTACATGTTTAGATTTTCTTTACAAGCATAAATACGCTATTTTGGCCATCTGAGGGGTCTGATTTTTCGAAATTTTCTTTACGCTCCGCGCCAACCCATGGTGGCGCTTCGCTCGGTCTTTTGGGCAAAATTACATATTTGGGGTAAAATTAGCTCTTAACTCTCTGATCACTTTGCAGTGTGCGAACATATTTTGAAGTGAGCATTTTATTGCAAACGACAAAAGAAGAAAGCGACTGGCTAGATTCTTCGTATTAGCCTGGAAAATGCTATTTCCGGCCATCTAAGGGGTCTGATTTTTCCAAATTTTCTCTACGCTCCGCGCCAACCAATGGTGGCGCTCCGCTTAGATAATCTTTATGACAAAATAACATTTTGTGGCCAAGAAAAACCACAAACAGCGATCAATGCTCTTTTATTTGGACTTCTAAAAGTGTGCAAATTTAATGACAAGTTTACCCCGTAAGGTAGCATAACTGGCATAAGAGTGCATGTAAAGACACAAAAGTTTCAGTTTTATCCTCATGAACCACCACGATTCAACTTTTAACACTGTTCCTGTCAAAGTCGAAAATCTTGCACCATTTTGCATGTAGGCTCCTTGAAAACGTCAAAACATTTCCGGACACCCCTCCTCTTAGACCATACTGCATGCCCCCCCCCCCCCCTTCAGAGAAACCCTGCGTACGCCACTGCTTTAGTACATACAAATAAACCAGATATTGTTTACCAAAATAATATACTTTGTTATTTCCGATTGCTCTATGTTATACTTTAAGATTAAAATGCAGGTAATATTACAAAATGACATGGTAATGTTGTTATACTTGTAAGTTTGCATATTTTATATGAAATACATACACATTGACCGGGAAAAGTTTTGGGGAAATTTCATACCTTTGCCCCCCCCCCCCCCTGGAAAAAATCCTAGCTACGCCACTGTCCCCAGTTAATTAAGGCAAGTTTCACATGCACTGGTTGGCAACACAATGATTTTCGTCCAGAAATTTCTTTGTCAAAGGCAATTACTGAACTCCTTGGTTTTAGTATTTTATCAATGGGTCGATCTCTGTTTCCTTTAAGTCCAAAGGTCATGTACTATAATAAACTTTCACAGTCTATTATGAGTAAGCTCTTTGGATTGCTGTTATTGTCAGTATTTATAGCACTAATCCCTGTGATCTTAGCTTTCTGTCATCTCTTGAGACAAGTCACACTAAATCTTACACACAGTAGCAGTGGCGGAGCTGCCATACGGTCAGGGGGGCGGTCGCCCCCCCCCCCCCGACGGACCCAAATCGTGTGTAGGCGCCCTTTTTAGGTTTTTAACATAATTTTCTCTTGCACCATTTTTGGCAAAAGACATAATTTAATAGCGTTGTTTTAAGGCCCGATAACAAAATGCTCAAACAAACACCAATAACTACCATCTGCACTTCATTCTGATTAAAAGGATATCTTCTGTAATATAGAAATAGGTTTTGACGAAACGTATTTTCATGCTTTATACGCACTGATGAATGTTGTCGCTGTGCTAAGTCCATTGCTGCCACACCAGGCGTGGTTTAAAAGCTTACAAAATACACAGACTGACATTAAATTAACCCTCCTGGCCAATAAAAGATGTTGCAAGGGGCGCAACAATAATTGTAGCGCAAATAGCCCTCTTGTCGTAGGGGAAAAGTATCAAAATAGACAATAAAAAGTATTTTATAAAGATACCAAAATAGCTTCTACAACGTTTTCAAAATAATTTGAAGAGAACATTCAGGTTAAAATACAATAAAGCTGTTATCATAGTGGCAATGGTTTCAGAGTTTTAATGAGCAGTTTCCATTTTGCTTTTCTTAAATTCAAGTGACCATTCTTATGATAAATGGCTATTTCTGACGCTAAACAATAATCCCATGGAACTTCCGTGGTCTCAAAAGCCAGAAAATTGCATCAAATAGGCTATAGCTATAGTTTAGGCTACTTTTATTTATTATGAATTCGGTATCTAGAGAACCAAGCAGACCTCTTGCCTTGGCTGTTACTTTAAATGTACTTAATTAATGGCTATTTCAGAGTGATCACATGATGTAAATAACGTCAATTAGACTCCTTGTGTACTTATCTTGATTTCCAGATGCCAAAAATGTACACCTAATGGTGATTAATTTCCATAACTTTTTCCCTCTGTAAGATTGCTTGCTATTTAGCTCTAGCTAATTTTTATCTTCACAACGTAGCTAATTATTACATTAAAATCTTAAATCGAGACCTGACAATAACACACAAAATATAACTGTATAATAACTGCCTTCATGCAAGAATGTGAAAGAGAGGGATAGAAAAATGGGCTTCCGCCGGTAGGGGCAAGGGGGGGGGGGACTTTCCCTCCCATGGAAAATGAAAAAACCTGAAAAACGAAGAAAACATAAAGAACAAAAACGAAGAAAAATTAAACATCAATATTTCTTAACAGTTCACTCATTGTTTTCCTTATTGATATGGGGTAAATAGGCTTTAGAAATGTCATTTCCAGCGATCTGAGTGGCGCTCCGCTCCAACTCATGGTGGAGCGGAGCTTTCCCCCTTAAAGAATCTAGTCCCCCCCCCCCCAATTTTCTTCCGTGCCAATGGATAGAAAATTTAAACATGTACTAATAGAAAAACTTGCTGAGGAGAAATGCCAAAGTAGTCTTCTACCAGGTGCGGAAAATCAAATGGAAAGTCTGAGAAGCCGTGGTTTCGATCGTGCTGAGGCTCAGGGCATTACTGGACGCCCCTGGAGACCATTTTCGCCCCCTCTGACCGAAAACTCTTGCTCCGCCACTGCACAGTAGGCCTATACGAAGACACAGAGCTTTCAGCATGAATGCATTTTAGTAGACCCACCGCCAAGTTAGTTGGCTCATATTCAGTGTGTTATCTGGTTACCGTCCCCAGGTTAGATGACATTTAACTACACACCAACACGAATGTGGTACATAGTTACTGTCGACCCTCCCTAGGGGCCTGTCTACAATATGCATGTGCACAGGGCCCGCCGAACAGGAGGAAGCTCCCCCCCCCCCCCCCACACACACACTTTTTGACCACGGACACGTCGTAATCAATGTGGAATATTAAACCGCTCTCTTTTTCAAACTCTGGGAAGAACAGGGAGTTTAAAGAACGGAAGTGACGTAAAGGCAGCAAGGTTTTTTATGTCCGTGCTTCTCGTTCAAGCATTATGATATCAGTTGTTTGCTCGTATCTGGTTTTGGAATCACTTTCACATTACTTGTCGCAGAGTCCACTACAGCTTCCCATTCCTATCCCATAATTAATGTGAACAGTAACACCAAAAAGCGACAAATGCAACCAAGCATTGTATTTTATTTATTTAATTATTTTGAAGAAATTCACTTGTTGCGCAAATTTATCGTCGGACGGCCAAATATTATTGTTACCGGTTGATTTGGCCACACATGGTGATAACACTTAAACTGGGCAAGAGCAGTCATCCCAAATTGAAGTAGTGAAGTAGACTGTCCTGTTTCATGATTGGCTGTTGCAATTGGGAGTCATGTGACAACCTTTTTTCTCTTCAGATGTGAAATTTACCAGAATAACTGCTTGGTTTACCTTGACTATGCAAAAGTAAAGTCATGAAATGTTATGAAAGCTACTTTGATGAGAAAAATGAGGAAAATTATGTTATTTAGTTTTTTCTTCAAAGCAAGCTTGGGGGACTGCTCTTTACATTTAAAGTAAAACATAAAAATCACCATATTATTTTGGTTAAAGTTACAAATCATTCTTGTCAACTTTTAAGAGTTATGTGCATGCAAACATTTTACATTTTTGTGATTATGGGGAGTTGCTTGGTATGGCAAGTTTAAGAGATAAAAACAACTTTCATTGCTGAAAATCGTAATATTAAAAACGTTTTTCGTCACCGACAACATATGTCACGGATTTGGAATTCTGTCGTTGATTTTTTGCCAAATAGGTTTAACCCAAACAGACTAGTAGGTACCACACAACCTTGCCAGTGCCCATGAAGGCTCCTGTCACGTGACGTTTGGTCGTGCTAATTACACAGCCCAAATAGGTCACGATAACACGATAAGGCTGGAACGAAAAGAATTGATTCCAAAAACTCTATTTAATTGTCATTAAAAGCTTCATGACCGCTCCTTTCGGGAGGCTCCAGTCACAATTGATCGATCAGAAGAAATTACTTCTGAAATTTATTTTTGAACGACTTATTGTGAGGAGCCAAAATTAGAGAGATTGTACTGTATTAATCAATTCTGTCAGGAGACCTGGGCTTTCGTACTTGCCATAACCAATGAGTTGACCAATCTTTAGCCCAGAGAGCGCGGAGACGGGGTCGCTTTGGCGTCCATTCACATTTACTGATGTAGACATTTTGGGCCGCTTTACATTGCTATTTTATTATTGAACATATTGAGCAGCTTTTAGCGATTAGCCCCGCCCCCCCCCCCTCCTCCACTTCAAAATTCGCTAAGCGGACTTTGGTGTAGTAGTCCAGTGGCGCAGACGAGAGTAGTATAGGAGCACATTACCTAATCATATTTGCCCTTAAAAAGTTTCAATGGAGTTATTATATATATGTAAGAGGTGGGGCTCGGGAATGCCGTTCTCAGAATACCTGGAAGGTATTTTCCGCCAAAACCCCCGGTATGCTCTAAAAAATAATCTTCGCACAATTCTCTGTCCCCAACCAGAGTCTTTTATTGCTCTGTCTCCACCCTAGTCTAAATCCTAAGTTCACCACTGCTGCGATAAAGTAATACATCACACATCTTAAGTCAAACTATATGGAGGTTAAAAAAACTGAAATTGTCATTCGTGAGGAAATTTTGATATTTTGAACTTCCCATAAAATGCATGAAATTCTGCCAAGTTTTGGCTACGGCCGAAAAATATTAATTAACAATTCTTCTGCAATCTAAACACGTCTGTTTTCTAGATCTAGTAGATGATCATCATCCACTACCTGTCTTGTTCAGTCAATTTTAACATCATTATATACGTATCACTCAAATTAACTTTTCTAAAACTCGAGCTAGTTGTATCTTGTAGCATAAACATTTCAATTTCCCTCACCTCCCATCACTAATATTTCAGCTGTATAAATTTTCAACACTGGTATCGTTTTCTGAAATGCGCAAACCTCTTCATTATAACAAATTCACCATCTACTACCTGTTACTCGTATCAGGGAGTTGCTAAAATTTAGCAACTCTCTGTAAATATAACTAGAACCGTTAGATTGCCTCCATTCACGAGTATGAATGCCTTGCATTCTGGTTTCCATCTGTTATAATTGATTTGTTTATGTTTACTCTATTATGGATTTTCCAGTATACTTTGTTAGTGTACTTTTATTTTTTTTCTACGTTGGGTCACTATAGCTTGAATAACAGGTATCTATCAAGAGTGAAATTTTACTCTTCTTGGAGTGATTTTCGCTCGTTCGGAGTAAAGTTTTATAACTCTTACCACTCGAAAGAGTTTTTATAGTGTAAAGGAATTATTTTCCATGTCCCAGACTGTGTGTGTGTGTGTGGGGAGGGGGCCGGGTTGTCAAGCCCTGTCATGAAGCCATCTCAACCACTCCTGTTGGTTCAGTTATGAATAAGTCTGAACTTTTCCCCTCAAAAAAATCCACTTCAGTTGCGTGATTTTATTGTGTTAAGATATATAACCTTACAATTAGCAGGCTATAGGATTAGGGGCCAGTCCATTAAACAATATGATCACTGATCAAGTTCTGCAGGTTGTGTGACGACCAAAATTTGGTAATCAAAGTGTGGTTATAAGTATGAGTGGTAGAGAGTGCTTCCACCTACGTCACAAGCCCCGTCCTTTTGATGGACAAAACTTGGTGCATGCAGTACACTTTAATAGTCTAGCTAATGTAACAACGCCTGGGACGAAGCTGACGACCAACGCTTTACTTTTGCATTGAAACATTGTTGATTTTTGCCCGGCAGTTGAAGTGTTTAACCAGTTGTGACGTGAAGAAAGCACTCTATAGAAGAAAAGTACAGAAATATATACCGAAAAACAATGATAACCATGATTTTGTCATAGGAGCAGTTTTCGAGTGTGATTCGGGGGAGGGGTCTGAGGGGAAGGTGACCCATTGCCAAATATGTGGGTTTTGAGGCCTCGCGATGCAAAATGTTGTAAACTTTGATATGAAATCAACTTGCGCGGGTGGGATGAACTTTTGGAAGTCACGACAATTTTTGTCCTTCTGACTTGTTCCGCTGAACGACATCTCCTCGAGGAGTATGTTAATTTAAGCCCCAAATTTACTTCCGTCTGTCCAGGGTTCAAAATGACAAACCTGGCCTCGTGTGTCTTACCATGGAAGTTCTTCCATGACAGCACAGAACAGTTTCGGATTTTCCGAGGTTCCTCCTCACGACTTAGGCCTGGCAACTCGAAGTCCGAACTTTACTGACCAGTAAGCTAACTCATTGTTACTACCTAGGAGGTAGTACTTCCATGGTTACACAGTACTGAGATGAGTAAAGTTAATAATTACATAGTCCATGTTTTTTCGAATGTTAAATGTATTTCGCCCACTGGAACACCTCGGTCTGTCGTTCAGTAGGTTGGGTTATCCCAAAATTTCAATCAGTCTAGCACCTTCTGTTATTCTTGTGGTCCTCTTTTTGCAAATTCACAGTTAGGGTTAAATTTATGGTTAGGGTCACATGACTAGGGATATTATTTTGACCTGTTCAATAATTCGGTGTCCGAATTGCCAAAAAGGGTCGAAAAGCTGTTATTTTGGAATTGGTTTAGTAGTGCAGAAGTTGATTTGGTCATATGCATGAATCTTTCTCAGATCACCTACGGAAAAAATCGCTTGCGGTGCCGATGAACTGGAGACTAGAAATGTTAGCCTACAGCCACGCGATCGTATTTCTTTGAATTAGATCATGGGGCTATCAATTAACACGTACCGTATTAAAGTTTGTTCCAAGTAAAACTGGGGACGTTCTTTTCTTTTTCTCTTTAGGTAGCGGACCACTAACTCCAATACTCATGTCTGGGAAAATGTTTACTGACAGACAAAGCGCCATAAAAAATTTATGGGATGTTGTTTCTGATTGTGTTACTTACAAAATATGATCATTTTTGCATTTGGATTTTGTAGACAATGAGTTGAAATACATACTGTGCAAAATTCAAGGCAATCTGACCAATTTTAGTGCCATTTTTTTTATTGTATTACTCCGCTCTGTGAAATGCCGTTTTTGAGTAGCTATTATGGCGGGAAACACATCCCTATCATTCAAGGCTCTCTAGCTCAAAATTTCAATGGTCATGGTATGGAAATTTGAAAGTGCCATGAAAGCCGAGATTGTGGGCTTCGATCAGAGGGGTAGCATGTCCTGGTTGAAAACTTCTACTGGGAGCTAGGGGGCACGGAAGTAGCCTAATTTAGTGTGTAAGTCAATGGGACTTATAATTAGTGGCCCGCTACCTTTAGAGTACCTGACAAATCGCACGAGTTTTCAAGATCTATGAAAGGTGGCGCTTTATTAAAAAAAAAAACAACAAAAGATTGAAGCCAAGCGTTCAAGGTCTCTGGCCGGCTATGTGTCCTGTCAACTACAACAGAGAACCAACTCAGGCGCCTCTCTAGTACCCTTCTGCATACAGTGACGCTCGGCGTGCTTTGTATACGACAGCAACCTTCCCCCGGGACTCCCCTCGAGGACCGGCGATACATTGGGGAGGAACACTACTCGCCTCCCAGTGCAATCAGAGTAGGACCATGTGTGAACACTACCGTCCGGTTTGGCGTCAACGTGCCGCGCAGGGTTACGGTAGCGGATGTCTTATATAGCGAGAACATCTGCAGCTATCACGCGTTACAATGGAATGTTTTGAGTAAAAATCTCAGCCAATGTAGTAGGAGCAGAGGTGATTTACATTTATCAAACATTTGGAGGTAAAACCTGGAATCAGTTTTACGTGTTTCCTACCAAGATTTTCCCATACGACTGATTTTCTTCTTAATATTTGTCATTTTCGTGCAAAATGGAGACTAACATCACAGAAACGTCACTGAAACGTCACAGTCTTTTGAGTTCCTTGATAGCTTTTTTTCACGGTATCGCACGTACTGTAGGATAATCTTCATTGTATACAGTAAAACACAGATTACCAGGTTACATCAATGTTTGCTTCATTCAGTTGAGGTTTTTCAAGTTATTTTCGGAAGCACGTACTTTTGACTAGCTGCTGTAGGCTAAATAAAGATATCCTGAGAAATTTTAAGCATATTTACTGGAGCCTTAATAATGCAGTAGTAATGCTGTTTCAACCGAAGGGGACTTTGTTATGGGGCGACTTTGTGAATCAAGGGGAAACTTTGTTAGGAGGCAATTCTTCATGGGATGACTTTGTGGAAAATACTTTGTTAGAGGGAAACTTGACTGGTCCCGTTTGTACCTCATGAGAAACTTTTCCCTCTCCATTGTTAAAAGCCTTTTCGGTTTTTCATTATTTTTAAACTTTCAATTTTCGTACGTTCATTTTTACTGTATTCATTTCATGGGAGCCAATCAAATCTTTCCTTTACAAAATAGCCCCTGATCATGAAAGTTGCCCCTGGTTAGATATTACTCAAAAAGTGACTATGTATTGTATCTGTTGTCTTAGGAAGGGCTCCTACGATTTGAAAAAAAAAACTTGAACACGCTGTCTCCTCCCTTTCGCTACAAGTGTAACTAGTGACTTTCAATCTTCCCCACCGACAAAGCTTCTGGTGTCAAAAAATCAGTCGGTCCTTAATCAGGTTGCTATGAAAAATCAGAGGTGAATTCTCGATATTTCGATACCGTACCCTATATATGTTCATTTTCAATTGAGTTTTCGGAATATACTGTAGGGGGACGTGAGAAAATAGGGGTTACGAGATATATAACGATCGAATGTCGGAATATGGTGTTGTCGGAATGAAGGACTGAACCAAGATTAAGAATGAAAATGTTGAAAGTTTTGATATTAAGTTTGCGTACCTTTTAGACCTGATCTGGACATCAATTGGGCCCAAATGTTTTTCCAGTGTTCTTATTTATGTTCTTACTGTTACAGAGCGTTTGGCTTTCAATGTGCATCGTAAAGCAGCCTGCTCAAAACACATTGGTGTCTCTTTATGTAGAAAAATATGAAATCGGGACAATTGATTTTATTTCGTGGCTCGCACTGAAGAGTACGGTCTAGCTACGGCCTACGGGTCTGTTCCTACATACACCTCCACATATCTCTGCCTGAAAATATTTTACCTAATCAACCCTCTCGCCATGTAGTTCCCTGCTCTCTGAGGGAAGATTTTGAAGGAGGAATTTCTTTAAATGCCTAAATTGTTTAATCATCAGTCACTAAAGCTGATCCTCATCAGGATCAGATCTGTCGATGGTTCATCAAGACAAAATTATCAAGTCATGCATGGGGTAATTTATAAAGCATATCAAAGGGGGCGGGGAATCAAAGAGATCTCAGGGACCAGTCGGTCAAAAATTTGATTGATCACTGCCCTGTGAAATAAGATTTAATGAGTCTTTTGTTTTTGCAAGAGAGAAGAGGGCTGGAATGTATATGATACCATAGTTGACACATTTTGAAACATATTTAAATATGCTTAAGAGACACTAATTTGTGGAGGGGAGGCCGGACAGGGGGCCTTTTAAAGTCCCACCTAAATTAACCTTATCGATGCAAAGAATTGAATCAATTACTATAAGAACCTATCAACAGCATTTTAAAAGGGCAGGCGCAGTCATCCCAAATTGAAGAAGTGTAGTAGACTGTCCAGTTTCATGATTGGCTCTTGGGAGTCATGTGACAATGTTTTTTCTCTTCAAATGTGAAATTTACTGGAAATACTGCTTGGTTAACCTTGAATATGCAATAGTAAAGTCATAATTAAAAGGTAATGAAAAAAACTTTGAAGAGAAATAAGTTGAAAATTGTGTTACATGCTGCTAGAATTGAATAGGAAGTTTTAGCCAATGTTACCGGAGAAAAAGGCGTTTTCTCGGGTGAAGCTTGCCTCTGTTATTGCTGCAATTAACCCCATTTAAACCAGCCTTGATGCTCTATTGAGCAAATAGTCTTTGAAGGAGGCAAACACCTTTAACTTTATCTCAAGATACCTGAATAGGAAGTTCTCTGATAGATTCTGGATTATTAGTTGCCAGCTTGAGATGGCTAAAACTTGCTATTCCCTTCTAGCGTCATGTTTAGCTTTTTCTTCAAAATAAGTTTGGGGGGACTGCTCTTTACCTTTAAGTTGTAAGATATGGACTACTAGATTGGAGCATTGAAGAATGTGATCGCATTCAATTAGACTGTTGACTGTGATATTCACCAGTTTAGGCAAGTTTTACATGCACTGGCCGGCAACGCAAATATTTTCGTCCAGGATTTTCATCATTTGTTATTGGCAACAACGCCGGTAATTCCTGGTTTGAGTTCTTTATCAATGGGCTTTCTTTCCTGGGCTTCTGGGCTTTAAAAAGTTCATAGGTCATGTACTATAATAGACACCAAAATCTATTATAATTTAGCTCTTGGGCTTGTCGTTATTGTCAGTATTTATAGCACTAATCCCTGAGATTTTATAGCTTTCTGTAATCTCTTCGGGAAGCCATCCGTACCAATTACAACATACACTAGGCCTGTATACTAAAACACTGAGCTTTTACTTCAAGAATGTAATTTACAGCGATATCACGAACCGCGGGCAAAATTGGAATAATGATTGCAAGATTAAAGTTGTCTAGGTAGAGTTGTATGTTTGTTTTAAATTTGGACCAGTGCTGTTGTCGAGTCCGGAGAGTCACGAGTCCGGAAATTTCGGGGGATGCGCACTGTTTGAATGACACGAGACAGGATATTTAAGGAATAAAGCGCATTTGACTGACTATTATGGTGAAGAAACCGTTGAGACTCTAATTACTGGCAAAATAATGGACGAGACGAAGCCGAGTCCGTCAGTTATATGTTGCTAATTTGGAGACGAGACAGTTTATGAGACAGTAACAATCAAACAAATGTGGTTTATTCCTATTCTACCACCGAAAATGTGTGAAAGCGTCATCTTTATCACTGTTTTTTACGTTTATTGACCGTGTATAGTGGAATAACAAATCAGTGTTCAACGAATCAGACTGCAGGATTCTCAAACGGATGGTAGAGGTGGTTGAATCGAAAATTAACTTCCTTTTGTCTATGCATACGTGTCAAACTGAAAGATGGGTCAATCATTATTCTAAATCTCAACTAACTTTTTCTGTTCTTCCTCCAATTTTTTGTTTCAGTTTTTACCTTTCCATTTTGACACTAGATCTTGAAGAAGAAAGTTTCAAAGTAAAAACCAAAGTACATTAATTTAGTAAAGTCACATTGTGCACAAATTACTCTTCTGTTCTATAGAGCCTGGTAGCTGTTTGTTGCAGATTTGAATGATTTTCTTAAATTTCTTTCCACTGTAAAATTCAATTCGCTTAAAATTTCTTCAGGATTTGCTATTTGAGGTTCGCTATTTGGATACTTCATTATATTCCACGAACTTTGAAAGATTTTGGTCCTGGTAATTCTTTGACTCTGGATGCTACCCGGCACTCCAGTTGGTAATCGTTACCGAGCCCGTGGATCCCACGACAGCACCCCAACTTAAAAAGAAAGGGGTTCTGGTTCAATTGTCATTTTGAGATTTAAAGCTTTCTCTTTGATCACCATCCGTGAGTTAACATTTTGCTGTGAACCTTTGTGAAATCATAATTTTGGCAGTTACCAAACTAGCAATATTGACGATATTTCACCGCATTTTAGGCATTTGAAATGTCTAATTCCTCATAGCTTCCAGGGGCTCCTCCTCCTGGACCCCCACCAGCGGCCCTTCAGCGGGCCAATGGACCGCACGGCATACTGCTCGCTCTGTCGGGCCAGCATTGCCGCTCGGACGCGGCAGCTATTTCCTTCTTCGCCCAAAATACGACTCTCCTGTAAAAATGTCTGGTGACGCCCATGTATAGGCTATCCTACCAGGAATGTGTTATTAATCACATCTCCCTGATCCTACACTGACAGGAAGCAGTTCACCCACCAAAATAAACGGAATTCAAGAGATCAACATATCGTTCTATATATATTCAATAAGAATGATTGTTCCGTTAATAAAAGATATCATTTAAAGGTATTATTAGATGAAAAAGTACTGTTAGATGTAAGATTATACGACTATGGAACTATGGACACTTTTGGTACATCCTTTCTGTAAGAAAAAATTAAGGGGGTCGTTTGCATCCCCGACCTCCTCCCCCCATCCTTGGTGACCCCCATGACTGACAACTACATGAACGTTAGATAAACTCAAGATGTCAGCTTCAGACAGAGGATTCTCCGATCGAATGATGTAATCCTGCAACTGCAAGAGCACTACCATTATTTGGAGGGGAATTTTCCCCCTCTGGTCGTCCGAGATGTAGCATTTCGATTCACTCTTGCAAGTAGGGTTTTGAAATTTTGGTTTGCAATAAGCTTCTCTTCCCAACAATGACGATCGATCGCTGACAAAAAAACAAAACAAAACAAAAAAACGACAAGGAGAACACAAATTATTGTTCAGTGGACTATTTTGTTTTAGGCTAAGTGAATAAATTTCAGCATTGGGGGATGCGATTTGTTTTCAATAAAGGGAGGGGGTATCGGGTCACCACATTTTCAAAAACTTAATTAGGCCTGCTGTGTGAAACATTAAAGTTAAAGGTCAACGGACGACTTTCCAAATATGGTGTGGGGGGGGGGGGCATATTCCCCGGCACCAACTAGCATGATTTTATATGTTAACATAAAACGAGCTATGATAATGGGAAGTGGATGAATAACATTCATTAATTTTGCAACCTCTAAAATGTGTATTTTAAAAAATTCCACACTTTAAGGCCGCCGTTCATTTTGCAACTCCGTACTTTTTCCGTTTGTTGTTAGAGCTTTTCTAGATCAGAGCTTCCACGCTCACGGAAATTTCCGAGTTCTGTTGAAATTCAAGGAATTCTTTTATTCGGTTATATTAAAAATCGTTAAAATTGACATTTAAGGTGGAAAAATCAGAATGTTTTAAATACTCGGAAGTTCCCTACATGTGACTATTTTGTCGACCTCATTCCTTTTAAGTTGGGAATTTGCAGGAAAGTAATGCCATGATAAATTTAGGCTAGGCCTATATAGGTCTTATATGCAGGACAGAAAAATTGAACCTTGGTTGAAAAGATAGATTCGGTCACCATTTATACTACCTCGTTGAATGCAAAAAAATGACAAAATATCTTCAAGGGAGGAGTGAAAAGACTGGCAAGCTTGCCATGGAAAACTAACTGAATGTCTAAAAATATGATGACCTCTTTATTAAAGGGAATTTGGTTTCGAATGTGGAATGCGTGAGTCCGTGGCTCGCGAACTACGAAACACGTTCCCATGTTGGTTGTTGGTATCCGTGGTTCCATAAAATTCAACATCAGTATTTTACTTTCTGAAAGAAAAATTTCTAATCAATATGCAAGTGTCAAATACAAATAATATTAAAGTGTATAACCTTAGCACTGGGAAAAGTCTTCCAGCGGTAAGTTAACTACTAAATTTATGATGGTGTGGAAACTGATCGAAATGTGTTACTTTCCTATGTGTACATTTTTGTGTACGTACCCAATCCGCGATAATTCTGCTGAGTTACAACTTACAAGTTCAACCCTCACTATGAATTCAGATTTAGGCTAGGCCTAATAACAAGTAAAGGTTAACTTATAATGAAACGAGTACAAATAATGAAATCTTATAGGACTATGCCTACTTATATGAATTTTGCTGTCATTTGTGATTGTGATCGAATTATGAGCAATTATGGCCCAGGCCAAAATAATGTAGGCCTAGGCTAGTATAATAGTATAGGCCTAGGCCTAAGCTGTTAGGCCTACTCAGTGTACTGTTGAGTGCGCACTTAAGTACTCTTGTCATTTCTTGATTTTTACACGTTATGTTAATGCAGGTGCACACTCGACAGTCACCCCATCATACTAGGTAGGGTCCCACACTGGAAAGTAGGCTACATTTGCCATACGTCAAAGAATCAGTCACGCCAAGATGGAGGTGTTTGGAACCAACTGTTGTAATTTTCCCTGTAGCAGCCAGGTACGCCTTACGCCAAGTTTGTTGGTGTACATTATCCTATGTGAAAGATCTTTCTGTGAAAGGCCCTACTTTCCAGTATGGGTAGGGCCTAGGCCAGCTTAAGTTAGACCTTAACTTCTATTATGCTACTTAAAGGACCAAACCTTTCTCCCCAAACTACAATTTTGGTACGAGGGTACCAAAATTTGCAAATGGCTCAGTTCTTTGATTGACAGCTAATTCAAACAATGCATAGTATGAAAGCTTATATTACACAGAAATGAACAGTACTAAGAGTGTTTTGATTAGATATTTATATATATATAGTTCTTTTATACTCTCCTTGAAGTAATAAACTGAGATTGCATCTGGATGAGCTTGAATTTCAGACAGTTGTGGGAGGGGCTTAAGTAAGAAGTGAGAGAACTGGCCCTTTACCTAAATCATGCCCAATGGGGTGATTATCCTGTGTGAGCGTGTGTGGACCTGTCAAGTGCGTATCTGCACAAAAGATCTGGAATGTCAGCACCTTTTTGCATAACTGACTGTACACTGGGTAGCTATACTCTTTCTTTTCTTTTTTTTTGTGAATGGTTCATTAGTTAGTGATCATCAGGATATGGCCAATTTGTTAAATGATTATTTTGTATCTGTTTTTACCAAGTAGTCATCTGTCATGGGGATTTGTAGGGGTTCTGATATCCCTTCTTCAATGAGTGACATTGTGTTCTCTGAGGAGCTGGTTCTGAAAAAAATAAAGAGTTTGAAGACAAGTAAGGCTCCTGGGCCAGATGGGATCCATCCCGCCATCCTTCATGAATGCTCTGAGGTTTTATCAGTTCCACTATCAATTATCTTTCAGAAATGTCTTGACTCAAATTTTGTTCCTACTGACTGGCGGGTTGCTATTGTCAGTCCAATTTTTAAAAAGGGGGATCGGAGTTCACCTTGTAATTACAGGCCAGTCAGTTTAACTAGTGTTGTGTGCAAAATTATGGAATCCTTAATCAAGGACTGTTTGCTAAAGCATCTCTTAGATAATGGATTACTCAATCTAACTCAGCATGGTTTCCTACCCAGTAGATCTTGTGTTACAAATTTGCTAAGCTTTTTTGAGGATGTTTCTTTGTCTCTCGATTCAGGTTCCAGTGTGGACGTCATTTACCTTGACTTCCAAAAAGCTTTTGACAAAGTACCTCTAGGTAGACTCATGGTAAAACTGCATAGGTTAGGCATCATAGGCAAGTGCGCTCAGTGGACCAATTCGTGGCTCAATGGTAGGTCTCAGAGAGTTGTTGTCAATGGAAATTTTTCTTCCTGGAAAGAAGTCTCAAGTGGTGTACCACAAGGTTCTGTTCTTGGCCCACTTCTTTTCTTAATTTTCATAAATGATATTGATAGCTCTATCACTTCCAGTATAAGTAAGTTTGCTGATGATACAAAGCTCTATAGGAAGGTTGGAGGAAAGGATGATTCTTTATTGCTTCAGAAAGATCTGGATAGGTTATTTTTATGGTCTCAGACTTGGCAAATGTCTTTTAATGCTGATAAGTGCAAAGTCCTCCACTTTGGTTCTAAGAATCCCCACCATGATTATACTATGAATGGTACTAATTTGAACAAAGTTACTTCTGAGAAAGACCTTCGTGTAGTTATTATAGGAGATTTAAAGTCATCTAGGCAGTGTGCAGCTACTGCTGCAAGGGCAAATAGGGTGCTTGGGTTGATCAGGAGGAATTTTAAGAGTTTTAGTAAAGAAATTGTGCTAAATTTGTATAAGCAGCTGGTTCGACCCCAACTCGACTATGCTGCACAGGCCTGGAGTCCCTTCTTTGAAAAGGACAAATTGCTTTTAGAGCAAGTTCAGAAGAGAGCTACCCGACTCATACCTGAGGTTAAAATCTACCTTATTCCCAAAGGCTTAAGCTGCTTGGGCTTACCACTTTGGAGCTGAGAAGGATTAGGGGGGAAATGCTCAAGGTATACAAATTTCTATCTGAAGGGAATCCTATGTTAGCTTGCAGTTATTTAAAGGTCCAGAGTAATCCTCGGGTTAGAGGCCATTGCAAAAAGCTTGAAAAGTCTTTTGCTAGACTTGACATTAGGAAGTTCAGTTTCTCTCATAGGGTTGTTAGTGAGTGGAATAGCCTGCCTGAGTGGGTTGTTAACTCCACATCAGTGCACCGTTTTAAGGTTAATATTGACAAGTTTTTCCATGACTGTGGTAGAATCTAATCTTTCTGGGCTCTTTAGGTGTTGGTGGTTTGCTTTGTTTTGGGGGGTTTGTGGATTACAGGGCATCTTATGGGGCCTTTACAGCCCTCGTTTGCCCTTTAACCTGTTATGTTATGTTATGTTAATTATTCATGAAGTTTGAGTTTGCCTTAAATTTACCATACCCCCCTCCTCCCCCAGCAGTTAATTGCACTAACTTAGGCCTAGTTACTGCTGGCATCATGCAACACTAACTGGAGGGATATAGCCTAGCACCTTTCAAAGAGTTTTGTCCAAATTTTTCATGATTGGTTTTTTTTTTTCCCCTTACCCTGAATATCACTTCTAGTCATTAATTTAGAGCATTCCACTAAAAGCTAATCATTCATAAAACAAAAGGTGCCTTTAAGCTGCTTTAAGAATGGAGAAACTTCTTAGGGAATGTCTAGCACATATAAGTACACCCATCAGGTTGATCAACTTTATGTTCACTTCTCTTGATTGCAGAAATCTCATTAAATAATGGTAATTTCCCCTTGGGTTTTCAAGAGAAAAAAAAATACCTTGTACCAAACTACTTTTGATTTACAGTATTGCTAATGTTACTCTGTGGTATACTTCAGACACAGTGTAATTGTGCCACAGTATTGTCTTTTCTTGAAGTTGAAGGCAGCACAAAGGCCTGGCCTGGCAAGGCTATCATGTACTGATAAAAGAAATTAGGGCCAAGGGAGTTGGATGCAAATTAAATTTCTCCAACAAATTTGGTCAAACTCTCTCTAGTAATTGGAACCTTCTAGGTTTGGCCCAGGGATAAAGAGAAATTTGGTACCAGAGCATATACAGTATGTGACATAATGTGGAAGGTTGTTGATATAAATATGTACCTTCTGCTATGACAAGAAGTCAGGGTTTTGCTTGATACATTGTATCCATTCCTGTATCCTATTGACAAGACTTGACTGTTTTTTGTTTCAGTGGCTTTCCGACCGAAAAAAGAGGGCACTTCAAAATGCTGACTCAGGTAAGTCAGTTGGAGCTGCTATTATCAGAACTTTGGGTTTATACTCTCTCTCACCCCAAACTACAATTCCTGTAGTGGTCCATAGAATTCTCAATTGGCACAGCTATTTGACTGATAGCTGCCGTAGTTCAAAAGATGCAGAGTATGAAAGCTCATATTACACAGCATGTGCTGTACTGAGAGTGTTTTGATTGGAGTCCTGTATACCCACCCAGAAGTTAATAAACTGAGATTGTGTCTGGATGAGGAAGAATTTTAGACCATTGTGTGAGGGGTTTTTAGATGAATCCGAGCAGTGCTTGTGTTTAGTGGCTGTATTGTAGGCAGCCATTAGTGGGGTCCATCGGCCTTAATTTCAGTGAAATTGAGAGAATCAAGATACGATTCAGTATACAACCATCCATGGTACAGGTAATTAAGAAAATCAAAAGATTAAAAGGTGATAGACCCCAGTTATGGCCGACTGAAATCAGACCAACACTTGCTTTCTGGATTCGTCAATAGACAAAGTTAGGAGAATCGGAACTGTGTTGGGTGAGAAGATCAGGCCTTTAACCTTCCTCCTACTGGAAAGGGAGTGGACAAGTCTCCCCTCGCCCTAACCCTTACCATAATGTAGGCAACATATGATGCTGTGGGGGAGCTTCAAATTTTAATCTGCTATCTGTATCAAACAAGTGTCACATGTTTGATTCCTTCGATCACATTAGGGCAGAGTCATTTTTCTAACTGGCAGTTATGGCCAAGGCACTTATGTTCTTCCTTTGCTCACCTGCCCATACTGGCCAGTTAGAAAAATGACTCTCCCCTTATGGTTTTGGCAGTGCTCAACTAGCAAAACTGAAGAATGGCCTCAACTTAATTCAGGATGATAAGGGTTCAGGGAAATCATAAGTGGCAGTCATATTTAATGTGTTTTATATACTTAAAGGGGAGACACCGTTAACCTTGAATTAGTCTTTTGGTCTATCCTGTTTTATGAAAGGTTTTTGAGATTCATGTGACAATATTTTAAATTGAATTAGAAAATTGAAAATTTTTTATTGCTTTACCTTTGCTTTGTCTCAGCATTTAACAAATGAAATAATCAAGTCATCGTTTAAGTGCCACTTTTTCTTTCTCTCTTAGACTTAAAAAACAGAATTGAACTTATTCAAGATTTCGAGTTTCCTATTGTCAGTAACTGTGTGCGTATTTCTGAAGACAGTCAACACATAGTTGCAGCAGGTATAGTATCAAAAACTTATAACAAATACAATTATTTAATTTCTAACAGTCCTTAAAGTTTCTCTGCCAGTGTCATGAAAAATATCCAAAAAAGCTCTGCGCAGGAGCATTCATAACTTCATGGCTGAGACTTCTGATGTTAAGTAGAGCCCTGGCTGAACAGTTGTTATTAAAACGATAAACAGGTGCCATTTCAGACTCTATAGATTTCAAACCTCCACAATATTTCAGCAACACCGTTGCCCTTCTCAAGTTCAAACACACACTACAAACTTATGCGCAGGAGATTTCTCTTTTTCAAATTTATATTACATCCAAGACATGTGTAATATCATTGAAAGAAAATGTATGAAATGATAAAATCTTCAAAAAATCCTTTACATCACCTTACGCCAAACATAGATATCAAGTAGATGTAATCAGTACTTACTTTATCAGCCAAGTCTTTTTAAGGACAAGAAGAGCTTGTTTTGCAGAATGCAAAATTATGTAAGTTTTTTCATGAAAAAGAAATTACCTCACTTTCAGCTACAATTTTTATATAAAATAATGCTTGCATGCTAGCCTATCGCTACTGTAGGTATCAAACTACAGTCAGTGTGTATCTCTGCATACAAGTTTTAATGAAACTGAAAAGAACAAAGAGCCAGGCCCCTATTTCTTGTAAATATTGGCTGTTTGAATGATTAAATAAAATATTAAGAGTGCAATGTTTTTGTTCTGTATAACTCATTTATTTTTTGTCCATTCCTTTACTGTATGTTCAGGTATCTACAAGCCAAGGGTAAGATGCTACGATGTGTCTCAGTTGTCAATCAAGTTTGAGAGAGGTCTAGATGCAGAAGGTAAATAGGAAATTGAATTGCTCTGTTTGGCTTTGCTAAGTTTCTGAGTGGGTAATTGTTTTATAAATAAAGGATATTCAATAAACACATAATGAGGGTATAATTTACAAAAATTTGCTGTCTAAATGTTTTAAAAGTATGGAATTAAACAAGGATGGAATGTGCATTAGTATAGGATAATGCATGATGGGAGTTAAAGGGCAAGATCAGTCACCCCAACTTGAAGTAGTGTAGTAGACTGTCACTATTTCATGATTGGTTCTTGAGAGTCATGTGGTATTATTTTTTCTCCTCAAATGTGAAATTTACAAGGAATTACCGATTGCTTAATTAGAATATGCAATATTAAAGTCCTAAAATGTTATTAAAGACACTTTGCAGAAAAATAAGAGGAAAATTGTGAGATTAAGTTTCTGCTTCAAACCAGTTTGGGGTGACTGCTCTTGCCACTTAATGCACCTCGTGCACCCTGTGCATCACTTGTGTTAATCCCCCAGAGAGCATTGTTCTGTACTAATGCATAGTTCCAGAGTTGTTTTAACTTCTTCATTCATACAAAAACAATAATTTGATTCAAAGACAGAAAGCTAATTACAAGTATGTTTGTAAATAACCCCAATAAAGTACAGGTAGTGCAACCCTATGTAAAATGAAATAGCCAGAGATGAGTTTATGCAAGGATAATACATGGTCACCTGACCAATGTGGACCAATAGAAGTTGGGTAGTGTTTCCACAGTAACCTGGGTACCCGGGTACCTGCCCACCATCGTATTACCTGGTTCCAAATCTACTACCCAAATCTTAAAAAAATTTGCATGCAAAAAGGATCACACCATTTATGCATTGCCCACGGTAATAGACTGAAATATTTTGCCAATTTGGTAAACATTCTTGAAGACTGAAAATAAAGAGAGCCCCTTGAAATTGTGTGTAAGTTTGAAAGTTGTCTGTACTACGTTTCCGAAGTTGAAAATCTTGCACGCAAGCAAGCTATCTGACGGCTGATTCAAAACCACACCGTACTGTTTCATACAGACATATCACCCCCACCCAGCTAGTTGCAAAGACAGTGCCAGTAACGTTCAGCATGTTATGTAAACGGAGCCTGTAATACAGTATGCCACCTCGAGTATAATCCTCAAATATTTCATGATGGTTAAACGTGTCAATTTTATGCAAATCAACACTTTGCCGCTATCTGTAAAGTAAAACGACATCAATGAAATAACACCGTAAGCATTCACGAAAAAAGTTTTTGAAACAGGCCATTACAAAGTACATTATTTTGTCCCAAAATGGCGCTCGGGCAGACTTCCAAGTTTATGTGTGAAAGCTATGTTACCATGCCTGGATGTCAACACGAGGCTAGCTACGTAAGAACATACATATCCCATTAGTGATAATTCCAACGCACATTGTACAGTAGTGTGAGGGAAGTTCACAAACATGACAGGGTTTGTTTACAGTCGGTAATATTGGACATGCAAGAGAATACCATAATACAGGGCTCTGACTGGTTGATATTTATAAATCGGTGTTTTAAAAGGAGAAGCTTCCAGCTCTTAGTATGCTTGCTTTTCAAGTAGGAAAGGGTTCCAAAATTCAATATCAAATTGATATAGGCCTTGGGAAGTACTAATTTTCCTATTTGACTGTTTTCTGTTACGTTTCTTTTACTTGTCATTTTGATCTAAAACAAACAAGACGATTAAACCTTCTGACAAATCAAATGTTTTTGAACTTGGGAATGTAATCGCTATACCTATCCAATACAGATGTAAATGTTACAATGCATGTCTTATGGAGTGTGCCTTACAAAATGTTCACATCTTTTAGTCACCAAAACACCGGGTCACCCAGATACTTGATGGGTATGACAATCAGGTACCCAGGTCCTATTTTGTAGTACCCTTGCAAACCCTAAAGTTGGGGATTATTACCAAGTAAGAATAAAGTCTTCTTAATGCTTTCTGATCCTTTTGGTTTGTGTAGAATAACATAGGAAATTAAAGACTGTGTTGATGTGTTTATGGAAAGGTAAATGATGCAGGCCAGGCCCACATGATGGAGAAGTCGGGGGCTAGAGTGTGAAAGGATGCTTTAGTAGCACAATGCAGGGCACTTAGTAAGGTTGTTGATAAATAACCTGTATTGCCTTGTATGTGTACCTAGAATCACTTCCAACATAGCTTTGTTGTTAACACTCCTACTTTTGAAACTCTATCTGATGGCCACATAATAGTCACAATGTGGCCACACCATAAATATAAACAATTGTCTAATCCAGATTACTAGATCAACAGTGGCCAAATGTATTTTTTTTTTTGGACCCAGAATGTTGTTTTGTGAAATCCTAGTTAATTAAGTTCTGTTTAGTTAACAAGTTTTTTTTCCATTTGAATGGTGAAAGGAAAATGGATTTTTCAATCCTTGTTTATAGAAATCAGGCATAGGTTTCATAGGCTGAGGATGTTTTGACCCTTTCTTTTATAATCTGGTGTAAGTATCACAAAAAAGGAGTCCAAATACTGTTTGTTATTTTGGAATTGTGATCCTTGCAGTGGCATAAATTTCCCTTCACCATCCCACAGAAGAAAAAGCTGCATTCAGATATATCTGAATAACATCTCTGTTAAAGTAGTACACCATCATCTGTTTCTTTTCAGTTGTCAAGCTGCACATTCTTTCAGAAGATTACTCAAAGGTAAGATATTACTGTAGGTTAAGATCTTATATTTGGAACTTTACAGTTTATAGATACACTATGTTCACACAGATCCGTTGTAAGAAAAAACTTCAAACTTTTCAAGCCTTCAAGTGCTGATTAAAGGATTTTGAGATGGGGGGCACACACACCATTGGCAGAAGGCCAACAAACAAGTCCTGAAGGGGATGAAGGTATGGGTGGGTCCTCCCTCCTCCTTCTGGAACCATGCAACATTTGACAAAGCTGTTAAGACATTGTCTTAGTTGTTATTTTTGAAAAACATGGCCTTTCCCAAGAGCAGAAGTAAGCAGACTGTTGTGGAGACAGATTAACTGTTGTTGAGGGGAAAAACCTATTTACTTGCTTCCTTTGTTCATGTATTTTATCCACAAATACAACGACAAGGACAGTATTAACATTTAAAATAAGAGTTTAGGTATACTCATGGTACTAGAAGAATCAAGTGTTTAATGGTTTGCTTTTGTGGAGTTTGACAGCTGGAATTCTAACCTTGTCAGATTTAATGTCATGGCACCCACCCCCATGCTTGTAGTTGTGGATTCCCTGGATCATTTTCCCATAATGTTTAATGAGCTTGTAACCTTATGGAATCTCAATTTATATCCACATAATAGGGAACATACCAAAGTAAAAAGATAAAGAATATTTGATTTTACTTCTATTTACAGCTGGTCTTCATGCAGTGTGATCGTTACGTTGAGTTCCATACCCGATTTGGTGTCCACCACCGGCTGAGAATACCAAGAGTTGGCAGAGATCTTGCCTACCACGAACCATCTTGTGACCTATTTTTTGTGGGAACAAGGTTAGTTTAGAGCATAGGTTTGGAATCAAAATATGACAAATTGTTGAAAGCATTTTATAACCACACTGGGGAATATAGTCAGTTTGGAACGTTTTAAACTGGTTGATGGAAAGAAACTGTTTCAATTTTAACTTTAACCCTGGTGATGAAAATTATTTGCTGAATGGATGGAAGTTTAATTTTATTGGATGTTGCTAATTGTTTATGATCAGTGCATCATTAGAGATAGTAGACTGTAATTGGTTTAACTTTAGGAAATGCAAATGCTTATCTCTTTGCATAAATTTGACATTGAGAACATAGCAGCCAGTGTGTAATCAAGAATTCTTCATCTTTTAAAGTCATGTTCTGGTGGGTTTTGGCTGCTGTCTTGTAAGAAAAACATAAATATTCCACACCATGTCCTTCAAACCCTATCACAATACCATTTTCCTAACTCAAGATATCTTACTTTAAAGATTGGTTATTTTAATTAAAAATACCTCTGCTTTTCAATCAAGCCACAAAAAGTTATGTAATGTAGGCACATTGCTTGAAATTCCTTTTGTTTTTCTTTATAATTGAAGGTTCTGTTTGTCCTTGAAATTTGATACTGTCGGAATGTTTGAACATCTTTTCCATTACTCTTTGCTATTCATACGACTCAACCAACAGCATTGCTTAATATTGCCTGCAGCAGCATCATAATAATAAATAAATCGAATGCAATGTTAAATTAATGTGCCACGATGACATCACAGATTTCCCATGATGCAACAAATTCCAAGAAGAATTTGCATTACGTTAAAACTTTGTATCTTCCGAATGCTATAGGCTATCGAGATGCCATTTTCACCTTCTGAGAGTGAAAATTTATCTGCTTATTTTGAAGTTAAAGAATTTTGTCCCCAGAACATGTCTTTAAAACACTGGCTAAATCAATATAGCTCCCCCACTAAGGGTTGGGAACTGGTATTCATTGTTCTTGTAGTATCACTTCCTAGGTATCAAATTTCAGTGTAACTTATAAAGCCAGTCCCTACCCAAATTAATTAAATGGCAATAAAATAGAAACTAAGTATAAAACCTTGAAGATTGATTAGATCACACATTGGTAACTTGCAGGTCCTGAAAATCCTGAAAAGTCAGAGATGACTGAAATTTGAATTTCCAAACTTGAAAATTCAGAAAACTTTCAGAATTAGACTTCATCTGTTGATTTTCTGAATGTTCAGAAACATTATTTTGTTTATGAAAAGGATGGAAATGTGTGATGAGATCTGAATTTTGTCATTTTTTTTTTTCCACCTTCTTGCGTTTGTAATTTTGAATGAGGGGAAATCCTTCTGGAGCTATAATGTGATGCCGTCATATGAAAAAAAAGTTGGGAAATTGGAAGGCATCTTTCTGGGAAATCTTGACATATTTAGGGAAATTTTGATAATTGGGGACAGTTTGATTTCTCTGTACATGAAAATATAGGCAGGGGTTTGAGACATTTTTTCCAGTGCCATAAGTGATTGGTTGAATTTCACCTTGGTTTAAAGCTGTGATAATTTCATCTTTGTATGTTCTTGATCATATTTTTGAGTTGAATGCAAAATTTCATCAAGATGTTTAGAGTATTTAAAACTCTCTTGAAGATGTAAAAACTTAATTTGAACTTAGAAGCCTTATTCAATGGCACTGTATGAGCTGTCCATTTTAAGTAACAAAACCTTTCAGTGTTCTTTAGAAGAAGACAGAAGTGTTTTTTGCAGCTATTTTCTTTGTAGATTTCATTGGTTACACCTTTTAATACTGCCAAATTGATGATGAATTTTCCTCTTTTCCTTTGTAGCCCAGAAATATACAGATACAACTTGGAACAAGGCAGATTCCTTAAACCCTTCACCACTAAGGCAACGTAAGTACCAACTTATCACATGCACAGCTCTGTGATGTGAAAGCAATGTGCAACTTCAGTATTAATTCATTGCTGCATGGAATTGTGAGGCACAGCGTGGGTGTAGCATGTAGCATATGACATTCCCTTATTTTCAACAGTACATCAGTTGTGGAAAAACATTTTACTTCCCAGAAAGGGAGAAAAATTATTGCCCAGAGAGGAAGTTAATTTCCTACAATTCTCCATACATTTTCATGTACAGAAAAGAAAAATTTCCCTCCAGATGTCCAAATTTTCCCCCCATGAAACTATTCCAGAAGTCTTGTGTTAAGGCATGTCTTTTTAATTTCTGACCCCTTCATGATATCTTCTAAGTCTTTCATCACAAGGGGAGCAACTTTTTAAATAACGATTTTAAAAGCAGTTTAAATAAACAGCCCCTTCTCATTGAGTACCAAGATATGAAAACGATTCTCCATATTTTCCATATGACTGCAATGAAAACATTTAGATGTGTGTTTGCATCTGTGGTGCCTACTTGGGGGGCAGTCAAGGAGGGGTTAAGCTACTGGCCTTGCTTCAGCAAGACTGTCCCCTGGTTTGAGAAATTTGCCCAATTCATCAAGGAGATTATAAAGTATGATAAAGTTTGTAACCCCTATGACAGCCAGTGTCCCTTGCAATTAGTTCTACTTTACTCTCAAGGACTCAACAAAGCCTCTTTACTGAAATTTCTAGACCCTCCCAAAATTTCAAGTTGCATTGATTTTATACATTTCTACATGTATTATCATCCCTTGACATATTTATTGCACTCTGAAGCTATCCTGCCTCTGACCTCTTCAAATTCTTGGATAGCTATGGTCATGCCCTAGTCCTTTCCATTTCTCATCATCCTACTGCTTGTACTTGTCAGTGATGCATGACAATGACCATCATTTCCAGTTGCCCTTCCTTATGTTCATGAATATTCATACCTGTCCTAATTTATTTTTCAGAGCCATTAATTGTTGTGGAATAAACCCAGCTCATCAACTCTTCGCTGCTGGCACAGCTGAGGGGAGAGTGACATGTTGGGATCCAAGGGTGAGAGATCAAGTTGGAGACCTGGACTGTGCTCTCAGTAGTATTACCATGGAAACAGAGTGAGTAATTTCTATCATAGTGTGAGAAAAGACTGCCATGCTGTATCTGACGTAGTGGACATTTTGATTCCCAGTAGTGCCTTGACTTTTCAAGTTCTAGTCACCCTTTAAAGCCAAACATATTTTGCACTGCTTACATTGTTCTTCTGCTATTGTAGTCATTGTTTCAAAATGTTCTTGGTTTTCACGGTTGAGAATTTTTTTAAAGACCCCATGATCAGGCCTTGAAATTTTGGGGGGTGGGGGTGGGGGGGGATAGGCAATACCTTCCAATGTTTCCAGTTATTTGAAACCCTAGAACTGGCATACTTTTACATAGTATTAATTTATGCAGAGCATTTAAATATGAATGAAAGTGGCATCATCAGTATCATGAATACTGGAACTTAAAGTGCAAATCTCAGATTAAAGTATTTAGTTATGTTTAGTAAGACTGAAGATATGTTGTCAGCAGTGCCAAAGTGACTGGACAATCATCTTTTTTGTATGTTGCTTTTCAGAATCAACAAAGTCCCAGGTGTAACAGCATTGAAATTTAAGGACACTCTACATTTTGCAGTTGGTACTGCCACTGGACAGGTATGATGTAACATAAAGTACTTGAAAACAGAGGTTGTTAATTCCCACTTAGGGGCTCCAGGGCCCATCTGGGAATTTTGAGGGTCATAGAAGCCTTGCAATGAGTTTGCAGTTGCATTCATAAAAAATGAAGATTATGCATGGAGCAATAGGAAGTTTGAATTGTTAGTGGTTGCATGGCAAGTTAGAAAACATTGCACCATTTTGTATCTGAACAAACTTCCTTTTCCAAACCAAGGTGCCTCTCCCTCCCCAGTATGGTATTCACCATATTTGGTTTGGTGACTGAAAAATGCCAAATCACAAAATTTTGGTTACTTCAAAATCAATGAGGATCATTGTGACACCTTTGCTGTCATTTTTGACCTGTAGCATGAGTTAAAATGAGTTAAAGAACATTTTCAAGAAACCCAAATTTTATTGAACTGCTCAGTGAGGTTCTGTCTGCTGAATTTAAATTAGGATGCAAAGTCAACTTTTAAAATTAGTTCTCAGCACAAACTTCTCCCAAGAACCCGTGTCCTAAAGCTATGTCCACACTATACAACTTAGAACAATGCAAATTCCCTGCAGTAGTATTATTCAGAGGCATTGCAAAATGTGGAAGTCTTTGCGACTAGTGGCAAGTAGTTGCACAACCCAGTCTCATGAAATGGAACATTGTAGTGTACATGGAACTGAGATATGCAACGGAAAACATTGGCTGACATCTTGAGGGGAACCTGTGAAATCAGTTTTTCAAGAACACATCCTTGTCTCTTCAACATAACGGATAAGGAGTATATTAAACTTTAGAATTTGGTGGAAATTGCTTCTTAGATCTGCAACTATTTGCATAGTGTGGACCTCTTGACTTAGAATCGGTTAGCAGGAGCTAATCGTTAGTGGCTCACCTTGAGAGAACAATCTCATCGCAGTAAGTCGCATAGTGTGGACAGGGCTTAAAGTGTAATATTCCAGTTTTGAAGAGACCTGAGAAAATTCTCTATGAACTGTTTTTGTTTCTAGTTATTGAATCTCTTCCTTAAACTGTTCAATTTTGTTTTTGCATGAGTATGAATCTAACATTAGGAAAGCTCTTTGCTGCAGTATTTTGATTCCAGATAAGAGTACAGAGAGGTTACATCAGAAACTTTTAAAGGCACATTACAGTGTCATTTAAAAATAGTCTTAATGGAAATGGAAAAATATGTATATCCTCTGAAACCTGTAGAAATTCTCTAGTCCTAGCTTAAGGTGCCTAAATTAAGAGATCAATTACTTATGTAAAAAATACCTCCAGTCTTCCTCAACATCAAGAATGTTATGTGATGTGGGCACATTGCCGTAAGATTCCTTTTGCTTTACCTTCCAATTTGATGTTGTGTTTTTCCTTAACATTTTGCACTTTTGGAATATTATTTATTTTAAAACTATGCAGATCTAACATAATCAGGTACACCATGAATAGAGTGTTGCAAACAAGTATGTAAAAATATTCCCTTCAGGGGTGTCAATATTGTAAAGGAATTCAATGCTCTGTCTAATAGCTGTGCTGCAGTGACATAACAGTCTTCTCATAATGTAATTTATGGCTAGTAAAAATCACTTTGCTAAAAATCAGTATCTTTCAAATACTACATGCTATTGAGATGCAGTTTTTTACTTCCCTCACCCTTTCACAGCCACTTAGGTAATGTTACCTATACTGAAAAGTTTCCGTTTAGAGCCACATGTGTAAGTTATGTAAAATTTGCTATGTAGTTGGCAACTTCTTGGTTAAAAAGGGTGCTGTTACAGTAAAGGACACTGGCTGTGAAAGGGTTTAACAGAAAATTTTATGCATTTTATGAAGTTTGTCAGTGACTCCTACAGCAAATCCTTGTAACTTACCGTTTGTCCCTTTTTACTGTAGGTCTTGCTTTACGACCTTCGTTCAAACAAGCCAATCTTAGTGAAGGACCACCGATATCAACTTCCCATCAAAAGTATTCACTTCAAACCAGACATGGAGTTGGTTCTGTCAGCTGACAAGAGATCTCTCAAAATGTGGAATGAAACCACGGTAACACAAACAACCATATTGTATTTGATTTCTTTTTGGTGTTTTTTATATCATATGGAATATTAACATATGTAGAATTCTTACTGGTTGTGCAAAAAGCATTGGACATGAATTGAGACATTATCACACTAGTGGGTGAAATTTTTTTAGAGCAAGGGAATGTGACATGATCCGTGGTCAATGTGTTTGAGAATTTGAGAGCAAACTTATTGGGTTGGGGGAAGAAATCATTAAATTTTTTCACATTAAAAAAGTGATGGTTGCTTTATAGTGTTCAAGGAAGCTGTCATTTCTTTGCACACAGCACTTTGGTTGCTAGGCACAGATACCTACTGACTGAGAATGCTTACATTTTGTAGTGTAACTTTCAGATGTTAGAGGCTTTTCACCTCGCATCGTGTTTTTATATGCATCTTTGTAAATGTGTTTATAAACAAAATACACTGAACTGAAGTGAACTGAACTGGTGTCATACCTCTGCTAAATCAAGCATGAAGTAACTGTAAGGTGATCTTGCTTAGTCTGACCATAAACAAACACTCTGTAAGCAGATATTTGCCAAGAAGTTACTTTGAGAGGAATAAGCTTTGAGTTACAGTGTAGTGTACAAAATGCGTCCAGGAGGCATGATCAATTTGTCTCTATGTGGTGATGAAAAAGATATCTGCAGAGAAATAGCTCTCACTCCTTCAGAAGTTGTGAAATACCAAAATATTTTAACGAGACTGTGAAGATAGCATTAGGGAGAGTGATTTTGAGAGAAAATAGTGTGGAATGCAGAAGGAAAAAAGCTATCATTGGACTGTTGGATATATCAGAAGATGTCACTGATCTGCATCTAGCTGGTTAATTATTTCTGCTTTACTAAGTTCCAGTATGGTGCACAATGGCTGGCTCTACTTGAACCAAAAGGTTGGAAACTGAGCTGTAAAACTTAACTAACTGCACAATGATTACATACGTCACTAGTGTTACACTATTATTTTAAAATTTGTTTTCTGTGCATTTGGTCATTTTTGAACATGAAATGCATCAGAATATTAACAATAGATGGATAATCTTTTAATGCAAGTCACCAGAGGAGGATCGTATTTACATCAAATATCATCTGGAACAATATAGAATCTTTGTCTCTATAACATTCACAAAGTATTGAGATTCTGCAGCATTGCTGCCGTAGTCTATTTTGAAGTTACCACATTTAAAGTGAATATATTTCTGTCTCATAATGGGTGTCAGAAATCATTATCTCTTCTGTAGAAACAATCTCTTCTAATAAAAGAATTTTTTATGTGTTTGGACCAGCAAGATGTATACTGCTTGTGGTAGAATCACTTAGGTCTACTAGGTGCAAACAATACTCTGACACGTTGTTGCAATTATTCCAGAAGGCAGAACTTTATTGAACACACAGGTATAGTAAATTGCCATGGAACAGTATGAAATACGGTATTCAACAACTGTGTTTTACCCTGAAAAGAGAAAAATCAAGCCTGCATAAAGACTGAGCAAAAGTCTACAGTAAGCATAAATAAAAAAAAAACACATGGAGAAAGTTAAATCACATAAATTTCTAAAGAAAGTTCAAGCGTTTGGTTCATCTAATTGCATTTATCGGAGAAAGTCCTAACAAAGCTTCCTTAAGCTGAAAGGATCTAAACAGCAACTAGAAAATGGTCATTAAAGGCATCCGTAGATTCCAAACGAGCGTGACCCTGCAGTACTAGCAGCTAAACCCAGCATGGTAATACATAGGTACAAAACAATAATATCTTAAGATACTGATCACACCATTGGATGAGAAAACGAAATTCTAAGTAAATGTAATGTCAATGAGTACACAGGCAGTCGTAAGCTGAGGTAATTACAGTAGGCCTAAGTAGTAGCCAATGCATAACATAACATGGTAGGCCAAAACGGAGCATGGCTCAAGAATAGACGTTACTCAATTCTTAAAAGTTAAGGTTAGGAACACATCCTGATTGCTGAGAATATTCCCTAGAGTGTGGAACTACATAAACCACAACATACCTTCACTATCCAACGTAACTGTAAGAAAACACGATGATTTTGAAGCAAAATCAATGAAACTTTGACTCACGAGGCAAATATCTAAACAGCATTGAAACAAAGTAAAACTACCGAAGAGCAAAAGTGCTCAATCCAGAACACTGCTGATGATACAGTACATCTAGTTAACCTCCATTTTTGGTGAAATGAATCAGGTAGGGTGTGAACAATTAACACAAATTTTTTTCTATGAATTTTATAAAGAAAGGCGTTGTTTTTGTTCTTTATGTAGGCAAAGCCTTTTGTGACAATAGAACCAGAAGCTGACATAAATGATGTGTGCTTAGTACCAAAGTCTGGTCTTATACTTATGGCAAATGAAGCTCCAAAGATGTCTATCTATTTTACACCTGTAAGTACTAGCTTCACATTCTGATTAGATTTTATGGGGAACGAAGTTCACATGCTGTTTGTGGTTTTTACACCTGCTAGTGCCATCTTCAAAGAAAGATCGGATTTAGTAGCCATTGAAGCTCCAAACATACCTATTTCACCTGTAAATGCTAGCTTCAAATCATGATTTAGGTTCCATTGGAAATGAAAAGCTTAGGAAGTTTGCAGATATTATACTTTGGTATAAGTGCTAGATTCATATAATGGGGGACAAACCTTTTTATTTAGATGTTTGTTGGTTTTACACAAGTAAGTACCAAGGTTTAAATTTTAATTAGATAAGTCCTGTTGAATATAACTTCTCTTGCGTATTTTTTAATCATCTTTCGTAAAAATGCCAACCATATACTCCTCTTTGTATCTGAGGCCTTTTGCAGAATTAAGCATGACATGATTTGAACTTAAAATGATTCCATTTATACCAAAGAAGGAATACTTATGGTCAGGATGACTTTGTGTTTGTCAATTTAATAAAATTATTTAGGCACGGTCATCTGTCTAACCGACAGTCGTTTCCAAGTCACCATTCATACTGTCCAGTTAGATAAAAAAAAAATTTAAAAATGAAAAGGCAAGATATGTTGGTGTGACAAAGCTACACTTCATTAAAGGGGAAGTTTAAGCAAAAATTTTAATTTTCATATGTGAAAGAGGATCCAAATTTATACAGTTTGGCAAAACTTCTATTAAAATTGAACATGTATTTCTCGAGATATCAGTAAATGAAGTCACTAGATTTGTGTTCCAAAGTGAGTTTTATGGGAGCAAAGGGGAGCAGGGGTTGTATCACTTTCTCACCTTCACAAGGAATGCTTTGTTTCCTTTTGTTTCTCTGACTGTTGTATTAACCTTGAAGTGCATAGAAATATGACCTCCTGGTGGAGAATGCAAAGTTTGTAAGGTTCTCATGCCACTCATGCAACATATTCTAATAGTATGGGATTGCTGAGGAGAAAACTTGCTGTAAAGTTTGATGAAAAACAAAAATCTGTCCATTAATGTAAGGATATGATGTCACATGTGCTTGCTTCAAGTCTACTTTTTGTTGAACCTATGACAACTTTACCTGCTCACATCTTGAGAACCACACTTCGGATTTCTATGTAAATTTCACTGAAATGTGAATAATAAGTACTCCTCCAACATATCAAACCTTGATGTGACCCTAAACTCTTCCTTTAACTAGATTTCAGTCTGTCAACAACATGTTTACAGCAATTTTTTTTTATTTGTGAAATTTAAATGATTCCGTTTCTTATGATTTTCCGTTTACAGTCTCTTGGTCCAGCTCCAAAATGGTGTTCATTCTTAGATAACCTTACAGAAGAATTAGAAGAGAACCCTCAGTCTGAGGTATATGATGATTACAAATTTGTTACCAAAACAGAACTGGATGGTTTAGGTAAGTGAAGAAGATGACTTGATGCTTTCAGAAATAGGGTATTATCTGTAAGAATACCTTGATTGTATACAGTAATTTAAACAAGTGAATGCCAATGGACTAGGAGAAGCTTGGATCTGTTAGTTTGCTTGGAGGGTGGGGATTTTTCATATTGCAGTTTATTGAACTAGAATGGCACCAACACGGTGCACATCCAAATTAAGTAGCTGTTACTCTTTCTGTTACCTGTCTTGGCTGTTACCGGTACACCTTCTGGCATATATGACCTCCACAAAACAACTTCACTCATATCACAGCTGTCTGGTTTGCCTCACCCCATCAAAAAATTGATTGCAATCATGGAACCATAAAATGAGGCAACACCATTATGTTTCATTAAATTTTTGCATAAAAAAATGACAGACGCTGCATATTTTGGAAGTTTGTGCCAAAAGAGTAGCTTTTAGTTTCAGATAACTGAATTTTTTGGCATTGGAACCTTATTGCTTGAAAAATAAAGCTTATATATATGTTGTCTTAAGGATTATGTGAGATCTGTAGGTCATGGTTTTAGAGATGGGGAAATTTCTGCACCATGAATGCAATATTTAAGAGAAATGGTAACATGAAAAAAGGGCATCCCACAGCCAATCTCCAATGGTCATGACAACTATAAAATCATTCTATGTGTGTGACATTGCTTAAGGTGAAGCAAAAGTACAGCTGAGTCTCAGGAATTTAGAAAGCTGTGTAGAATACAGGTGCAGAGATTAACCAGTATACACAACTGGTGTGTGTAAAACAGGCTTTCTCAATTGTTTGGGAGCCATTTCAGGTGAAGAATGCCGGACTGGCTGGCCGTGTAACAAAAATCCAAACTAATTTTGACTGGCTGGCCGTGTAACAAAAAATCCAAACTAATTTTTCAAAGTGGAATGGCAAAATCACATAAAGTAATTTGAATTATCAACAGATATTTATTTTTTACAACCGAACTTCCATTTGTATTCTATTTTCCCTCTTTTGCTACCCCAGCCCCCTTGCCTGCCCCCCACTCCAGTCCATCTTGCTTCTTCCATAAGAACATGTATTTTCAAAATGTAACATTATTGGTTCAGTCATTTGCTTGCTGTTTGTTGTTATTTTCAGTCCCACAGTATCATTCATAGAAAGATATCTTTACAAGGTTCTTGACAGTGGGCAACAAATATTGCATTATAATTTTACCCAACCTATTGATAAGAATATTTTATGTTGTTAAGTTTTAATATAGATGAAGGCATTGCTGTGATAACATCCCAAGTGACAGAACATGCAGTCACACATACAGTATTGACCAAAACTGGTGTTTTATACAACAAAATAATCATTAAAATTAGGTGTTATATAAAAGAAAATAATCATTAAAAAGTACATGCAGTCTTTCAACCCTTGAAATTATTCATGTCATTAAAAAGGGCATCTTTCATGCCATTGCTGCTCGTAAAAACATTAATTATTAGTATAATAAGTAATTTTAAAACCTTAGCTATGTAGACCAGCAGTTCTTTAAATCTTATACAGGTACGGCATTGTTAAGTAGTTTCAAAAGCGTCTCGATTTTATTCCTGCATTAGGTGTAAGTTCAGTCGTTGAAATACCCAAGTGGATTCATTCATGTGACAGGGCCGAAAAGAAACTGAAAATTGTCTTAATTTTTGCTGATTTGGAAAAATTTATAGAAAGAAAAAGATCTTTCTGTACACCCATCAGGAGGGAAACTGAAAATGAGATGAGTAGGGAAATTTGTGAGCTGTGGTACTTAGGTGTGTGTAATTTACACTTGACATTTTGAATGTAGTTTATTGTAAAAGGATCACATGAATTAAGTGACCTGTTTTGTGTTTTTTGTGTAGAAGATTGTAGGTGTTATTTTACATTTTTGTTTGTAAAGGGAAGTTGTCTTGTACTTTTAATGTAGAAGTATGTCAGTAGTTCAGAGGTCTGGACAGCCTAGAAATTGGCATCAGGGTTCTGTCAGAGGAAGGGGAGTGGGGACAGATTTCCGAAAGAAGATGGGAAAAATCCCCCTTTTTCATTTCCATAAAAGTAAGGAAATTGTCAATATCTTTGTTGTTTCTTAAAAAGAGGACAGTCTTCGCAGCAGTGTGAACTGACATACTTAAATGTCCTTTGAATCCCTTCAAAGTGCACCTTCTAGGCATCTTAAAGCAAGCTTATGTCTCCCTGAGCACACTCGTAACTTTGCCTTACACATCCTCAAGTTCTACATTTGGTTAAGCAGTAATAAATCCCCACTTTTTAATGATTCTGGCAGAATCCCTGGGCAGTAATTTTGAAAAAGAAATTTCATTGCTCCACTTACTGGATGGCCATGATATGGGAAACATTGGTTTAAAGATCAACAATTTTTTTTCAAAACTGTTGTCTTCACATACCTGTGACAAATGGTCAAACTTTAAAGACAATTCTCATATCCTACAAACAAATAACTGTTTTATGAGTGAGTGTTTAACAGCTCAAATTGGTTTTCAAAATTTTGTGACCAGACACTTTTTCAAATTATGCACAAAAGCATTACAAGTCAGGACACCACAAAATTTAAAATTTCCTTGAAATATTTAATATGACACTGGACTAATCATTCTAATTATAAGCATTTTCATGTGATAATACCCTGTAGCACTTTCATATTGTTAACAATATCAACTCGATGAGCCTCTTCAAACAAGGGAAATTTCAGGGAGTTTTGATTCAAAGTAGAATGTGGTTTAGATGGTTCAAAATTGTCACATGATTTGATAGCTTGAAAGTATCAAAAGCTTTTAAATCTGTCAATCTGGACAAAGACCAAAATATTTATCACACAAGTTAAAAAATACATTTAGGGCAAAACTGTAAGAAATTGGTTGTGTACAATTTGGATGGCACACGATTGGTACAGGGTTTTTATTAATTTTTGAAACATTTTATATCATTTTTCAGTAAGTTATAGTATGGTGTATTTGGTTCAATTTCCAGGTGGGATGATAGTCTTTAAAATGGAACCTTCTACCATAGTGCATGACAGGCACATGGCCAGCATTGTGTATGAGGGGGGAGGGGGGAAGGGAGAGTTTGGTGTCATGGGGGGATCTGGGGTATGAAATGAGGGAAAAGTCTAAGGGTAGAGAGAAAAAACTGCTATTTTAGGTGTTTTTTGCATTGCAAGGTTGGGTCATGGGGGGGGGGGGGTTCTGTGCCCCCCCCCCCACAGCTTTGGTTGATCTAGACCTGTCCTGTGAAAGCCAGAAGGCTATATTTGACAGATTTGAGCCATATTTCAACACACTGGCTGTATTGTATTTGCCACTGTTACTCATTTTTTTGTGTATACAGTATTAAGGTCATATTGGTTTACCTATTATCCATGTGTGTTCTAGTCATGGTATTTTCAGATTTAGAGGGATGGAAAATGAGGTATTATTTTCAACTGGCCTAATAAGATCAATTTTCACTCCACTCAATCACAGGTTTGAGTCATCTGATTGGGTCCAGTCTTTTAAGGGCTTACATGCACGGCTATTTCATGGACATACGACTGTATCACAAGGCCAAGTCTATTGCAGACCCATTCGCTTATGAAAACTACAAAAAGAATTTGATTCAGCAGAAAATTGAGGAAGCTAGGGCAAACAGGGTGAAGAAAATAAAGGCAAGTATAATTTTAACTTTTATTGTAAATGTTTGTGGGAAATTTGTTTGGCTTTACCCCAGAGAGCTTAAAACAGCATTAAATAGGAAATGATTTTAGTAATATTTGCTAAAAAAAGTTATTTCTTGAAGTCAGTGAGAATTGGGGTCTTCTATTCCAGCTGCTGTGTACCAATATATTTCACATAAGCATGGTTTCAAATCCTGCTCGATTTAGATGGGTTTTTCTCCGGGTACTCTGGTGTTCTACCTACTCGGCATAGGCTTGCCTCTAAAATCTTTTGCCAAGCCGACAAAATTGTTTGCGGGCTGGACTAGAACACTTTTGGATAGACCAATGAAGTAGCCGACTTTGCCTTTTGTCACTGAGAGAGGCTATAGTGAAGTGTGTGAAGATGTCAGTCTTGGTTCAAGCTCATGTGTATGAGTTAAGTGTCAGCTAGTTTCTTGGTAGATGTAAAAATTAAACAGCATAATTCATAAAAAAAAATAACTACATTTCTGCTGCTTATCTGAAATCAAACTATAACAATGGCCAGGACAAAATCCCTGTAAGGGTGGGGACAAGGGTGGCACTTTAAAAACTGTCTATGTGTACAGAACACCACTATCATGTAGCAAGTGGTGTATTTGTGATGTGGTCATCTGGCGCAGTTGCCTCCCCTGTCTTCCTGCAGGCTGTGAACCTAAAAACAAACATATGGTTATAGTTACCAACCATGGTTGTTTTGCGTGTAGGCAATGAAAACTTTAGTGCTAGGCCTAAAGAAAATCAACTCTTCCCCAAACTACAATTTTGTTGTACTTTACAGAAATTCTCAATTGGCAAAATTCTTTGATTTTCAACAAGTTCAAAAAATGCAGAGTACTGTAGCTCATATTACAGAGTATTTACTCCACCGAGAGTGTTTCGACAACACATTGGGGTCGTTTATGCTCACCCTGAAGCAATAAACTGAGATTGTGTCTGGATGAGGATGAGTTTTAGACATTTTTGGGAGGGGCTTAAATTCAGGGTCATTTTCTAACTGGCAGTTATTTGCAAGTCACTTTCTCTCTTCTTGTGTCCAACTGTCCACTCTGGCCAGTTAAATAAATGACTTCCCCATAAGTAAGTAGGTTAGAGGAATTGCAACTATCTGGGGTGAGAAAATTAGGCCTTTATAGTACTTGCCTCTTTTTACTAAGAATTTGAAGTTAGTGTTCATTTATTTTCCATAGTTAGGGAAACTTTCAGCTTTGAACTAACTGAAACTATTTGTTTATTTGCAGAAATCTTCCCTTTAAATGTTTTTCGAAAACAAGAAAGCTTTAAAGTTATTTTCAGTGGATTTAAATGAAGGATTAATGGAATGTTAAGCCAGTGCCTCAACAAAGCAATCATAATTCTGTATTAGTGAATAAGGTAGTAGAGAAATAAATTAGACTTTTTCTTGGGGTCAAGGAATTATTGAACGAGACATGCAGATACTAGACATTTTCTCTCTTTTTTCTCTGCTTAATTCATAATGAAATTCAAGTTCTACTTATAAAACTCCTTCCTTGCAGCATTATTGAAACAGTTTGGAAAAGTGAATGAACTTTAGCAATGCTGAAAGAAATTTGTTTCAGGGGAATTCCCTTTACAGTACGTGACTGGGGAATTCCCCTTTGACAAGTTCACTGTAAACATAATGTTATGAATATTCAAAAGGCTTTCCCAGTTGTACACCTGTCACTGAATGTTTTGAACAGGTGCTAAATTTCTTTTGTTGCTTGCCCAGGTGTATACCAGCTGTCTAGTATGTTTTTGACAGGTTCTTTATACCTTTTGTTTATAGTGAGCATCTATTTCCTCCTTTATCTAGGTCAGAGGAAGTTTCTTTTGTTCTCATTTCTATTTATAGGAAGATCTTGCTGTTAGTCTTTTGTTTACTGATTGCTTTCATATTATTGAGACATTCATTGACATTTTCTGCACCTGTGGTTTAAGACATATTTTATACACCTGTGGTTAGATTTAACATATAGTAGCAGAAAGGTGAAAAAGTACACAAATCAAAATATTGTATGTATATTGAGGAAAGCATGCCAGTAGCTAAAGATAAACTGTAATATAGCTGTATAATTCTACTGAGCAGAGGTTAAGTCACTCCATGATCACTGGTTGAGCCAGGATTTTGATTGGAGTGTCAAACTGCAGGGCCTGAGTAATGGCCTGGAAGAGGAGAGGGAGGGATACTCTCTTCCCCTTTCAGAAATTTTTGAATATTTCAGTACCCTGGCCTCAGATGTCATCTTGTGCAACATTTATTATAATTTGAAGACAATTGTTTTGTTTTGTTACAAAATATTTTTTCAGATTTTGAAGAATGGTGGGGGGAGGGGGGATATGGACCCTTCTCCCTGCTATGTCTAATGTACGTGGTACTTGGTAAACTGTGCAGGCTAACGCTCAGGGTGACTGAATTGGTACAAACATTAACAGTTGGCTACCATAATAAGACTTCAAGCAGGAGTTTACTTTATCTTTCTGGAAGAACAGTCAAAATTTACCTGTGTATATTTCATAAATCTTGCATTGCTGGTTTTCCATCAGTCCTTTTGTGTAGAAATTTAAAAAAGGTTGTCAAAGTACTGCACATCTTGTGGGTTGGTTAGCTAGATAGGTCTTATGACTTGATTTTACAGCTTGGTGCTTTGCTGAAAAATGATTATCATTGGCAGCCCTAATTTCACCCTAATTCATGAGAGAATTTATGGATTTAGTTAACTGAGGTGTTATGTGTTTCTAACCCATTGGTTTAAATTGGACTGGCCCAGGCTTTTTTTCAAGTTGTGACTCTCTGGTATGTTTTTCCTACTCCATTACTTGTGCTTAGCACCAAGCACAGAAGATTTGGAAAGTTTTTGGTATTGTGTAGTAGATTGATAATTCAAAAACCATGCATTCATTACTTTCTGAATGGAATTTGGAAATTCTCTGTGGGATAGATAAAAAAAGAAGGAGTGGCCTAGGTTAGGTGTAGACGATTGGATTAATATGCATACTATTTCTTCAATGGAATTAAATCTACTGAGTGGGATGCAGGAGGGGGCATAGGGGTTGTAAAAATAACACTTTTATCCTTCAAAAGAAGGTCCAGAATATTTGTAGTATTGACATGGGGAGGCCATATCTCATTTTATTCGTAACATTTGATTTTTTTTTCTCAGAAACTGCCAAAAGTAAATGCAACTCTGGCCTTAAAACTTCAGGACGAAGAAGAAATGCAGAAATCTACCAAAGCTAAGGTTTGTAAATGACTTTTGCCTTCTTCAAAATTTTTCCCCCGCCCTCCCTTCTGGTTAAGTTATCACCAACCTACCAATCTTGCTGTAAAGTACTGATTTTTCCCCTCCTCTGTTTAAGTTTCCAGTCTCTACCTAACCCCATCAAAGTTTTTTTTTTTCCCAGAAGCAACCCTTTTGCAGTCTGTTTTCATGTTAGTGTCTAATTTTTCTTTAAATAGTTTTATCTGAATTTTCTTCAGCCTCCCTTCAAGAATTTTAGACCTTGAGTATGCTTTAATTGATACACCTCTCTTTCACTAAACCTCTCCAGCCCCCAGCCCCTTTCTTGTTCCTTTTTTCAGCACCAGGACATTATCATGCCAGTTTCCCAGTTATGTCCAATGATATCACCTCATTTTTGCCCCCAGCCTGATGAACAAAATGTCCCAACCTTTCCAAATGTGTACCACTTATAAGAAAGTGAACTTACAACATTTTTTGATGCTTGCCTCACACACTCCACAGAATGTATAATTGGTTTACACAAAATTTTCTCTCCAGAAATAATCCAAAACTTAAATTAATTTGATTTAAATTTGTAAGTATTCAGTGTTGTATTTTGGCCAAACAATTCAGGTTTGCCAAACTGTCAAATGCCCCCGAAGTTGCCACTTTAAGTTGATTTAATTACCCATACCATTGAACAAGATCTTGGCATTAATGTATCTTCGTTCAATTTGATTGGTTCTTGTCAACTATTTATAAATATGTCTCATAAAGATAATTACCATTAAGGAGAGGCACATAAAAATTTGTGAATGTACAGTAGTTTTTAATGGAATACATATCATATTTCACTTTGTCTGAACAGTCATCTTCAGGTATACTACAAGATAACCGTTTTGCAGCGCTTTTCGAGAATCCCGATTTCCAAGTAGACGAAGAGAGTGAAGAGTATCGTATGGTGAAACCTCTCATTAGCAAACACCAGAAGAGACTTGATAAAGAAATTGCATCTGCTCAACAAGTTCAAGTTGATAATCAAGTGAGTAATTTTTTGGAAATATTGAGAAATTTTCAAAAAAAAAAATATTGAGAAATTTTCAAAAAGTAAGGTTTTTCTTGAGAGACAAATCAGTCATTCATAATAGGCTCGGTGTCAAAATATGGCCTGGTTTACTGTGAGCTGAGTAATATATTTTAACAGCTGTAACTATTTTGATAGTTTTAGTTTTTATGTAGAGACCTAATTCATCTGTAACCTGATTATGATTTCATTGTGGAATTAACTGTATTTATTAGTGTTCTAGCAGTTTTATTCCCTGTTGGTTTCTTTTAATGGGGAGCCTGTTTGGAAAGAAAATGGTAGGGGCCATGGAGGTGGGGGTTGGGGTGTGTTAAATGTAGTAACTTGAGTATATGATGGTCAATCAAGACAGTGTTACGCAACCTTGGTTTGTGGATAGATATTTTCCTTCTGCGAAGCAAAAGCCAAGAAACTTCCCCCAACCCATGCCCCCCCCCCAAACCCTCAAACCTTTGCAATGCCAATTTTTCTT
Organism: Holothuria scabra; assembly: GCA_037179385.1. Classification (NCBI taxonomy): domain Eukaryota; kingdom Metazoa; phylum Echinodermata; class Holothuroidea; order Aspidochirotida; family Holothuriidae; genus Holothuria; species Holothuria scabra. The sequence goes on from CM074191.1 coordinate 5,745,569, forward strand.
GAGGTCTGATTGTCATTTTGAGCTCTGAATATCATTTTGGGGGCTGAATATCACTTTGAGGGCTGAATGCCATTTTGGAGGCTGAATGTCACTCTGAATCACAGGGAGAGTCTAGGGGAGATATGCATCCCCCTCCCCATATGTGTATGATGCTCTATATTAGCATTGGGTTGGGCAAGGAAAACAATTTTGTGCTTCATAACTGAAAAAAAGGCTATGTGTGCCACTAGATTTGACCAGGTGGCTTCCAGTTGGAGGCATAATACTCTGACAAACTCAACTCCTCCCTTTGGGATATTTTTCCTTTTTTTTTGGGGGGGGGGGTGGATATTTTAGTAGCTTTACAAACAATTTGGTGAAATATTTTGACTGAAACTAAGAAAATTATGTTCAATGTTTTCATTATTTTAATGTTGGATCAATTAGGTGTTTTTATGGCGTTGAAATGAAGGGAGCAAAATCATACTTACCCTTCACTTTGACTGGGAGACACCTCCCTGACCTACCCAGTTAACACCATTACTCATATACTTAAAATGTTTGAAATGCTGTCTCACATGTACAGCTCTTAATTGGGTTTGATAATACTTGAAAAACATATTTTTATGGAAAATTTTTGAATTTCAAGTTCTAAATATTGCCTGCTGAAAGGTCATTTCAAATGAAAACTGTTCCATCCAATGAGAACAACAGATCAACCATTCTCATTGGATGAGCGACTCTTAGGGCAGAATTTACGACCCTGTTTTTCTAATTCACAGAATCCTAAATGTGGTAAGATAGCAAATTAGTTAGTTCAAGCTGTTTTATCATGCACTTGTAGGTATTTCGCACCCAGAGCAATTTTGATAACATCAATTTATCCTTCCAAATCTGTAACTGTGATTTACATAATGAAAAATGAAAACATGTTTTTTTGGTGTGTTCCAGATGTCCTTATTATTTTACTGTGTCATGCCATTTTATTACAAGAATATTTTTCAAGGGGGGGGGAGGGGGTAAATTCTTTCCAATACATTTGTTTTGGGGGGCTTTAGAAAAAGATTTAAAAGAAAAAGAGATAGTTTGGATGTCAAGGGACAGGTATGATTGGAGAATGTGAAACATATTCAAGATCAAATGCATTTCATCTAGATCTGTACATAGAGTCAAGAAAGATTAATGATTAAAGGGACAATATTCTCATCCCAAAGTGATTTAGAGTAGTAGACTGCCCTGTTTCATGAATGGTTGTTTAAAGTCATGCGACAATATTTTTTTCTCCTAAACTGTAAAAGGAACAAGGGGTAACTGCTTGCTTTACCTTGAATATGCAATTTCTAAGTCCAAAAATGTTATGACAGCTACTTTGAAGAGAAATAAGAAAATTATGAGATTCAGCTGTTGTTTCAGAATAAACTTGGGGTGACTACTCTTGCCCTTGAATGGCAGTTGGTCTTCACCCTAGGCAGTTGAAATTCTCCCAACCTTACTTCTAGCCACCAAGCCGCCCCCCCCCCTTCCCGCTAACTGTGCAAACCTCATTCTTATCCATGCTCAATCATAGTGAGCGGATTTGAGAGTTTGGTAGAGTTAGACAAAAAAAGACAACACTTGTCTCCTAAAGTGCACTTTGGATTGGGTGATTACCAAAATTATTTTGAACCACTCTCTCTGTTGATTGGCATTTAAATTTTGAAAATTTAAAAGATGCAGAGTATCTTCCAATGAAGAGTCATTACTAGGTTATTGCATGCAGCTTGCAGCTTGCAGGAAGAGTCATGGTTATAAATGAGTGATGTCTGTGCTGAGCAAGATGTGCCCTTAGGTATAAATTTTGTTTGTACTTTCTCACAGAGAAGCCTCAGACAGTTTGGGGAGAGTTAGAGGTAACTTTTATGGAAAATGTTTTATATTTGATAAAATGTGATCAAATATTTATGTCAGTACATAACATGTATTGAGGTACTGTCACACTAGCTGGTTGCTAGCAATGGCTAAGTACCCTTTTCAGCATCCCCGTGTTAAGGAGGTTTTACATTTTTATCATAAATCTTGTAGCTCTGGACCGTGGTATAATTATGTAGGAGTCAAAATTTGAATTTAATAATCTGATTAGTTGATAACTTATAGTTATTTTGCCTGAAAGTGGTCAAACAGGTGTGCAAAGAAAACGGTCGTTGCAGCCCATTGCTTGTACTACTTTTTCCCATAATGCAATTGTGTGTATTTAGTCTGCTATTGTGTCTTTGGCTTTGTACCTAAATCAAGCATAGGGTAACTGTTAGATGATCTTGACTGGTCTGACCATGATGTTTGCCCAGCCATTGTCTTGTGATGGAGAAGTTCAGTTACAGCTGATTGAGTTTCTAAACAGGATGTTAGCTCTCACTATTTAAAAGATGTGTACTTCAAAAACAGGTTTCAATAAGATAAGAGAGGTTGGTATTGAACAAAGAGAGTGAAAGGCAGTAGGAAAACTATTTTCATTGGAACTGGCATTTGTTTTTATATAAAACTAATCTCCATCTAGCTGGATAATTTTTTGTGCTTTGTACAGTAGTTTCAAAATGCTTTACAGTGATCATATTTTCACTTAGTATAATTATTGAATTTGTTTTAAGGTTAGATAACCATTTCCATTTTGGGGCATAAAATGTACACTATCAAGATATTATAAATCTCTGCTATAAGTATTTGAATCACCATACTACAATAGCTAACCCTACCTGTACTGTATGAAGACCGTATGTCATGATTGGAGAAGTTTGTCTCGTATTCCATTTTTATGCTAGGTACACTACCCTATCACCTAAGGGGTATCTTCTCTTTTCTGTTGTATCATTCAAAATTTAAATGCATAGTTCTACTGCTTCAAGATTACCATTGGTCATATATAAAGGTATTGTATTTCTGCAGCATAGCTGGTCTAGTTAATGTTTCTTTCCACAACATTTTGTGTCCATTTTGTCACCCCCCCCCCCCTTAAGGTGGAAATGGAAGGGAGACCCAGCAGTGATGAAGAGAGCAGTTCAGATGATGACAAGGAATGGCTGACAGAGATGAGAGAACAGAGGAAGAAGATTAAACAAGAGAAGAGGATAAGAGACCTGAAACAGGAGATGGCAGAGGCAACAAGAACCAAGATGTATGAAGTCAACGAAGGAGAAGGGACTAAGGTGGTGCAGAGTCGTGAAATTCAGAAAAGGAATAAGAAATTGTCTAGGTGAGAAAATGATCTAAAAAACTAGTTTTGGACTCATTTTATTTATACAATAGGTTAGTGAATTATCTCATTTGTCTTATACTAATAGAGATAGTAAGATGAGATGTAATATATTTTAGATATTTGGGGGGGAGGGGGTTGGGGGTTGGGGGTTGGGAAGGGACGAAGTACTGTAAGTGGGAATGGTATTTAATTAAAGGTACTGACTGTAAGCGTTTTGTAACTAGGGTTCTTTTTGTTGGGAGCGATCTTTGTTGTCAAGCCCATAAGGGTTTTAAGTTCACTTCCATCCACAATTATTTTGTTATGTTCCTTCTGTCTGTATATTTTCTTGACAATGTGGAAAAACGAACAAATGATTGATACACCAACACTAATGTGTTATAAAGTGTCCACTCTATGAAAAGGTTAAGTTGAAGTAAGGTTTTAAATATGATTCAAGTTTAAGTTTCGTTTCACTTAGAATGGCCTAGCACAACAGGCAAGAAATACTGTGGGCATATTCTGCGACTCTCAACCCATAATTTGAGTCATTTGCCTTATAAGGGTATGAGTGAAATTTATATCATGGTAAAGATACCTCATATATATTTTAAGTATATTTAGATTAAGGAACTTAGTTCAGGCTTTGATTGTATTTTGTATCCTTTTTGTTGCTTCTTCTTTTTCTCTCTCTTTTTTTTTTTATTCCTGTTTCTTCTTCTTTCTCTTTTGACTCATGCATTGCTAAACAAATGAAAAAAAATCCCACCCCTCTATATAGAGCAGCAAAGGCAAACTTTCTACGAGTGTAAGATATTGGTCCCTAGATTTTAACTTAATTTCCCCACATCTAACAGAATTAAGATTACATAATCAAATTAATAACATATAGTAATTCCAAATACTTGTTTCTCATGTAATATGTATAATTTCATATTCTCTCAATTTTTGCATAATTCCCAAAAGTTTCACTTCTGTTGGTTATTTAAGTTTAAAGTCCATAGCAAATTGGTGTCTCATGGTTCATTATTTCTTACCTAGGCAGTAAAAATATTAATATATTGGTACCTCAGTCTCTGCATTGGTGGGGCTGAGATTTTAACCTTGATAAAGCTCAGGTTATAATCTGGTGGGGAAGGATTGAGGTCTGAACCATGGTGGGATTGAAGTCCAAACAAAGTTAGGGTCCGGGTTGACTCACCGTTTGCTTAACCTTCTACCGTTGTGCTCCAATTGGGGCATATTTGCCCACCTTGGGAGTGGGCCGAAAAGCGGACGTAGCACGCCCCGAATCAGCTTCCGACCCTGTGACCTTCAACTATTGTCTCTCTCGTTGTTGTGGCGGAATTTTCGGGTAGCTACTCGCAGTGAAACAGTTAAGATGGATGACAACCGCGCTTTCCGTCTGGGTATAAAAGGACCCAAACAACGGTAAAGGGTTAATGGATTCAAAAAGATTCAGAGCAAAGGAACAGTTTCAAAATATGAGCTTTGACTGAAAGTAAAACATGGCATTGATGCAGATATATATCACTTATAGTATACTGAAGACCTTAGAAGTCCACCTTTATCATACTTTTAAGTCTATAAGATCTTTTCTGTCTCCTGTTGTCTTGAGAATTTTAACCTTTTGCAACCTTCTTTAACCTTCATTAAATTGAATGGCATACTATCACACTTAAACTTAAGAGCTAACATCCATTCACTGATCATCTTTAATCCATATATGAATTTCAAAATGACAAATAAGCACTAATTTTATAAATTTTTAATTTGTAGAAAATCTCTGGGTGACAGGATTTCCTACGAAGATGGAAAGGCTACTTCAAAGGACACTAGCTTGTCATCAAATAGTCACGTTTCTTCCTTCCACTTGAAAACAGTAAGATGCTTCTACATTACATTTAAATTAAAGGGAAATATTTACTTTAAGTTTAAAGGGGCATAGTCATATTGACTTGATATTGATAATTTAGTGAGTTAGCATTGATGGCAATGTTAAGATAGTCAAGTTTCTCTGTTATGTAGAAGAGTTAAATTTAAGTTAAAAAGTGAAAGTTAAAGTAAAAAGGTAAAATATTTAATTTGAAAATATATTTGGTCACAGGTTTTTTAAAACCTAAATAGAGTTGTTACTCATGAAATAGTTTTGGATGTAGGATCTGGGGTTTGTCTAAATTTGACCATTTGTCATTAGCCTGCCTGTGAACAAAACTTTAAAGGTTTGAGAACATTCATGAACCATTGAACTTAATGTACCTCTTTAATATGTGATTTAATGGCAGGCCTTGCATTTAATATTCCTCAGGTGTTCTACCAATCACACTCCTCAGAAAGTTAAAGGGTGTGGTTGGTTCACTGTTTTATTAAAGTTAATTAGATTTATTCAAGTTCCAAATATTCATCTAAGTGTGCAAAAAATCACACTCCTCATAATGATTTTAGGTGAGTGGTGGTGTGCGATTGCACTCAAATTGGTTGTCATTGTTATAAGTGCACCTAGAACAGAAATTAAGTGAAACCTAGCTAATGGTCATTGCTTAAAGACCCAGTTCTCTTACCCCAAACAGTACCAATTCTCCTAACCTTCTTACTGAAGCCCCTCCCACAATTGTCTGAAATTCATCCTCATCCAGATACAATCTCAGTTTATTGCTTCACGGTGAGTGTAGAAAAACTTAATTTATATAATCAAAACACTCTCAGTACCGTTCATGCTGTGTAATATAAACTTTGGTACTCTGCATTGTTTGAATTAGCTGTCAATCAAAGAGCTGAGCCAATTGAGAATTTCGGTACCCCCATACCAAAATTGTAGTTTGGGGTGAGAGGTTTGGCCCTTTAATGTCTAGAATTTAGGGAAATGGGAATGTGATTGTAATAATTGTGTGTAAAATTGATAAAGCATGTTCTTTCAAAGTAATGTGTGACAAAATCTCTTGAATAGATGGAGGAAAAAAAAAGTATGCAATCGCATGCCAGGAAACTAAACCCAAGCAATAGATCTAGCCTCTCAAAGCAGTGTGCATAAGACGAGAAACAGTATTATCACAGTTTCATCATTTGAAATTCTGAAAGCTTTTGGAAAACAAATTATTGCCTAGCACCAATGTTGGAAGTTCTGTCTGTAAGAAACATATTTCCTGATGAGGGATTAGGTACTGCATTATTTTGAAAACAGTATCCTTCTTTGTTGTTAAAATTTAGTTTTAAAATGTGTGTTTTTTTCTGTGTATTAACAAATATAATATTTCCCTCATTGCATCCTATGTACAAATAAGTGCTCTATGAGTGGGTACATAACGTCTTAATTCAGTTTTCAAAATTTGTGACCAGGCACTTTTTCAAATTATGCACAACACTGCTTCAAGTCAGGACACCACAAAATTCAATATTTTAACTTGTTTCCTTACTATTGGATATGAAAGTTGGCTAATCATGCTGATTGTAAGCATTTTCATATTGTAGTATCCTAAAACACTTTTATTAAGTTATTGATAACAATGCCATGAGCCCCTTTAAAAGAGATTCTGAAAGGAAATTGAGGGAAATGGGGAAACCAGAATCCCATAGTAATGACATTAAAATTGCTCCATTTTGGCATATGGGGGTAATTTTTTGTGGAGGGGGCAAGAGCATTTTTGCCCAAAAAATTTCACTGTTTATCATGTTTTGCCCGATTAGACCAACTGCTTTTGCCCGAATTGGGAAGGTGAGTCTCCCCCCTCCCCCGAACCCCTGCTTTGTATGCCTATGCATTTTGGAATGAATTGCAAGCAAATTTTGTTCATAATCTTTTGTGTATTTCCCAAAAAATGGCTACGGTACTACCCTATTTTGAAAAAAATCAGTCTCTCTGTAGATATTGTTTTTAAAGTGAATTTTACTTTGAAACAAATGTAATATTTCCCTGTAATACATTCCCTTTTATTTGACTCCAAGGTGATTCAAGGAAGAGATATATCTGTAGAAACAATCTTTTCATTGCAGGTATTTTTTTAAGCAATATCGAGGCTAACGATATGAATACATACATATGCTTTATTCAGCAGATAATACCGCAATGATTTGTGCAGTCTTTAAAAGCCTCCAGAGTACTCACTTTAGTCACTTCATATATTCTCAAGGCAAGGAAAACACTTGATATTTCTTCAAACTTGACATGTTATCAACTAAAGTGCTCTAAAGATCAACAGGGGTGTAGATAGACTTCTTTTTTTCTGAAGATGGATATTCTTCATCAAGTCTCATGAGATACAGTACTTGAAAATGATAATTTTTTGTTTTGAGAAGTCTTTTGAAAGGTTTTTGAGAAAACAGTATTATAACAGCATGAAACTATCATGAATATGTATACTATACTGCAGCTTTAAATCAGGATTTTGGTGGAATAACATTAAAAGTGCTTCATTTTGGAATAAATTACAACCAAATTTTGTTTATAAGCATTTGAAAAGAAATCAAAGATCAAAAATGTAGGACTCCATAATTTTTGATGGATAACATGAATGTGTAGGAGTGAAACCTTTTCATCTTGTGGGAACCATCCTTGAGTTTTGGAAATTTTCAAGTGTTTTCATGAAATTAAGGAGTGTGATAGGTGTGCTGTTTTGTCAAACTTTGATAAACTTACCTTACATCCCGTTCTTTATGTGGGTGTGCAAGGAAGTGCACTCCTCAATGTGATTTTAGGTGAGTGATGATTTGTGGTGAGTGATGATTTGAGGTGAGTGATGATTTGAGGTGAGTGATGGTTTGAGGTGAGTGATGATTTGAGGTGAGTGATGATTTGAGGTGAGTGATGATTTGAGGTGAGTGATGATTTGAGGTGAGTGATGATTTGAGGTGAGTGATGGTGTGCAATTGCAGTCACACACTGCAGACTATAAGGGAATACTGCTTGAGATTTCCATATATTTCTGCTAATAGTACAGAGAATGGTCCCAGTAATATTAGGGTAATACTGTTGTCAAAGTCAGTATTGTGAGGAATATTTTAAAGGCGAATATTAAATTGCTTCATTTGTGCAAATGAATATACTCTATCAGTCAGTTTTGACCTCTGGGCTATATATCAGGATATTGCACGGACGCCCTGTATATGTTGGTTTAGTAAGATGGTGTTTTACAGCTCAGTTTCCAACCTATAGGTTCAAGTTGAGCCTGCCACAGTCTTTTATCCAGTTGTGACTCACTAGCTTGTTTTTATTACTCCATTGCTTATTTGGAGCATCAAGCACAATGGGAGTAGGTTCCATTTTTAGACATCCTGTATATGGACAGAGCATACTGCACAGTAGACTGTTGCTACCATAATGTGTGAACATTAAGTGAAGCGAGGAGGCTGTCTACTATGGCTTTGTGTGTGAAAGTTTGAACTCATTCAAATTGTTGAAAGCAACAGGTTTTGCAAGAAAGTTGAAATATTTCGAAATAATTCAGAGTAAGACCAAATCAAAACACTATTTCAGGAATATGATATTGTTACTTTTGTTTAAAATATTACAGAGTTGTGGTCAAATCATGCAAGTTATAGCTTTACAGTGGCGACCTTTTTCCCCAGGCAGTGCTCTGTCCATGTATGTAGATAGTCCATGGGATATTGAAGGACCATTTCAGTTTGCTGAGGCAATCTACAGCCTCCTGACAAAAAAATCTCTCTGACCCCTTATTGCTCTCAGTTATTAAAGGGCACAATGTACTGTTATACTTTACAGAATGAAAAGAACCAGAAACAGAGGGAAGTGGATCGTCTTCATCACCAAGAGAGGAAAAAACTGAGACGATCAGCAGGCGCATTGTCCAAGAAAAAGTTCAAACCTTGACAAGAAAAGCTGAAACTGGACTTGAGAAGAAAAGAAAACTAATTGCTGAAGTTGATGTACTCCAAGATGTGGAGACGAGATCCAAAGAAAAATATGGGAGCGGATCGTCAGCCTATGGCTCATATAGCCATAGTGTTCTTTGATGGGTGAGAGAATATATCGATCAGGAAGCACATCAGTGGTCGGTCATTATATCGATCTGATATCTCATTTGCATTTGACAAATTGTGTCAAAGGTCACGTGGCAGAATGATATGAGTCCATGCATGTGAGATGGGCATATTTTGTTCATGGAATATAGTTATACTTAAAAAGGTGAGAGTGAAAATCACAGAATGAGACCCTGGGGGGACTTTAATTTTAAGTCTCACAATGAACTGTAGTTGAGAAGCTGAGGCATAATTTACCAAACTTACTTGGATTGGTAGTTTCCCAAATTGCCTGCAATTCCATAGGCAAAGTATGCTTCATACAGAGAGCACCCTCTCCTATCCCATAAGACTCCTATCATGATCGGGTCGGTATTGTATAATGGAATGAGGCAGTTTAGAGCTAGAGTTAATGATATTATAATAGAATTATAGTATGATGTCAAAAGGTCAAAAAGGTCAAAACATGTGCGTATATGCACAATTCCAACTGTGTGCTTTTGAAACTCATTCTGAGAATGTTAGTGAACATGAAACTTAACAGATGTTACCCTCATACATAAGACAATAGACTAATTAAAGAATGAAGTGAATTGGTTCTGTTTGAAGGTTTCAGTGAAAACTGGAGCAGTAACTCCTTGACTGATTGTCTCACATATACCCCTAAAATGATTTCTTCTGAGCATGTACACTTAGGACTCGGCACTGGCTTATTGTATCAGGTCAGGTCAGGCTGCCAACAGAATAGAGATGGCAGCATGACTTTTTTTTATTAAAATTGCAAAATTTCATTTTCAATATATAAATTTTTAATATTTACATTACCTTTGATGCCAATAGATTCCAATATAGGTGTATAAAAATTCGTTTAATGCTAATCTGCAATAACAGTGCCATGATTATGACTGGATGAAAAAGATTTTACTCAATGGAGAGCAAAAGTTTCGAATTTTAATATTATTTAAATAAGCTACCCAATTCACTGGAGGTATAATGGGCCTTACAAGTTTAAAGCACCTGCCAAGATTCTATGACTTTACACAATATTTTCTTCCAGTTTAACTGCAGTCAGCCTTCTAACTTGTAGGAGGTTTTCCTTTTTTCTCAAAGTCTCTTGATTAAGAAGCAAAATGTGTGTCATTCTCTGTGAGTCAGACATGCTCAAGTATGCCATCTGTTGCTTTATTCTTTGTCTACATTAAGTGAAAAGCTAGGCAGTAGTAACCCCAACCCTGTTTTTCAATCATCAGCCGTACATTACGTAAAGTTTTTTAGAAATATAACCAATGCAATGATACAGTAAGATGTCCTGACAAAAAATCTGTTGAAATTATGTATCTTTTACCTTTGTCAAGATGTACTTCTTCAACATGTGATATTCATGAGATTGCTCATTTCTACAGGTATGCTAAAAATTGTTATGGTGAGGGGTTGCTCAAGGTGTATTTTTTTTTTCAATCCTTTACAATTTTATCATAATTAACAGTTAATTTTTAGGCTGGCTTTTAGTGTGACTTTATCAAAGTAGGAAATAGGTACTTAAAAATAATTCCACATGGCATATGAGGCCATTTTTACTGCGGTTGGAATAAATGGTAATCAATAGAAAGCTTTGGCACTCCCCATTGGTGCCTCATTCCTCATCCCAAATTTGCATGTGTTTATTCATGAAAATAATTGTAAAAACAGTTGATTTTCTTAAAAGTGGTCAATATTTGATGCATTTTTATTGTGGTTTTATTGATTTTCAAATTTCAAATCAAAGAGGGAGGTGTAGACCCTTTAATCTATCCCTATTTGTTGCTAATTTCCTGTCCAGGCTAGTTTAGATGAAGTTTTACTAGACAATTTCTAACCAATTAGTTCACGTCAAGCCGCCCACTGCCTTTTTTGGCAGTTGGGGCTCACTGGCTTGTTTTCCTTACTCCATTGCTTATGCTGAGCATCAAACACAATGACAGTAGGTTACGTCTTTTTAAATGTATGAAGACATGCATGTCAGCCGTTTTCTAACTTGGTGACGTTATATAGCACATTTGTGTTGATGTGTCATTACACCCCATCTACTGAACTAACTAACTGACATGCCAGCAAAGTGCCCTGAATTTACTTGACAAGAAAAGAGTAAAGTTTCCCAAGGAAAATTCTGTATGAGTTACATTAATTGTTTTTATTGTCCTCAAGGTTATATATACCCCTTCTAAGTTAGCATGTTTCTGGCATTGGTAGTGGCCTATGCAAAAACTATGATGTGGATTTCCGCATAGTGTTGTTATTTCTTTTGTTACCCCTGTTTAATCTCCTAATTCCTCATCAGATAGGTTATAGTTGTGTATGATACTGATGTTTTTTAGGATAAAATTGTAACTTCAAAAAAAAAAAAACCCTTACGATATAACGTTACAACTGTCCTTGAAATGAAGATTGTAGAACTCAAGGATAACATTAGTCATATGCATCCTGTCCCTCTCACTTTTGCCATCACATTATCTGCATATTTAACTCATGTTTATGCATCATTAAGTTTATATCAGGAATTACCCTGAAAAAGTGTCATTTTTGATGGATTGTGATGGGACTTAAGACTATTTTCTAGGTTTTCAACATTCATTACATCATACACCCAATTTTGTTATGTCCATGTTACCAGATCTTTTAAGTCCAGGGGGGCAATGCAAAAAACACCTAAGATAGCGGTTTTTCTCTGTATCCTTAGACTTTTCCCTCATGTCGTGCTCCAAACCTCCCCCATGACACCAACCTCCCCCCGTAACACAATCCTGGCTGCCCGCCTGATGTAAACTATCTTAATCTTGACTCATGCAGGCATGAAATCCTTTACTTCACTAGTTGCTTACCTTTACCAAGTCTGTAAATGTCATTGCCTTTGTCCTCCCAGTCACGGCAAGTTCAACAGCACTAACACTGTAGTCGGCGCATTTGCCCCTTAATGTATTGATTCATACATGGATTATCAGACGAGACAGTTGAATTAATAGTTGTGTAATTACCTCCAACAAAAGCAATTAAGATTGAAATACATCAGAAAATTGCAACAAAAGCAAAACGAGATAATGCAATTAAAGAAAGCCTTGAAGTGTTATTTGAGGTGATTTATATTAAAGGTTTGAATCCTTTGTTCATGAATGGTGATATTTTAAATATTTTGACAGAGAAATAAACAACCAGAATCCAAAATAATCAAAAAATGAGTCATTTTACTTGTCAGTTTTAAAATATTCATCAATCAATTTAGGTTCATGTAATTGTTAGTTTAATATGATTTATACAATGAGACAAAGGTGTTTCATTTTATTACAACTTTTGGTGTGACTGTCATTAGTCATAGCACAACGAGGGTCATAGTTCCCCCATTGCATAATAATTAAGTTGTATCTGACAAAGTTTAAGTGAGACACATGATATTATGGACTCCAATACACAGAAGCTGATTAGCATTCACAATGTTAAAGTATGATATTATTACAAAATGTTGTTTGGTGAGAAAACAGTTTGTAATAAAGAAACCTTGAAGACAAAGGAATGATGTAATTTTTTGTCCGTGCTTGTGAATAAGGAAAGCCTGCTGAAGCAATCACAGTTTTAAATTACAACCAGGCATGAAAGTTTTGAGGTTGGGGCTTGGCAAATTGGGTCGATAGTCTGCGAAACATTTTTTCTATTTATAATTAATTCCTACCATTTACCAGATTAGATATTCTCAGGTTCAAGCACTACTGTCCTTCTTGGGCACATTTTTGTATAACTTGGTAAGCTACTAATACAGCAGTGCTTATGCTACACAACAAAGATTTTAGACCATGCACAAAGGAAATCTTATTTTACTCGCCCCCTTGTTTGTTTTATTTGAGGGTAGGGGGTTTGGAGGGGGAATTATTTTTTTGGGGGGGGGGGTGGGAAGGGGAGGGGAGGAGATTGGGTTTAAACCCTAATATGCTGTGTAACCACCATTAGTATTTAAAAGTGTATGTATAGTGTTGTCCAGCTAATGGCCAGCAGGTCAAGGTCTGGCCTGCTGCAAGGTTGCCCCTGGTCTATCAAGAAGTGATCTACCAGTATAATAATGCCACATTTTTCCATAAGCAGATTCAAAGACTACAATTTCAAACTATGCCCTCTGCAACGAGATGTTTTCAAACCTTTCCAATCTTCTATGCATAGTCTACATTAAAAATAATTTAATTAGTTTCTGTCTGTGTGTTCTTGTAAAAATACACAAACAGTCAGATTCTCCCTCATTACAATCATGCACTTGTTCACAGTTTGTATGTGTAGATAACATGGACGAACATGTATGTCAAGTTCCTCTTTGCCGGTTCTGTGTTTTCCCAGATGCAATTATTGCAAAATTGAAAAAAAAAAGAAAAAACAAACAACCCCCCCCCCCCCCAAAAAAAAAAAAAATCCTACAGCAAGGACCCTGCATCCATTGTAACCATTACATGTAGCCCACCACTGCAAAAAGTTGGACTACCTTGTAATAAAGTTTCATACTAGAATTTAGTGAGGGCTATGTCAGTGTTCCTTTAAGAGATATTTGTACGTGTATCATTCATGATTTAGATGCTTGACATAGGCCTACACAAGATTTCATTTGCCAGAAGGAAAGTTTTCTTTCATCCAGATGTGGTAAGCTGCATTTCTTGGCTGCAGCCATGTCATCTCAATGCTGGGGCCCAGCCATAAGCAGATATGAGAAGAATTATTGAAGAGTAAACTTTTGATCTTTATTTTAACAATAAGAACATTTAAAGCAGTAATTGACTCATCCCAAATATTCTAATTCCCCAGACCTACTTTAAAGCCCCTCTCGCAACTGTCTAAAGTCATCATCATCCTGATATATATTTAGTCTTTTGCTTCAGAGTGAGTATAGACAAGACCTCAATGTGTTATCCAAACACTCTCAGTTCAGTAAACTTGCTCTGTAATATGAGCTACAGCACTCAGCATTTTGTGAACAAGCTGTCAATCAAAGAGCTGTACCAATTGAGACTTTCTGTAAAATAATACAAAATTATAGTTTGGGGTGACAGTTGATTGCCTTTAAATGAAACTTCATTGCGATGAAAAAAGACAGTGCAACACATGTTTAAAGTAGGTGGCATAATTGTATTACTGTACCTGACCTGACAATTTCAGAAAAAGAAACATCTTTCATACATAAAGCAAAACTGCTGCTATCAACACAATGTATCATTATTGTCGTAACTGTACAAACTGTTACAAGATTTGTATGACCCCTCTGTATGTCTAGTTGTAAAAATATTTATAAGAAGACTGGATACACACTAGCATCTTAAAGCAAATTTGTGTGAATATCCAACAAAAACAGGAAATGTAACATGCTAAATACAAACATATAGCAAAGACATAATAGCAACAAGAAAAATTCTTTATAAGCTTTTACACACTATTTTCATATTCTATATCTGGTTGGTATAAATAAATCCTCCACTTTGGCACATTTTTTTTTTTATCTCTGTTGGATTTATTCCACCATGCAAATCAGACCATAAGTTTATAGTATCACTAAATACCCAGCATACTGACATGACTTGCCAGTACAGTCAGTCCTGCCATGACCTTGTAAAGAAATGGAAGTATACATTGAGGTCAGTGTTAGTATTAAACAAGGGGTAGGGGGGGGGGGTGAAAAGTTGGCCCCTGCCCCCCAATAATCCAGGCAGACTTAAAAACAATAACAGGCGGAAGAAACAAAAAACACTGTGGTATAAAGTTGACTTGAAGTCACTTTGAGGATTCAAGAAATATCATATTGTGAACTAATACTACATTTATAATGTACTATCTACCAGTTTTTTGTATGTTCGTGTCAATGTGAGTGTGTATGCATGTTTGTTTGTACGGGTATACATGTGTGCTCGCATTCCTCGAGTTGGACTGTTTAAAGGCAAGTCTGGTCCGGGAAGCAATCCAGGGTTCTGACAGTTGGAAAATATTTTTCCCCCCCACAGCATTCGCAAACCTGATCCACACCCCTGGTTTATAAAAGTTAGGTTTTACCAGGGAGTTGTTATAACCCTGACCTTATATAGGCTCACTGGAATACAGAAACATCATAAACAAAGATTTCAGAACAGTCCCCAATTTGCACACTCATGAAGATTGCTTTGCTGCATAATGCTGAATAACCTTAAATATATCTATCTTAAATGTTGCTAGAGAGTGGACTATTTGTTAAAAACCATAACTTACAAGCTCAACTTTTAATAATTAATAATAAATAGACACTGCACTCTAGGAATATTCTTAACTTCTGACCAGTTTCATTAATATTAAAAAATGTTTTTCTGCATAACTATATGAGATACAGAATATAGCCTGTGGCATTTATGCAAATATCAGACAGATTAAATCTTGCAAAATGCTTTCTGATCAAAATCGTAGTGTTTTCAATATTTCTTTGCATAACCACATGAGCGAAGTTAAGTATCAAGAAAATTCACCGTCAGTTTGTACAAAAGTACTTCAAGGCTCTCCTAAAGATTATTAGACCTTAGTAATTCCCTTTGACACAGGGCAGATATTATACCACTTTTATTTTGTACCTGGGGACACTATTTCAAAACAAATATTTCTTAGTATAAGCACAGGCACACAATCTGCACCATATTTCCAACAAAAGAAATAGAAGCAAATCATCTCATCCATAAACAGGGTTGTCACCAGATCATTTTGAGACCCAGGTAATTTGTGGTCACTGTCCTGAGGGAACAGTCTAAGGGGAGTCACTGTCCCACCTCCCCTTGGAGAAATTTTTGCAGATTGGAGAGTGCTTACAAAAAGTAAGGAATTATTACCCATTCCTAAAGAAATCTAAGAATTTTAATCAGGGTAAGAAATCTGTGCTGACTGGTGATGCTGATATTGATGGCAAGTACTGGGTGGAGATTTTGTGAGCCAGGTAGCACCACCCTGTGCTGCCCGGCATGGTGACAACCCTGTCCATAAATTAGCATGGCTATGACAATATTTGCCAACTTAATTATGTGATGCATTTTTTTGGGGGGGGAGGGAGCAGGGGGAATCCCTCCTTGCAATAATTCTAACATGAACTCTTCAAACCAGGACAACTACCCCATCAAGGATGTAAAGATTTTGCTTTCTATTGTCAATGCTGGGGTGGGGGAGGGAAGGTTAGGGATGGGTATTTTGTTGGATGTAATCTTTCTATTCTTTTCATCTTTCTTCTTTGTTTTTGATCACTTGTCTTTTCTACAGTAAAAACAATTTGTTTCTTTGTTGTTTTCTCTCTTCTTGTTTATAGGAAGTGCACGTCTCTCACACCCTAGAGTTTTAATTCTTTGCACTTTTTTTTCCCTATATCAATTCCCATTTCTGAGTTTCCTCCTTTTTATAATAGACATATTAAACGAAACACCAATATACAAAACAAGGAGCATAAACTCCTACATTCCTTCACAAGATTTTATGCAAGGGGCCACATCATATTTTCATGGCAATGTATTTTATGGAAAAAAAGAAGTTTTGTTGAATGCAAAAGTATTTTTCCCATGCATTTGACACTGTAAACAAAATAATTGAATAGTGCAAACTTTGCAACAGAAATTTGATCTTATTTCAATTGTATGTAATAGTGGACAAAGTCTTTGTAGGATTTTACTGCTGCAATGTGGCCTTTCTTCAGCCAGGACAAGTAATACCCAAACTGGGATGAGACAGCACACAGCAAATCAGGATGGTCCCTGCATGACCAGGACACTTGGAACATTTGCCCTTCCAATACTGATGCTATGAAGTGATGTTGCTGAAGTACAATAGATTCTTTACAATAATATTCTTTGTTGGATCTGATTGAGCAATCTTTCAGCCACTCTTCTTCCCCCCAAGTCTTGTTCAAAGTTTGTAAGTTGCTTTAAACTAATATGGGGAACATCACTTCCACTTCCAAAGTTTCCCTCAATTGTGCCCTCAATCAAAAGTTCAACTGACAGTGACTGAACCTATCTCTCTTTTCTAGAAAGTTTTTTGTGTGACTTGGGATATCAAATCCTAAGATCAAATTTGCCTAAAGAGGCAACAAACATCTGCAGGTAAAAGTCAAACAGTGTCCCACTTAATAAGTAGCATATGTATATACATATATATCTCTTTGACTTGTGATATATTTTTAACAACTGACGATTTTTATCACCCAACAAATAAAAAACATGGCTTTTAAAAGTGTTCCACAAAAGCTGTTTTGTCATGTTTTGATATTCTGTAATTTCTCTGAGTTTTTCCTGCTCTAAAGCCTGTGCTGCCTTTATCTACATTTACAGGAAACAAGCAAAAGCATGAGGATGTATGTTTCAATATTTCTCATCCAGCAATAAGTCATACCTTAAACAACAAATGCAAGCAGGAAATATTTCTGAAATTTTACACCATCAGCTCAGGCTTTTGCTTTGTGATTTATCCATAATTCATTCTGAAAATGTAAAGGACATGTTAATGTTGAGATACCTGGATACTTATGACCTTTTCATGTTTGTGACAAATAGTCATTAAGATTACCATGGTGATACTATTCAGATCATTGAAGTGTTCACTGACTGCACACCTGCATGGATTGCTCTTGAAATGCTAAATGAAAGATTACATCTAAGCATGGTTTAAGTTATGCATTATTCCGTCCTTGCCTTGGAAATGAAATCCACAATGTTATCACCACATGCATACATTTCCTTAAAATGAAAATTATCATAGGGAGAAAGGAATCTGAAGTGTTATTCAGTATTCCTAACAGGTTTCCAAAGAATAACTTTAAACCCTCTTTTAACTTGTTTTATTCAAATCATGAATTAAGCTCTACAACCCAATATGTGCGTCAAAGTAGACGTTTTTAATGTTATGCAGGCCTTAATAATAAGTTTTAGAATTTCAAGTAATTGCTACAAAGTTTTACTACCTTTAACAGCTTCATAAATGTTATTAACACATTACACCCCTAACAGGGATTTGCAGTGAGTGATGGTATCAGATTACACTATAGCTAGCACACCTTAAATTCAATTAGGAATGTGTAACAAAAGGTTGTTATACAGTAGTTGCTTTGATCACTTACGCCTTCTCTCAGCAACTTTTTTGACATAATTAAATCATGAAGGACCCAACTCCACACAAAAAGTAACAACCCATCCTCCAAAAAATAAGCCTAAAGAAGATCAAATTATGCCAGGTGGGAGAAAAAATGATACTTTTTGCAGGTAGGGGATGGGGTGATAAGGCAACCAATAATTCTACTAAAAGACCCTATTTCTCCTTTAATAATATCAAAGAACACCATGTAGAAATTATACCTGTACCCATCAGATGCCCACGGTCTAGGCAGTAAGTCCCTGGGTACAACATCTGTATTAATTAAAGTGTACCTCACGTCAAAAAATTCAAAAATATATATTTAAGAAAATAAAATATGAATTCTAACAGTACAACTCCCATCTTCATATGACGTTCCTGACCTGAGATATAAAATGTTGAAGTTTATTCACTTAAAACAAATTGGTCTATAGTGCAATAATTTGTGACTTTCTTTTTGTACAACTCACATTAAATGCTTTTTTCCCTTTAAAATTAAAAATGTGTTTATGACCTTGAACACCTCTTGTTTGCTTGTATAGCATGTTGCACAAGGAGAGCTTAATTAATTACACCACCTCATAAGAGTAAGAGTGCTATCACAAGGTGCAGTAACGTTCAGAAAAACAAAAAATACAAAGAAGTCAAAGATTGTAATTTGAGTAGTACAAGAATGTCATCACAAATTATTGTGCAATGAAACATTTTAATTTGAGTGAATAAACTTCAACATTTAATATCCCACCTCAGGAATGTCCTATGAAGATGAAAGTTGGACTGTAATTAGAATCTATTTTTCATGGTCTTTAATATATATTTTTGAATTTTTTGACTTTAGGTACACTTTAATTAAGGCATTCATTCGTCACCCTGAACTGCAATTTTACACTTTAAGGGAGCACCCTGTATCATATAATGATAAAAGTTTGGTGTTTAATAGCCTAAGTAAAGTGAAGTGTAGTATAGGCACTGTGGTTGGCAATAAAATAGTCTGGTGTTTCACTGTGAATCTTTAGAGGGGGAAATAAAGTCACCCTGTTTGGCCTGATATCTACACCCAAACCCTAATCCACAGAAATTCTCAAGTGGTACAGCTCTTTGACTGACAGGAAGTGCACAGAACCAAAAATCTTATTCCACAGCATGTACTGTATACTAAGAGTGTTTTGACTACACTTTTGGGTCTTGTACACTCACCCTGAAGGAATAAAATGAGATTGTGTCTGGATGAGGATGAATTTCAGACAATTGTGGGACGGACTATGCTGAGAAGTTTAGGAGAATTGGAACTGTTTGGCGTGAGAGCATTAGCTGGCCTTTAAGCTAAGCTGAAGCTAATGAGTAAAAACAGTTGTTGCAAACTAACTTTGAAACAACAGATAATTTTTGCTTATCTCCTCTTCCTTCTCTTTCAGATATGTTGTATTTTGGGATTTAAATATCCAAGATGCATCCAAGGTAAAGCAATGTCTTACTTGTAATAAATTTCACAATTTGGGGGGGTTAAAACTCCCTCTGTGACCCAACCTTGCAATGCAAAAAAACACCTAAAATAGCGTGTTTTTTTTTCTCTCTCTGTCCTTAGACTTTTCCCTCATGTCCTTCCCCCAACCCCATGACACCAAATACCCCCCCCCCCATGACACAATCCTGGCTACGTGCCTGCTCAAGAGCCATTCAAAAAGCTTGGTAGATAGTACAAAACAAATTCAAAGTGGTAAAACTGCATTTCCCCTTGAATGCATATGGAAAGCTCACCAGTATGGTCTGAATCCAGTTGGCTGACAAGAGTAATTACATTTCACCATCAGGCTTGGCAGTCTGGACTTTATGTTCCATAAACCAGCTTGCATTGTGGCAACCAAATTTGCAGGTGTTTGCACAAACTTGTTTGTAAAAGTTTCATGGGCTCAGCTAGTAAAACCATGATCAAGGACATACATAATTACATGTCAGAGAAATTGCACTAGATATCAGGCTGCTCTGGCCCTTTTGGCAATGAAAACTGTAACATTTGACAGGCTATTTAATTTCAGCAATAGATGAAATCTAGGTGTGACATACACTTATCATTCACAATAAATCTAAAAGGATGGCATAAGTCACACTAAATCCAGATTAGATTCTGAAGACAGCTAGGGAACTAGCTGTTTATACAATCAGGGTTTTTGTTTGTGAATAACCAATTACAGGGCCTGACTGCCAGCATAGGGGAGGCATCTAATGGAGGGGAGTGTCCCTGACAGAGGGGGAGAGGTGACCCCTTCCCTTAGGGAAATTTCTGAATGTTTAAGTATCCACAAATGCAATCTGGGTTAACATTTAGTACCAACTGAGGAAATTCCATTGCAATTTTTTCAGATTTTAATTGGAGGGCATAGCCCACTGTGACTCCCTCCAATCCATGCCAATGATTTGGATTTGATGCTGCGCTTGAGAAAAAGAGCCATGCTTTAACTGAAGTGGAGTGATAAGTAGTGTTTTTATTGCCTCATGACTGTTAATTGAATTGACTGACATCTAAATCCACATGCACATCCACATTTGGGTGAGGGCAGTAGATCAAGCTAAATGAACAGAATGAGCAAGCGTAAAAGGTCACCACGCAATGTTTACAAGTACAGTAGTCCTACCATTTCATTGTGCAATGTACACACTGGTATCAAACAAACACTGAAGACCAGCTAGTGCATGGGTCACTTGACCTGCTGATCACATTTCAAACTTTGATTCAGGGAAGTCAGTTTGATCTACCCTGGGGGATCAATCAAAATCATGCATCTGATCTTAATTTCACGTGGAGTATGATCTTCTGCAGTATCATCCTATTCCACCATTCTCACTAAATGTGAATGCATGGCCATCTGCTTAATAATTTCACATCAACATCAACTGTAATCCTCTCAACACCAGAAGGGGCTGCAGTTGACCCTTGATCTCCCTCCAGTAACATGTCTAGATTTTACCCATCAGAGTTAGGTAGGCCTCCAAAAACCTGCTCTTTGCCTGCTAGGATGGGTTTTCCATTTCGATAGTTTTCTAAACAATTCACTCACTATATCTTAAGAAAACTGCAATTATGCACCTGAGCTGCCTCTTTGTTTGCCTATTACAAAATTAATGGTTTAGATGTCAAGTTGTAATGCACCTATAGTCTGTACATAGTGAAGAGCTTGATAAATAAAACTCTTTGAGTTCAGTGAGCTTGGTGTATTTGTAAGAGGTGTTTGCAAAGGAGACAGCAGAGATTAAGTAACAGTGAGACAAAGACAAAAAGAGCTAAAACTTGCTACCTATATACAGCATGGCTAGTTGTTAGTTATGACTCCTCTAGTGGACTAATGGGGGTTAAAACAACATAAATCAAGCCATGAAATCAAAATCCATGATGTACAATACACATTTATTCATTTAGGGTCATACATGTATGTAGGCTCCTTCATATACTGTACAACAGTTCCAAGTCCATGCATGGTTTAAGTTTGGCAAACATTTCAGATACCAAAGTTATCCATTGCTGATTGCTTACCTACTGCACATCCAACTTCAAGTTGCCCATCACCCTCACCCCCCCCCCTCCCCCACCAAAAAAAAAAAAAACACATCTTTATTTTGAGTAACCTTTCTCAGTCATAAGGGTCATGCATCCAAAAAATGTGGACAGAAGTCTAGTACAACTTTGACTCCTATAACTGTCCCTGCCACCTGGAAACTGGTAAATCTGGAATGTTTCAACATTTTCTCAGTTTGCATGATTGCTCCTACCTCTGTACAAAGAAATGCTGAACAAGGAAAAATTTGATAATATCAATATATTTCCAGTGTAATGTAGGCTACAATCTGCAGCCAAAACAAATGAAACAAATAGTAAAAGCGTTTTCAACTATCATTTTCAGAAGCCCTTCTCCTCTTCAAAACAATCTTGAACGGGGAAATCTGACTAATAGTCCTGAGTGTGACAACATAAAAATGTGAGAAATGAGTTTGCTACATGTAATTTAGACCAAATTAAAATGCACTGAAGCCATGTTCATTACCTGTATGGAATGGTATTGGTAATAAAAACATGTTCATTAGAAACCTTGCAATTGCTTCCCAACTGTTTACTCCAATTGTCTTGCATTGTTACATTACAGGTAAAAGAATATTTCTTCATTCTATAGCTCGTTTTAATACTTCTACCAATTGATATTATCGTAAGCTCATTTGTTTATCTTTGCGCAATTTAATTTTCTCATCAATTTATTTACTTTATTTTGATATTAATATTTTATTTTGATTTTTTTGTCATGGTTTTGAACAAGATCCATATGTTACATTAAGCAGTACAGTATAACTTGCAAGCCTACCTGTCTTGCAAGTAGTATAAGGTATACAGATAATCAGAAGTTGGGGGCACTTCCGTGATAAAACTGTACCATTCTTGCAGGTTAGATAATAATTAAACTCTCTTAATGCTTAAAAATGGCTAAATTATTAATTTAAGTCAGCTGTTAATTATATTATATTGTTTAAAGTAAACCTAAAAAAATTTCATTAACTATATGGATGGAGTATTTTGCACTGGAAGAAATGGGAAGGAAATATTTTTATAGACTAATAAATATGTATTTTTTCTATTTTGCTAATTTATTTCCTTTAATGTCTGCAGGTACTAATTACAAACAACCACACAGCATTAAGTAACACAGATGTACAGTATTTTTCCTCAAGTTTCATCAATTTCACGTCTGCATACACTTCATGTGTCAATGAGTCTATGGTCCCATATATGTAACTTTCATACCACCCTCCCTCACGTTATGGAATGAATTTCCACTCCTCTCCCTCTAATTCCCCTCCCCTCCCCATAAGTCAAAGCAATCAGCCTTCTTCCCTTCTACAACTGACTTAGTAAAAACATGATAAATAGAAATTTCAGTCACTTTTCCACATGTTCAAAGATAAATAATAGGTAGCATGCATGAATATAATCTAACAAAACTGAAACTATCTATGTTTCAAAATAATTTTTTATTTTTTATTCTTACACATTTTATAACAATGCCTAGAATGGACATTACGACCTCAATAGCACATCATCATGCCCAATTGCAGCACTCTTTAAACACTTCATTGCTACACTAGTAAACAAAACAAAAGGATGATCTACTCACTAAAGACTTCCACTTAAGTACTTGACCCCACCAGTGGCAAAGTAAGAGATTTTGGTCAGAGGGGGCAAGAATGGCATGAAGGGGTGCATTAAAGCAGGATGTAAGAAACCTTAAAAGGGCCCTGGTAGGAAACTTTGCTCCCCCCCCCCCCCCCCCGACCGTATGGTAGCTCTGCCACTGGGCTCTACTTCATTTCTAAAACATCTTACTAAGAAATAGAAGAAATCAATTCATTACTTTGTCATCTTCATGACTTTGCAACCATACTTCTTTTGATTTAGCACCCAAGTATAATAATATGAAGTGCAGAGCAGTAAGTAGGCCTTTGGTTTTTAGTTTGTTAGACATATATGCCTCAAATTTTCAAAATTTCTGGTCTAATCTAGCATGCAGTGCCCACAGCCATTTTTCAAGTTGAATGTCACTTGGCTACTTTTCCTACTCCACTGCTTATTCAAAAAATACACACAACTACAACAGGTTCCAATTTTAAGTCTTTTAGGCATGACTCCACCTGGAAATTGGAGGGGGAAGGACCTCCCGAGTTACAAGGGACAAATACTCTACCACTAGACCAAGTACCCAGTGGAGAGGTGTAGCTTTAGTAATAGATGGGCCATGTTTTATAGCTCAGTTTTTAACCAATAGACAAGTTTGGAGTTTAAATTGACACAAGTTACTGCCCTTTCTGTTTAGGTCAGCTGGTAATAAAAAGTACAACGACTGGTTTGAATTAGTTCATGGACCTATTGATTGGTCAGTTTCTACAAAACTCCCTGGTTTAGGGCTTTACGAGCCCTGACACTTACTGTACTTCCTATTTACATACATAAGAGCCCCTGTATGGGACAGATTTGAAAGGGCTGTGGCAAATACTTCCTTTAAATCTCTGTCCCATACCTCTAACACACATAAACAGGAGGTAAGGAAGGACGCTGTAGATTCTGTGTTATCTTCACAAGCGCAGATTATACTTGTATTTACCTCATAATGCTCTTACAATGGAAGGCCAATAGTTCATTGGGTTTTCCAAGCATGCAGAAGTGCATGTCAGTTAAGCTGAAATATACACAGAGAAAAGTACAACATGCATACAGATGACATGTTTTGAAATTGCATGAACCCTGACCTCTCCTAACAATGGAATTTTCATTTACAAGTCTTCAACTATGTACGCAGATGTTTGTGTACAATACATCCCCCCATCGGCTGTAAACACATAAAAAGTGTTACGCTTTGACATTTGACCTATTGTACAGTACAATACTGCTCCTTGAAGAAACACTGAACTGGTCCATTGGCTTAAGGCGGACAGGCCGCTGCATTTTTTATCCAGAACTTTGTGGCTCACTGGCTTGTTTTCCATACTTCATTGCTTACTACTGAGCACTATGCGCAGTGGTGGTATGTTCCATTTTTAAAGTCTTGGCCCTCTAGGGTATGACACAGCCAGGCATCACACTCCAGACTAGGGGCAGAAGCAGGACTAGGGAATCAGTAGCCCAATTATTCATATATACAGTACAAGTATAGTTACTTTATCAGCCAATTGAAACATGGCATTGCAGTATCAAGACACTGTACACAAAATACACCATACTGAACTAGCAAATATAGTCATCTCATAAAACGGAACATTGGCAGGTAATCCACAGTGTCCAACCATGGCACAAGGAGAGCCTACTTTTAATGTTCACAAGTACTTGGAGATCACATGGTTGTATGCAAAGATTTAACATTGATTTTGCCAGTCACAGCATTGCAATATTAAGGTTTTTAGTACTGCTATATTTAAATATTTCTTTTTCTTTTCTTCTCAGTTGTCAGAAAATCAGAACATTCTGTTGAGAATGGAACAGTTTTACTTGAATGTTTGCATTATATGATATACTTTATGCTTCTGAGCATAATGCAAGGGATACATACATCAACCAGTATCATATTATATTTCGGTATACCATAGAAAATGGTAAAATATTGAGAATCTGGGGTCTGGAGATTTCTTCGGGTGAAATCCCCAGACTCCCTGGTTTAGGAATCTGCTATAGAAACAACATGCTTTCTCAATCATACATACAAGCAGTGTATAGACCTATGCTGTTACAGCATAATGAAATCTTGACTTTCTGTACCCCGTAAAAAGAGGCTGGCAAGTTCTGATCACAAAGGGAATGATGGCACCATGAAGCAGAGGGCGTCCTTCTCACAGCAGACCCATTTGAGAATCAGACTTGCCGAAGGACCACTGACAAATGGCACAAAAGGGGTCTGAGGTACAGTAGATTCAGAGGGTTTCAATTGCCTACATGTATTGAAAGAATTTACCTCAAAATTCTACAACTTTTGCCATTAAAAATCGTAGGTTTCAGCTGCCTTAGTCATGCTTTTGTGCAACTCATATCACAACACTAGGGTCTAGATGCTACTGTATCACTGTATTTATGATACAAAGTATGTACTGTACAGTTCATAAATTACTGGTGGCACATGAATTGTATTGGCAAATCTTACAGAAAATTAAGCACCATATCAAAGTTGCCAGGCTGCAGCTCCCTCAATCAAGCTGCATTAGTTAGTTATGTTAGTTCGATGTAGTTTTAAGGCCGTTTCTAACCAACTCGTTCAAGCCGAGCCGGCCACAGCCTTTTATCCAGTTGTGGCTCACTGGCTTGTTTTCCCTACTTCATTTAGCTGCAGGTTAGTTACTGTAGTTAATTAGATAATATTTAGCGACACACCAACACGGATGTGTTATATAGCATCATAACTGTTCAAATACTGTTCAAGTCCACCTGTTTAGTGGACTCTTAATTACCGCAGGAGATTTTCTGATACAGTAATTAATGTGCAATCCAGTCTTCCATGAGCTGTATACACTAGCTATCATTAATAGTACCATTTATCATCATCATCTTCATCATTTTACTCATAAACCGTTCACAGGGGCAGCATTGAGACTGATGCAGTCATTACCCAGCAACACTATTTTAGAAACTATGATGAAATATGTTATTGCAGAGGAACCCAACTTTTTTAAAGGAATTCTCTCAAAAAGGAAGGAAGGGTCCACAAAACAAAAAATCCTGTTTGCTTGTAAACATGGAAAAAAAGTAAAAAATGTTGTATACACCTTTGATTACATTCATACCCTCATACTGTGAACCTTTTGAAGATATTAAAGCATACTTTTAATATTGCAATAGTCCCTACTTGTGACCAGATAGACAATGAACATTCTGCTTTACATTTTTTGTTGAAGTGAGAGCACACAAGATTTTTCACTTGAAAAATCTCTTATTGGTAAAGGCTGTTTAAAAGTAAAGCAACATATCTGTGGCACACATTTCATAGAACTGAAAGTTCTTATTACAAGCAGCTGTGCAGTGGTTTGTTTTTTTCAAGGCTTAATTGTTTTTCCAAGTGTTTATAAACTCATCAGTCCTCATTCCAGGAAAACTTTCTTCCTATTCTTTCAAAGAAGAGAGTGTTAAATGGTTTAAAAAAATCCCTCAGTTTCCTCATGACATTTTCGTCCACATCAGGATGGGGTCTTCCCTTGTTCTCTGAGAGGCACTTGGTTACTATTTCACTATTTATACAGTAAAAGCCTTTAGTGGTGTTGTAAACAAAGTTATGTGACTGTATATAATCCTCCAATCGCAGGAATTTCTCCACCGCTTTCATTTCTGGGTACGGGTCATTTATGAGTTTGTCACCGTCTACTATATGAATTTGTTCCATAGGAAAATATTTAAGCCATGATTCTAAATGCTTTTGGTAAAGACTTATCTGTATGGCTTTGTAAGAAATATCTATTTGGCCATCTTCCCTTAAAACCAGTTCTTCAAATGGCTTTGCCACCTTGCCGTGTGAAGCCATTGTTTGCTTAATCTGCGTATAGTCTGATACAGTCCGTATCGTCGGGTCTCTCACGATAATTATCAATTGTATACTGCTGTTCATCTGCTTGACCCTAAGGGGGCCCTCCTTCGTTATAAAATACGAAGGTGTTTTCTCAATAGTAGTTTGACTCACTGTAGAGAATGGCATTCTCTTACGGTACCACTCATAGCCATGCTCGTAGTTCTCATCAAAGAAATGTTGTTCAGCATTGGCTGCTGCAATGTCTGGATGCATTCGCATCATTTCCAGCAGGGCCCTCGTACCACATTTTCGCACACCTATTATTAAGGCTTGAGGGAGCCGCCTTCTGAGTTCTTTCCTCTCTAACTTGTGAGCTCTCTTTGCATGAGAAAATAAATTGTTAAATTCCTTCCTAGAAGGTGGCCTGCTCTGAGAAATCTGACCATTCCCAAAAGATGTATTCAGGACCTCATTGTCTTCTGAAAAAGAGGAATCAACATCCGTGTCAATGACATCCTGGGTCTCTGTTTTAAAAACTTCTTGTAAATTGTCCCCACCAAAATAATATTTGTTAGCTTGCTTCACTGAGCAGATCACTTTGTGAACATGTCTGGAATATGAGAAATGGGCACTGAACATCAAGCTAAAAAGAATGAGGGCTACAGAAAATAAGAGAACTTTCCTCCGTCCAACCAGCCAATGACAAATTCCAGCAGTCTGCATTGTACTGTAGAATACAAACAGAAAGAACAAACAATTAGTTAAGGAGATATTAACATAATACGGATTGTGAAAAATTTAAGGACTCAAAAGTGGTCCCCCTAAAACTTATTTTGGTGCAACAGTTGAATCTCACAATTTCCTTAGCTCATTTCTCTTCAGAGTATCTTCATAATATTTTAGGACTTCATTATTGCATATCCAATGTGATCCAAGCATTCATTTGTAGCAATTTTCAAATTTGAGGTGAAGAAATATTGTCACATGACTCTCAAGAGCCAGTCAAAAAATATGACAATCTAAATTTCTTAAAGTTGGATGACTGCATTTGCCCTTTAAGCAAATGTTTACCCAAAAGGGCAAAATAAAATTTCAGGCAGGCTTCCTTAATTACCTTTGCTGGAGCTCCATATGCATATTTTTTGCAGGTTCAATGCACCTGGGTTTGCTGACCCGGGGGGGGGGGGGCAGCTGTAACAGAAGGAGTCTCCCTGTTTCATTAAGGCCTTGGATGCAAAATGGTGCTTCATTTTTGTTGCATTTACCGAAGAAAATTTCTCACCAAATTTGTTACTCTTTTGGGAAAATCATCTTCTTCAAAGGAACTCTTGGGAATATTTAAGGGGGATTTTGTTGTCAGATTGGAAAACAAAATTACTAAGAGCAAACATTTTGTTTTACCTGAGCTAATTGGGCTAATGTGGAATTTTGAAGATCTAGCAATCTTGGAAAAATGCAGTTATGGTGAGTTGACAGAGCACATGGATTGTGACTGATTTAGGTGGAAGAATACTTGAATGTTTGGTAAGGATTTAAGGAAACTATTACTTTTTGTGAGTCTAATAAAAATTTCTTTTGTTATATCATTTATTGTATTATAATTTATTTACCACACTAATCTCTTTCTCTAGCCCCTTGTTTGCCCAAGAGAAACACAAAAAGGGGGTTACAAATTTGAGGAAGAGGTAAATTATATGTATATAACAGATCAGAGTGTCTTTTACCAGTACCATATTTAATCAAAAAACTGGTATAAAAGAATACAGCTTGAATGTGAGAACAATGCATAGCTTCCTCACTGCAATGTACACAACAGTTTTAACATTGTATAGCACTAGGTAGATTTCCACACAATGGCAAACATGAAAGAGCTGAAAAATGTTCCTTTACAGCTACTGTGAGAAGCAAGCCAATTTGCTCCCTCATACAGAAAAAAGAATTGCCCCTCAAATTGATCAAGCCTCTCCTGGCAAGGAGCATCCAAGATCTCCTTTTTATATCCTTCAATGGCATTGAGTACAGTATTGGACAATGCAGTACATAAATGTTGTCAATATACTCAGTCATAAATGTATAGTAAATGAAATTGTACTGCAGTCATTACAACCTGTTACAAAATGCAATTAGTTGTACATATTCCAAAATGCAAATTATGAATTCTATTTACTGCACATACCATTTTATTTAATTCATTCTTTTCATAGTCAAGCTACAAAAATCAATTAACAATGAAACAATGAACATGGTCATAAACGGTGATGTCCCTTCTACAACTTCATACAGAAGTGCAGCACTCAGTAGCTGGGGGGGGGGGGGGGGGAGGGAGGAGGGAGGTTGACTTACCTCACCACACCTTTGTTAAATAAAACTTAGGCCCCTAGTTTTAAAAGTTAATAGGTACCTCATACTACAAGTTCTGTTTGAAGAAAATACAACTGGGCCTCCCACACTGTGTGAAATACATTCACCACACCCTTAATTTGGCTTCTGCTATTTGAAATGTCTGAAGTATAACATTGACACAATCATACAATGACACTGTTATCATACAATAAATAATATAACAGGATAGACACAATCAATCTGTATAATTTCTTACTGTAGATATTGAAAAATGCCAATAGATATTCATTTCATTATCTTAGTGCTAGGATTAAAACATTTTCTCTTACCACTTCCTCAGTCCAAATTTCAAATAGCGTGGATATTGTTGTGCCCTCCTCATGATGGAATAAAGCTAGTACTATACACTTCACAATACTGTATATATCATAGTACTGTATTTCCAATCAATGAAAAAGACAGCTTATCATAATAACCCCACATATGACATAAATATACTTCTGTTAGACACTAACACCTGTTAGCATTCACTTTGAGACCTTGAAAAGTGTCAAAAATCTCTCAAATATCAAGTTTTTTGTAATCCTCAAACTATCCTTTCTTGACATGAAGCTTCTAAACTCTGGCAATTTGTCTAACAAGTTATTTGAGGCTATGATGTATGATTTCCATAAATTAGCATGATAAACCTGCAAGCTAATGATTCATAAACTTTAAAAAATGTTGAGCCTGCTTACAAGGATTGAGATAAATCAGATCTATTCCTTTAAAATCTCCACCTACACAACTCATAAAGGTGGCATGCATATTAATGGAATATACTGTATTTTAGCTATGTACCAGGATAGTGCAATTGGACAACAAACAGGGTCTGCATCTCCAAAAAACAAAGAGGTTATCATCATTCCAAAAGAACAATTGGACAATGCAAGCAATCATCAGGAAAAATGTTTTAAACTGTCACAAAATTTTGTGACTTCACAGGATATCCTGATCCAACATAATGAAGATCATTTTTAATTTCCAAGTGTCAGATTGCTACAGTCAAAATCAAGTAACAGATTCAGAAATAGATAGAGACTACTGTACCATGCTTACTGTGAAAAAGGATTGTTTCCATGGCAACTACTACAAAATCAATGACACAATGAGTTAAATATCCAGGTAGGATACTCTTTTTACAATTAAGACAAAGGCAATCCTTTGAATGCATGGTTCCATTTCACAAACAATTTTTGAAAAGTTCTTTGATTCTGACAAAGATAGTCATGCTATACTTCTGGCAAACAACAAAATGAAAGTCACAGGTGAAGTACAGAACTTTTGAAATATACATATATCCACTTTCGTTAATTATTTACAGTTGTCACAGAGCACAGTATTCCTTAAAAAGTGAAAGTACTGATGTTGGCGTGTTTATATTCGTGCAAAAAATAACACAGTTTGGTCTTTCGCATTTCCGATTTCTTTTTGACTCTGTTAATGAATAACAGCAGATGTCACACCATCTTATTTGGGAAAGGCAAAATCCCACACCACTATTAAGTAAATGGTCCTTTTATCGTAACCACAGCACTTGGAGCAATAGTTCAATACTGACTGTGTATAAACAATGAGTTAACATGTAGGGGAAATTCTTCTTTTTGGGTGAGGTCACAGGAAGCACTCTGTCCGAGATATCTTTATACGAACATCCTGTTCGTTACACTAGAAGGCATGTGGAGCATATTTCCTTCTGTATATACCATTACTTTTTACATAGAACTGTCACAGTTAAGAAGGGGGATTACAACTTAGGTTGAAATCCCGTTGCAATGGATGCAGTGCCAGAACAGAACCAAATTAATATTGCCTTTCATTGAGGTCTTTTGTTAATTAATAAGTATGGTGTTGTAGCGCTGGCAAGAGGATAAAGGCATTGGCGTTTAAAGCAATTAAGGCTAAGTGTTCCATCCCTGTTTGATCAAAGCAAAGTTAGCTTTTCACCCAAGAGCAATCAAAAGTTTTTAAATCTTAAATCTGAACAGGTCTTTCAAAAGAAACCAAATTTGACTAAAATTATTGAGTTGTTTGCAACCTGATGTGAACCTTTTATTCGTCACAGTAAGCATTAGGCTCAATTTTCCCACACTGGAGGACACGTAAAACAACTGTGATTCATCAACAGTGTGATTAATTACTTCTGTACACCCCTGAAAAGTGTTCCTGGACAGAATGATGTCTTTGACAAGGTACAAAATCAGTGACTCCAATTTTCTCCACTCATCCCCTCCCTTCCCCCCCCCCCAAAAAAAAAGTAAATTAGAGAAAAGTACTGTTTGAATGAAATAGTACTGTGACCAAAGAGATATGCTATTCCAGTTGCCAGGGACCTGCTACTAGAGTAGCAGCTCTCTGCTACAGTTCAACTTGTTAGTCCCTTGCTCAGGCTTCCTCAAATAGCGGCGCACGCCACTTGTGGTGGGCGACATAGTTTGGAGTGGCACAAAAATTTACTGGCAGAATATTGAAAAATTTAACTTTTTCATAACTTTTTGACATTAATTGTTCTGTCTCTGTAAATAAATCCAATACTTTAAACAGACTGATGTCACATACTGACAGGGATATAGTAATGTCCTTTTTGTTCTCACAAGACCCTAAAATCACTGTTACTGTTTACATTCATTTAGAGTCAGGGCCTTGTGGATTCAGCGTTGCCAGTAAATTGACAAAAGTTGTAAAGCTTTTGAAAAATTTTGGCCTGGAAAATTGAACAAATTTTGCACCATTTTGCATGTAAGCCCCTTAAAAAATGCAAAAATTATCATAAGGGGAGGTGCCCATTCCCCTTATAACCCTCTTATACCCCTCCCCCAGGACGGCGATCAGTGGTGCATCATATCCGTAACATTAAGCAATGTGGTGCTTCAGCAAATTTAATTGAGGAAGCCTGCCCTAGCTGTTGGGAAACATAATGCACTTCATAGACATGGCCTTGAGCAGTTCATAGCCAGTCCTATACCTTGGGTAATTCTGGCTTAGTGCATACAGTATGGTACCTAAAAGACAATTCTTTAATTGAAAGCAGGGCTAGAACCATGAGCATAGCTACAATACCACTTCCAGGATTGTTGATTTTAAATCAGTGCTTAAATCAAATCAATCCATTTAAATCAGGTTTTATTGATTTAAATCATGATTTTTTTCAATTAAAATCATGATTTTAATCATGATTGTAATCAACCTGATTTACATCAAACAACCCTAACCACTACAGTGCAGGCACTCTCTTTCCATGCTAGAACAAGGTTTAAATAGTCCCAACAATTTTTACTCATATGATGTGAAACTGAAAGACATAGCCATGAGCACCATTAACAGTGCCAAACAGTAGCCTGAGAACAGAAGACTATATACCTTGATATGAAATGTTTAGAAACACCTACAAAGCACTGAAAGAGACTATTCATTCCAAGCTCATAGCATACTATACCTGTAGTTCCATCACAGCAAGACATTCAACTTCCTTTTTGTTTAAGGTAATCTTTTATTTCATAACTCAAAATATATCATAGTCTTGTTTTCCATCAAATTATGGGTTAACTTGAAATACATGAATCTTGCATCTTATCAGTATTGAAGTGCTGATTGAAACAAGATAGAATCCCCAATGGACTTTTCCAACCTTCTCCCTACTTCTATACTGGGAGAAATCTCATTTTTTAAACAGGAAATGAGGCAATTTGAAACTTATGGATCATGGGAAAACAGTGTCACCTAGAATTTCCTTTGCTCCTGTGTGCAATGAGTTCAAAGTGCAAAGTCCTTAAAACATCCATGGCGGGGCAATGTGTTATAGTATATTGTATATAGAATTTAGTATACTTCTTGAAAGCATCAACTTTCAAAAACTGCAGTGACATTAGCTAAGAATCTTGTTAGTAGGAGGGTAACTGTTGGGGAATGGGGCATAAATAATCCTGGCACCATTACTAAATCTCAATCTTCCTCTCTTAAGGGACTACCAGTGCTTGAAAAATTTTTTAATGTCTTGTTGCCCTGTCGGACAACCCATTTTTAAATTAGTAGTTTTTGGTTGCCCAATATAGCTTTAATGTTGAACAGATAAAGAAAATATCAAAAGATTAAAGGAAATTAGGGCATCATGGTAATGCTTTGTTAGTTAATGACTTTGTTGGCCCATGGTATTACAGTAACAATCACTGTAGCAAGCATTGAGAGGTACAGTACATTGAAACTTCCAACACGATGATCTGTTTGCACAGTGAGTCTTGAGGTGCCTAGTCGGGCATGTTCTGCTATGCAATACATTAAATTTTGTTGCCCAAGCCATTAGACAACATGTCCTCATGCACCCTATTTTTAGAGCCCAGACTACAAGGTCAAGAGCAGTCCCCCAAACTTATTTTGAAGTAATGGCTAAGAGAATTTGAACTGTTTGAGTAAGAGGACCAGGCCTTTAAGTCTTTGGAGATGTAAATTTTTTCCATTGACCCAAAACTTCTGGCTGACCTAACTTGGGAGGCAACTGTGGGGAGGAGGGAGGGAAAGAAAACATCTGGAGGGTAAATTCCCCCTCCCATCCAGCTCCCTCCCTCCCCCATCCCCCGGACTGTCACTGAAAAGGTCAAGAATTTAACTTGTATACTTTCAGCTTGTAATTTGCCACAGAGGACATGTAATACAATTTTAGATGCAGTACAATGATTGCCAATGTCCATGCTTTATAGCAAACATGAAATGTGTGTACTATATACAGCATACAACAGAATATCTATTTCATAATTTTTTCTTACAGTACGTCCTAATGAGTGAAACATAAAACAAAATACAAACACCCTTAGAGAGAGCTTGTATATGATACCATCTGTCAATAGAAAGTTAAAATCAAAACTTTAGTCTTTCATCCTTTTATAATAAAAAGCATGACAGCATTTTGCTTCAAAATTGGGTAAGTGGGACAAAGACACAAGTTGGTTGAAACAAATGCAACATCAGCACTCACATTTCCATCTTAATTCTTTTTGTTTTACCTCAAATCAAGACAAACTTGTACTGAACCTCTGTCGTCTAATTTAGCAAACGATTGCAACCTGACTTCATGAAACAGTGATGAACCCTGCTCCACATTGCGTGACAGTTTCACCTATATAGCTTTAAACTTGATACAAAATGGAGGATCTCTCAAAATAAAAACTGCTACAATTACAAACTGCAAGAAACCTTGCCGACCTGTAACCTCTCCAAAGTAGATGATAAATGCATCATCACTCAACTGTCTCTACTCAAACAGCTTCTTCTTCCTTCCTCCTGCCCCTGCGCTCAGTTTCAAATTTCAGGGGATCTCTGGCCAAAAAGTAATAAATAAGACCATCCATCAGTCGGAACTACAAGTGTCACGCTGTTTTAAAACGGCAAGAAGTTGCAAAAACCGAGACTAAAGCCTCTCGCAAAATGTCTATGACAAACCAAAGCTTCTTTGGAGGAAAATATATAGTAATGGGTGCATGTACCTGAGACTTCCGTGGTTCCCTCTCTAGAGAAAAGCAGTTAACTTGGGTCTACTATGACAGTAACGACTTGAGAAACAAACAAAACTGAAGATAATTGTTAGTGATTATTACTTCAATTATTTGTTAAAGAACTAGGGGGAAGATAACATTTGACATTGGTGATACTTTGAAATATTGCTTTACACTGCTGATAGAAGGAAAGAAAGGTTTTCAGAAATTGTTATGAATGTGCTGCAGGCCATTTAGCAATGAAGGTATTTTGACATATTTAGCAAGCTGAAGTAGCTTAGCATATGAATCAGTCACAGTTTAGGGTGTGCTCATGACAAGAAATGCCCCTTAACAAATTTCTACTGTTAAATTGATCAGCACTGCATATATGTACCAGTTATGGTACCCTTATTTCATGTTTCTTTATTGTTTATCTTTCTGGATGGTCACTCATGCTCAAATAAACAGTGATCTTGCATGGCTGATAAGCATCTCTGCACCTATGCTAGATGTGTGATAATGTAAAACACTCACACTGCTGAAAACCTGATCAAGGGTCTGATCATATCAGAATTACAAATGTGAAATTCTGTATGGTGAGGTATTTTATTGAGGGAACGTAAACAAAACTTACCTAGATGGTTAATGGAATATTCCATCTGTGGAACAGGCGAGGTACAGTAAGTTGGTGCAAGGTCCATAAGATATTACTGTACACAACATGCCCTGTTCTGTACACAACATATCCCGTGCATGTTCTTTATGTCAGTGTCATCATTCAATGACTGACCATTTCGGTTTATTTTCCCCAACCTTTCATTCTCATACACAAAACTTTTAAAAATGTACTCCTGAAAAAGTGGAGATGATAGAAATGTAGGCATTCATTGACTTGCCAGTTTACAGGTGGGTTTAATTTCATTAACAGATCGAAACCGTGCTTCCATACAGGTATTGAAATATGACAGTGATTGGCAGGCATTGATTTTTGATGTTCCTGACAATGTATGTATTGATCATGTACCAGGTTTAAAAACCCTTGGAGCTTGCAAAAGTTTTCTTAAGGGTGATCACCCTAAGGGTAAATAAGAATTTCATTCAATTAAATTAATAAAAGGAGAAAGTGTTGGCTATGAAAAATTTGATATCTCTACACCCTTCAGGGGGGGTTTTGCTAAAGCTCATATATAGGCTTTCTTGTCTTGCATAAATTCAGGACACAGATAAAAAAAATACTAACAAATATATTTAAGTTGAAATGCAGTGGTTAATCCTCGGGAATAATTTTACTTTTGTTTACGATTATTTTAAATTAAAGAGTGTGAAAAAAATGTGTACTCTCTCTTTGTCCCCCCCCCATTTGCACAGGGTACACCTACCTTGAGAGATTTTTATTCATCAGAAAATTTTCTGTCACTTTAATATACAACTGGTATAATGAAAAGTGAAAAGATGAACATGCATGTATTCCCCCTTTCCCTGCCCCATCCTCTCCCCACCCCCTTCTGATACTTTTTCTGCAAAAGTCAAAATGCAACACCCATGGATGAGTCCTTTAAGGGAAAATTGCAGTCACTCTCATTTGAATTTAGGGTAGGGGGTCAAGCTGTAGGATTTAAAAAATCAAGGAAACCCATTTTGAGGATTCTGCTGTTCATGGAAACACAAGGACTCACTTGTGCTTTGTTTAAAAATTCATTGGTGGACGCCTTGGTTTTGGGTGTAATGATTTTATCACCTCTGAACCACCATTTGATGGGCAACAATCACTCCTGTAGAATCCAACTGCCCGGGAGACTTTCCTTTTACATGTGTGGATCTTGAGAATTATGTAACAATGCTGTACTAGGGTGTTCATGCCTATGTCAATGGTTGGCATGAAGCAAGGCTAGAACACATGCATGCATGTTAGGTGTTGGGCCTGTTAACATTTGTGCAATTGCATACAGAGAATACACAAATTGGAATCTACCACTCATTGTGACAACAGAGCAAGCACACCTTACCAAATCTTTTGATGCCCATCAATGATGGCATTTGGTCATAAACCCTGAATGAGTCCACATATTTCTCACCCAATATGAAATTTTTGAAGGAAAACTGCTTGATCTACTTTGCAAATTTTTGACCCGAAATATCATGAATATGTATCATGATATATCATGAATAAGTATCATGATTTATCATGAATATGTATCATGATATATTACGAATATGTATCATGATTTGTCATGAATATGTATCATGACGTATCATGACATATCATGAATAAGTATCATGATTTATCATGAATATGTATCATGATATATTATGAATATGTATATATCATGAATATGTATCATGACGTATCATGACATATCATGATCTCCTTGGAAGAATAAGAGGAAATTGGGAGATTTGATATTGTTTTGAAATACTCTGAGTCCAGGCTGATGGCTTTTTGCCCCTTAAGTACTGTACTTACAGCTACTCAGTAATACTGCAAATATGAAAGGATTCCCAAAAAAGATCTTATCTTTTAGGAAGTTCAATTTCAGTGTGACCCTTGTAATTCCAAAAAAAGATATTATCTTTTAGGAAATTCAATTTCAGTGTGACCCTTGTAAAAAGACAACTTCTGGTCAGAAAGGGAAAAAAATCTTCTCAACAAGTACTATGTGACACCTTAGGATGATTCTTCTAATACATATTTTACTCAAAAGTTTACACTGTACTACATCAAGAAAAGGTCAGTAGCATTAAGATGGTAACTAGAGAACCCCAAAGAGTATTTGACGAAAATTTGGAAGGATCAGTTTAACATGTAACAAACCGTCTTACACTCAGTACACATATTAAATTGATGCAAAAGCAGCAAGATGGCTCTTATACACCCCACTGACTTTGTGATAACTATAGGACTGTCACAGAAGTCAGCTAAAATTTGCTTGAGTCTACAGCAAAGGGCAAAAAGAGCCGCCCAAAACTTATTTGGAAGCAACAAAGCTCAAAATTTTGTGCAGTTCACTAAAACTACAGTATACTTGACATCTCTCCTATACTGTATGCTTTGGATGTATTGAGCAGGAAAGACTTTAGTAAACATAGTTTTTACGTAAACTTAAATTTTGAAATTTATATGTTGTAAGTGCAGGATTGATTGGAGAATGTGCCCATATGCGTAACATTAGCCATCGCACAAAAAAATATCCGAACTGGCTGATTATGTCGATTAATGCATACTTACACACAAATGGCACGGAAGAGCCACTGAACAGAGGTTATAAACATGACATAGCATGACACTATACTTTCCAGATTTTTTTTGTCCCTGGTCAAACTTTTCATGTCTCCCATTAACAAACAATGATGCTTCTAAAGCCTCTTCGTGTGCCTCAATGGCGGAGGCCTTATTGATCTTAGTCCAGCGATTCAAGTACAACCAATCCATCATTCATAATGGATCTATATTCTTGTGCATCCATTACAAACCCGACTGGCCAATTTAGTCTATATATTTCAAAAGGATGCAATCAAGTATGTAAACACCATTGATCAGAGTTAGAGGGGGTAATCAGTCTTCTGAAGCTCTATGTATATCCTCACTACTTCCATTTAAACCATCTTTCAAGATTTCAGACATAATTAGATGCCCATTCACATTCATAGTGTTAAACCAAGCAGTTGTATGCTCCTATTCACTCACAAAAATAAAGTCACATGATTTTCAGTACCATTTCAAAAAAGGATAGAGATATAAAACTAATCAAAATTGAAGTAAAAAACAGCTACATCTTCCCTTTAAGCCACAAAATGAGGTTGATGAAAACCTACAAATTCTAGAAGTGAACCTCTCAATGTCACATTATACCAATGATGTGCCCGAAAAGCTGTTTACAGAAAAGATCACTAATGGGGAGGTCACTGACCACATCAACAATGGCAAAGACAAAAAGATCACATCTATTTTACAACGAGATAAGTATTTCAAAGAGGCCCGATGTCAATAAATTATTAAGGCCAGGTTTCATCTGATATCACCCAGTTTCAGCTTGCCAATCTCTCTGATGTTGCCCGCCACATCAAAGCTTCACATGTCCTTTAATCATACAATATGGCAAGAGGAAGTCCACTTTGAGGCAGGTCAATGAAAGTTTGATAATGTTGCTTGCAAACCAAGAAATTTATTCTACTCATCATTGGTAAGTTTCACGTTTCTTGAACACGACTAGAGATACTGAATATGCATCAAAGCAATTGACAATTGGTTATAAATATATAGTATGGTAGACTGCATACAATTATATGATTATCACTATTTTCAGTTCAATCTGAATGTTTTGTTTCTTCCTAATTAACATTACAACAAATACAATGGCTATACAGCATTGTACTGTAATAAAGGATTAGTTTGTTAGAAACGATTAAATGACACACCAATGCGATTTTGTTATAGTGTCACCTGTAAAGGCAAAGTTGAAATAAAATTTTGAATACAGTTCATTTCAGGTTCAAGTTTGGTTTAAAATACAGTTAAATAGCCTACCATGCAAATCTGTCCCTTTAGTAGCCTCTTAATTACAACAGGCAGGAAATACCATGGGTTATACTACAAATGTCAGCCCACAGGTGTGGGAGGAGGGGGGGGGGGGATAACATAGTAAAGTCATGAGTTTGCAAAACGAAAAAACAAAACATCTAGGTTCTTTTTGCGTCTTTCGATTCTTCAAAATGCCACTGGGGCTATACACTGTTGATTAGTTAGTTAGTTAGATGTACAGTAGTTTTACAGTCCAGTTTCTAACCAATTGGTTTAAGTCAGGCTGGCCACAGCCTTTTTTCCAGTACTGGCTCACTGATAATGATAATAACTTAGAGTTTTATGGCCCAGTTTCCAACCAATTAGTTCAAGTCCAGCCGGCCATGGCCTTTTTTCCAGTTGTGGCTCACTGGCTTGTTTTCCCCTTTCTGTTGCTTATGGGGAGCATCACACACAACAGCAGTACAGTAGGTTCCATTTTTAGAGTCTTTGGTATGACTCAACCTGGGAATAGAACCCAGGCCTTCCGTGTGAGAGGTGCAGCTCTTACCGTTAGACCAAACATGATCTTTTGTTTTATAATAAGTCTGGGGCAACTGATTTGCCCTGTTATTAGAGCCCACCACTAAATATGGTCTAGCTATACCAACCCCTTGTACAGGTAAGTGCACATACCAGCATATAAATGTGCATGGCACAGTAAGGCTATAGGATCAAGCTAATTATTTTTGCCACATTCTCTAGCCTTCAAAATCACCACATTTTTATTTTAATGGTAATTAACCCAAATACGTATCTTTTGTAAATAAAAAGATGTGCTGGAGCCTCTTTTAACAGGAATGAAATGAAACAGATGACAAGATGTTGAGGAACTTAATGAAATTAACTATATTGTACCATTCAAAGTCAGTATCTTGCTTTAAGACTACCTCTGCCTGACCCTCATTCCATCCTGCAGATTCATTTGTAGCTATAAAGACTGGTTAAAGAGTCTATTAGTGACAGCCAGACAGAAACAGTAACCTTGTCCACTGCCTGATACCTTGTGTGGCCCACAGTTGACCCTGTTTTCCCTGCCACAGCAGAGACAAATCTGTTACATTTGATTTAATTATGCCTAAAGGCTGGAGTGTATGTGTTCCACATCTATAACGTTCCTGTGTCACTTGACACAATTGCATCCATTTAACCAACAAGGAAAAGTCAAACTAAACGAAAGCCACATCAAATCCCCAGCATGTTGGGAAGTATTTCTTGAAACTTCCAAAATCGGGTTAAAAACAAAAATATCCTCCAATTCACCTTAAGCTATCAGAGTCTTTTCTGATCTTACACGTGCAGTATGGCAGCCTCGTTAAATTTATCCGTGTGATCTAGACACCTGTCACTAAGGCTTACAAAAAGAATGACTAATTGTGTGTACAGTGAATGAAAGCAATGAAAACAGCATATTTACAAATTTAGAACGCTAACAACTAGTTGATTGGACCTTAGAATGAACAATAGAACTGTTTATTTTTCTTATCTTTTAATTTTCCTTGTGTGAGAGGAAGAGAGAGGAAGAAAGAGAGGGGGGAGGAGGACATTGCCTACAACCTTGGTGATAAATAAATTTTTGAGTTGGCACAAACTTATTGCAGTAATTGGAAATCATACACAATAACTTTTTAATGATAAAAATTGCATAATTTTTTTTAACACATTGTACTCGTGGGATATGGTATTGGCAGGTGGCGGCAACCCTCTTCATCATATGAAAAAATGCCACTATACTGACTACACAAAGTACCATGAATGCCAGAAAACAATCGGTAGTTGTAAACCATATGTCAATCCCACCATGCAGGTACAGCAGTACAGTAGATATTGACTAAATGCTACATTGAAAAATGTCCTGTACATTTTTACTTTAAAATTTGTGGGGCTCATTTTTTGCTTTATTTTTATGCATAGGATCAAATTTGAAGGCGCTATAAGACCTTACCTTGTGATTTAACTCGAACTGAAACTTCCATTCTGCTTGGTACACAGAATTTTAGCAATGGGGAAGGGAAAGCAAGCATTTATGCAATGGAGAAGTGAAACCAGACCCAGTGAGTTATAACTGAAAAAAAGTCATGGCCAAACCAACTTGGATAAAAACTGAGCTTTAACATGATTATTAGATGGTGTC
This sequence comes from Holothuria scabra, assembly GCA_037179385.1. Lineage (NCBI taxonomy): Eukaryota > Metazoa > Echinodermata > Holothuroidea > Aspidochirotida > Holothuriidae > Holothuria > Holothuria scabra. The sequence goes on from CM074191.1 coordinate 5,787,417, forward strand.
ACTTCTGCTTGCCCCACCACTCAAAACTTTGCTCTCCACCCCCCCCCCCCTCTGTTCTTCAAATGAAAATGTCTGGCTACACCAGTAGGAAACTTCCTTGCAACTGCAAAAAATCTCCCATCAAATACCCAAAATTCTGGGAGCCCTCTAGCTACCCAACTTTTTCCACATATGAGGGGGTAATCTGACCCAGTTTTATGGGACTTGAGTTTTAGATTTTACAGGTGTGCTACACATCAAAACATCAGGAAATTAACCCTTTCACAGCTGGTGTCCATTCTGTAATGTCAATTTAAAAGTACGTACATGGCTATGAAGGAAAACTTCTCAGGATGCATAATATAACATAAGTGACTGCAAGATAGTTACCGCATGTGGTAGGTACGCAGCTTTATTTACATTTAAAAAGATTCATATGAGCTCCCATTCTTCATCTAGACTAGGTGTGCAAAAGATAGCACTCCTCACAGTGATTTGAGGCATGTGATAGTGTGGAATCGCACCTGCATGCTTCAAAATTTAAGGCCTGAATTTATCTTCTTAAGTGTGAAGTAAATATTAGCAACTGTACGGCAAACTAAAATGACATATGTCTGCCACCAAAGCTTTTTATGCAGCTGTATGTTCTTTCAACTGTTTCTAGCCTGCTGTATCTTCAACCAACTATCTCACAGCAAGGAGTGTCAGTTCATTCGTTTATTATACATATCACTGACACAATCAGTCCAAGCCTTGCAAGCCTCCAGAACAATATACTGAAATAATTACATCTTATTTCCACATAAACCATATTTCTGTTTCTTCAAATTCAATCATTTCTGTAATTTTACTTTCCTGTTTTACTGACATGTCATCCATGGCCAATTTAAATTTTTTAAATTTACTAGCTAATGGCTAAGCGATGAAAAGATTTCCTGATCAATAAATGACAACTTCCAATGGCTTTGTGACAGCAAGTCAGTTGCTGTCATAGGATACTGTAACAGATTAGGGGCCCACACAGAAAACAGTGAACAAAATTTTGGATTACGTACTGTAAATTGGCAACATTTTCTGACGCCTGGAGAAAATGGTTTCATAATTCAAAGTCTTAGCATAAGTTTCATTTCCCCGTGTGAAACATGATAGCTGAAGTAGAGAGAAAGAAAAAAAAACGACCTTCACATCATATTATAGAAGGTGATTATTGTCTCAATTTCCAAGAAATTCTTACCATTACGGCAAATTTCATTCCGTAAAATGTTCTAGTATATCTGCACAGAAAAATAGTGAACTGCTAAACACTGGTTTACAAAAGCTGAGATTGAAGGTGGTGCCAGAATAGTAAATTCAAATAAAATATTCATAGCCTTTATACTTATTTTCAATAGTGAAAACAAACTGACACTTGCGAGTATCACATGATCAATGCAAAAGAGCACATTATCATCAACATAAATAAGTATTGTGCAATATATACCCACTGAAACTGAGATTGTTGTTGGTTACTTATGAATAGAGAAGAGAGTCATTATCTCAAAATTGTTATTTTTTCTGAAACAAGAAGGGCCATAATTTGCAGCAGAGAGTAAGGTTTGTTTATAATTGATTTTCTTAACTGAACAACATTGTTCTGAAGGGTCATACTCCCGAAGGGTTACTGTCCCAAAAGGAGAATGAGGGTCAAAACTCCAAACAAATTGGATAAGGGTCATTATTCCAAATAAACAGTTACGGTCATTAATCTGAATAAAAAGCTAGGGTCAGTATTTTGGAAACAGAAATGACCAGGGGATGATGCCAGCAGAGTCCAAAAATTCAGAATAATGGTCAGGATTTATTCTTAGTTTGGAATATTAGCAACCCCAGCTATTAATTTAAAATAAGACAAGTAAGAAATAACTGCCTGTATTTTTCCCCCTGAATAATGACCCTTTGGAGTACAGACTCTTTGGAAAAATGATCTTTGTTTCAGCTAGAATGGCAAATCTTCACAGTATGAATAATGACCCTTTGGAGTACAGACTCTTTGGAAAAATGATCTTTGTTTCAGCTAGAATGGCAAATCTTCACAGTATGAATAATGACCCTATGGAGTACAGACTCTTTGGAAAAATGGTCTTTGTTCCAGCTAGAATGGCAAATCTGTTCACTGTATGTTTTGGGGGTCCCTTTTAAAGGCAAATCAGGTTTTCCTCACAATTTTTACAGCAACAATTTGGCACCAGAATCCAACATGTTTCCAACCAAATTCTAAGAGGAAATTCTGCATTTGATAAGTGGCAGCACTATTTTTTTTCCTTTTTTTTTCCATTAAAGGATAAGCAAATTGCATAATTTGTATGCATGCTTTTATGTGGACAAAATTAATGCCCTTGATGACCTATAATATTTCTATAAATCCATCATGGCTGTACAGTAATGAACTGTTCTCAAATGTGTTTTTATCATTATCTTTGCTAAAGGAACTTAAAGGACAAGAGCAGTTGCCCCAAACTTATTTTGAAGCATCAGCTAAGTTGTAAATCTCACAATTTTCTTCTTATTTTGCTTTGAAGAGCTATATATTTCACACTACTTAAGGACTTCAATACTGCACATTCAAGGCAATTAAACAATACAGTTGATTGTGAGAAATTTCACATTTAAGGAGAAAAAAGGTTGCTACATGACTCTCAAGACCCAATCAAGAAATACTGCAGTCTGGTGCAATAATTAAAGTTGGTGTGACATTTCCCCTTTAACATTTACATCATAATTACACTAGCTGTGCCTTAAACTAACAGCATTTCCACCAGCAAATCAACCTGGTAAGTGAGATAGAGTAATCAGAGAAGATGTAACCATTATAAAATAGGTCATCTGAAATAATCGACTGAGAGGTCACTTGAAGCTACTGTACTGTAGTTAGCTTGTTAGTTGGCTGGGCAGATACTTCCAAGAGCACTTACAAGCCAAGCTGGGATAGAAGCAAAGCCAAAACATGGACAAAAAGAAAGAAGTTGAAATTACCAAAATTAACCCTGATACTGTACTGTACCATACCAAGGAGTGTAGCACTGCAAGTGTCCAAGTAAAATGAAGCCTAATATGGCAGCCATATTTGATGTATACACGTGTAGATTCATCTTTAGATCACTGGCTCACAAAATTTGCTTTCTTTTTAAGTTTATCATCACATAAGGCGTAAAACAGATGTAATCCTATACATGTTCAATATTTGATGTATGTATTTTGCTGGGAACTGTGGATGCTTTCTAGGTTTATAATGGCTTTTTCTTACACAAATGGTATCAAACACAATCAACACACAAATTTGGTGACATTTGAAAGAGGATATTTCATAAGGAAAACATTGATCCTGTAACCATGGTGACCATTACTAGCTTCCATTTTTAACATGGCCAGCAGATACCAATTTATGTGTACTGCAACGTCCTTTTACATGATATACAATGTTATAAGTTTATTCAAAGACTGCCACCACTAAGGGTAGATGATACATCAAAAATACTCCGAATATGACATAACAACACAGACATCCTTCAAACCTGAAATACGAGAACACATCAAAACCCATGAAGCAGAAACCATGCTTGTTCGTAACCATTAATAATACTTCACAAAGTTGTAAGTAGTTCTTCCTGTCTGTCGTTTGCATATATCTTTCAAGGTTTATCTCTTTCATGGTTCACCAATCTTTTGGACCGAATTTTACCTAATAAAGACGTTGGTGGAGAATTTGAAATTCCAAACAAATGTGGAAAAAGCTAGGCAAATTGGCAAGTGTAAGTAATGTGATTTTTTCTTCATGAATTTTAAGTAGTTTCAGCTATCTGCTTCTGATCAAAACAAAACATCTTCTAAAGCTTAAAGGAAAAGTTCTAGGGAGAACAGTACGGCACATTAATTCCCTACCATATGCTGGCCATCAGTTTCAACTTGCAATAGGAACAGAGTATGAAGACAGAGTGACATGCATCTGACAAAAAAAAGTAACTTAAATTGTCAACAGAGCTATACAGATCTTTGTGTCCTATATATTAATCCCGTGAGATATAAATGAGCCAATCAGCATATGCAGCATGCCTCTAGAGAGGCTTTTAAAAGTCTGTCTGCAAGAATGACTAAAAAATGAGGCATATTTATACATAGGTTTGGTTATTAAGATTTTAAGGTTTTACAGCTCAGATTCCAACCATTTATTCATAGGAAAATCTAAAATGGTTTACTATGCACAGTGAAGGTAAATGTTGCATTTAAAATGCATCCATAGGGTTCTATTACACAGACAGAAAAATGCTTTATATCATTAGTACCCCAAATGATTTGTCAGCTTCAAATAAAATAAAATACTCATGCATGCCTCTTAACTTGTACTAAGGTGTCCATCTATGCACATACTGTACCTCCCATTCTCTGTGATCTTCACTGACTCAATTTCCATTTCAGGATTCACAATCTAGCTCTATCATACATTACTGAACAGCTCCCTCTCTGCCCTCAAACACATTCCATCTAAAACAAGCTTTCATATACAGCTATAAGCTGAGCCTAAAACTTCAAGGTCCTGATGTGATAGACCTCTCTGCTGCTGCTCCCTCTCACACCCCTAACCCCCTCCCCCCTCTTAATTTTGGTTTAGTGGAGTATGTTGTGTCTAAATTGTCTTTTGGATGCAAAAATTGCACTTTATTAGATGGTAAAGTAACAGTGACACCCCTATTTTCATTCGACTTGATTCTTAGACACTTAGTGTAGGAGGCACCTACTGATGAAAACAAGCTCATTACTGAATGGTACGTGCAAAGCTCAGTTTGCATATCTCATGCTGTGCCACACCATTCCATGCACCAAGGAATTACCAAACTGGTTTATTAGTGAACTGTAACACAAGGTTAATTAATTTAAATCACCTTGATTAAAATCATGATTTTAATTGAAAAAAATTATGATTTAATAAAAAAAATCTGATTTAAATCGATTTATTTGATTTAAATCACTGATTTTAATCAGGATTTTTAAAAAAAAAAAATAAAAAAAATCAACAACTCTGCTTTAACCCATTTAGGCCTATAATTCTTAGCCAGAAGCACATTTCTTTTCACACAAGAGTCACAGCCTATTAAGTCCAAATTTTTGACAGGGACCACATTAAAAAAAAAACTGGAAACACAGGTAATATCTATCTGTCAGTAAACTTTCTCAAATGTAGAACAAAGTCACATCTTTATATATCCACACTCATGTAAAGGAACTATAAAATTATACAGCACTTGCATATAGCATGTGTAAACATAGGACAAGTAAAATTTATATTACATCCTGCCTGTTAGTGACAGACATTAACAAACCTAGCTTCAAGTTTCAACATGAAAGCATCACCATGGTAACAAGGCTTATAATATCATTTTATTTCACTTTGCTACGAGCTCAATTATTTTCGTATTCGTTGACTCCACTCACTTGCAACTGATTTAAAGTTAAACACAAGGACATGCATTTTCCACCTAAGAAGGAGACTATTAAAAGATAATAAAAAGTCAAACAAAGAAGTGCTTCAACATCTGAATGTCAGTTGCTATTAAACATGAGTTAATAATTCAAAGGTTGTGAGAAAGAATTAATAGAAAAATTTTATATCACTTTAAGTTTTTTCCTCCCTGTGGAGCATGTGTGATGCAAGCCAATTGCATTGAATCAAGAATATTAAACCCCATATATTTTCACCTCTGACAGTTCTTATTCTCCTCTCCTACAGTATCTGTCTCCTAGCCCGGCCCTCCCACAATTGTGTAAAACTTGTTCTCATCCAGACAAAATCACAGTTCATTGCTTCAGGGTGAGTACACTCAGGGCTCGATTTTCATGGTTGTCCGATTGTCCGGGAAAACTAAAATTCCATGCCGACACATGAATGCCGACACATGCCGACACATGAATGGTTGTCCCATGGACAACCATTTTCCTCTCGCATTGGAGAAGTATACTGCTGACTGATCAATTCTTTTAAACTTTTTCCATCATACAAAAATTTCAGACTTCAAGTGTGTTTGTCTCTCAAACATCACATCTCTGCTTCAATCTTCACGACCAGTAATACTGTAGGCCTACATAAACAAATTCATGTTTTGTAATTGAGCGAAAAATGTTTTGGATCAGCAAATTTATTTGTGGACAACTAAAATTAGTTAAAAGGTTGCCAAAAGGACAACCATTTTCAGAAAATCAAGGCCTGATTGTATACAAGACAAAATGTGTACTAAAGAGCACTCTCAGTACATACAGTACATGCTGTGTAACATGAGCTAAAGTAACTCTCATTTTTTTTTTGATTAATTTGCTGTCAGTCTTAGAGCTTGCCCATCAAGAATTTCTACAGATTACTATAAAAATTGTAGTTTGGGGTGAGAATTAACTGCCTTTGTTCCTGGCATGAGTGTGTAAAAAGAAAACTATTTTTTGGAGAAAACACACTTTTAACAATATCTGATGTTTGAGGAGGGGGTCAGTTTTTTTCTGCAATACACGTTTCATTTTGCATTTTTTTCACTTGTTTATTAATGAGTTTTTGCTCTATTTGCTGCGCCTCACCATACCTCCTTATTGCATTTCAGAGAAATGACTGACCTGCAGTTCTGTCAGTCAAGCTGCAGCAACTGTAGCTATATGTGTAAGAACACAATACTGGCTTACAAAAGTGGGACATTTGGGTCTAAAGCAAAAGATAAGAATGATTAATGATTTAATTGCTGCAATTTGTTGATAAATGTGCTGGGAAATGTCATCAAAATGTAAAGTTTCATGTTTGTTTGATGACAAAATTTTGTATGTCATAAAAACTGGTTGTAATGTTTCGTTAGTTACAGTAAGACACCAAAGTAGAATTAGGTATCAAAAGTAAACTTAAAAGACTGAAATTAGTTTAATTTAACTGTAAATTTGTTTGTATTACAAGTTGCAATGATGTATTAATATCTCTTGACTAGAGATCCTCACATTTTGCATCCCTGACCATGTATGCACCAAATCTAATGTTATACATAAGACACCATTTTGTCCCACTTTTGGTGTCCTCGTAACCAACATTAGATTTGCATTTAAACTTTCCTGGTCAGCCACCCATAGTAAAATGTTAGGGAAGAGTAGTTCATAAACATGGTAAATTTCTATTCCAACATATTTATAAGCAATTCACATCAAATTACATTATTGACTTGATTTCAGGTGCATAAATATAATTTGGTGCAAGTTTTGGTGTCTTCGTAACTAATGTTAACATTTTGTAGCCATCCACTACAGAATACAAAAGAAAAGACAAACATGTTTAAAGTAGAAGTATTGACCAGCATATCACCAAATCACAGCATCAAAAATGAATCATGAAATTATGAGTAACAGTCACATTTAAGCCCAACAAAAGTAAGGAATGTTACGTTTTTATGCTGGTATTGTGTTTTTGCACATATGCTTCGTTTAAAGACCCAGTTCTCTCACCTCAAACGTTACCAATTCTCCTAACCTTCTCACTTAAGCCCCTCCCACCATTGTCTGAAATTCATCCTCATCCAGACACAGTCTCAGTTTATTTGCTTCAAGGTGAGTATAGAAAAACTTGATTTATATAATCAAAACACTACCAGTACTGTTCATGCTGTGTAATACAAGCTGTCCTACTCTGCATTGTTTGAATTAGCTGTCAATCAAAGAGCTGAGCCAATTAAGAATTTTGGTACCCCAGTACCAAAATTGTAGTTTGGGGTGAGAGGTTTGGCCCTTTAACTATGAAAATATTACCTACCTCACACCCATGCTATTTTAATGTGTGTGTCAACAACACTTGGCATATTGAGAGCTCCCCTACTGCTGTGGCATCGGCAGTGTACAATTTGACATGGTGCCTGTAACTGTCAAGACTACTGAATCTACTGTATACAGATCTATACATACTGTACGACAAAGTGCTGATTATCTCATCCCAAACCAGATAAATTTTATGAACTTGTGAAATACTGTATGATACCAGATATCAGAGAGGACTCAAGATTACAGTAGTTTTACACTGCAAGTCTTACCGTAGATTAATGTAAAATAATTGCATAATAAAGTTTATGTGCACACAAATTAAACATTTCAGTTACACTTTTTAAACAACATGTTTAGATATTGATTCATTTTGCTGTACAAATTTTGATGAATTAATATTTGATTTCAATTTGCCAATGACTGATGAGTTCGTTACATTATATCACAAAAATGAAAGTAGGTTATCAATGCTAGATTTCATTCAAGTTCAGGAACAGTTGCAACAAACTTATTTTGGAGCAACAGCTTTCACAATTTCCTTCTTAATTTTCCTCAGAGTACTGTATAGGCGAATCCATTTAGCACTTGTTTTTAGTCACTGTGCACAGCCACTGGTGGGGTCCATCAGCTTCGAATCGCCTTATATGGCGTACATGAGTGTCAAACCCTCACATACAGTATTCAGTGAAATTGAAGGAATTAAAATACAATGTAGTGTACAACCATCCATGATAGAAGTAAGCAAGGAAATTGAAAGATTAAAAGGTGATGGACCCCAGTTATGGCCGACTGAAATCAGACCATCACTTTCTGTCTGGATTCCTCTATATGTTTCATAATATTTTTAGACTTCAATATTGCAAGAACTAACTCCTAGTAAATTGCACATTTGAGGGGAAAAATAGTGTCACATGACTCTCAAGAGCCAATCATGAAGTAGAACAATTAACCACACTATTTCAGTTTGGGGTGACTATTTCTCCACTAAGTATACAGTAATCATATAAAAGCTTTACTTGATGAAATTGATGTAATCAATATTTACTTTTGAAATTAACACCTTTCTCACCTGTCTGTCACTGGGGGAAAAAATCCCACGAAATAATCCTTCTTATAGAACTTAGTGTGAGATCTTCAATTTGTTAAATTTGCTTCGTGCAACAAACGGTGCAGAAAATACGATATTGATCCACTTTCGAGCCTGTTTTTATCACTCAGTCCGGCAATATACTACACCCATACATTCATCCAAACAACGCTGGCAATGTTTACATTTCAGGGAGGGACAAAACCAGTGCAGCATAAACAAGCCAAACGAACTTTCCAACGGTATTTAGAAAACAAAAGAAGAATGTGTCAAAGAAACAAGAAATATATAAAAAGGACTGTGTTTTTCACTCTCCCAAAAAGTAATTACAGAATTGGATGTGCTTCAAGTCTATTTTCATCAGTTTTTGACTTGACAGAAGAATGAGAAGGGTGACTGTGGTTATGTCCATGTGTGTGAAAATATATGACGCACAAAAAAGTTGTAATTTGCTAAGGCTCCCAAGCTTTCTAATGTTAGGCCGCACGGGCAAGACTTAAAGAAACTATGGCCATCCATGGGAAACAGCGTCTGATAGTTAATTTTAAACTTTCCTCTAGGTATTGTGAATAGAATTCCTTCTTGTAGGCAGTTTACTTCTTAAGTCAAACACGATAACAAGAAAAATTATAGAAAGGGTTTGAAAAACAATGAGTATTTTGGCTAGACTTCAAATTATGGAGGTCACCATGCATTAAACTAAGGGTTATATTCAGGGTTCCTGCAACTTACAAAAAATAAAATTTCATGACTTTTCCATGACTATTTCATGATGTAAACATGACTATTTCAGGACCAAATTTTGTAAATTTATCAACTAGTCAAAACTTAAAAGACTAATCTGGGTTAAATTTCATGACTTTCCCATGACTTCTGTCATTTTTACAACATTTCATGACTTTTCCACAGCTTAATTTTCCAGGCTGCGGGAGGCCTGTATAATGTATGTCTGTGAAAGAAAATGCATGGACCTTGCATGGGGGTAACATATCTTGCCAATGGGAGGGAAATTTGATAGCAAGAACTTAAAGTAAGATTTTTTTAATGTTACTGTGCCACAAATGTAACAATACAGAAATTGCCGGTTTGATTTCTAATGCAATTAACTCACAGTGGGTACTGCACTGAACTTTTCTTAACTCAATCCAGCTGGATCTGGGCAGAGGGAAGAGGGAAGGAGAGGAAAATATGAAATTCAGCTTCCACAAGGATTTGCTTCTCAATAGCCCTGCACATAGACCTTATTTTCTTTTATGTCAGATGGAACAGAAGACCTTAAATTGCAAGTACTTACAGTGCCATACCCCCCCCCCCTTCCCCCGAGACAGTGTTGGCTCAATGTCTCACAATTTGTGTAGGAATTCCCCTTTCCCCCATCCTCCACAACTGTAAGGAAGAGTTCAAATAGGCCTACTATGCAAAGCTGCAAGAATTTCTCGCAGGTAAGAATATTCACTCAGTGGGAAACCACAACACGATGTCCCAAACTACAGCACAGTACATGTAACCTCAAATGACACTGTTCTTTCATTAACATCAAATTCAAATGAAGCATACAGAAGGGGCACATACTACAGGATCAATGTACAGCCCTGTACAGCATGCTCAGACTGACTGCATGGTCAAATGGTTACTGTAGAGCATCCGACTTGCAGTAGAAGGTCAGGAGTTGGAGTCCTGGCCAGGTCATACCAAAGACTAAGGGGACCTACTGCCATTGTGCTTGGTGCTAAGCCAGTAAATAAAACTGACAATAAAGTCAGTGTGCCAAAACTGGAAAAAAGGCTGAGGCTAGCTCCACTTGAACCAAGTGGTTGGAAACTGGACCTTGAAACTCTATCTAATTAACCAACAGTACACTCACCAGGATGCTCCTGAAGCAATAAACTACCTAGGATTGACTAGACACAATTAGGATTCAGATCAAGGGTGCATGAGAGACTAACTGAAAATACTACAGCAGGTTGAGAGAATTAAAACTGTCAAGTGTGACGAGATGTAGGACTTATAAGGGAAACATAATGCACATAAAATGTTCCAATTAACATTTTCCAAAGACTATAGTTCACTTTATTGTTTAACCATTAGGGGTTAACAATTAACTCAGCAAAAATGCTCTCATCTGTTGAAAAAATCCAAAACATGGGTCATCAAAATTGTGTCATCTTTTCAATTCATGGATCATGCATCAGAATTAGCATCTAGGCAAATGGATGTAATTATTAAAAGGAAGCAGAAATAGTCTCACCATTTATCATATTTTGCTCCTGTTTTGCACAAATGAACTGACTGCTTTTGCCCAGGTCAGGAATGCCCCCAACTGCACCCCCACCTTGTCTCCTATCAGAATAAGGTGCAAAAGTTATATCACTTTAAAAATTTCAAAAACTGTTTGAAAAGTCTGGATGAATGAATTGTTCCTGAAAAACAACGATAAAGTTCGAACTATAACTTTCTTGAAAAGAAAACTACCATACTGCACAATTTTACACATTTCATTCTGTATCAATACACATTGGTCTAAAACTATGACTCTTTTCTGTTCAACAAATTACCTTAGTCCCTTTTAAAAGTAGCCAGCATCTCAAATTTTAGAAATTAATGAACCACCCTAAATGTATATACGAGAAGGTGTGTAACACTTTACAATGCTACCCTTTATTCTCAATTCTTGGGCTAAGACAAACACATGCTGCACATTTAAATGACACTTCAGCTTTAAAACAGTGTTGGAATGACTCCAGTTAACCCTCTGAGAAACTTTAATAACAAGTCTAGTGATGCATTTCACTGCTCAAAATCATTTATCATATCAACACTTCCTCCATATGTTTGCAGCGTGGTGTCGTGTAATAATTACTCCACACACATCAACATATTATTAAAAGCTTGCCCGAAGTAATTACCACCGTCTTGTGACAACACAACGACACATATGTAGAACACCTGTACAGAAGGTGATCTGTAGTTGAGCTTGTGAACAGCAGATGACAAGACTTGTAATATCCCATAAGGGCTCAATCCAGAGACAGGAACTGTCACAAAATTATTGACTGTTTTTAATAACTGAATTTTTCCTTCAACTTCACATTTATATTCCAATACAATGCTGCTTTCCCTTGAAGCATACATGTGCAAAAGTACTTACAACATCTTTGCATGGCTCTAAATAGTAGCTAGTATCAACCTTTACATTTTACCAGGATGCATTTGGGAGCTTTTGGTACCATTGACAGTTATACTTTTCCTACTTTCTGTTTCATTTATTCATTTTCTTCCTTGTAAACTCGGGAGAAACTGTTTATTGAAGCAATGGTACATACATAATCGACTTGATAAACTTGATAAATTTTTACAAGTCAAGGAAGAGTTTCTTGAAATACTTTCTTTCTCATAAAGTATTTCAAAAGGGAGTTAAGTAAAGGGTGAAGCGGATGAGTTCCCCTTCCTTGGAATTTTCTAACATGTATGCAAAACTTTCTTCCACAATTACAAGAAAGCATACTCATTTGTTAAATTGCCGTGTGTGAAATTCATTGAGGTAGTGTAAAACCTATTGCAACAATTAATTTCTCAATTGCACACATTGCCTTGGGGAGGGGGGAGGCATTCCCTCATATACACCAAGAACATTTATCTCTCACTTCCCAATCCTCCCCCCTCTTATTTTTGGGGCACTCTCCAATGCCATCAGATTTTTTTTTGGACACAACCAGAGGAACTTGGGGCAAAAATGTTTCTACACAGTATGACATGGTCAAAATGAAAATAATATACATGGTTTTTTGAAGGTAACACAGGTACTGTAAATTACTACTGTACTGGACCGAAACTGTTGTGTGTGTTTCAATTACCCATAGACTAGAAAACTTCCTACATTTTCTGCTGTTTTGTTTAAGTGTGGTTCACATGGTGGGGGGGGGCTAGAGACCAATCTTCAAAACATTCCCTTGACTGTACACTTAAACACTAACAATGTTCAACAAGGAATATAAATTGATTAGAGATTGATTGACTGGAAAATGTTGGAAACTAAGTTGCAATTAAATCTCTCTTCAACTAAATTACTTCCAGTGTATACATTTTAAGGACAATCAAAGTTACACACTGTTACCCCTGTATGCCACTGCTTCTAGAAGCAATCAAAATGATTATCACGTAGTTGTAACGCTTTCATACAGCAGTTCTTTTTTCCCTTTCATTGTTTTTCTTGCCCCTGTGGGCTGGGGTAGTAGAATATGCCCCTTGCATTTTCCTGCCTGTTGTAAGAGGCCACTATGAAAGGGAAAACAAATTAGAACTTTAATGATACTTGAACATAAATTTGAACTTTGAACTTTTTATCGAGTCGACTGACACTATATAACACATTCGTGTTGGTGTGTCATTAAATTTCATCGAACTAACTGCATTTTTCAATAAAGGAAAAGAGGGTCATTCCCAATTTATTTTAAACAGCTACTGTAAATCATACTTCTTTCCACTTTATTTTTTTTTTAAATGTACATAAATGTCTCATTCATAACTTAAGTATCCCAGAAAAGATATTTGAACGTTTATTCCACTATTCTGTAATTAAAGAATTCAGTCTCAAAAATATTGTTTTACTTGAAACACATTGTCCTCCACAAATATCAATATGATATGTTTCATCTGGTCAAAAAATATGCTACTGTATTGCAGAATGGAAGATGTATCACTTAAATTTTTTTAAAGTTTGAGTAAACAAATCATTCTTCCCAACAAGTTAATTGCATTAAATTTCTCTCTGTCCAAAACTAAGGCTACTGTGCAGGCTACAACTCAAATCAGGATGATCACATTTCCTTTTAGACAAACTTGTCCTGAACTTTTTCATTTCCAACAAAATTTCACAAAGGGTAAAAAAAAAACCTGTAAGGCTGGTCTCACTTACCCCACATCACTTGTTGTTACCTCGTGTTTACAATAAGGCAAAACCGCAGGTTAACCCTGTGTTTTCCAGTCTGCGTTCTCACGTACTCGTGTTTCTTTGACTGGGTAGTACTACCATAGTTAAGAGGTCAAATATTTCACATATCAATTACTGTAAAATGTTAGAAAATACCTGTCATCAGTGCCATTTACACCTGTGACCTTGCTTGATTAAAACAAAAATGGTGTCTAAAACCGCATAACCTTCAATTTGAAGTGGACTGAAATTTAAATACCAGCACCGTGTTAACCCACATTCCCACATAACTTGAGTGCATGGTAACATGGTGTTTGTTACCTCAAGTGCAGGGTACGTATAAACACAGTCTTTGAGTTACTGTATCTTTGTGAGGGTGCACAGAACTGAGTCAGAGCTGCAACAAGCAAAACCAGCTGTTCATGAGAAACCACACCCCGGCCTATGACGTACACCACATTAGCATGGAAGGTGGTAGGGGTGCATGCGTATGGAAGATGAGGATGTTTTCTTACCTTTTGACAAGACACCTTGTATGAAGAGTAACCATCACCACTTAAGCTTGGCACAAGATATTCCCAGACTGGTAAACAGCTTAGATTCTACACTGCTATAAACTTTGATTGTTTATTTTACGATGGAGATGAGCTTATAAAAAGTTCATTGGTATCATAACCATGGTTCAGAATATTTACTTGACAACAACAGGAAAAGCATTGATTTTCCGAACTACATGACATGTTTTAAAATGAATGTAAATCTGTAACATGAAGCAACACACATCCTACTGCAAATCAGGTGTTCGCACAAATGAAACACTGACTCCAGACTTCCAGTGTATACTAAACCTTATTCTTCTAAGTCCTTGATGAAAAAATTAGTTCTACAAGCAGCTGTAACTCCCTCCAACTTTAAAATCTGCATCTGTTTGAACATTTTTTTTCCTCAGCACAGTACTTTTCATTGAAGAGAAGCATACTGCAGACTGATAAAAATACAGTGGAGTAGAGTATATCATTTCAATTTAAAGCAAACTTGAGGGTCTGCCGTGGGATATTTTAATAGTTGCTCACGTAAAACTACCACATATTTCTCCATAATACTGTATCTTCCTTCTCTAATCTTTCCATTTCCACAACACTTGCCAATTGATCTGAAATCCCTTTCAGCCACACCATCGAATCAATTGAACTGGTTTCTCAACTATACTGTATCTAGAGTAATATTTCTCCAATAATCAAAAAAGAAAAATTTTTGTCATTTATTCTAAATCATATTCCAAAATGGATTTAAAGCTGTCATAAATGGCCTATTATTTTCTTCTTCAGCAAGCTGACAACACCGACAAACCTTGTCACTGGTCTCCCATTAAATTTCCTAAAACACTTTTCGGCCTCCGGGTAAAGTACAAAAATGCAATCCTTGAATCTCTCCACAGAGACATTTAATTGCAAAGCACCACATTGCAGATTAAAGACAAAGTGTTACAATTCAATCACAAAAACTCTCGAAATGTCAAAATACCCAGAGCCGAATGTATTGAACACGCTTGTTACAAAAAACTGTAGATGAGTCAATAAGCCACCTGCCACAAAGTGTTAGACTTTGTATCTTCCTATAGTAATCAACTCAGTTTGGACAATTTATGCAAAGTAGAAAGCGACCTCATTCCATGACCATCTTTATATCACTCTCTCTGTTGGACAAGCCTGCAAAAATCCGAACACGGTGAATATTTACTTCAAAGAGCACCTGATACCCTGAGTGCTATAAAAGAGACCAGAGAGATACAGATAATAGATAGTACCGGCAAGATTGGCAGCTCTAGGTAGACAAATCACGTCAAATTCCTTAGAGATGGCTTCAAAATGAGACAAAACTGACATTCCACTAATTTGAATTCTGACAGTAAATTTTCGGCTGGAAGATAAAATTGGGAGAGGCTTTCTTGTTGAAATGAAATCCAGAAATGGCAAGTTTGTCTACATAGAAGTCACTTCTAACTGATTATGATATCAACATGCAATAAGAATACCACATACTCTGTTGATGTGATTTAACTGAGTGGACTAAAGGTATAGGGGAGAAAATAAAAAGCTTGCCGAGGAAAATACAGTATTGATTTCACCCAAATCTGTCCTTTTAGACATGAAGATACAAGATATGTATGCCTGAAGATCCAAATGCCCTAGCTGTGAAGTACAAATGTGAAGGGTGGGCACTACAAGATGGCTTGTTGTTCCATCAAATATTTCAAGAGGGAGCAAATAAGCTAGGCTCTATGGATTCTGTTGACATAAGTATCACAATTGTTGGAACACACTTTAAAGGCATGTCTATGGGAGACAAAAGCTGTAGACTTGCTTCAAGTCATTTTTTCCTGATGGCACCACTATACAAACAAAATTGTACTAGCACATGTTCCATATCAATGGAGTACTGTACATGGAACACTTATCAACTCAACTGAATTAGCTGTAAAATAGTTCTAGAAATGCTATGAATACTCAAGCTGTATTCTGTAACAACTGCCACTATAATACTGAGGCGCTCCATAACAACACATGGCTTAAGGGATCCATGCAGGGTGCAAGAGGAATGCTGCCAAAGGCCATCATGAATGCATGATTAAAGATCCTCACTGACCAGGGCTCGATTTTCATGGTTGCCTGATTGTCTGGAACAACTAAAATCACATGTGGACAACTAAAAGTTAAAGGTCGATTGTTTGATTGACAACCATTTTTCTCTGTGATTGAAGAAGTGTACTGCTGACTGATCAACTCTTTCAACTTTTTCCATCTTACAATATTTCAGACTTCAAGTCACACTTCCCAAACATCACTTTTTAACCTTCAAGATGTACGATACTGTACATGAACAAAATAACTGTTTTCTAATATGAGTGAAAAATGTTTTGGACAACCAAATTTACTTGTGGACAACCAAAATTAGGAAAATGGTTGCCCTAAGGACAACCATAAATTTTTCTGAAAATCGAGGCCTGTTAACCTTCGGAAAATTTTCATCCCCCCCCCAGATCAAAAAATTACCATGCCTTACTAATGTATCTTACCATACCTGGGGTTATTTGAAAGATATATCTCCTGGCTGATAAAAATAATGTTCTTTATTTAAACTTTTTTTTAACATCAAATAAAAAATATGGAGTACTGTAGCTCATACTGTATTACATATTATGTTCTGAGAGTAATATCATGAGTACACATACTGTAAGAGCTCTGTGTGCTTATCAGGGTTTGGCTTGAAGCAATGAACTGCAGTGGGAGTGTGTCTTCATAAGAATTAGATGTAGGAGGGACTAGAAATAAGTAGGTTGGGAGAATTGGCACTGCATGAAGTGATGAATATAAATTGTCTTTAAATACATCAATTAATCAAAGAGCTGTGTCAATTGAGAATTTCTGTAGACCACAGTACCAGTAAAGTTGTAGTTCAGAGTGATTAATGAATGTCTTTTAAAGAAGGGTTTAAGATCACAAAAGGATTTGGTA
Source organism: Holothuria scabra (assembly GCA_037179385.1). Classification (NCBI taxonomy): domain Eukaryota; kingdom Metazoa; phylum Echinodermata; class Holothuroidea; order Aspidochirotida; family Holothuriidae; genus Holothuria; species Holothuria scabra. The sequence continues at coordinate 5,804,734 of CM074191.1, forward strand.
TGTTAGAGGGGTACCTTTTAGTGAAATTTGTATTGAAATCTGGTGTGTGGTTCTCAAGATATGAGCACATAAAGTTTCCACATTTTAAACAAAAAGTGAACTTGAAGCAAGCACATATGACATCATATCCCCACATTAGTGCAGTATTTTGTTTTTCTTCAAACTTTCAAGGTGATTTTCTCCTCAACAATCCCATATGTGATTCCATAAGTGGCATGAGAATTTTACACACTCTGACTTCAATGGAACTTTCACCACACTGTGTAGATTTGGTTCCTCTTTTGCATGTATGAAAATTAAATTTTTGCTTAAACTTCCCCTTTAAGGCAACATGTTGAAATAGGTCACTACAGAAAGATGCATCTCTTTCAGCCAAGCTGCAGCAGATACAGCCATGCTTTGTGAAGAATTTTAACAGACAATCTAGACCAGTCCTCCTTGATTTCCAAAAAACTTTTTGTTTGTTCTTCGGGGAACCACTTTACTAATTTTAGTTGTCCTCAAAGAATGCTGTTGTCTGAAATATTTTTCACACAATTACAAAACAGTAATTGTGTTCATGTATTATTGGTCTTGAAAAAAGGAAGATGTGATGTTTGAGAGACAAACACTTCAATTTTGAGAGAGTTGATTAGTCAACAGTATACTTCTTCAGTCTGAGGAAAAAAGTGATTTTTCCAATGCTGTCCATGAGACAACCAACCCTTAACTTTTGGTTGTCCGTAAGAAATTTTAGTTGACCTGGACAATGTGAAAACCACAAAAATCAAGCCCTGTAAACTGGTATGTATGTAGCAAAATGCCAAAAAACAGGGATGAGACAGCTGCTGTAGCTGATCTGAGACAATTGGAGACTACACTATGAGAAAGAGAAGGTACTGTACAGTGTACATGTACATCCAACACGACCACAAATTAAAAGGGACAATCAGAGGTTGAACGAGGATGTTAAACTTTCCCTTCAATACCTCCCTTTCCCTTCTGAACTGATTATTTACCAGAATAATAAATGAAATAATGAAGAGATCTTTCAGGTTAGAAGATATGTTAATTTTGTGTTCAATCATTGCTGTTGAATGGAAATTTCTTAATTTTTTGGGGGGTAAAAAAATTCCAAACAGATGCAAGACTCAGTAGAAGGCCTCCACTACATTGTAACCAACCACAAGTTGAATCATGTAAGATCACTGATCATTTTTAGTTAGTTTTGTGGAAATGTGATGCAACATTAAATTTGTGAAAAATTGGAAAAACAAACCATGGTTATAGCACAACTTCAAACCTGTGACATGTGATGTTTTCTATGCAGTGCAGATCCATAAACTCAAAATAGCAATCTCAATAACTTGTGGGATTGCACTTTGGTGTACATCACTTATGATGTGACAAAATGACATTGATAAAATCGAAGCTTACCAAAAGTCTATCCCACAATTTTTCATAAATGCTAATTTGGAAAAAGGACTATGGAAATGCTGTACCTACAAGGTATATTGAAAAAAATTACAGCACAAGATCACTTAAACATCAACCACTTCAACTCATAAGTTGGTTTTATGAAATGGTTGCTTTGACAGCACCATCATACTGCAATTAAGTAGGCCTCTTACATTAATACCAACCAACAAACAAACTTGTATTTTAATCTTAAAGGGCTAATCTTCTCACCCCAAAACTACAAATATTGTAGTACTTCCATTGGCCCAGCTCTTTGATTGACAGCAAGTTCAAAGAATGCAGAATGCCGAAGCTCATATTACACAGCATGTACTGTAAAATACTAAGAGTGTTTTTTATTAGGGTCTTGTACTGTGTGCCCTGCAGCAATAAACTGAGATTGTATCTGGATTAGGACGAGTTTTAGACAGTTGTGGGAGGGGCTTAAGTTCGTAGGTTAGGAATTAAATTGGAAATGTTTGAGCGAGAGGATCAGGCTTTTAACACAAAGTTTTTTGAAAGAACATAATTAATGTCAGCTTGTTCAGACTTCATACATTTTTCATGAAGATTAAAGAGCTTTGAAGACTACGATCTATAAGCATTGTGCTTTTATAGTCTTAGGAAATACAAATTTATGGTAATGAGTAAAGATGGAATATCGACAGAGAAATTCCTAGAATTCAGAAGGAAAAATAAGTGCAATACAACCGACATGATCTTTTCAAGTATAAGACCAAACTGCTAAAAAGTTAAGAGACACCCTCAGACTGAAAATGCAAAAGACTACAGTGATATGGTTGAGATACAGTGGGAGTGTACCAGGCCCTGAGTTTTAGAAATTTGCCCAGTGTGCTACAAATCACTCCCCTCAGAAAATTAAGGCGCGTGGCAGGAGCACTGTTCCATTAAACTTAAATGAGTCATCTAGGTGTGCAAAAATTCACACTCTTCACAGTGATTTGGGTAGAGTGTTGGTTTGCAATCGCATTGGCACGCCTCAAAATTCAAAGCATGGTGTGCAGGTACACTGAAAGTGCTAGGTTTACTACACAGTATAGTATAAAAGCACCTTAAATCAGAGGGAACACACAGGGCAGTTGTTTTATCATGAATGCCAATTAAAATGTTTAATAGTAAAATTAGAATTGATAAAAATCATGATTTAAATTGATTCAGGCCTATTTGAATCAAAGTTTTTTGATTCATGTATTCAACCAGTGAGCCATTTTTTAAATGTATACAGGCATGGCACCCAAAAAAAAAAAAAAAAAATGAAAATTTGGTATAAAATTGAAGCGATTGTTTATAATTTTACAGGCTTATTCTATAATAGGAATTTTGCAATTTTTTAGGACAAAAAATCTTGGCAAAAAACAGTGAAACAGGTAAATTGTGATAAATTCATGTGAACCCCACATTATAAGTTTCATGCCTTGAAGTACACCTATAAGCACACTTTGTTACCAAACTGAGACAAGTCTGTGCTCCTATCTTGGGATGCCTATCTTCTCATCCTGTTTTGTGGTTGGTGCTTGCTGCAGTTTATTCCTTTGAGATATACCAAATTTTATGATCAGTAACTTTGATTAAATGTTTGTTTTGTGTACAAAAACAATTGCTTGGTGGATTACTGTACCTTGTCACACAGTATTTTTCAGATATAAGGCAATATTTGCATTTACTGTTTACCCACAAATGATTTCCCTCAGTTGCATACAGTACTTGCTGGGGAAAAGCACTCCCCATTCCATGGTCAGTGCTAAGTAAACTGCATACACTATCAACATGTATGAACACTAACTCATCTATAAAACAAGTGCAATGACTTCAAAGTCTTCACTAAGCTGTATATACTGTAGAGGGCACTATATTACTTTTGTTTAAGGGGCAATCAGTTTGTTTTCACAATTGTTTGACAACTTTCATTTTGCACAAAATTGCAAGATTTACTTAAAACTAAATAATCTGTGATCATAGTCCTACTTTGAGATTGGCCATGTGCAATTTAGTGGAGGTTGTCTAGTCTACCATCTTTGTGGAATTTTTTCTAACCCATCAAATATTCATAATTTTTCATTCAGCAAGAGTTAAGATAAAATTAATGTTTCTTCTAACCTGAGAGACCTCTGAAATGTCTCTTTTTATTCTGGTACACAATCAGTTAAAAAGGGTATTTGCAAGTATACCGTACGAACTTTACGGGTAACTTGTGTCTCTTGTCTGAACTTTCAAAAGCATGTTACTATGCTCACAAATGAATTTCTATGATGCTGTTTATTCCCAGGACATTCCAAAGATGAGAAAAAATGCTGAAGCATGGAGCTTATAAACCAAAGTATTATCGAGCAGCTCTCATTCTCTTAAAAGAGCACTGTACATTGGATTAGATTGCACAATAACTTGTGATGTTTTTCTTGTACTACTCAAATAACTAGATTGCATTGCTTTGATTTCTCAAAAAACCTTTCCTTTGAAACAAAATATGTTCACTGTCTTATTGTTGTAGGGGAACTTGACTGCACTCACTCTCTCCATACAACATACTCAGAAAGAGAGTTAGGAACTTGCTCCAGGTGGTATTTACATTTTAATGTCAAAAAGAAACATGAGCACACAATGTGACTTTACATCAAGTGAAGAACTTCAAAGAGGACACTAGATATTATTAATCAATTTAAAGGGAACAGGATTGTCACCACATTGGGGCATGTGCAGGGCAGTGCTACCCTGAGCTCTGAAATTCTCCGCCCGGTACTCACCATCAATTTCAGCATCGCCACCTGGTACAAATTTCTTACCCTACTGTAACCTAGATTTCTTTAGAATTGAGTATTTATTCCTTGTTTTTTGCAAGCACTCTTAAATCTGCAATATAATTGTAATCACATTCTGTCATTGTGATTGGTTTCAGTATACAGTGCAGGATGTCTTGTCTTGCATTTGTTTAGAACTTTTTCCCAACAAAATTTAAACATTTTCCTTTTACAATTAGGGTTGTAACCAGCCCAATTTGAGTGCCGGCTAAACATCTGACTTAATATTTGTACCTCACCCTATCCCCATGGAATCCACCTCATTTTTGACCCATTGAATTTTTCAGCTAAAGGCTAATGTCAAGTTCATTATTTTTCAGTATAAAAGATCACTTTTGTATCGGTCGGAAGCCTTGCATTTTAGGTGTTGTACCGGTCGGCAATTTCCAGTGCCGGTTAGTCCTGACCGGCGCCAACCAGCGTGGTGACAACCCTACCTACAATACTTATAAACTTGCCCCAAGTCTCTCACATACTCCTTCCGTCCACCTTTCATTTTATTTCTATTCCTATTCATCACTGTGATTCCATCACATTGTGCTCCAATGCAACCATTCAAATTACTTAGCACTGCCCGCATTGCTGCAACTTCATGAGCACTGCTGTAACACCTGTTTACTGTACAACTGTTCTCGAAGACTGTACATAGCATTAGATCATCGTGTGATGAACGGGGAGTCCTTCTGTCTGTTTACATGCAGTGCATTTCATTGGCTACTGAGATTAGTGATTAAAAACCGGACCGACCAAAATGCTATGTCCCCAGTTGCAAAAGTTACAGGTCTCTCGAGCAAGCCAGATCTCCACTGCTTGGTATGTGCACAGCGTATACATGTAAACAGGAATCTGCCATGCACGATCGTTACAATGGTTCAGTGTTGAAACCTTAGAAGCAATGAATGTAAGAACTTGTTAGCGGGCATTACCGGTCAAGGTGTGCTGGTCAATGTGGGTTGGTTAGCACAGTGTGTATTGGCGTTGTAACGAGTCAAAGTGGAAAGTGGAGAATGTGAGAAGTTGGTTTGTCTGCAGAGGTGCATTGGGAGAGGTCAGAGGGGTGATACATAGAGAAGGAATAGTGACAAAGGAGAACCCTTACAGCTGGGAGGGAACATCTCCAGAGACTTGGGGCAAGTCTACAACACTTAACAAAATTAGTAACATTTATTCGCCCTAAAGGATCTCTTCAATGTTTCAACATTGTGGTAAACAATCAGTTCAGAGAGAGAAAATAAGATGCTGGAGCAAAAGGTTCATTCACTGTCTATCCCTGATTGCCCCTTTAAGTGTACAATTTTCCAAATTTATACAGCTTTGCAGTTAGTTATTTAGTTAGATGGAGTTTTACAGCCCAGTTTCCAAACTATTGGTTCAAGTCGAGGCCCCCACGACCTTTTTTCGAGTTGGGGCTCACTGGCTTGTTTTCCCTACTCCACTGTCTTTGGTAAGTGTATGACTGGACCTGGGAATCCAACCCAGGCCTTCCACACGTGAGAGGCAGATGCTCTACCGTTATACCAGACACACTGTCATACAGCTCTGCAGCATATTAGCAATATTAATGGAGCTCTGTGAAAATGGTAGTTGGATGGAATGATTGAGACTCATTTTCCAACTTCTATGTAAACATTTAAAACCTAAAGGTACACTTTTAAAAATTCACTCCAAAATTTATTATGCAAATCAACTCTATTTATCATGAACAGAGTTTTTTACTTAAAAAAAAAAATAATTAAAATAATTACGTAGATTCCCTTTCCGAGATCCCTGTTACAGCAAAAAGAGCGGCTCAAAAGGAGTTTTTACTCAAACAAAGTGAAGTGACAGAGTTGAGAGGAGCCATTGGGCAAGTGCAGTGGGCATCTAACCAAACAAGACCTGATGCCAGTTATGATGCCTTGGAGCTTATTACTGCAACCAGAGAACCTAGAGTAAAAGATTTGCTCCAAGCCAATAAGGTGATCAAGAATTTAAAATCAAAAAGGAGTAACATCCTCTTTCCTAACCTGGGGGAGATAGAGCAGTTGAGTTTGACAGTATTTTGTGATGCCTCCTACAGTATGCAAATTTAACTGATGGAGTTTCCAGTGCTGGTGGTCACATTGTGTTTTTGACTGGTGAGGACAACAAGTCTTGTCCCCTTGCTTGGCGATCTGGAAAAATTCGAAGAGTGGTACGGAGTACTTTAGCGACAGAAGCTCTCTCTATGGCTGATAGCCTTGACTCAGCATATTGCCTTGGATACTGCTGTCAGAAATGGTTTTCAACAAGCCTACAGAAAATAGAGTGCCTATCAGAGTGAGAACTGATAACACATCCCTATTTGAGAACATTCACTCTACCAAAGCAGTTAGTGGCGAGCATCTTAGAGTGGAGATAGGAAGCACCAAGGAGATGCTCCATAAAGGAGAACTCTCTAGTGTCAAGTGGATTGAGAGTGGTGCCCAAATTTCAAATTGCCTTACAAAATATCGGGCATCTTGTAAGGAACTAATGGACGTCCTACAAGTGGGGAGCTTACAGAACTATGGTGTTTCCCATCAGTATCCTACCAGAAGTTAAGTTGTTTCCAGAAAAAGAAAAAAGGGGGAGATTTGTTAGTGTTGACTTTTGTTTTTCTCTTCCTCTCCCTTCAGGATACTAGGTGGGGTTTTTAGTGCTATAGTGTACAGCAGTGTCAGACAGGATACTAGGTGGGGTTTTTAGTGCTATAGTGTACAGCAGTGTCAGACAGGATACTAGGTGGGGTTTTTAGTGCTATAGTGTACAGCAGTGTTAGACAGGATACTAGGTGGGGTTTTTAGTGCTATAGTGTACAGCAGTGTTAGACAGGATACTAGGTGTGGTTTTTAGTGCTATAGTGTACAGCAGTGTTAGACAGGATACTAGGTGGGGTTTTTAGTGCTATAGTGTACAGCAGTGTTAGACAGGATACTAGGTGTGGTTTTTAGTGCTATAGTGTACAGCAGTGTTAGACAGGATACTAGGTGGGGTTTTTAGTGCTATAGTGTACAGCAGTGTCAGACAGGATACTAGGTGGGGTTTTTAGTGCTATAGTGTACAGCAGTGTCAGACAGGATACTAGGTGGGGTTTTTAGTGCTATAGTGTACAGCAGTGTCAGACAGGATACTAGGTGGGGTTTTTAGTGCTATAGTGTACAGCAGTGTCAGACAGGATACTAGGTGGGGTTTTTAGTGCTATAGTGTACAGCAGTGTCAGACAGGATACTAGGTGGGGTTTTTAGTGCTATAGTGAACAGCAGTGTCAGACAGGATACTAGGTGGGGTTTTTAGTGCTATAGTGTACAGCAGTGTTAGACAGGATACTAGGTGGGGTTTTTAGTGCTATAGTGAACAGCAGTGTCAGACAGGATACTAGGTGGGGTTTTTAGTGCTATAGTGTACAGCAGTGTCAGACAGGATACTAGGTGGGGTTTTTAGTGCTATAGTGTACAGCAGTGTTAGACAGGATACTAGGTGGGGTTTTTAGTGCTATAGTGTACAGCAGTGTCAGACAGGATACTAGGTGGGGTTTTTAGTGCTATAGTGTACAGCAGTGTCAGACAGGATACTAGGTGGGGTTTTTAGTGCTATAGTGTACAGCAGTGTTAGACAGGATACTAGGTGGGGTTTTTAGTGCTATAGTGTACAGCAGTGTTAGACAGGATACTAGGTGGGGTTTTTAGTGCTATAGTGTACAGCAGTGTCTGACAGGATACTAGGTGGGGTTTTTAGTGCTATAGTGTACAGCAGTGTCAGACAGGATACTAGGTGGGGTTTTTAGTGCTATAGTGTACAGCAGTGTCAGACAGGATACTAGGTGGGGTTTTTAGTGCTATAGTGTACAGCAGTGTTAGACAGGATACTAGGTGGGGTTTTTAGTGCTATAGTGTACAGCAGTGTTAGACAGGATACTAGGTGGGGTTTTTAGTGTTATAGTGTACAGCAGTGTCAGACAGGAAACTAGGTGGGGTTTTTAGTGCTATAGTGTACAGCAGTGTTAGACAGGATACTAGGTGTGGTTTTTAGTGCTATAGTGAACAGCAGTGTTAGACAGGATACTAGGTGGGGTTTTTAGTGCTATAGTGTACAGCAGTGTCAGACAGTTAGCGAAATTAGTGCAAAGCTTTCAAGAGCAATCATAGTGAAGTTTATACCAACTACAGTGTATTGTTTTAGCGATTTAGTGTATTCAACTTTGAGCTTTCTCATTCCAAATACTGAGTCAGCTCCCTGAACCTATTTTATCCAGCTATAGTGAATCAGCCAAGGACTTAACAGGTAAGCTTTCTTTAGAGGCTTTTAACAGGTAAAGTCCATGCCAAAGGCATACATGTGAAGGTTTGCATGATCATACATTGTAATTTTCTGTGAACATACAATGCTACATAGCAATTTGCAGGCCTGCGCACCTATGTACAGCATACACGTATGTGACACTTACCTGATCATCGTACAGTACATAGGCAATGCATGTACAAGTACATGGTACACACACAGTAAGTATGCATTTTTGGTGAATGCAAATGTATACATGTATGTAATGCATAGACCATTCATTGGCAATACAAGTACTGTTTAGAACAGCATACCTTACGTTTACCATATGATGGGAATGAATAAGCACACTGGGAGTACAGCTTGCCGAACGCTAGGCCATGAAGGAGTCAGTGCTCACGTCGAAGATCTTCATGTTGGAGTGCAGGATATGCAGACTGGGGCCTAGGCGGGTAGATGCCCACTGTTCAACAAGGTATTCCTTGACTGGCTGTTGCCATTGTATTGTATCGATTGTATCCTTTGTTAGGGTTAGGGAATAGGTCAGGGATTAGGCCATTGTTAGCCAGTTAGGAAATTTCTTGTTAAACAGTGCACATCACCCCACCTAGGCTAGGCTGGCCCATTTGGACCCCTGATAGACTATAACTATTAGTCCTTGAACAGGACTTTATACTACTGTACATCCACTTCGTTTTACTCCACGCTGGAGTCCTTTGCCACAGTGAGCTACAAACACAGCTGTTGAAATATCAGGACTTAAGATGAAAATTGATAATGGCATAATAGCTCATTTGTCGACTTATTCACCACAGCTACCCTATAACAATTGGAACAGGTTTTATGTTTATCTATAGCTAACAAAAATATGCATACAATTTTAGGTTGCTTTCTAAGGCAAAATGTTACATAACACTCACTATCAAATTATGTATTTGAGCAGCGGCTATTTTGCTGTTTTGGGAAAACAATGATGGCGCTAAAACATCCAAACCTACTTCCACATTGGTGGACAAGTTACAGTTGGAATTCTTCCAATAAAACATAAAATCTGTTGTCTTCTTCCAAACTCAAAAAAGATAAATTATGTAAATTCTAGAAGATATAATAAAATTGTTTTAAAACACTTTCCAGAATTTTTGTAGTGTAAACTACTAAATTTAATAAATTTACCAAAATTTTCTGTAATAGAGACATTTTACTTGGTGGAAACTTTTAAGACAATTGTCTTCTGGAACATCATTAAGTGTAGTCATTGTAACCCTGCTGTTGAGTGACACTGCTTTGTTCATGAATACACCTCGGGGTGTGTAATAAGGCATGGTCATCTCAACAGAAGGGTTACCCTGACTAGGCCTAGATGAAGTGATTGCACTGGGTTACATGATTAACACTACAGATACAGGCGTTTCTAGATTGTGTAACACACTTTGTAATCGAGTCCATTTTTAATTTCAAATTACACTTTCCCCCCCTCCCCCCCATCCTTTGAAGAAAAGCCAGTTGACAAGCCTAATGTTAGACACAATGTTAAATTATAATTAGGCTATTAATTTCAAAGCAGGACTTATTGTCACTATTTGGATTGGTTTTCCTTTTTTTTTGAGCGATGAATTGGCCTTTGGCCAGCAACATCGAAGTTGATGTGATGTGATGGCAAGTAGCCTAGCCTAGGCCTATGGTAACGGCTAATTATAGGTGCATTTCTGAAGCTGTGAGCCAGACTGGAAAGTAGGGCTTTCACAGAAAGATCTTTGGCGTACGGAAATGTACACCAACAAATTTGGCGTATGGCATATAAGGCTTCTACAGGGAAAATTACAACAGTTGGCATACAATTGCAACAATTGGTGTGGGGTATAATTCCAAACACCTCGACCTTGGCGAGATTCTTTGGCGTACGGCAAATGTACTTTCCGGTGAGGGGCTGTGAGGCAGTTGTACAATTGTGCGCATAGCTCAGTGCACAAACGTCTTGATTTCAGGAGGCGTATGGGCATGGACTGTGTACGGTGTTAGCGCAGTACATGGTCCTGTTCAAGGACCAATATCGAAGTTAAGTTATAAGCTTACTGTAGCAGGGTTCTCACTAACCCAAGCTCCCGGGTCCCTCACGCGCGAGTTCGACTCAAGACCCTTGAAACAAAATCCTGTGTGTCCCAGGGACGTACGGAATTTGCTTGCTAAACGCACACATGTAAATTTTGGCAAGAAGGCATAGACAGTTTTGTGTTGAAAAGTTCACACAAACCCATTGCCTTGAAATGTTCATTGTCGATGTCACTTCACAAAATCCATGCAGGAAAACTTTCTCCGAATAGACCGATTGTTCGACCGATCATCTATTAAGTAATCGGCATCGGGCCGATTATTCCGTTGTCAGTAAATAATTTGCATTGGTAAAATTCTGCCGTTCAACCGATCATTACCATCGATTATTTGAAAACTGGAAAAATGTACTAAATATACTTGAAACTTGCTCCTAGTTTCGTTAAAATTTGCGTTATAATACTCAATCCTTTAACATCCCGCCAAAACGGAATGCACTGAGAATCACAAACGTCTAAATTTTACCCCTGCCATGGGAATGATCGTTTGATATTTTCCGCTACAGTATAACCCGGTAGTATTACCTGGAATTAGATTTAGAACTGCATTGGTTCAAGGTGTATCCTTGCTGTCTCGCAGAAAGAACCGCTCTTTTGCACAAAACACATATATACAGACTATCTAGCTACAGTGTTTCGCCGTTTTTTTTTTCAAATCCCAAGGCTTTGCATACATATCTGCACGTTTTGTACACTTAGTATCTAGAATCTTGTGAAGTTCGGAGGTTATTGTCTTGCATAAATTAAGCCATTCCTAGCATTCAGTCCGTAATGTTGTTTAGAGTAGGACTTAGGCAATGTTGTCATACGACGTCATTGCAAACGAAAACAGTGATGCAAGTGGTCTCATGCAGCAAACTTCTTGGCCCATGCAGGCAGTAGACTTACGTGCGTGTCCGTTTTTACCACCAAATAAGGCATCATGTTTTGCTTGGTGACATCATATGAATACGATCCATTGCGAAATTTAATTGGCCCCTGCATTGTGATTGGTGCAATTGCGTTGGTTCTAGCCAGCCAATCACAACTCGCGCCTTCACCTATGTGATTTAGTGTGTGAAAAGGCTCGGTCTCGAGACAAGTTATCCCGCTGAGTTCGTGTTACGACGATCGCACTTGTCATGCTTATATAGCGGGCTAGCGAAGCCGGGCGAGCGCAGTGCTAAATTCACCTAGAAATGGCATCACACATCTCTGCCTACGTGGATTTTTCAGGGATCTGACTTAGTTGCATTTCAGTTGTATATTCTTTTAAAACAGGACGTAAGTTTTGGGCAAGAACTCCCAAAAATATACGGGGATATTTATATGCGAAAGGAACCAAAAGATATGTCAATCGGGTGCAATCGATTTGTTGCCCAGAACTGCTAAGATTTTCATGATTGCTCTACACGGGGTTCGTTAAAGCGGGAGAGTAGCTACAGTACATAACGCAACTACAACGTGGTACAGTAAAAGAGTGCAAATGTTCCGACATGATTGGGGAATGAAAACTAGACAGAGCAGGATGCTGGCCTTAGAACTAAATTATCAAAGGGCATATGACATTGACTGCAAACAACTCTACTGTATTGATGGTTGATTTGTATCTCCACTTTTGAAGTGAAAATATTACACCTACAAAAATGATATTCCATTCGTGAAAAGAACGGAACTATTCCCAATATTTTCCATCCTGAACTGGTTATGGTAATATGATATGCACGAAGCAAAGGGCGCGTACTAAAGAGACAAACATGTGACTTGCCTCTTTCTAATAATCGGTAATTGGCATCCGGCCGATTGTTAAATTAAATAATCTGTAATCGGGTATTACCGATTATAGCATAATCGGTCAAACACTAAATTATTTTAATTTATAAATTTGTTAAATTTAAGTCCAATATTAGTAATGTGTCCCACTTCTGCGATATCGCCGGTGTTCGTACATACTTGATCATTCGCCGCGCTGTTGTCCAGCTTAGTCAGAGCAGGGAGTTGCAACAGAATTAAGAACCTTTAGTTGGTATAAACATATCCTCTTCGGTTTGCAACAGAATTTCAACGGAAAATCTTATTAAAATGCGGTTTTTTGCATGAATTAGTGGAAATCATTAGCAATTACTGCACTTGTGTTTGTTCTATGCATACGCATCTCCTACCTTTTGCGCAGGTGTATTCTGATAGAGACACATTCAGCACTACAGATATCACTTCTGCTAGTCTAAGTATTACGTAATGGTTAAAACCCTTGTTGGCGGCTACTAGTTACATGCCAAAGTGAAGTTTTAGGTCCCAGGGGGCTGTGTAGTGACTGAGGAATGTAAAGACTTTAGAAAAGCAGTTGATGGGGGGTTAATTAGGGTTTGAGTGAGGGAAGCAATAAGAAAAAGGAAGTCAGAACTCCATCTGTTGCAACTCCCTGGTCAGAGTAACATCACTTCCCAATACCAGACCAGTTTTATGCAGGGGTGTGTTGCAAAATATCACGACAGGAAATCTGAATGGGAATTGCAGAGCGTTACTGATTACTGCATTTGTGTTGATGCATCACCTGGGACTCTTCAAAAAAATATGGGACCCTCAGAAATATGATGGGACTCTTGAAAAAAAAAGTTGAGGGTTCATGGACTCTTGGGTTTGGGAGCCTAATGAGAACACTGCGTAGCCTAGTCTACTGTAGCCCTTGAACAGGGCTGTGTGTTCCATTATATGGCCTAAGCTTGTAGCACTTACACTTCGAATAATTGCATTCGAGTGCAAAATAATACATATTCATAGGTTGTCCCAGTGCAACTTGTTATTTGCATAAGCTACGTGTGCAGTCTGGACCAGACTGACCAATCACGCGTACGACTCTCGTGGTGAGCAGGCATACGTCAGGAGGTCCTCACTAGCATCAAGTCAGCGAGGCAGGAAAGACGGGACACCAACTCCGCTGAAGTTCCGAATCGACCATCCTCGACTTTGACAATACAGTACTTACTGCACTTGGAATTACCTACAAAATCTCGGAGAAATCTACAAGAAATTATTCGTCTCACCAACACATCAGTCCTGTGTAGTCGGGCAGCAGCTGGCAGCTCGACAATTTTTGCTTGGGACTGAGGTGTTGCATGCGGCGGTAATATCAGTTCCACTACATCGCCGAGCACGAGGTCCTTACAGTGACGCCATTTTGTTGCGGCCCTGGCATTAGAGTTTTTCGTAAATGGAGGTGAGACCATTTCACTTTACATCTCTAAAAGCTCATTACACTCCACATCACAGCCCTTGCCCTGCTAACGCAAAAAATCCTGTCATCAGGCTTTCAGAACAAAATACGTTCTAAACTGGTAAATATTGCACACATCGAGCTTATATTACCACAAAATGATGCGCAAGTGACTTTCAATCGAAAAGTTACCAATAAATCGGCTTTCATGGACAGTCTGAGGTCAAAATGCAGCAAAATGACACTTCGATTCTGGTTAGAAACTCCTTCGTTTGAATGAACCCTTGTACAATAAGTGTTTCTTCAGGAACTTGCAAATAGTCAAAAATCATTCCTACTGTAGAACGTTGTAACCTTTTCACCAAATCGATAACTTAAACGATCATTCCACCTGATGAAAGCAAATTTCATATGAAAAAGTGTTGTTTGTTCGTATCTGAAGCTTCTAAATGTTTTTGAAATTGTTGTAACGTTGTCAAAATTTCTCTAAGTGTGAAAATATTTTGAATAAGTGGAAACCCCTGGTATGACCTTTGACCCCAAACTGGATATCACGAAGACGACAGGTCCTACTATTCCGCACGCTGGCACCCGCTGGCACGCCCTGTCTCAAGTTCCAAGCGCTGCCGTACATATTGTACGGCAGCGTGTGGGACTCAGTTGTACGACAGCGCATGGCGTTTTGCCGAACTAGTGGGAAAACTCAGGGATCCAATCTAACATGTGTAATGAAAAGCAACATTTTGGGAACAAAAGTGAAAAATTGGCACAATGGTCCTTTGTATTTTACTTCCTAATCAGTAATGATAACATGATTAATGATAGCATTTAATGAAATTAATATCAGCGTTAACTGAATTTAAATCCAGCGTGTCAGCGCATGCCCGGGTACACAAGGCATAGCCAGGCGTGTCAGAGCGTGGTTTAGTAGGATCCTAGTTTTTCGAAAGCTTGCAAACATGGCGCATTGAGTTAGTGTTATGTTCAATTTTTCGAGGCAAAATACACCATTATAACATGGAATCTGGGTGAACAGCTATGCAGAAAGGTGGATGCGGCACCAGAGGTCATCTGTGTAAAGTTTGGTGGGAAAACATAGGAATCTGTGAAACCTGAGAGATGACGACCCTGGCCAGGGTCGGCTAATGATGGGATGTTTTGTGTTAGCGGGGCAAGGGCTGTGATATGGAGTGTAATGAGCTTAGGCTAGGCCATGTAACGAAACAAACAGCCCTGTTCAAGGGCTAAGTCTACTGTATCTTGACAATGACAGTATCCAAGTCTTTCGTTATGCATCACTTCAAACTTGGTACAATTACACTCTTACAGAAAAACAACTGGTAATTTAGGTTTAGGGCCTACTGTAGACTGGGGTGTCGTATGTACTTATGTAAATGATATAGGCCTAACGGTTAACTTTTAAGTTCTAACTTAGGCTAGTACTCAGCTAAGTTAGGCCCAGGCTAATGTTACAATTTGCTTGACTGTGTCAATAACGTTACTAAGTAATGGCCTAAGTTAGGATATCCAGAATTAAGCCCTAACTAATACTGACCTGTTTTGATCCTTTCCAAGTATGAATAATTGGTAGATGGGTTTAAAACGACGACATACGTAACCATACCAAAGAAAAGGTGTTGGCTAGCCAGGCTGTATTATGTGAGATTTTCAACCTCCAAACAAGCCGGACTTCTTTGTGGTTTCCACGTTACAATTTTCCTGCCTAAGTTCCTGCCTCACACACACAACACTCGTACTCGAACACATGATTCGTAGCCTAGTGTTGATGAGGTATTTGGCTCGAGCGATAGGCGCAGTGGGCTCTATGTTCTTAAAAGGATGCTACCTGTATTACAATGACTACTGATGTAAAGTTAGTCACGCAGACTCTACTTCACGGCGGTCACGGTGTACCCAATATTTTAGGTATGCTAAACGAAATTGCAAAATACTTGGAATTTCAAATTCTATGCAATACAAGCTCCATATTTGAACGCTTTTCTTCATTTTTGTGAAAAAAAAGCTTTCGGCGCTCTTCGCAGTAATTAATCCTCTTGGAAAGAAGTCACAAGTGGAGTACCGCAGGGTTCTGTCCTTGGCCCACTTCTTTTCTTAATTTTCATCAATGATATTGATAGTTCTCTTACATCTCGTATAAGTAAGTTTGCAGATGATACTAAGCTTTATAGGAAGATTAGCATTTGGGATGATGCCTTACTGCTGCAGAAAGATCTGGATAGGTTATTTTCTTGGTCTCAGACTTGGCAAATGTCTTTTAATGCAGATAAGTGTAAGGTCCTTCATTTTGGTCCCAAAAGTTTTAGTTATGATTATAACATGAATGGTTGTGTTTTAAATAATGTCACCTCTGAGAAAGATCTGGGTGTTGTAATTACTGGGGATTTAAAGTCATCAAGGCAGTGTGCAGCCACTGCTGTAAAGGCTAATAGAGTGCTTGGATTGATCATGAGGAATTTCATCAATAAGTTAGTAAGGATATTGTGCTTATAATTTGTATAAGCAGTTGGTAAGACCCCATCTTGACTATGCAGCTCAGGCTTGGAGTCCCTTCTATGAAAAGGACAAGTTTCTTTTAGAGCAGGTTCAGAGGAGAGCCACTCGCCTCATTCCTGAGGTGAGAAATTTGCCTTATCATGCTAGGCTTAAACATCTTGGGCTTACCACCTTGGAGCTGAGAAGGATTAGAGGAGACATGCTCCAGGTTTTCAAGTTCCTTTGTGAAAGGAATCCCCTTCTGACTTGTAGTTATTTAAGGGTTCAAGGTAATTGATCTCGGGTGCGTGGGCATTGTAAAAAACTTGAAAAGCCTTTTGCAAGGCTTGACATTAGGAAGTTAAGTTTCTCCCATAGAGTTGTCAACGAGTGGAATTGTCTACCAGATTGGGTAGTTAATCCCCCCCCCCCCCTCAGTTCACTGCTTTAAGGTTAACATTGACAGGTTTTTCCATGGCTGTGGTAGAATCTGATTGTTTGGGGCTGTTGTCAAGCTTTGGTGGTTTGACTTTTGATTAGGGCTTGGACTTCAGGGCATCTTATGGGGCCTTAGCCCTCCTTTGCCCTTCAACCTGTTATGTTATGTTATGTTAATATGCGCACACTGCAATCAAAATCAGCCATCACGGAAATTTCCCTGATGCTGACTAGACAATGGCAATTTGCCCAAATGATCTGGGTCTGGATCAGTGGCGTAACCAGCGGAGGGGGGGTGGGGAATCCCCCAGTGAAATCCCAGCAAGCAAGCCCGGTTGGGCCCCAAGTGGGTTTTACTTGGGAAGCTTGGGCTTAGTTGGGCTTGGGCTGAGGTTGGTTTTGTCATCAGGTCCCAATTGGGCCCCAACTGGGCTTGCCAGAAAGATGGGAGAGATGCTGTAAATTCTTTGGGGCCAAGTTGAGCCCAGTGGGGCTTACTTGGGCGAAGTTATCCCAATTGGGGCCTAATGAACGCCCAGTGACAAAACTGATTGGGCCCCAATCGGGAGCCCAATTTGGCCCCAATCGGGACCCAATATGGTGTGCTGGCAGGGATGCCCTGAAGGCCGAGTTAAAACTGCCAATAGATTTGTCTGAAGCTGGAACAAACCGAGCCCTTTATCAATTATCTCTCCGATATAGATCTCTATCCGATAAATATACATAAAATAGTTCTACGTGTAGGTTGGGGTGACATTTTATAGCTATACCATGCTCTTCAATCAGAATATCAAGCCTCATAGTCCTCAAAGGACCACTATGAGGATACAATAAATTTGTACAAAAACCAAAGAGCTAAAACAAAACCTGCAGTGCTAAGACACTGGCACTTAATATCGGTATATAGATAGTGGTATTTGTGCTAGCCCCCCATATTAACCTCCCCCCTGCAGCCCCCCCCCCCCAAATGAAAAAGTCTGATTATAAGCCACTGGTCTAGATAAATTCTGCACAACACTCCTAGTGGAGTCAAACGTGCAGGGTTGAGTTTGCGCATGTGCGCATGTGGTTAGTCGTCCCGTATGAGGATTCTTGAACTGCAGGCTTGGTGTCCTCGAGATCTGTTATGTTCTGGGGCAGCAAGTTCCAGTCTCTGAAGGTCCGAGGAATGAAACTATATTTGTAGCAGTCCTTGTTGGATGGTAAATTTTCAAAACTACTTGAGTGATGATACCTAGTAGGCCGTTGGACCTGTTGTAGGTCGTTAATTGGCAAGACCGTCATTCGTCAATTAGTGGCAGTCAAGCTTGTCTTGCGTGAAATTCCAATTATTCTCCTATAGAGATTATGCACGGACGTTGACTGGATGGAAATGATCAAAGGCCAATTGAGAATTTCGGTACCCCCGTACCAAAATTGTAGCTTGAGGTGAGAGGTTTGGCCCTTTAAATATTTCACCTCTTAGAACATTGCAGAAATTTCTGCTTGCTCATACTTGAAAAAATCGAAAAATGTGGGTTCCCTGCCAACTGAAAAATTCTAGTGACTCCACTGACGGTGCACCCATAAAGGCCCAATTCTCTCACCCCAAACAGTACCAATTCTCCTTACCTTCTTACTGAAGCCACTCCCACAATTGTCTGAAATTCACCCTCATCCAGACACAATCTCAGTTTATTACTTTAGGGTGAGTATAGAAAAACTCAATTTATATAATCAAAACACTCTCAGTACCGTACATGCTGTGTAATATAGCTTTGGCACTCTGCATTGTTTGAAGTAGCTGTCAGTCAAAGAGCTGAGCCAATTGAGAATTTCGGTACGTGGGTATCAAAACTGTAGTTTGGGGTGAGAGGTTTGGCCCTTTAACGAATATCCAAGATCCGCCCAGAATCTGTCAGTAATGCCTCATGATATGCAGAATTGTAAGCCAGCCTATTCCCCAATTTGTGAGGTGGACAGGCTAACCTCTTAATTCATTCTTTTTTATTAGGAGCGTAACTAAATTGACTTTGAAGACGGAATATACACTCTAAAATCAAAAGAGTGATCACTCTTTGATCGAGTGAAAAGTGTAAATTCACTCCATTAGAGTGATAATTCGCTCCAAGAGGAGTGAAGTTCCCTCCAAAAAGAGTGAAGTTCGCTCCAAAAAGAGGGAAATTCACTAGAGGAAGAGGGAAAATTCACTCTTCCACGAGTGCCTGCAATGATCGCTCTTTTTTAAGAGCGATCACTGAGGGCACTCCATCAAGAGTGAAACTTCGCTCGTTTTAAGGGAATTTCACTCTTTTCGGAGTGAACTTCACTCTTTTTGGAGGGAACTTCACTCCTCTTGGAACGAATTATCACTCTAATGGAGTGAATTTATACTTTTCACTCCATCAAAGAGTGACTAAGTTCACTCTTTTGATTTTAGAGTATAGTTTTCAAATGTCACTGGCTCAATGGCATAGCCCCAGGAGGGGATTGGAACCCCCTCCCCCATGACCCAACCCTGCATGCAAAAAACACCTAACGTAGCGGCTTTCCTCTCTATCCTTAGACTTTTCTCTCATGTCGTGCCCCCAAACCACCCCATGGCACAATCCTGGCTACGCCCTGACTACTAGTTGCTGCCGAAATCCGAATCATAAGCACTGTTTCGTGTCATTTGGTGGAGGACAACCAGGGCCTTAGCCAGGACTCTCTAGGGGCAGTTCAAACACTGTCTAGCGTACATTTCGCGCCACCATCAGTAAGCACGTAGTGTATTCATGATTTGGAAATCTCAGGGGGAAGTCCCCTCCCTGAGCAAGTGGTGTACAGTGCTCAGGAATGGATTTGTACCAGGTAAAGGGGCCGGACAGTAAACTTCTTCGATTGTCATGGGTAGGGGTCTATACTGTAACACCACAAGTTTCCGTCATCGAAACGAAATAAAAGTCATTAAAAACCGGTGTTCTGAGGACGGTTAGGCCCGATGTTTTCTTATCACTTGAAAATAAGCGAACATGTCAAAACTCAAAAAGCTTTTATTTCAATTTTTATTCACCGGCGTGCATGGGGCCGGGTGGATCTAAGGGAGAATGCCCACCTCCTATTTGTAAAATGTAGTTTGTTTTTTTGACTTCGAAATACTGATAAACTGTTCAGTGAATCTGACATTCTACCTACCTCATCACACGACACTGCCGAATAACATGCACGGTATACTGAACCTGGCCGGGATCGGTGTTGCTCCATAACGGCAGTACCTTAGGAATGCGGGTTGAGACTCTTAGACAGAATTTAAAACTTTCCGAAATTCTGTAGTGCTTTTCAAACAAACGTTTGAAAATAAAGAGCTTACATTTGAGAAAATTTGGAATTTATGAAGGAAACCTTAGGGAAACACGACTTTTTATGACCGTTGTTACTTGATGATCTGATGTCACACTTCTTTTTTTATTTTCAGAGCCAGGAAAAAATCCAAAACTTCGATTTTTAAATGGTGAGCATAACTGCATGTGGGGTTGCAACTGTTAAGTGCAAAGTTCGCAAAATTAGTTTTTTTTGAACAAATATTTAAAAATATGGAACTCAGCGTATTGGCGAGAATTCGGAATGTTTCAAAACCTCACATTAGTCGATCGTTTGTACTTAGCAAAATCTATTGCGCGGGACATATGGCAAATTTCCAATGATTTCCTTTATCATATCCAAGGGTAAATTGTTACCCACCCACCCCACCCCCTTCTCCGCAGTTATAAGTAGCTAGGCCACAGATTTTGGAAAGAAGAATAAAGGATGCCCTTATAGAGTATATTGCCTTTGGAAGAGGACTGAGATCCAGAATTGTGCAATAATAAGGCACATTTAGATGCATGTTAATTATGTAATGACTAACATGCGGTGCCTACTGTGTGCCGGTCCAACTGGATAATGATAAGGCTAATTAAAACAACATGGACCGCGACCATTGGGGGGGGGGGGGGGGGCTAGATTTTTTGTCTTCTAATAAAGTAAGTGAGAAAAATAAAATGTTTGAACGGAAATACACTTTGAAGTACTTCCTTCAAAAACAGTAAATAAATCAAATGTGTAACAAGTAAGAAAACATGCATGAACGTGTGTAAAACACATTTTGTGTGCATGTATGAAATCAAGTAATAACTTTAAAATGATTACTTTCACTGAGTTAGATACCGTATATAATCTGCACTGTCGTTTATTGCATTACACTTCGAAGATGAAACGAACGTTTCGACGGAAAATTCGAATTGGACTTTGTTAGGTTAAGACCCTTTCTGCCTTTCGGATGGCTGGTTGATTTACTGAAAACAAGGCAATCAAACACTGGAGACCATTCTTATACGACCATTCCTATACTTTATCATACACAAAATATGCCTTAAAGGCCATGTTCTCTCACGCCAAACAGTACCAATTCTCTTAACCTTCTTACTTAAGCTCCTCCCACAATTGTCTGAAATTCATCCTCATCCAGAGACAATCTCAGTTGATTGCTTCGAGTCGAGTATAGAAAAGCTCAATATTTATAAACAAAACACTCTCAGTACAGTTCATGCTGTGTAATAAAAGTTTTGGTACTCTGCGTTGTTTGAATTAGCTGTTAATCAAAGAGCTGAGCCAATGGAGAATTTCAGTACACCCCTACCAAAATTGTGGTTTGGGGTGAGAGGATTGGCCCTTTAAGGGTAAGGTACTGCCTTCGAATAACTCTTCCCATCCATCCCTAACAAGTAAGCCTATGTCATGCCTCATTCCTACCCATGACAAGTGCCACTGTAGAAGAATTTTTTCGACAAGTCCTCTTTTAACTAGTTGGCACTGGCGTCCGGGTGGATATGTAAAATTCCACAAGGTCCGCATTTCATGTGTTTCCCGCATGATCCATACTTCTGCTTTGCGGTTTAAATATTTTGTGAGATTTAAGCGTAGTAGTTTAATTTTGACTACGTAGGCCCTAATGTACCGATGACTGAACAAAACTGCACCATTTTGCACCTAAACACCACTGAAAATCGGAAAACATTGTTAATTGTTTGGTAGTATGTATGTCACTTGTAAAATCTCTACAAAGACTGAAAAATGAGTATTTTGAAAATTTCCGTGCTCCCCAAATAGGAAAATCCTAAAACGTAGGCCCATAATCAGGTCAAAGTTTTGCAAAACATAGCACCATTTTGCATCTAGCAAATCTAACGCAAAGAAAGTTTCTCAGAGGGGACACAACTAATTTTGGTTTTCCTATTGAAGCTGAAATCTATTCAAATATTGCCGCATTTGCGATCTATGTTCTCCTGGAGTTCACAATTTTTCCCAAGAGAAAGGGAGATACCGGTCCCCTTTAGCCTCATCCCCCAGGCCATGACACAGATCAGAAATGTCCAAATTTTGGGTCCCTAAAAAGTGTATGTATTATCATTTTTCATAGATTGATTTTTTATTCACACTATTTGAGAAGTGGCAGACATGAGATTCGTACTTCAAGGCTGGGTACATCCAGCTTAAAACACGTGTGAAGTGCCGTTTCCAGCCATCTGGAGCGTTTGTAAAGCCCCAAATTTTCTTGTACGCAACGCGCCAACTGATGGTGGCGCTCCGCTTAGATAGTCTTGCCGCGCCTGACCCTCGGAGATACCAGCCCCCCACCCACATGTTACCTAGGCCCCCCCCCCCAAAAAATGCCATCCTGGCTACGCCACTGGCATGGGCGCAGGTGAGGAAGTCACCTTCATTTGGGATATATACCCATTGACTTCAGATTTTTTTATACAGTAAATTTTTATACATTTTAGGAAGTGACCAGCCCCCATCCACATTCGAGTTAACATTGACGCCAAGTCTGCCAACGACGGAAGAAATGACTGACGGTAATATATTTGATGAACATGCCTCTTTGGTGAGAAGGTGGGGTAAATTGAATCACTTTCACCCAGTTAACCCTTCCTATGAAATTAGGTTAGTTAGGAGTTCGCTCAACTGAAAACATAAATGATAAACCTTTCCTGATACATATTTTTTTACCCAGGGAGAAGCTAAAGCCTCAAGGGTTACGCCCTTGGGCCTCAAGAGGGGCTTTCCTCATGGACCCCCTGGGCGGGAGCGTACGCTTTGCGCTCTGTTTGGTTCTGAGTGCAAATTGTTTTCCCCTAAACATTTTCCTTTGCAATTAGTTTGCCCCGATCCAAATTGAGAGATTCTGACTACTCCACTGGCCACTGCGCATGACAGACCTGTGTAACACATCAGTGTCAAACCTAAAAACAAAACGTTCATACAAGTATTGTGAGAATATTACTGCTAAGAAGGTCATTGCTATGTTGTCTCTATGTCAGATTGTCGTTTATTGTGGTAGTGTACCTAAGGGTACGTTTGTACAAGGAGCTGAAAGAGGGCGTCATCATACATGCAACAACGATCTTTGGTCGTCGTGCAATCTCAGATTTGCCAATGGGAAAGGCAGATTCTTCGGCAATCGCCAAGAAATTAGATTTTCTTTCTGCGATACAAGCTCCATATTTTCAAATACTTGCCTAAAAAGGGCAAGAAATTTCGGCGCCCTTCGCGTGCAGCAAATTACCTTCCTCATTATGCTGTGTTGAAGCTTTAAATAAAAACGGAAAATTTGGGTGTCCCCTCACCGCCCCCCCCCCCCGGGCCCTGAAAAAATGTCTAGTTACGCCACTAAGTGTACAGATGACTTTAGTGCTTCGAGAAAACGTCATTTGGAGCCTACTTTAAAGCAGTAATAGTGAACTAAATTCGCCATCTATTTGTTTTGTGTATAGCCTATGCGTGTCCATGTGAGTGTGTATCCATCCTTGTGTGTATTTAGTTGGTGTGTGCACGCGTTAGTGTGCGTGAATTGATTTATACACGAGTCCGATCATGGAGACTATCTGGAATTCCGGTTGTTCAAAATTTTCCCCCTCCCCATCCACAAACAAGATCTACGCCCAGCGTGTCACGTGCTCAATCATCCTTTCTCCTTACCGCTTCTTTGGATAGTGTGATCGTTTAGGTTTATTCCAAAAGTTGTCTTAATTAGTCTAGCGTGAAAAAGGGTAAAAATGGAGAGTGAATTAGTTTAGTAAAATTCGACCCGACACGTTTGTTTGACCTTATAACACCTGCCTGGTAAAACCTACTCAGAAAATGGCGTCTCATTTAAAGTTACCATCATGGTCGTCTGCAAAATTATTGCTGCATTCGTGGTATGTCTCTAGTGTTAAAATATGAAAGATCTATTACTTAATGAAGGGGAATTCCCCTCCTTTGATCTCTTCTCCAAGATTACGAATAGTCATTTCATTCATCCCCGAGATGAAAACATGGCTCCACTCTTTCCCTTGTAGTAATCTTTTTGAAATTGCATACAAATTTTACCATGCCAACTATGACACTTATTGTTCATACAAAAAAAACCCGATTACTTGTGTAGTTTTCTTTGTAATTAAGACATGTTTTAAGACTAGAATGAATGTCCAAATTTTTACAGACCCACTCCCGAAATTCAGATCACGAACAGTCAGGAAAAGTGGGCGACTGCTGATTTTCTGGAGTACGATATCTTTGATTTACACTGTGAGGAACTGTAAAGCAGGTATTTGCTGCGTTAAACAGACTGACATTCATTGGAATGGAATGTATTTAGAATGTAACTTTCAAGGGTTCCATGAACAGGGGCCAACTAGTCAAGCTGTCTCTGATATTAAGCTAAATAATCCCCTTGCTTTCTGTCATTTGACTTTCCCCTTTTTCCCGTTTCTCATTTTCTTGTTCTTGTCTTCATTCTTCCCCCTTTTCAATCCTGGGATTTGAGTTGACCATTCCCTTGGAATTCGTGGTGGGTGCACTCTAAAATCAAAAGAGTGAACTTAGTCACTCTTTGATCAAGTGAAAAGTGTAAATTCACTCCATTAGAGTGATAATTCACTCCAAGAGGAGTGAAGTTCCCTCCAACCAGAGTGGAATTCCCTTAAAACGAGCGAAGTTTCTCTCTTGATAGTGGAGTGCCCACAGTGATCGCTCTTAAAAAAAGAGCGATCATTGCAGGCACTCGTGGAAGATTGAATTTTCCCTCTTCCTCTAGTGAATTTCACTCTTTTGGGGGTAATTATCACTCTAATGGAGTGAATTTACACTTTTCACTCCATCAAAGAGTGACTAAGTTCACTCTTTTGATTTTAGAGTGTGGGGCACGGATTTCCCCTGCCTCATCCCGGGAGGTATGTCATTCCCAGGAGTTAAATCAAAAGTGACAAGAAACTTTGTCCTTCTGACCTGTGCCACCACCGGACGCCGTCTCGAAGAGTATTAAAATAGTTTGGGGTCCCTAAATTTACTTCTGTCCAGGGCTCAAGATGGTGAGTCTGGTCTTGTGTTTCTAACAGCACAGGAAAGTTTCGGATTTGAAGAGATTTCAACTGATGACACTGCCTTTATGTAAACGACTCGAAATTCGAGCTGTGCAGACCAAGAAACTAATCCGGGATTTCATTTCATTTAATATTCAGTTTTTCACAATATTTGAAAGTAATTAATACAATATACAAAATTAGATCTTAACACAATACCAAGATATTGTGAAGGTAAGCACTCTAAAAATACAGAGGGCTTGTCGAGTATAGGACACTTACATAAGCCTAGAGAGAGAGAGAGCGAAAAGAAAATAACCTGAGAAATTAGTTGAAGATAGGTGATATCAAAACAAAAAATGTCTCCCTTCGACCTTAAATACTTGTCCGATTTAACACCATTAATTCCTCTTTAATTGTCATCTGTTCTACCTCACCCTTGTTCCACATACCTTACATTTACCACACTCTATCCGGCCTACACATTAACCCGTTTAGGTTTATACCTTGCTGAGATGACTCACCAAGTGAATACTTTCTTAGTTCATGATTTTTCCAATCATAATAAAATTTGTATTTCACCAGTTGGGATATCTCAGTTAGTAAATTGAGTTGATCCCCAATATTCAAAGTAACATGACATCCGTTATTAAGTTCCTGCATCGCCATATGCGAAATTTCGTTCCTATAAGGCCTCAGAGGGAAAATTCTGATTTTCATTTTCTTTTTTTTTTTAATTTGTTTCAAAATTATATCGTGGATAAGTTTACTTATATGGAAAGGGTAACATGAAAGGGATATTAACACGTTTTTTTTGGAACCCGAAGTCAACAAATATTATTTTGCTTATTGGTTTGTGGACAATTAATAAGCATGTAATCTTTTTTCGATCTTTCTTGGGCCTACGAAAAAAATCACCTGCCTTTTTCGGGAACGAGAGATATGAAATGATATAATCCTGTAGCGACTTGATCGTATTTGTTTGGAACTAGCTTACACTATCTTAAGAATTGTTCAAGTCAAACTGGGGCGTACTTGTCTTTTTTTTAAGGTTACTTTTAAAGGTAAACTTCATTTCCGCCTTCAATCTCTAAAATGTTTGTGAATGGTTTGTGAACTGAAGCGTTCTTGTCTTTTTCGTGTGTGCTTCTAGTTCTAGAGCTTTCAGATTTTATAAAAGGTGGCGCTTTATTAAAAAAAATAAAAACCTACAAAAGATTGAAGCCAAGCGTTCAAGGTCTCTGGCCGGCTATTTATCCTGTCAACTACAACAGAGAACCAACTCAGGCGCCTCTCTAGTACCCTTCTGCATACAGTGACGCTCAGCGTGCTTTGTACACGACAGCAATCTCCCCTCGGGACTCCCCTCAAGGACCGGCGATACATTGGGGAGGAACACTACTCGCCTCCCAGTGCATGTTTTAACAGTGGCGGCGGAAGCATAAAAATTTAGGGGGGGGGGGGACAATCAGTGAACAAGATGGAATGGTAGGACTCGTGAAACGAACCCCATGTGCGCGTAGCGCACATCACGAGCGCGAAGCGCGAAGTCCCACTTGCGTGGGTCCAGGGCCGGCCTTAGGGCCCTGGAAGATCTGAGATTCTACAAGCTCTCTCGTGCAATCTAAGCCGTTTTTGGAACATTTTACGGTGAATTCAATGAAGAAAAATGTGCGAAATATTTGCGTTCACAGATAGCCAAAAGGCTATTTCCTGGCCGACGCAGAATTTAACGTAGGCCTACGTATAGGCTAGGCCAAATAATGCCCGAGTTCACCTAGCCTAACCTGATTGTCACAGAACGAGTTATAACGCAACGACATAAGCCTAAGCATGTGACATCAATTACGCAACATTACATTGGATGAACAAATGTAGTGGAAATAGCCTACTGTAAGTGAATGACTCACCTATGATGAGTGCATAGGCGTACAAGAGCATTTTCAGTTTGGGGCAGAGGATTCTCTGCCCGAAAGACTATCTAAGCGGAGCGCCACCATCAGTTGGCGCGGAGCGCACAGAAAATTTTGAAAAATCGCAACCCCTCAGACAGCCGGAAATGGCCTTTCCCAGGCTTATAAGCAGAATCAAGGCCGTCGATATTTTGAATTTTCGTTTGCAATAAAATTTTCACCAAAAATGAGCAAATCTACAAAAAGGTCAGAAAACTCCCAGATGAAATGTACTACTAACCATTGGATGACTACATTAAGCTATAATCATTGGAAAATGAGTTTGCTTGCGCGTTCTACAAACTATTTTACGTCATGTAGCATGCATGAGATTATAATCAATATAATTTTGAAAATTGAAAAACTTCAGAAACCCTCGAAAATCCCAAGGCTTCATAATATAATGATAAACCGCACCTGGGAATGTATAAAACATTACCTGGTCTCGTATCTTTCCGTGGAAAACTGTAGAACGGAATTAAAAACATGAGTACTGTATGTCTGTGACTCTGTTGCGACTCTTGCCCGAATTCCAGTTCCACTGAATTGATATACTGTCTATATGACTCGACCCGAACTCCCGACTATATTTCAATGATTTTTCTATTAACGCCGTTTGAGAAAAACCCGGCTTGTCACGTTGCTAGATATTTTTACATTAATTTGTGGGCAGACTTACTTGCAGATTTGTTCACACTTAATTTGTATGAGTGAGCAAACAAGCTATGCTGATTTGTTTACCATTGCCCGAAATTCGGTTCCACAGCACTGCAGGTTAAAAAGTTTCGCACAATTTTAGGAGGACCCCATTTTGAAAAGTGCAAAATCGTCATCTCATTCAAATGCTGCCCAAATATCTCTCGACCAAGTATGTTCCATCCTTCTGGTGACTATTGGTGATTGTCATTTAGTGATATGGTGCGTCACAAGATAGCTTTTGATAGATTTGTTCGGGCAAAATTTTGGGGACTGTATACATCCTCTCTCCCCTTGTAATCTGGCAATTAAAATGTCCCAGAACTTTTTTGTAACTTTTGCCGAATATTGTGTCATTTCGGGCAAAGGTTTGCGCAAGAATATGAAGTGAGGCTGACGAAAAATTGTTTTTTTATAAGTTGTCCAAATGTGTCGAAAATTTTGGTATCTTTTAGAGTTTTCATGAAAAGTGTACCGTGACTACGATGCTTTTTTATTATTTTTTCGGCCAAGTGTTTGAAGGAATTCGGGCACGCCTAGGAGTTTTCTGTGTAAGTAGAAACAAACCAGGTTTTAAGACTCAAACGGCTGCCCGAATTTTTCCAGATCCCTGCCCGAATTTTAGGTCTTGAGAATTTTTTTTTTTGGGGGGGGGGGCAGTCTGCCCCTGAACCCCCCCCCCCCTTACGCCTATGGATGAGTAAATACTGATCAACTGTTCGTTCACGTGATGGCAATGGCAATGCTTCACTTCTCGTGGAGGGAAAATACTAGTACAGTAAAGGTTCGGTTTCACTGGACAAGTGATATACTACATACACCTGGTTTGCGGACCGGGCGAGGTTGCCAGATTCTTGTAATGATTTGTAGCCAAAAACTAGGTCACAGGCATAGAGCATGGTCGCAGGGGACCGTGACAAGAATCAGCCAAACAATGGCAGATCATAGGCTAAGTCAATTTCGGCTGCTCTGTTCGGTGGTGGGTTAACTATAGTCTCAACTTTAAATTGGTTCAAGGCTCCCAAGTTTCTTTTACTTGTTCTCTGATTTTTTTTGGGGGGGGGGGAGGGGGACGTCCCCTCGCTAAGAATTTTAGGGGGGGACGTCCCCTCGCTAAGAAATTTAGGGGGGCGTGCCCCCCCCCGCTTCCGCCGCCAGTGTGTTTTAACAAGGTTTTTCGCAACGACCATGTTTTTCGTAATGTTTTGCATTATTGCGCAAAATAGACGCTTTCATCACATGGACGTCACTGAAACGTTATACTCATCAATTAGGAGCGGGGGGGGGGGGGGTCACGGCGCTTACTGTACGATAATTTTCATTTCCAGAGGGCAATTAAACATAGGTTTCTGTAACTTGACTATAAGGTTTGTTTTATTCATTTGTCGCTTTTTTCATCATTTCTGATGCACGTAACTTTGACTAGTTACGGTATGTTAGGTACAGGTATACATGAGAAGTTTTAAGCCTACCTTATTTTTAAAATGGAACCTTCTGCCATTGTGCTTGTTGCTCAGCATAAGCAATGGAGTAGACAAACAAGCCAAAAAGCCACAAGTGGGGAAACGGCGTGACCGACCCCACTTTAACCAAGTGGTTAGAAACTGAGCCATAAAACTTCATTCAACTATAAAACAGTATATTAAACATTATCGGAAGAAGCTACGACTTGGAAGCTTTCTCCCGTAGTGACAGGAATAGACAATTCAGACCTTTAAGACCTGATTTGAACATCACTTTAATGGTTTATTCTAAGGCCTAGGCTCCAGTGATTCCGGATTCGAGGGGTGAGGCTATCCCAATCGGAACCATACATACAGACCAATGATGTAAATGCTTTGAGGACTGTGAGGTTGGTCACGTGTTGTCCTTCAGTGGACGTAGCTGCCACGGGAAGAAGTTTAAATTTTGGTATCGCAAAACGGCTCTTTGCCAGAGAGTAGGGAAGTCTGACTGTAGAAAAAGCTGCCCCAATTACTGGAGGTGTCTCTTATTTAGAAAACCATTAAATAGGGACAACTGATTTTCATTTCGTGGCTGGTATGAAGAGTCTGGCTACGGGTATGTCCCTAAACCTCCACATATTCTGTCTCAAAATTTTATGCCAAGGTCAAACCCCTCCCAGGTGGTTCTCGAAATATTTTGAGAAAGGAGTTTGTCTACTAAAATGCTTAATTTGTTTAAAAGCCCTCGATTCTAATCCAAAACCACAATTTTTGTATAGCAGTCTACAGAAATTTTCAGTTGGTACAGCTTTTTGATTGACATGTAGTGAATTTTAAATAAATACATATCACGGAGCGTGTAGCGTACTGAGAGTGTTCGGAAGTTACACATTTGGTCTAATATAACCCCCATGAAGCAATAAACTGATATTGCGTTAGGATGAGAATGAGTGTCACACAGTGGTAGCCACGGGGGGGGGGGGGTGGGGGAAAGACCCCCATATCCCGACCTTGCAATGCAAAAACACCTAAAACAGCCGTTGTTTCTCTCTATCCTTAGACTTTTCCCCCATTTTGTTCCCCAAATTCCCCCATTAAACCACCCCACGGGACAACCCTGGCCACGTTGCTGGTGTCACAGAGTTGTTGGAGGGGTGTTTCTAAGTAGGTTAGGAGAATTGAAACTGTTTGCGGTGAAAAGATTTGGCCTTTAATTATCAGTCACTTAATTTGATCTTTATCAGCATCAGATCTGTGGGTGCATGCATCAACACAAAATTTTCAAGTCATGCAGAATGGACATATCAAGGGATCTCTTAGAACAGGG
The DNA here is from genome assembly GCA_037179385.1 of Holothuria scabra. Taxonomy (NCBI): domain Eukaryota; kingdom Metazoa; phylum Echinodermata; class Holothuroidea; order Aspidochirotida; family Holothuriidae; genus Holothuria; species Holothuria scabra. The sequence goes on from CM074191.1 coordinate 5,835,262, forward strand.
TTGTCCAACCTTTCGCAGCGGTGGGCCACATGTAATGGTTATGATGGACGAGGGGCCCCATTCTATACTCGTTATTTTTTCCAATTTTTCCCGACTCCCAAGGAAACAAAATGCAATCATTGCGCTTAGGAAACACTGATTCATTTTCTTTTTTGATTGAACAAATAAATAAATTTTAGCAAAAATTGATGGTGTTGGGCAGAATATTCGGACAAAGTTTTTTTCATATTCCTCCTGAATCATTCTCAACCAGCCCCTGTGGACAACACTCCAACGTAGCTACATGTAGCAGACATTTGAAATGAATTATTTCATTCAAAAGTAAGCATGCCATATAGCGGACGGCGAAGCCTAAAGTTGTCATCAATTAATCTGCTTCTTGAATTATTTTCCAATATAGATTATTTCTGGCGGGCCGGACGCAACCTTTTCGCGGGCAGGACCGTGGACCGCGGGCCGTAGGTTGGACAACCCTGTCTTAGAAGGACACGACCCAAGGTATGATTGAACTCTGCACTTTGTATGAGATTCAAAAAGTATTTGCTTTTGGCAGATAGAAGAGAACTGGGATGTGCATCATACTATATTTGACACATATAAATATGATTGACAGTCAATGATGGGGCAGGTTCGGGAAGGGGACCTGTTGAACCTCCCCCTCCTAAATGACCCTTATGGAGAAACGCTGTATCAACGATACTTTTCTAAAGTTCTCCCGGCCCTCTAGCAAAGGGCCGTTTGGCGAAACCAAAGAAGCTACGTCACTGAAGGACAACACTTGACCAACCTCACGGCCCTTATACCATTTACATCATTGGTCTGTCACGGTATGGCTCCATTCTAGACTGGATGAAAAGAACAGATACTGTAATTCCTGTAAGAAACTTATCAGTACAGTGACTGTTAGTATCCTAGTAAGAGACGGACTGTCACATGTTACAGCACTGAAGAATGGTATCATTTTCAATGGTACTGTTTACTGACGGTGTTATTTCCAGTTCACGAGGGCAACACACTGACTGGCAAAGCAAATATTTTGATCAGGGATTCTAAGTTGTCAATGGGGATTACAGTAATCTCCGGTTTATTTTATCACTGAACCTTTACACCTTTGCTTCAAAAAGTCGATAGGTCATCCCCTGTAATAGAAGTCGAGAATGCATTATATTTTGCAATTTGGCTTGCTGTTATTGTCAGTATTTACCACTAATCCCTTTGATCGTAGCTTTCTGTTTTCTTCTTACAGGGGCAACCATAAACCAATTACTACATACAGTATGTAAACACAACTTTAAAAGAAGGGTTTAAGTTCATATCAAGTTTCGATATATTGGGGAAGTACTTATTCTAAGTATTTTGGTGATATTTGAATTAAAATCTGATGTGCGGTTAGCATGATATGGGCAAGTAAAATTGTCACATTTAACAAACGGGAACTTGTAGCAAGCATATATGACATAAAATCCCCATATAAATGAATAGTCTTTTGATTTTCTTTAAACTTTTCAGCCAATTTTCTTTTCAACAGTCCCATATTTTCAAAATGTGATTGCATAGGTAGCATGAGAACTTCACAAACTTTGCATTCTGCACAAGGAGGTTGTATTCCTATTTACTTCAAGGTCAAAACAACAGTCTGAAAAACATAGGGGAAAAAAGCATTCCTTGCCAATTTGAGGAATTGCTATAACCTCTGCTGCCCTCAAGTTCAATTTGGAACACAAATCTAGTAACTTCATTTGGTTGTATCTAGAGAAATATATGTCCGATTTGGATGGAAATTTCACTACACTGTGTAGATCAGTGGTTCCTTTTTCACATATGAAAATTTGACTTTTTTCTTTTTTTTTTGCTTTAACTTCCCCTTTAAGTCGAAGCATAGAACTATTACTTAATAGCTTCGTGGTGGCAAGTGTAGTATCTTTACAGACAGTAACATAATTGAGGATCACACATCAAGCGTGAATGATTGCAAACTAAGAATGTTTATAAAATTGTGTTTATATATTGTATGATCTAGCATGACATCACCGTAGCTGTTATCTATTGGAGGGAAAGAAAATATTCAAACTTTCTTCCAGTAATTTGGAAAACATTCAGCTTTAAAAGAATCCGAGAATCAATTTGAAAATAAACCAATCCAAAGAAACTTCTTGAAGCTTTCAAGGTAAAAATGCTTCTAGAAACCTTCCTCCAGGCGTGGTTTTACCGGGGATTCAAGTCCCCCCCCCCCCCGAAAAAAATGCTCAAGCTTACATTAAAAATAAAAATGCCGAAAGATTTATTACAAATACATGTATGCTACTTTCAAGGCCGTCTCGAGCGGGTCGGGTGTGTGTGTGTGGGGGGGGGGAGGGGGTCCCGCTTCCCAAAATTTGTCAGAGCGACGATAGTTGGCAAATCTGAAATTCCAGTTACATTTTCTCATCATGGCCCTTGCACGCTATTTCCGACTGGGCGCATATCTTCTTTTCCAAGTACCGCAGACTTTTCTCACTTAAATTAGCACCATTTAGCCCTATTTCATGAATCGAGTTTCACAGAATTCATTTTTTCAGCGTTTTCAATGAAAATGCCTCTTAAAATTTTCTTCGGACTACTTCCTCTCACTGCAAGCATATGCCTCACAATGACTTTGGCGCCCAGGCTAACAACGTGTATGTAGTATTATGATACTGGTGGTACACTCTTACAAGAAAGGGTAAACACCGTTACGCTAAAAGACGACATTGCAGATGAATTTGTCGTCAGCCAAGAGTTAATATTCTCACAAGGAGAGACTGAGGTTCCCATTCCTCTGCATGCTACAACGACAATCCGGGCTACAGTTTTCCTATTCAATCAAAAATCAAAACTGATTTCCCTTTTTTCGAGAATACCGCATAACCAAAGGAGACAAAAGTGACCTCTACTTCTCTTAGTGGAGTATTATTATCTTTACACTCTACACACAAAAGAGTGAAATTCACTTCAAAAAAGTGAGCTGAGAGACCACTCCTAGTAAGCAGGAAATTTCGCCCCTAGTGGAGTAAAACTTCACTCCAAAAACAGTGATATTTAACTTTATGTGTGTGATATATGACTCTGGTTGAAGTAAAGGTTGACCCTGAAGCGCTAGTACATTTTTAAAAGTGAATTTCACACTTTAAGAGTGCTGCAACGGTTTGTGCTAATGATAGTAAAATAACATCCTCTAATAATCATGTGATTTTTCACATGTGAAGAATTGTATTCAAGTGAAGAATAGGTCAAACAAATTGAAAATTTAGAAGGTGAGGACTATTAGCGACACTTAGTCTACAATTTTTATGTTTTTATTTCGTTCCGCTATTGAACGAGTAGTTTGTCAATTGATCCGCATCCGCTCTTCAGGAAGTTTCATTATTTTCCATATAATAAATGAGACATATTTTAAACTCCTTTTCATTTTATTTATTTTTGGATTGACTTCAGAACGGATCTAAAACAACACAGTGTACAGCTTGGTTTCGATACTTATACAGCTGCCGAGAAACAATGATACAAAAATTGGTGTCTCTCCCACCCCTGAGGTTGTAGAATCATTTGGACTAACACTGTATTCAATAAAAAGATTTCAGTAGTGTTAACGAACAATCTTGCTGCCTTGTATCTATATATTGCCCCCACCCCACCCTCATATACCATCACCGACACCAATCAGCGCTCTCACTCCCATCAACATTCACCTTCCAAGTGAAATGAATAGTTGTTTTAATGAATGTTTGCTTTGATTTACTGTTAAGTAATCCCTTATAATGTTTTGGGGCTGGTAATTTGAGAAGGACGAAATCACCTCTGCATTGTATTATGTCTCTAAAAAGATAAAGGTCTGCTATGGGGTTGGGGGTACGGTAGTTAAAATGATGGTGAACGTACAACTAAGAAAAACCATTTTTTGAAGGCACAATGAAATAATTTTTGTATCCCTCAAATGGACAAGTGACAAAAATGACCAAGCATTTGCTACAACTCAAACTACAAACGGTAAGTGTAGGCCTTTACGTGTTTCTTTGACACCACAGTTAGTCAGATGTAGTACAGTCACGTGTATGTCTTAAACGATTTTCGTTTCAAAATGACAAGACCTAATATAATCTTTTAATCTTTGACAGTAGATTAAGTTCCTCGCATCACGTCCATACCCATCTCGTCCACACCCTCGCCCCATCCCGCCCCATCTATATCACATAATTATGGTTCATGTTAAATGCTTTTAACAGACGTATATATTCAATGTTGTTGTGTGAGCTTTACGCGCACCAGGTATTTTTTTTTTTCTAAGAGGGCTGTATCGATTTTTCCCCCATGCAGAATCTTGCATTACATGACTTAAAGGGGCTCATTAAGTTGGCTCATGAAAATCAACAAATTTTTCCAAAACTATTAAGTTTTTCACAAACCAATGACAAATGATCAAACTTAGACAATTTCCATACCTATGTATACAAGTAACTGTTTTATGAGTGAGTAATTAACGGTTCAAGTGTCCGTTTTCAAAAATTCGTGACCAGACATTTTTTCAAATTATTTACAAAACTGTTACAAGTCAGGACACTAGATGTTTTCTGTGACTTTTGAACTTGAAACTTGACTTGTTGTGCTAACTTTAAGCATTTTAATGTAGTAGTCACCATTTGAGAGTCTCATTAAGTTATCGATATCAACTCAATGGGCCTCTTTATTTTTTTTTTCTCCAATGATCTGCCCTAGCGAATAGGTTTTACCGGAACTTCGAAACCTGCATTATCAGGACTATAGCCTGCGGGAAGGGGGAGTGCCCCCTGAGATTTCCAAATCATGATAAATATGTGCTGAGTGATTGTGACACTCTACGTCATCCTTTGTTTGAAATGTCCCCAGCAATTAAGCCAAATCAACTGTCCTGGTTGCCCATCCCATTCAACCCTTGCTCCTGCTTCTGCCTAAGGTGTACCCCTTTAACCTGTCTTAACTTTTCATTTGATCCTTTTAATAATTGCTTCCAAAATAATTTAAACACTCCATTAGAAACAACTAAGACCGATACCAAGTCATGTTCCACAAAGAACCATTACAGGTAAGACCATTGGGTTACAAGTCAAAATTTTTTTTTTTGTTACTTATACATACATGCCAATGTGAGGAGTGAGATATCTTAGGGAAATAAGAAACTCAAGTTGTTGTGCTTTCTAAGATAACATATAATTTGGACTCATTACTTAACTAATTACATGCAACTATTACCATCTATCATTCGAGGTGAACAAGATTTAAAAATACACGTTTTGAAACTTTTGTAATTTGACAAGTATTTTTCGCCATTTTTCAACTGGATCTTTCAGTTGTTTTATTAACTACATGTGCAAACATTTGATCTTACAGCTTAATCTATACATATTGCATTTTTTTTATTTGAAAATTCACGTATAGGAAATTCTATAAAGAATATCAGAAATTTAAGTAGTTACTTCTTTAAAGCTGATCTTATTATGGACAAAGGTTATAATATGGGTTCAAAATTTCAATCGTCTAATTTTTAAGATGATAAAACGACAAGGATAAGTTATGAAGAAGTTGAATCATTAACAAGTGAGTTGATATTTCTGTGCATGGTTCTACATAATACCGCTAGTAAAATAGGATGCAACAATATAAGTGCATATATTCTGATACAATTTTCAGGGCAAGAGCTACTCAATTGTGTCTCAGTTTCTGATTCGAATACCCTTATTGCAGGAATAAAAAAAACACAGATTTGTGTATTTTGGACAAAGAGGGGATGGGAATCGTATATGTAATGCATGACCCGCTTCGTCCGTCGTGGATTTTTTTTTTAATTTCCTCCGGGAGCCTTAAGTCACAGGATGACATTTGTATGTAATTACAACAACCTTAATTCTCTCTGACAATATGCTCCATGCACCTTGCTCATGTGCAGGGAAGGTTTTTCGATAAAAACCTAACTTTCCTCAAAATGGTCCAAATAGTAAAGACAAATGCAAATCAATCGTTATAAATCAAATGTTATCAATTTCTTCAAATTTTCACCCTACAAGAAAATTTTTGTCGGGTTTCGGTATGTCGCCTTCTCTGGTCATCGGTAAACACAAACATATCTGATTTAAATTGGCTCCAAAGTTCGACTCGCTTCCCAAACCACTGAGCTCATTCAACTTTAGAAACGATCTGAATTTACGAATCGCCGAACTCTTGAATTTATTCCAAAGTTTGCACAAAAATGCATATTTTCCAAACTAAGCTTACAAGCTAACGTTCTAAAAAGACACGATGTGGGAGTTGCCATCTTCAATAAACAACAACCGGCCCACTCTATTTTCCATTTTCACGAGACTCCTCAAGCCTGATCCGACAGTCTGGATAACTATCTTATTCCACGCACAACATCGCGTATTAATATACGTGATATGAAAAAAACAATGGGTAGGCATCTGATAACTATTATATCCGATAATGTAAAAATAAACTGATAATGTAAAACCGACCAATCATGTAAGCCGCTAGTTTTGGCGTGGAAACTTTTTTGGAATGAAGTCAGTGTAAAGGGACCGATGAACACTGTTTAACAAGAAATTTTCAAACTAGCTAACGATACGATAATCCCTAACCTAATCCCTAACCCTAACAAAGAATACAATGACAACAGTCAATCAACCTCGTTAAACAGAGAGCATCAGCTGATGGAATCTCACGGAAAACGCAGATTGAAGGAAACTGAAAGCTAAACACAAAAACCACGCACATACTAACGGTAGCCTAAATATCATCTTACCAAACTGATTGCCCAAGAGCATTGTTGGCGTGGGAATATTCAAATTCTTTCAATCACTTGCTTGAAAATAAAAAAAAAAACTATCATTGTCAGTGTAACATCAAAGAGATAAAAAATCGCCATGCATTTGGGAAGCCCGTGGCTTAAAAGAAACAATCATTCTTTACCGATTTTAAATTTCAGTTAGAACACAATGCCCAAAATGGCCGATTATTTAAATACTTTCAAATCTCTGCCCCCCCCCCCCAAAAAAATAGAAACGTTATGTTAAAAGTAATATTTTCATGGAAAATAAAAATGATTACAAAGATTTGCGACACATGTGGAAGGGTGTTCAGGTGCGGTACCCAATAGTTTGCCATCTATCCTGCCCATGGAGTCAAATTCGGGCAATGGTTATGAAAATCGGGCAATTGGTTTCAATACTATAATTATGCAGTCCGAGAAAATCTTCCCATAAGTCTGCCTAAAAATTCATGTAAACACACTTTATAACGTGGCATTTTTTTCTAAAAGTGTTACTAATAGAGGTAAAACACTTTTTAGTCGGAAGTTCGGGCTGTCATTCAATTTCACCCATTCAATATATATTGAATTTAGCCAACAGCCACATCATTGTAAAATACATAAGCATGTTTTCAATTCCCCGAAAATAAAAAAGACCATTTCATCTAATTGCAGTGATACATTTCAACTGGTAATTTTCTGATCAGAATTAGATCCTCCTTCTAAGTCTGGAAAATCCCATTTCCGGTGGACAGAGTGTTCTGATTTTTCAAAATTTCCTGTACGTTCCGTGTCAAGGAATGGTGGCCCTCTGTAGTCTTCGTACCAGAATTTTAGTTTCAAGTGAACATCTTTGCAAACGAAAGCTCAAAATAACGACTGCTTATAGATCCCCGTTGTAAGCATAAGAAGAACTGCCAATTCGATTGTTTGTCGAATTCCAGCATTATTTAAATTTTTCTGTACACCTTGCGTTAGATTAATGGTGACGCTCCGCTTAGCTAGTCTTTCGGGGAAATTGCATTTAATAAGGTTTGTGGGCAATTGATACGTAGCCTGTGTAAAATATGCATTAATCTTCGTAAGGACGCGTATGAAAAAGAAAAGGAAAAACGCTCGCCGTGAACACGAACTACAGACAAAAAACGGTAGCTTACAGCGACTTGATCGTATTTGCTTGGAAACATAAATCATAGCCCCACCAGTTTACATTTTGTAAGAAAGATTTAAAGGGCCAAACCTCTCACGCCAAACTACAAATTTGGTACAAGGGTACCGAAATTCTCAATTGGCTCAGCTCTTTGCTTGACAGCTAATTCAAACAATGTAGAGTACCAAAGCTTATATCACACAGCATGAAGGGTACTTAGAGTGTTTTGATTATATAAATTGAGTTTTTCTTTACTAACCTTGAAGCAATAATTTGAGATTGTATCTGGATGAGCATGAATTTCATACAATTGTGGGAGGGGCATAAGTAAGAAGGTTAGGAGAATTGCTACTATTTGGGGTGAGAGAACAGGGCCATTAGGGTCACACCAAGTTCTACTTATGTTATTCTAAACATGTCAGTGAAATTTGCATTGAAATCCGATGTGCGGTTCTCAAATTATGAGCAGGTAAAGTTGTCACAGTTGCAAGATAAAGTCAACTTGAAAAAAGCACATAGGACATTACATCCTCAAATCAATGGACAGTCTTTTGTCTTTCTTTCAACTTGAATTTGCAGCTACAATTTACAGCAGCAATCCCATCTTATCAGAATGTGATTGCATAATTAGCATGAGAACTTCACAAACTTTGTATTCCCCACAGGGAGGTCCTATTGGTAACTGCGTATTGACTTCACGGTCAACTAAACGGTCTGAAAAAAAAAAACAACAAACAAAACAAAACTAAGGGAAACAAAGTATTCCTTGTCAATATGAGGAAGTGATATATCCTCTGCTGCTTTCAAGCTCACTTTGGATCAGAAAGCTAATGATTGCATTTACTGATATCTTGAGAAGAATATGTCCAATTTGAATGGGAGTTTCACCACACTGTGCATGTAGATCTGGTTCCTTTTTCACATATTAAAATCGATTTTTTTTTCTTCTCTCCTTTTCTCGTCAAACTGGGGGCGTTCTTGTTTTTTCTCCTGCTTCTTGAGTTTTCAAATTTTGTAAAAGGTGGCGCTTTATTGAAAAAAAAAACCCACAAAAGATTGAAGCCAAGCGTTCAAGGTCTCTGGCCGGCTGTGTATCCTGTCAACTACAACAGAGAACCAACTCAGGCGCCTCTCTAGTACCCTTCTGCATACAGTGACGCTCAGCGTGCTTTGTATACGACTGCAATCTTTCCTCGGGACTCCCCTCAAGGACCGGCGATACATTGGGGAGGAACACTACTCGCCTCCCAGTGCAATCAGAGTAGGACCATGTGTGAACACTACCGTCCGGTTTAGCGTCAACGTGCCGTGCAGGTTAGGGTAGCGGATGTGTTTTATACATGTACATCTACAGTTATCACACGTTACAATGGAAATTTTTGAGTAAAAATTTCAGTCAGATGTAGAATGAGCAGAGGTGACTTATATTTATCAAACATTTGGAGGTAAAATCTGGAATCAGTTTTGCGTATTTCCTACCAAGTTTTTCCCCTACGACTGATTTTGTTCTCAATATTTGTCATTTTCGCGTAAAATGGAGACGTGTCACAGAAACGTCACTGAAACGTCACAATGTTTTGATTAGTTTAGGAAGTTTATCAATAGCTTTTTGCACGGTACGCACTGTAGTATAATCCTTATTGTGTACACTTCAATACAGATTACCAGGTTTAGTCTATTTTGCTCTATTCATCTGTCGAGGTTTTTTGTCTTCTGAAACTCGTTATTTTTACTACCTACGTTAAGTGTATCCCAAGAAATTTTAAGCCTATTTACTGAAGCCTTAATAATACAGGTTCCTAGCTTTCTGTTATCATGGTAGAACAGCCATACCAATATCTACTTACAGAGCTTTAAGTTCAATCATCGAAGGTACACTTAAACAAGTGCATGTCTTCAGCACAGTAAATGATATAACTGCGGGGCACACTGACCAGAAGCATAAATGATTTCACCTGTATGTAGATTTCAAAGTACCTATAATCACATGGGTAAAAATTTGAGAATATACTCATTCAGTGACACCTTTTAAGGAAAAGATGTTTTTAAAGGTATTTTTCTCCCAGTCCTCCCCCTTCAACTTCCCGGCTAAGGGTCTAATTTGACAGCAGCTGTTGAGAGTGCATGTTCAGATAGTAGGCTAATAGGCATGCAGTACAGGTGAAACACATCAGTAACCAATTTGGGACAGGGGGACAGTTAGTTACTTAGATGAGATTGAACGATACACCAACACAAATGTGTTATGTAGTGTCAGTCAACTGGATAAAAATTTTAGTTTAAATTTATTTTCAAGTTCAAATTTGGGTTCCCTTCAGGCTAGTCGCCTCTTACGACAGGCGAGAAACACCATGGGCATATTCTGCAACTCCCAATATTTTTTGAGTGAGGGCATATCGAATGACCCCCAATATCTGAGGTATTAAGAAAATATATTTGAAACCGATTTCATTTATTGCTTTGACCAATAGGCTAGTCAATAACCGTCATAATTATACTTCGATTGATGTAGCCTTAGTTTCTGGAGCATTTTTTTCTTAAATTACAAACGTTTTCAGCCCTTCTCTTCACAGTTTAAACAATTTAACGCGAGTTACAGATATGTTGATTGAATGAAATTATTTTTCGCAAATGGGAGAGGCTACGAATAAATTAGTTGGGAAAAAAGAGTCGTCTGGTGTGAGAACTGGGAGAGTTTTTCCATTTCATTAACATGAGCCAAATATTATCCGTATTTCTCCAGCCACAGAGTTTTCGGTGCGCTTCGCTTATAGCATACATGCATACATGCTGCTAGTTAGTCTGAAGATTGTTTTTGCTGTCCACCTCAGAAGTTGACATTCCTCAACTTTTGATTCTTTGCAAACATTTAATAGATATTTGAGGAAATTCCCCCCAGGATTTAGCTGTATCCACAACCCCCTCTGGAAATCCTGGTAATGCTTAAGATACGTATACAAGAGGAATGCCTGTCTATGTTTTTACTCTTAATGATGGATGTATATAACTCAGAAAATACCAGTATACCTTTCCTGAAATTTAATTTTTATCCAAAGTCAGGCTAAAACCTCAGAGCTTCAAACATTTCTCTTTGCCCCTAGTTTGCCTCTCCCCCCATTTTGACATTCTAATTCATATGGCCCTACTGCAGTCAGTTATTGCTTTCTCTTCAAGGTTGCTACAGAAACAATTAGACCCGAAGAAAAACAGACCCACGTGACGTCAATGAGTCTTTTAAAAACCAGAGAACCTCTATGATTTAGATATACAGATAGACAGGTAGACAGACAGATAGAGAGACAGACATACAGGCAGTCAGAAAGAAAGGCAGACAGAAAGACAGTCAGACGGATAGATAACCCCACATGACCTTTGACCTCCACTAAAAACAATAAGGACTTTCCTCTGACCATAACCCATTCACATACAAAATATGGAAACTATTCATGTTTCCTATCTGGACATATTATATTAACAAGTTTTTTTTTTTTTTAGTTTTACCATCTCGTCCATCTTTGGATATATCGTTTTTCAGCTTTTCTTGGAACTTTTTAAAGTTTATTTATCGCAAATGACAACTGCTGTTGGCGCTCCGCTCCTGGGCTGGATTACAGTTTACATTTCCGGCGAAGTGTCATTCCTGCCCCCCCCCCCTCAAAAAAAAAAAAAAAAAAAATGAAAAATATGCTCCCCTAAGCCGTAGGTCCTCCTGGCATTGTGTGAAAAAACGCACCACATATTTGCATTCAGTTTTGATAGAACCATGTATTCAAATTGGGGGAGGCGGACCCCTAGCCTGAACAGTGATATTTTATGGGACCCGGAGGGCAAAGGGTTCCGCGAAAGAAATAATTGTTTGTCAAAGCCAAAGAGGTTTGTGGATAATGCTACAAGAAATAAAGTCGACATAACAAGTAAGTCGATATATACAATATAAAGCCTATCTGTAGTGAACACTTGGGCATTAAATTATGTGGTTTTATTGAGATGGAGGAGTGGGGGGGGGGGAGATTCCCCTATATATGATAATATTAAGCCTTTGAAATCATTCAAAATCATGAAATTTCGAATAGGTGATTTTGAAATCTGCATATTAGTTGATTCCCACTAGAGGCATCGCTTTCAAAATATAACCGATTATAAGGGACCTAGGATTTCTTTTTAAGGAGGAGGTGTCGATGTTCGGTTACCGGCATGTGTGCGAGAGCGAATTTTACAGTATTAAAGGATATATCCATGATTATTGCTTGATTACAGTTTGAAAAAAAAAGACCTGAAATTTTTGGATCGGATATTTTATGATGAACGAAGATTATCTAATCTAATACCAGAGTAGTGTCCCTGTAAGATCATTAGAAAAAAACAGATAATCGTAAAGCTGCAAACTTAATGTGGACAGTTCGATCCAGGCCAGGCGTGGGAAAGACCTTTTTTAAGGAGGGGGTGGGGCTTTCAGGGACTTGAAACAACAGCATGTCGTTTCTCTAAATATGAGAATCGGCAATGACAGGCCAAAGTAAACGGTAATATATAAATACGGTACAGCGATTTCGAATTTTTCGTAGGCTATACACTCTAAAAAATGTTGGGTAAAAATTTCTACACAACACATGTGTAGCTGCCAATTTGCACAACGTTGAGTCAATTTTACACACCTCTGTGTAGTTTCAAGTTCAAGGAAGTGATCACTGCAAAGGTATAAAAAAGTAAAACAATTGATTCGTATAACAAAAATATTTAAAAGAGATTTTTTAAGTTTATAAAATATTTTTAAATTGAACTTAATTTTTTAAAACATTTAAAATTATAATTTAGAATTAAAAGATCATTTTCATGGTTACAATTTTTTTCACAGCATTTCAATTGCAAACTCTAGCAGTAACAGTACTGCACACAGGCTACACAATCCCAGTGTACATAGTCTTCGTGCGCGTCTATGTTATCCGTATACATACGTATACGTACGTTGAACCAGCGCAGCGCAGCACCGTGACTGCCGAAATCAACCTACACAATACATTTAACATTCTCTTCAAAATATGGATACAATTGACAAGCAGAAGGTGAAACTTTCTTCCCTGCAAATGGTCTTTGAAGATTGGGTGAGAAGTTAGACTTTTCAGTTATTTTGTTCGTTGAGGATCAAGCAAAGACATGCTGGAAGCCGTAGCGGCACACAATAGGGCTAACGTTAGGCTAGGCTATGGCAAAAGTACTGTAGCCTAAATTACCACTGTATATAGCCTACACTAAATAATAGTAATACAGTGCTTTTGTTACAACTTAGGCCTAGGCCTACAGGTGTAAATTTATACTGTACAATAATGTAGGGCCTAGGCCTAAACAGTATTTCCTTGAGAAGCAGTTCCAAGTTTGGTTTCGCCGAAAGGCCCTTTGCCAGAGGGTCGGAAGGACTGGAAAAAGTAAACAAACAAGTTAGCTAAAGTGTAACGTTACAGACAATCAGACATAGGCCTACAGTACAGTATTTAAACTGATTTTTGATTAGGCCTAGTTGCTCAGTTTTCTAAATTGTAACTGACTGGAGAATTTTAATTTTACAGGTGATTGTCACCATTATATGGCGAATACCAGTGTTTAAAATATATCTGCGATAAAAACAGGCATTCATTGACATGGTTTTGAAGAGTAATGAAAGCTCCAAGTATACTATTGAAGAGTATTTTTTCTATGGGTGATTCGAGGTGAATAATGTTCGGCTATATCATGGACATTAGTCAATTCTGACAAAATGGGGCCCAATAAAGGTAAGTAAGGCAGTAATTGACCCCAGCTGTTGTTTAGGGCCACATGTACACTGGTTATTTTTTTAGCTGTAACATACTTAGGCATAATTGTTGTAGTAAGGGCCTGTGTCGATTGTAGAAATTACTGTAGTAATTGTATATTATTACATTTGTTTTACAGTAACTGTTGACAAGTTTTCTTTTCCTTTCTTAATTCACAGCATTACAACCAACCAGCACATTCATGGTAGAATGTATACCATAAACAGTACATTTCCACATGAGGATGTTTTGACAAAGAGTGGGGAAGCTTTGGTGTGGAACATTTTGGTCTGCCCCATGCTGTCCGACATTTTGATTGGTAAGCCTGAGGATTGTAGAAACATTAATGAGTCATTTCCTATTCTTTGACTAGAGTAGTGTGCACAAAATTCACTTTGCAGAGTAATTTGAAGCAAGTGATAGTTTGAAATCAGAGTGTCATGCCCCCAAATGATAAACTATTGAGAGAAGCAGAACTTGAATTTTGAAGCTTCCCACCAGCGATCAGTACGTACCAGTTATTCGGCGGCACTAGTAAAGGACGTTAAATTTTGAGGCATGAAAGAGCTATAGTATCACACACGACCACTCAACCCCAATCACTGTGAGGAGTGTGATTATTGGCACACATCGAAAAAGGGTTAAAACTCAGATCATTCAGAAGTTGTACAAAAAAGTTTGCTCCAACTTTATGTACAGTTGTAATTTTCTGGTAACACTAGCAGTTCATTGCTTTTTTCTTGTTTTTTGTTTTTGGTTTCTATGATAAGAGAAACCAATGCATTCATGATGACTATTCAGATGAAGGTGGATCAGCTGGCTTTTGACTTATGTATATGTTGTTTGTTTGTTCCCATAGAAAATCAACTCTTTAGGCAGTGGGCATGCCTTTTACGTGCTGTATCATGGTAGAAATTTAGAAGACTTCAAACTAAGGGAAACCAGGAGCCTGTTCAAATGCCTACCCTGGACAAGGTGCACACATAAATTGGTAAGCATGTATAAGTGTCTTATTATTGGGGCTGCAAAAGAGTCAGTACTTGTAAATGTAACATCATAGAGTAGCAGAGTGGTCTGCAGAGCTCTAGATTCTAGTCAAGCGGACTCGAGTTAGAACTTGTAAATTAGAAACTCTTCTGTTCAGTCACAGCCACCCTAAAACAAATTTGGGTTGGATTTGGAATCATATTTACACAGGTTGGTAAACTTAAGGTTCTTTCTGGACACACAAAATTAGAGACAGTTTCGATTAAAACATGCAGACTCAAGTTACAATCATATCAGAATGCATAATTATGTGATTGCGGCTTTATGCTTTTAGCCTATGAGGCCAAATTGATAACCCAGAACCCTGGGAAGATTTGATTTGGGCCAGGGATGTAGATTATAAAAGTCCTGCAGACTTAAGTTGCACCAGTCATAAAAGGAAGAGGAAGTCTGTGGTCACTTCCCACCTTCCGGTTGTCTCAAAATGAACTTTATAGAAAGAACTGGGCTCATGATTTTAATGGGGGGGGGGGGGGGAGGGTGGGGGAGCTGAGAATTGTAGGAAGACTACCTAGATGAAGTGCAATTCAGTGAGTAGGCATTGATTTTTTAGGCATGCCTGTGTGATTACACACTATCACTTACTTCATATCATTGATAGGAGTGTGATTTTTTGCTCACCTAAATGGAGAGTGTTTAATTTATTGAAGTTAATTAAACAGGATACCTACCACACTCAGGAGTCTTAATTCCCTGAGGAGTGTGATTTGCAGCACTCCTGGAAATTCTTAAACTGAAAGTCTCTGGAGTGAGTATGATATGTGAGATTGCACATTTTTCTGCATCATGGTGGTGGGGATAGAAAAATTGCACAGTGTAATAATTCTCCTGGTGTGCTCTATGTGCATTTTTATTCCTTTTAATGTGTTTGAACTATAAGGTTTATGTACTGTATGTTATGCCAATTGCTCTGTTCTTCCGAACGGACCGAATGCCAAACTTTAAATGTGGTAACTCTTTCATGCATGCTGACAGATTTCTGGGGCTGTGCAAATTTGGTGAAAAGAGCATCCTCGGAATGCTTATATGTTCCTCAACCCTCTACCAAAATCTGATGCAGTGCACATATTGGCAACTGTTTGGAAGTTTCGTCCTTGTCAATTTCATTATCATTCCCTGTAAATTACACTATTGGCATCGCACATATTTGAAGCAATCACTCTTTTGCTGAAAAGTGTTATGTTTTTGCACTTTTGTGAATTCCGTCTAACATTTATCTATTTTTCTCTACCTGCAGGTCATAACAAACTTGTATCAGTGTCTTGGTAAACAAGAGCATGAGCGGAGACGTGAATTTCCCGTGAGGAATCGCGGAAGTTCGCAAATTTATTGACTCAGTTGATTCAGTTCAAAGCCTGAATTCCTCAACTTCATTCAAGTAACTCAATTTTGCATTCCTCTACTCTACTGATATGACCTATCTGTTCAAGTGATTGTTCTTTGAAAATGTGACTCCACATTTACTCCAGGATTGGTGCTGACAAAAAGCGTAGCACTTTGGTAGTTCTAATATAGTATGGTCCATCTTCTGCTCCAAATGGATATTTATTTGGACATATATCGGTTCAAAGCTTGTTCATTACCTATTTTGTAGGAACTTGTGAAAGACCAGATTTGGAGAAAATATAAACAGTTTCATAGAAAGGTAGCTTTCCTCCTCAAATGAAGACAAGCTGGTTGCAGTGTCTCTTTGCACTGGTTTCAGATTCTTTCAAAGTTTCAATAATACTTCAATGTAAATTTGTTTTAAAGGAAATTCTTGAAGTCTTTGTTATTTGACTGTGGCAATCCAATCAGATTTTTCTTTTACATTTTTTCTGAACTTAATTCTGCACCCCAATTGTACAATAACTTTACACTACTGTAACCAAAAATTTCTGTATTGGTTACGGTATAGTTGAGGCTGTATACTCCTGCATCTGTGTGGAATTCTTTGTACCTGACAAATATTCAAAAGCTTTCATTCTACGTACACAAAATTAAGGTCTCTTATAACCTGAAAGACCTCTTAAATGAACTGTATTCTGGTAAAAGATTACTTCAGAAGGGAAAAGGAGCTGCTGGAGCAAAAAGGTTAGTATATTCTGTCAAGCTATAGTCTTCTTTAAGTTATTTAATGTGCTTTGCTGAAAAATATTGCATTTTCTCTAGTCCAGAAAACTGTTGCAATGAAGTTAATAGTGTGAGACTTGTATCTGTTGAGATACCAATGAATGGTACATCATGTGAAAAGAGGAAGGTTTATGATGAGTAAAGTCAAAATATAAATTATGATGCAGTGTATATTATGATGTGAAAATTGTCAAAATATATTTAATGATACACTACATTTTTACATAGATACTTGTCACATGGTTTAAATACCGTTCTTTCCTGCGATATTTTGAGATTTTTGTTCTATTTTTTTCTGACGTGTGCTAATTAGCTGGATTGCTGTCTCGACTGCCTTTAAAAAAGTAACAAATGCTGGAAATCAATCCGCTAGAGGTGTAAGTAATAAAAAACTGCACCGAATACAAAGTATGTATTTTACTTTAATGTGGGTATGGAGTGTAAATAAATGATTCATCCATCCAGAATTATAACATCTTTCCTTTTGGTTTTTGTGAGTTATACTTGTGAAACTTCTTAAACAACTGGTAACATCAAGCTGCATACCTTATAATTCAATATATATCATTTTCATTGTTTGACAAAATATCAGCTGGCATAGACAGTCGCAACTGTTGTGCATTTTACTTAACATGATGCTACTTCAGCCTGTTGAGGTTATTTGCAACTAAATGTAGTTTTGACAAGACTATAATGTAGATTTATTGATACAATATTGTATTATCCCTCTGCGGTTTTACACAACTAAGTTGTCCTTTTCACCCAACCAGTGTGCAACTTTGTTGAAACCTTGCTGTGGAACCTAATAGTGGTTATGTACAACTTAATGTAGTTTTAACACAACTGTTTTGTCAATTTGTTGACACAACGTTGTGTTATCAAGCAGGGATTGTGCACAACTAAATGCAGTTTTAACACAACTGTTGTGTATTTTTTGACACAATGGTGTGTATTTTTAACACAGGGATTAGTAGTATTTACACAACAATTGAATTTTTGTTTACACAACGTTGTGTCATTTTTACACAGCAAATGGAAGTATTTACACAACAATTGAATTTTTGTTTACACAACGTTGTGTCATTTCTACACAGCAAATGGAAGTATTTACACAACAATTGAGAAATGTTTTACACAACGATGTGTCACTTCTACGCAGCAAATGGTACAATTTACACAACAATTGAGTAATTTTTTTTTACACAACGTTGTGTCATTTTTACCCAACGTTAGCTATGTGCACTAGTTACACATAGGTTGAGTAGTTTTTTACACAACTTGTGTAAAAATTTTTTAGAGTGTATATCCTAGTCATGTACAGGCATTTCTTATCAGGAAGATTTAAGTAAACATTTCTGAGAGACTACGAGATTCTATCATTCGCAGCGATTGGTCTTGTTCACATTCATGGGAGCAATGAGTTGATGAAAGTAACGCCTGCGCTGTTGTAAATCTGACAAAAAGACAGTTTCGGAGCCATAGACATAAGTGAGCATTTCTAACTTTGGGGGCAGAAGACTTTTGCCCGAAAAATGTAATTCTGCCCGAAAGACTATCTAAACGAAGCGCTACCATTGGACCAGGTTGGCGCAGAGCGCACAGAAAATTTTGAAAAACCGAACCCTTCAGACAGTTCGAAAGAGCATTTCCCATGCAGGCTTTTAAGAAGGATTTAAGCAGTTCCTATTTTGATCAGAAAATTACCAGCTGAAATATACCACGACCATTGATTAAAATGGTCGTGTACGTTTTCGATAAAAAACTATAAGACAGAATTGGAAACATGCTAATGTTTTCTGTTCTATTGCGATTCTTGGCTAAATTCAATACATATTGGATTAATGATATTTTGCATATGACTGCCCGAACTTTCAACTGTAAACGATTTTACTTCTATAAGACACACCTTTTGAAAAAATGTCACGTTACAAGGTGGGTTTAAATGAATATTCGGGGAGACTTATGAAAAGACATTC
Organism: Holothuria scabra; assembly: GCA_037179385.1. Lineage (NCBI taxonomy): Eukaryota > Metazoa > Echinodermata > Holothuroidea > Aspidochirotida > Holothuriidae > Holothuria > Holothuria scabra. The sequence goes on from CM074191.1 coordinate 5,854,132, forward strand.
TCACTCTGCATCATTATAGTATTGAAAAAACAAATTACCCGATTTTCACAACCATTGCCCGAATTTGGCTCTAAGGGCCAGGATAGATGGCAAACTATTAGACACTGCTCCTGAAAAACCTCCTGTTTCTCCGTTGTATTAATTTGGCAATTGAAAACGTCACAGTATTTTTCAACCTTCGCTAGAATAGAATATTTGTTCCCATTTTTTGCAATACTAAAGCATGAGGTGGGATGGGTAAAACATCCCCACCTCAAACAAGCTAAATCCGGCTGAGTGTTGTCGCAAATCATTGTTATGACTTTTGTTTTCCATGAAGATTTTACTTTATCATAGCGTTTTCTATTTATTAGGAAGAATTGCAAGTGTTAAAATTATCGGCCATTTCGGGCAAGTTGTGTAACTGTTACAAAAGATCTAAAAACAAGCTAAAGGATGATTGTTTTTTAAGCCACAACTTCCCACAAGCTTTCCAAACTTGCAACGATTTTTTTCTCTTTTGATTTTCACAAATGTGTTACCCTGGCGATTATACTTTTTATTTTGGGGCAAATGCTTGAAAGAATTTGGGTGCATCCCATTAGAACGTTGCTTTGTGGAACAAAGGAGGCGTTACTAGGCCTTCCTGGTGAAAAACTGTGAATTAAAACTCCCGAATAATAGTTCTTTGCGCTGCCCGAATGGGTAGCGAAGTTTTGGAATCTTCATTTTTCATGAAAAATTTAGGAAGTTGGGATTTTTTTTTGAAAACTATGCCATTTTTTAAACTCAAGTGGCTGTCCGATTTTTTTCTAAATTCTTGCCCGAATTTTTCTTAAATTCCTTCCCAAAAATGTAGATTTTGCCGAAATTTGTGGGCAGGCTTCCGATAGTCCTGCCCCCTTTCCCTTCCCCGCCTCTTACGCCATTGGGCGGAGCTACCATATGGTACGGAGGGGGAGACCGCCTATGACGGACCAAAGTTTCCTGACGGTGGCCTTTACATATTTCTAACATTCTCTTTTAACGCGCGCCCCGGCAGACCTTTCTCACTCCATCTGTCCAAAGCTCTATCTCCGGTCGCTACTACTGAAATAAACTGGCTGCAGTGATTAGGCACTCATTTCGATTTTACATGCTTGTATGTCTACATCAAATTTCCGTCCATGCTCGTTTTGGCATACATATGGATTTTTGTAGAATCCGCAGTGCCTACATATTAACAAATCTGACTGACTCGCACGGCGATTAAGTATTGTTGCTTTTACATACGGCAATTTTTTTTAAATTTCGAAAATTTGTTGTGTATTTCAAAATAAAGAGCTAGTATTCGAAAAATGGAATTTGGAATTCTTGAAAAACAACAACAACAACAACAACAACAAAAAAACGGAAATCTCCCTTGTAAATTTGGCACATTCAGTGGCGTAGCTAGGATTTTTTCCAGGGGGGGGGGGGGCAAAGGTATGAAATTTCCCCAAAACTTTTCCCGGTCAATGTGTATGTATTTCATATGAAATATGCAAATTTACAAGTACAACAACATTACCATGTCATTTTGTAATATAACCAGCATTTTAATCTTAAAGTATAACATAGAGCAATCGGAAATAACAAAGTATATTATTTTGGTAAACAATATCTGGTTTATTTGTATGTACTAACGCAGTGGCGTACGCAAGATTTCTCTGAAGGGGTTTTCTTGGCCACAAAATGTTATTTTGTCATAAAGATTATCTAAGCGGAACGCCACCATTGGTTGGCGCGGAGCGTAGAGAAAATTTGGAAAAATCAGACCCCTTAGTTGGCAGGAAATAGCATTTTCCAGGCTAATACGAAGAATCTAGCCAGTCGCTTTCTTCTTTTGTCGTTTGCAATAAAATGCTCTCTTCAAAATATGTTCGCAAACTGCAAAGTGATCAGAGAGTTAAGAGCTAATTTTACCCCAAGTATGTAATTTTGCCCCAAAGACCGAGCGAAGCGCCACCATTGGTTGGCGCGGAGCGTAAAGAAAATTTTGAAAAATCAGACCCCTCAGATGGTCAAAATAGCGTATTTATGCTTCTTAAGAGAATTTAAACATGCAGTCTTTTTTATCGACGCCACCAGCGGGAAACAGAGTCTACCTTTTTAAGTAAAAATTGGAATTTGACAGAATTTGTCTAGGTCTATTTGTAGGAATTAAAAAAAAAAATTGGCATCACTGAAAGACCTTGCAGGGGCAATCCTTCCCCTTTGAAAATTTTTGAAAGATTGGTTGTCCTTATAAGCAATCTGGTGCCACATATGCTATCTTTTGAAGTAAAATCTGTGTTAATAAAGTTAGACTACGTATTTTTTAGAACAAAGAAAAAAATGGCATCTGTGAGGGGGGCATGGCCCAATGGTCTCCCCTTCGCACGCCACTAAGGAGGCCTAATAGTGGCTCGATCAAACAGGATGTCCTGTGAGAAAAGCAGTATGTTAAGTGTAGAAGGCTACAAGGTACTCATTGTCCATTTATTGTTGCACTCAAAGTGAGCAGAAAGCTAATTTCCCGAACTAGCTTGTAAGCCTCCAAGGATTATGGTAAGTAACAAAATCTAAGTGTGCCAACGGATCCCGTTAATTCTAATTTCTAGATTACCTTTGATCGTTGGCCTTGGATTGTTTCAGCCCAATCCATCGTTATGTACACAGAGTAAAATCGTACAGCTACTGCTAGCTTGAAGAACAGGGTTGTCCGACCTTTCGCAGCGGTGGGCCACATGTAATGGTTATAATGGACGAAGGGCCGCATTCTACAGGCCTACTCGTTTTTTTGTTTTTTTTTTTTTTTCCGACGCCCAAGGCAACAAAATGCAATCATTGCGCGTAGAGAAAACTGATTCATTTTCGTTTTTGATTGAACAAATAAATAAATTTTAGCAAAAATTGATGGTATTGGGCAGAATGTTCGGACAAAGTTTTTTTTCATATTCCTCCTGAATCATTCTCAACCCGCCCTTGTGGATAACACTCCAATGTGGCTAGACATGTAGCAGACATTTGAAATGAATTATTTCATTCAAAAGTAAGCATGCTATAGCGGACGGCGAAGCCTAAAGTTGTCATCAATTAATCTGCTTACTGAATAATTTTGCAATATAGATTATTTTTGACGGGCCGGACGCAACCTTTTCGCGGGCCGGGCCGTGGCCCGCGGGCCGTAGGTTGGACAACCCTGTTGTAGAAGAACATAACAACCTCGGAGGTCTACGGTAGTGACTTGTCAGTTTTCACATCATTTTACTGAACTACCAAAGTATCACCTAAATAACAGCTTTCTGTGCACTGAAATGCACTGATCATAACCCCCGTGCGTATACAAGCACAAGAGAACATTCAATCTGCTACGCGGCGAGGACATTTCTGTGGAACGCGAATTGGGCCGGTTCATGCGACACTGACGAAATCTGAGTTCATTTGTTGCATGAAAATACGAATTATGTATTAGAAATGTCTCACAATTTCTTATTCTAACAAACATTTTGAGAATTTTTTGTGAAATTTTGAAATAATAAGAAGATTCATCAAATTTCCCCATTTTCATAAAATTTCCCCCAAAATTTTTCCAGGGGGGGCAACTTGCCCCCCTGCCCCCCAGTAGCTACGCCACTGGGCACATTACTTGATGTCAGTATCATTTAAAGGAGGGAGTTGCTTCAATTAAACAGTTCATCAAACATACCAGTAATTCCAACCCACCAACCTTCTCACCCGCCCATTGCTGACTTGAACTCATCCTCATCAGGATAAATTTATTGTCGGCTCCAGGGCATACCCATGGGGCGTTCCTGCAGAGGGAGCAGGGGAACATGCCTCCCCATGTTAAACACCTTCGCATTAATTGCCGCTTGATTTCAAACCGCAGGTTTTTGAAAATGAACAAATTCCCGCCCCATTTGTCGCTTTCCTGCGCAATACCAAAGCCGTCACTTTTCGCACTCTCAGTAGGCCTACCGTCCGTATATGCTGTGTAGCCTAAGCGAAGCTACTCTGATTTGATTGAAACCAAGAACTGCCAGTGTCATTTGGACTGCAGACTTACAAAATTGCAGTTGCACCGGCAGTAACGGAAGAATGACTGCCTTTAAACTCCAGGCCTGTTATCCAGGTAAGACTTCAAGATGAGACCCCTATGGGCACGGCCCCGTTTCTCGACCCTGTAGGAGCCCATATTATTTTGCCCCCGGAATTAACAAGGGGCCCTTATTATCTAGCCCACATTACCTATATGCCACATATTAGATTGTTTGGGGCCCATGGTAAAGTCTCATATGTGGGAAAAATATGTGACAGCCCTTTAATATTCCTTGCATATGGACTCGTCCCATATTGGTCGTTTAGTAATCTCGGGTACAATGTTAAAATCAGGGGTGGCGCCAGCAGGGGGGGGGGGGGGTGGGCGGAGGGCCATGCCCCCCGTCGGGGAACACTGCCCCCCCCTCCGTCGGGGAAGGTCGGCGATTTCGTCGGGGAGGCCTAAAAATAATAAAATTAATTAATTAATCAATTAATTACTTAATTGATTAATTTATTTAAATTAATTTTAGTTAATCAATTAATTGATTAATAAAAAAAACCTAAAAGGACTGAAGTTACTACGTGGGTGATCTTGAACACTTTTTTTGTTTTGCAATGCTATTTTAAAGCATATTGGGAATCGAATTTCGATCAATTATTCTTAGCTCTGTTATAACTCATTTCATGTACCTTAATTGTCCTGTCTCATCCCCCGTCGGGGAAGGGCGGCATTTTTTTCGGAAGACCTTAAAACGAAGAACGTAAAGGACTGAAGTTGCTGGATGGATGATTGTGAACTTTTATTTTCTTTATGATTTTTTTGTTTTTCGTTTGTAACCCTATTTTTGATGCATAGATTTTGAGCCAAGTACACACTACAGCGGTATCGGATCGGATTACTATCCGATTTCTGTCAGTTTTAGTTAAAAATCTCCTCCCCATCCATTTTCGGAAAGAACCAAAAATTTGCCATCCTGTGTAAATATACGATCGGTATGAGAGGAATACGGAAGTCAAATAAATACTACTTATTTCGTGACGTCACATTGTCAAATAGCTTTTATCGAACTACGCGTATCCGATAAAATTTGTCTTTCGATGTAGCGTCACGGAATAATTGGTATAAGCTACTTAGAATTTCGTAGTCTACACTACAAATTGTTGTTTCTTTCCGACCAAAGATGAAGGAGATATTAATTAACCCTCACAAAAATCGGAGCGAAATCCGATTCGATATCGTTGTAGTATGACCTGGCCTTTAATCGGTTTTAATCACTTCAATTACTAGCTCTGCTATCCCTCCTCCCATCTTCAATCCGTGAGCGCAAGGTCATGCCCCCGTTGGGGAAGACTTCCCTTCCCCTGTAGTTGAGAGAAAATCCAATTTCATCGGGGATCTTTCATATACAGGCCCACGATAAAAAAAAATGTGGGCCTGATAACTTCAGTCACCCCCGACGATCTTCTTGATTTTTCTTACTAGAAGACCATATTCTTCAGGAAACTGAAAATTCCAAATTTTCCTTACAAAAACGGACAAGTGGTTTTTCATGTGCAGGCATTACCCAATGGTCTTTTTCTAAAGTCCTCCCGACCCTCTCGCAAAGGCCCGTTCGACATGCATTGCCCAATGGTCTGCCATCTGGCCTGTTCCGACAGCCGAATTCTAGAAACGTTAACGAAAATCGGCCAGGCCATTTTTGGTTACACATAATGATAAACAGTGGCTTGAGTATGTCTCCCCTTAAGTCTGACTGAAAATTCATTTGAAGCCACCTTGTAAAGTGACAACTTTTCAAATACGTTGGAAGTAAGATCATTTTATCTGGATTTCGGGCAGTCACGAAGAAAATTTCTTCTTTTTAGTGGATATTGTAATTGAATATAACAAAGAATTCTAAAAAACAGTATGTTTTTGCATAGTTTCCCCCGAAAAGAGACAAATCCATTACATCTAATTGAAGCAGTACCGTACCTTTTATCTAGTAGTTTTCTGATCACTTACTAAGTGGTTTTTTTTCTATAAAAGTGAAATTTCTATTTCAAAGGAAAGCTCAAAATAACGACTGCTCAAGTCTGGGAAATGACATTTTCGGGTGTCTGTGGTGTTAGTTTTTTTCTTAACTATTTTCTTGACGTTCCGCGCCAACTGATGGGTGACGCTCCGCTTAGATAGTGTTTTGGTCAAAACAATTTCGTAACAGAACAATGCATGCTTGCATATTTTTCTTCGTTTTGGGGCAGTATTACAAAGTGAAAATTTTATTGCGAAAGCTCAAAATAATGACTATATCGGTACTTTGTTTCTAGTCACCAGCCCGGCCGCGGAAATGCCTTTTCCTGCTTTCTGGAGGTTCTTAATTTTTCAAAAATATCTGTGCGCTCCACTTGTAGGTTTTCGGGCAATATTATATTTTCGGACAAAAGAAAAACAAAACAATACTGTGCCCTCCCAAACTGAAACACTCCCGTCGGCCTATGTCAGAACTTCAATGGGAAGCCAAACTTTTTCCACGGTAACATTTACCACTATGGTCCGAGGCGGGCTTTAATATACCTGATGATATTCAGTAACCCCAACAAAGCTGTACAAAAGTAATTACTCCCTACTTGATTTTTTTTATAAGAAGGTCAAATTCTTCCATAAAAACACCAAAATCTGTCATAATATAAGTTTCACTTTGTTAAAAGTGGCAAAATTTTTCAATTTTGACGGATACTCAGTACAACAAATAACCAGAAAACTCTGTTAATCACCCCGACATTCTACCTAATTTTTGCCCTTGTGAAAGGCATATCACTTAATAAGGAACCCAATTTTTTATTATAACCTTACAAAAACCAAATTTTCTTATATTAAATTCCAAAATGTCTGCAAAAAAATAAGCTCTTACTTTTCAAATCTGGGTTCAAAAAAGGATAAAACACTGCTTTTCGGGCAAACTTTAAGTCTCGTCTTGAGACCCGACCTTAGTACGTAGGACAAGAACGATTATATGCATAACCCCAACAGAATTTCAGCTGTCGCGTGTAAAACGTTTTTGAATTTGTTCATATCAAGGATAGATTCTTCAATGAATACCCCCAATTTTTAATTGTCATTACAAAAGTCAATTTTTTTTCAAAAAATAAACTTTAGATTTTTAAGTGTTTGTTAAAAAAGGCCAAAAACTTGGCTGCGCGCGCCTCGATGTCTGTCAAGTTACGTCCCACCGGGACCAACCCATCGCCTTTGTCGGGGCCTTGAGCTGCTGCCCCCCTGTCGGGGGAGCTTGACCCCCCTGTCGGGCAAATCCTGCGGCCACCACTGGTTAAAAAATGAAAATGGTTTTCACCTTAATTTTGAAAACCGAACATTGGTTATTCAAGAAAACGTCAGTACGATGTACCCCTCTTTAATTCATCATTGAAATATAAATTTGGTCCCGGCTGGACTATTGAATTGAGAGGGAGAAGAAAGTTTCAATGGGACACCTCCTCCTCGATCTGAGTTTGTATCCCGCCTTCCAACTTATCAAGGATGAACCTAGGTAATTAACATACCCATATTTGACTCTTTGGGGTCCCATTTCTTGGCCGATATGGGCCCATATGACTTGCATCCGGGATTAATAAGAAGGCCATCATGGGCTGATTGTCATGGTCCACATGATTCATCTGGGATGGTTCTAGGGCCCGTGTAAGCCACTGACTATGGGGGAATGATATGGGCCAGCCCTGTAAGATCCTTCCTTCATGGCTTCATGCTTGTGGGCTTCCTATACGCCGGAAAAATTACAAAATATACAAAATTGAATGGACCCCATAAGGATTTACTCATATGGGGCCCATATAGGTTTGCTACCTGGGAAGTCAGGCTGCTATAGGATAGGCAGTGTCCGCGTGAATCGGGAAGTGTCAATTACAAACAATATAGCTACTAGCTTACTACTGTAACTCACTGGCCGTGGCGACGTGGCGGTGATTAGTTTACTTTGCTTTGTTCGTGACCAAGTCGCGCAGATAGTTTTAGTTGTGTGCTTCAATGCTGGGAAAGAATAACTTCAAAAATTTCCACATTTAAGAAAATAGGTGACATTCAAAACCAAATAAAGATCTTCAAATTCGATTTTATATGAAGTTTTGAGGTCAAAAATTATTTATTATTATGTTTATAAAATTTTCATAGCGTAATTTTTTATTAATTTGAGAGAGAGCTAGTTTTATTCCTTCAGTGTATTGATTTTAGTGGTACTTGGATATATTTCACGTCAAGCTGTCCCGGGTTAGTGGAAGTATTTATGGTACAATTATTCTGTGTACGTTGCCAACTTAAATTTCTGAGACGAAATAAACTGGGTCTTCGTTTCATTCACTCTCATTCAAAAAGTTTATATCAACCCATATCAGCGCTGCTGATTGAAGGTAAAATATTTTATGGAAAAGCCGATATCGTGCGTCATGGTTTTCGGGGTTTATATTAGTCCAATTCTAGGGCGTAACAGTAACTTTCGGACACACTTAGTTTTTTACAGCAACCTGTTCCACGAAACTAATACAGTTTGTGTAAAATTATCCTAGACCTAGGCTTAGGGTATAAGGGTAGGCTTTAGCTACTTAAGTTATAGGGAGTAACTATAGAATACCCTGCCACCGACAAAAAACACCTTTTTGAAATCGAGGAGACGTGGTCACAGTGGCTTTATAGACAATTGAAAGAGCTATTTTGAGAACGACCCAACATCAGTCTTCTACTGTAAGTTCTAGTTTTGTGAAGAATTTGCTAAGTCCACTGAGCCTCCACTTTTGAGTGGAGGGATAGGGATCAAAGGGATAGGCTAGGCTGTGCACCGTATAGTAGACCTATGCTGTTTCCTTTTCTGGTATAGGAGCTGATTGATATTAGAACACGCATCCCAGGGATTGTCTCTGGAAAAGTGCAATTGAACAAATGTATTTTACAGGAACAAACAAACGCAACTTCATTTCAACATAATTGTGAATGAGATGTGGGTAGATGCATTTTGTTAGTTTCAATAACCATGTTATTTTGCGAAGATCAAAAAGAAATAGAAAAATGCTACCTGGGTAGTAATTTTCTACCTGGGTAGTAACAAGGTCAGTCAGGTACCCAGTGCAAACACTGGTTTGTCAGTACTTTGCCAACAAAATGAAGACTATCACGTATGGCACCTACAAAGCATCTCTGTACTGTAGCTATCGCCTCCCCTTTTGCAGTCATAAGAATTGTAGTAGCAATTAAGTCAGACAAAAAGTTTGTCTGTCTGCTGGTTAATCCCTGAGAACAAGCTACACATAAACAAGAGGGTAGGCTTGATTATTTTCATATGGTCACTTGTTAGGATAGCATACAAGAGGAAAGCAAGGGACTGAAGAAAAAAAATCTCATTTCAAAAAGTTACGTACACATGATTTACAAAAATGTTACAAAGGTCCTAGGTTACTCATGCCTTGTTACTATTTTTATGCAGTAAGTGTAAACTTGGTAAATTTTGATACACTTGAATTTAAGAAAGATGACAGAAATTATACGGTCGTTCAACACTTTTAACGCTACAGCACATAACATCACCACTTCAAGTTGCAGAAGAATTGGGATAATTCTGAAAGCTTTTGAGCTACAGCATGCTATGTTCTAATTTTGAGACTGCAGCTTCAGCAATTTGGAAGGGGACATTGGACAATTAATTCAAAAATTACTCCTTAAAGGCCCAAATCTCTCACCCCAAACAGTACCAATTCTCCTAACCTTCTTAGCAAAGCCCTCCCACAATTGTCTGAAATTCATCCTTACCCAGATTCAATCTCAGTTTATTGCTTCAAGGTGAGGATAGAAAAACTCAATTTAACAAAACACTCTTAGTACCGTGCATGCTGTGTAATATAAGCTGTGGTACTCTGCATTGTTTAAATTAGCTGTCAATCAATTAGCTGAGCCAATGGCCAAACCTCCCACCCCAATCTACAATTAATTAAATAATCACCTTGAAGCAATAAACTGAGATTGTATCTGGATGAGGAGGAATTTTGAACAATTGTGGGAGGCTTCTTCAGTAAGAAGGTTTGGAGAATTTGTACTGTTTGGGATGAGAGAACTGGGTGTTTAAGTGATGCATAATTAGTTTGATCCTTTCAATGATAGAGGGTTGGCCTTTTTGTGGGCAGATTCTTTTCAGGAGCACATTGTTATTTTCTTGTCACCACTTTGTAACATATAAAGGCCTGTGGCAAAAGATCTTGTTTATTGAATAGTAAGGACAAGAAAAAGGTATTATGTCATACTGTTGTAAGGGTTGTGAAATGCTACTAGGAAGGGGGTGGGGAGGGGGGAGAGAGATGAAAGGTAGAGGAAGGAAATGAATGCATACATTGTTCCCGTTCTGGTTTAATATGAATCACTCTATGACTGAGAGTGGTGATAGTGGCTGGACCGACCCACCTGGACCGGCCTGGAGATGAGTTTGTCACCAATCAGTGTAACTTTTATAAATATGACAAAAAAAGTCTTTAATATCTGAGAATTGACAATAAAAATTAAACTCCCTTTCCCCATCATGATTATGGGTAGTGTAAGTCTGGATGCTGCACAGGGGTGGCGCCAGGTTTTGCCTGACAGGGGGGCCAAGCTCCCCGACAGGGGGCCAGCATTTCGAGTCCCAACAAAGGCGATGAGTAAGTTCCAGTTGCACGTGACTTGGTAGAATCTGAGGCGGGCGTAGCCACCGAAATTTTTGGCTTTTTTCAACAAATATTTAAAAATCTGGAGTTTGTTTAAAAGAAAAAGATTTTTAAAAAACTGGCTTTTGTAAGGACTGTTAAAAAGTTGGGGTGTGTAGCAAAGGATCTGTCCTTCATAAAAATCAAAAGCATTGCATAGGTTACAGTTGCAACTCTTTTGCGGTTATGCATTTCATTGTACAAGACCTAGAGACTAAGTCTTTTGGAAGAAAATGGAAATGTGCCTGGAAAATTTTTTCCCTTTTTGAAGAAAGATTAGAAAATTAACAGCTTATCATATTGGACAAATCTGAGAATTTTAGGAAAAAATTGCTTTTTGGGTAAGGTTACAATGAAACTTTTGGACTTTTTGTTCAATGATATGCTTGTCAAGAGCTACTGTCGGAGTGATTAAGAGCATTAAATTGGGTGTTTTATTGTACGGAGTATCCATCGAAAATGAAAAAGTGTATCTTTTTTGACATATATTGGAGAATTTGAAGTTTTTTTTGCTGGTACTGTTGACAGATTTTGGGGGTTTGTGGAAGAGTCTGACCCTCAGATGAGAAAAATCAAAAAGGGGTGATTTGTAGTTTTGTTGGGGTTTCTGAATTAAATCATGGAGACATGAAGACATGGGGACACCATGGAGACAGTAGTCTATTTTTTCTGAAAAATGTAATCCTGCTCATAAAACTAATTAGAAGTGCACAGAAATTTTTGAAAAATTGAAAACCCCAGACAGCCGGAACTGGCATTTACCAGGCTCGTAACCACAAACAAAGCAGTCTTTATTTTCAGCTTTAAAATTTTCACTTCATATTTCCCTGAAAAAAAGAATAATTTGCAAACATGCATTGTTCTGCTGAGCAATTTGTGCGACAAAACACTATCAAAGCGGAGCGCCACCATTACTTGGGGCGGAGCTGGTGCCACCCTTGGTTACGTCTGCAGGTAAAATTTCCAGGTTCCTAACACAAGTCTTGGTTGTGGGGACCTTGCGCGCACGGTTTGGATGGGTCAAGGTACATGTAATGAGTTTTAACAAAGCTATCAACTACAGTATGAGCTATGAGAATTAATTGAAAATCGATTCCTGTATGTGATATAAAAGGAAAAATATGTTCAAGGTCACCCACCCAGTCATTTCAGTCCTTTGCTGATTTTTTAGGCCTCCCCGATGAAACCATGACCTTCCCCGACAGGGGGGGCAGTGTTCCCGACGGGGGGGGGGGGGCGCGCTGGTGCCACCCCTGATGCTGCAGCTTTACAGTAATAACCTACTTGGACAGATTTGAAGGTGTTGTTGCACCATGTAATACATACGGTCTAGAAGGCATTTTTTTTTCATTAATCAAATAGCTTTGGCAAGGTAAAAAAAAATAAAATTACAGAATTAGTTAATTTTGAGTCATTCTGGATTGATCCACAAAAATTGCTATGCATAAAGTGCCCCTTTTTAGTTTACCATTAAAAATTCATTTGGCTGATACAGTAAGTAGACATGGTTTTGAATCAAAAGCAAAATATTAAAGCACAACGTGGGTAGAAAATAAGATAAACTTCCAGAACAGGGGAATATGTTTAAATGTTTGCTTGAATTAATAGGGCAGTGTTTAAATGGGGCCTGACCCTACATTATAATTTACCAGTTTAGCCTTGTAGTTAATATGTTGTACTTTTTTCTTCAAAATTTTAGTTACGGAAAATAAAATGGTGGGTAATAGTTGTAAGTGCATTAAAATAAAAACGTACAACAAGAGGGTTGGTTAGAGTAATCAAAAAAGAGTCTGAATGAATTGCTGGTTTGATAAATTGTATATTTCACTCTTTGCCAGTTTGCTACAGGATTTATTTCAGGTTATAGAATTGTCTTCGTTTGGCAAACAGTGCAGACAGTTGATCCTTCTTCCTCCTTCAGCTGTTTGTGGATAATTGTTCTGAAGTTTGACTAAAATTAATGTAAAGGGTTGCTCTCTTTTTTCCTCAGAGACTTCAGGCTGTCTACCACTCCAAAGGTCACGTGACACAGATCTGCTTTGCCCTGGTCATTTTTTTATTTCTGGCAACCTTTAGGGTATGCCAACATTTTGCATACTTCTGTTTTGCTAGTGTCCTTCCAGTGGCGTAGCTACTGGGGGGGCAGGGGGGGGGGCAAGTTCCTCACACTGGAAAGTAATTTGGGGAAAGTTGATGAAATTTTATGAATTTTCTTACTCTGACAAAAATTTCTCAAAATTTTTGTTAGAATAAAAAATTCGGAGACATTTCTCATATATAATTCATGTTTGCATGCAACAAATTAGCCCAGATTTGAGATTTTGTCATTGTCCCATGAACTGAACCTACTTGCATTCCACAGAAATGTCCTCGCCGTGTAGCTGATGGAATGTTCTCTTGTATATACGTGCGGTTTTTATGATCAGTGCATTTCAGTGCACATGAAGCTGTTATTCAGGAATTTGACAACAGCTGATACAGTACGAATAACACTGAAAGGCTGGAAACCCGAACTTATCCCCTTGCCGACAGTCTCTGCATTGTACACTTTGGGAATTCAGTAAAAGAATGTGAGAACTGAAAAGTCACTAACGTAGACCCCCCCCCCAGTTTATTATATTGTCCCGCAAGCTAGCAGTAGCTACTAGATTTTACTCTCAGAACGATGGATGGGGCTGAAACAATCCATGGCCAACGATAAACTTAAAGTTAGTCTAGAAATTAGAATGGATGGGATCCATTGGCATACTTAGATTTTGTTACTTAGCCTAATCCTTGGAGGTTTCCAGGCTAGTTCTGGAAAAAAGCTTTCTGCTCACTTGGAGTATAACAATAAACGGGTCCATGAGTACCTTGTAGCCTTCTTCACTTAACAGACTGCTGTTCTAACAGGATATCCTGTGCAATCGAGCCACTGTTAGGCCTCCTTTTAGTGGCGTACGAAGGGGGATCATTGGGCCATGCCCCCCTCACAGTTGCCACTTTTTCTTTGTTCTTAAAAAAGTATTTATATATAACACAGATTTTACTTCAAAAGATAACATGTGTGGCACCAGGTTGCATATAAGGACACCCAATTTTTCAAAAATTTTCAAAGGATAAGGATTGTTTCTGCAAGTACATCCCTCAGTGATGCCAATATTTTAATTCTTACAAATAGGCAAATTCTGTCAAGTTCCAATTTTTACTTTAAAAGGTAGACTCTGTTTCCCACTGGTGGCATTGATAAAAATAAAGACTACATGTATAGATTCTCTTTACAAGCATGAATACGCTATTTTTGACCATCTGAGGGGTCTGATTTTTTCAACATTTTTTTTACGCTCTGCGCCAACCAATGGTGGCGTTTCGCTCAGTCTTTTGGGAAAAATTACATTGCGAACATAATAACATAAGACATAAGAGTTTATTTGCAAACGACAAAAGAAGATAGTGACTGGGTAGATTCTTCGTATAAGTCTGGAAAATGCTATTTCCTGCCATCTGAGGAGTCTGATTTTTCGAAATTTTCTCTACGCTCCGCCCCAAGCAATGGTGGGGCTCCACTTAGATAATCTTTATGACAAAATAACGTTTTGTGGCCAAGAAATACCCCAAATCCTAGTGTTAAAATTGAATGACAAGTTTTACTTCGTAAGGTAGCATAAATTGCATAATAATGCATGTAAAGACACAAAAGTTTCAGTTTTATCCTCATGAACCACCATGATTCAACTTTTTACACTGTTCCTGTCAAAGTAGCAAATCTTGCACCATTTTGCATCTAGGCTCCTTGAAAAAGTCAAAAAATTTCTGGACACCCTCCTCTTAGACCATTCTCCTCCTCCCTCCCTTCAGAGAAATCCTGGGTGCGCCACTGCATTAGTACATACAAATAAACCAGTATTGTTGACCAAAATAAAATAGTAAGAGCTGTTATTTCCAGTTGCCCTATGTTATACTTTAAGATTGAAAATGCAGGTAATACAGGAATACAGGGACCGCGGAGGCCGGGGGGGGGGGGGGGCTAGGGGGCTTTAGCCCCCGCACTTACATAATGACATTGTAATGTTGTTATACTTGTAAATTTTCATTTTTCATATGAAATACATACACATTGACCAGGAAAAGTTTTGGGGAAATTTCATACCTTCCCCCCCCCCTGGAAAAAATCCTAGCTACGCCACTGTGTCCCTTCATATGTTGTTTGTAATATCACATTATGATTATATTGCAACTTTTTTCACAAACATATGAAAAATAAATTTGAATTGAATTATGCTGAATATGATTGACATTCATTAGAAGGAAAACTTTGTACACATATAAAGAAAAGCTTTACGAAGGACAGGACTTGCATCAGAAGTGTTAAACCATTGGAGTGCAGACACTGTTGCAACCCTAAACCAGGTATCAATTGATGTATGGTTCAAGGCCCTGGCATGTTATGGTATTCTGGACATTTGTGGTTGCTGGTAAGGAGCACTGTTGATGGTGCCAACCTGTGTGCAGCCTGTCATATCTGGGCACAGACGGCGGTATACAACAAAAAAGAGAACATGTTGAGGGCCAGTTACTGCCTTCCTGCTGAAAATCTGAGGGCTACAGTAGCTGTGGGAACTTTGCTGGTATTCTGTGAATACTTCTGTCATATGAATATAGTGTTATGTCTTCACAGAAAAATTCCTCCATCACAAGAATTCCTTCTGCAGTGGAGGAGAAGAGAAAAACTACTCTAAACAACTCTGGGATTGGAAAGCTTTCTTAATACCTGAATACACACAACGTTTACCAATTTCAACAAGTAAATATCATAATTGACTGTTGTTAATTAACTTTTATCTTACTCCTAAAGGACAGTGTTGTATTTCTTAACTGTGGTGTGATGTACAATATCAGTACAGCTTGTTGGGAAATGTTGGTATTCATGTCAAATCTGTGGGAAAGGTGAAAAATACCCCTGACTGTAATCCTAAAAGACTAATGGTAGTGTGAAATTGCATAATGGTACACACTTTTTTTTATTTTGTCCAATCATTGATTTTTAATAAGCAGCAATAGTTTCAACTTAAATGGCATAAGGACACCTCAAATTCTAAATTTTTAGGGGCACAGCCATTTAGATCTCAGGGATCAGGGCATTTCAGGGGGCACCCTAGCCAAAGGGTAGGGCATCAAGGCCAAACTTTTTTCATTGATAGGGCACAGAGGCCAAACACTATCAGTTCTTCTTTTACACTTCCACAGACTTACAATAAAGTATTTTGCTAAATGTACCTTTAATCATTGTCCAACTTCACTCTAGCTATATGGTACTAACCATTCCGTAGTAACGAATATTGATATAGTATTGAACTTAGTGAATAGTAGGTAAGGCCTATAACCTCATGTCTTCTGCTTTTCTCTTAAACAGACTTGGCTTACCATCAGTGCCTTATAAGCAGAGGGGATGGCATCTGTAAACAGTGAAGAAGCAGTCCTTGTGACCGGTGGTGCAGGCTACATTGGCAGTCACACTGTGGTTGAACTGTTGGAAAATAATTACAACGTTGTTGTAATTGATAACTTTTCAAATGCTGTGCAAGGTTAGTATTGTTTCTACATAAACATTGCTGACATCTTTCCAGACACATAGTTATCGTGATCAAGGGGTCATGTTTACCCTTATACAGTAAGATTTTCCAGTGAAAGTTTGCACTTAAGGATACAAATAATATTACTGAGAAAAGCCATTACAATCTTCACAAGTAAACCTTGTCAACTTGTGAAAAATGTCAGAACATTTTGCATCTAGCCATTTAAGAAAGTTAAGAAATTACCAACAGGGAGTGACATCCCCCTCCCCTTTGGTCCTTCCACCTGTGAGGCAAAATTTCTGGGGATTTATACCCCCCTCCCCCCCACAATTGATTACTACAGCTAATGACCTGCATCTTTCATCAAATGTATGGGTCAAGGAATGTAAGGTAAGGTAGTTTTAGGAAACAGTAAGCCATGTCATGAATTAAAATCATACATTTCTTTAAAATTGAAGGGGCCCTTTGTTAAAGTTAAAGGTTGGTTTGTGGGGAAAGTTTTCTTCGAGGCCCTGTAAAAGGTGCAACCTAAAGGGTTTTAGAGGCTATGAATATGTAAGTTCAAAGGTTGCTGCAAAGGTGCCAATAAGAAGGAAAGATACTGACATTATTAATTTTTTATGGTAATGATAAGGGGGACTGAAGTATTTTGAAGCATATTCTAACTTGCATTACTGACCTGTTGCTTGGTCAGGCTTATTAAGACTGCTTTCATGTCACACCACCGACTTATTGTTTGCCTTTGGCTATTTTCAGAGGTGGGGCCATGACAACCCTGATCCCTACCCCATTGTGTTTGTCAAGTACATTGTATACCTCTCACCAGGCTTTTAGTGAGTACATTATATTGATTTTAGTTGTCTCAGTCACTACTGCTGACAATTTTACGTTACTACCTATGACCCAGTTGTTCTGTGCGTGAAAGATGTACAGTATGGTAGGTGCAATGCTCATGCAATGTCAACTTATATTGTATTTTAAGTTACCTTTACAGTGGTAGAGAGGAAAAGGGGGGATTTGTCCTCCCCTTTCCAAAAGTAGCTGGGTAAATCCCCCCCCCCCTTTTCATTTCCATAAAAATAAAAAAAGTTGTCCGTACCTTGGTTTCTTTTTTAATGAGAGGACACTTTTTCAGCAATGTTTGAACTTACACAAATAAAAGTGCCTTGGAATTGCACATTACAGGGGCCTTGAAGCAAGCTTTTGTCCCCCTTAGACCACTTGTAACTTTAGCCTAGGACAGCATCAATTCAAAATTGGGGTTTAGAAATATTAAAATCCCCCCTTCCCTTTTTGTTTCTACTTGAATCCCTGTTTAACTCCCGAAACCCACCAACACTGGATACTGCTGGAGTTGTGGAAGTTGTGACAAACAGACAGCCATTACTGGCTGGTGAAGAGCCATCTTCTCTCCATAAAAAGATCAGTTAATGTGTTTTTAAAGCCATTGGCTCTTTTAACAGTTACAGTGTTAAATAAAGGGCCAATCGTATTATGAAGGCTTGGTGAGTATGGCGATACCAGATGAGGTAGATGCACAGACAGGAAGAGTAAAGAATTCAGTTTTTTTCAACACGATTAGTGATTTTTATTCAGTTCAACTTCAAATCAATGGCTGGCCAAAAAAAGATTGCTTTAATCAGTTATGTACAAAATGACTAACGTTATAGGTTTATCCTTCAGTGTCTTGGAAACCTTGCGCGAAATCCGAACACCTCCAGTCCCCTGATTCGTCAAAAGTTATGACGCACCAATGTAAATGAGTGTGCTGATCTAAGTGACCAATGAGGAGGCTGCAAAGGGTGAAATTGGTCACACCTTGAAAATATTGGTCACAGCAAGCATGTGGAACTAAGATAAGGTAATTTGTCACGTCCACTGGTA
The DNA here is from genome assembly GCA_037179385.1 of Holothuria scabra. NCBI lineage: Eukaryota > Metazoa > Echinodermata > Holothuroidea > Aspidochirotida > Holothuriidae > Holothuria > Holothuria scabra. The sequence goes on from CM074191.1 coordinate 5,872,311, forward strand.
AGACGTGACGAAAACAGGAAGGGCCCGGGGAATCTAGAACAAAAGGAAGGGAGAGTTGCTTGTAAACAACAAGATGGCATCTGCCAAAGGTCATGGAGAGTGCACCATACTACATGACAATAGCTTCCTGAAGCAGGTTGTCCCAAACAGTAAAAATAGCTGACTGAGAAAAATGCTTTCTTACAGTACTGTAGGTCTATATCCACTGGACAATATTGTAAAAAGTGAATTTCAGTTTATTCGCAATCAAAAATTTTTGTAAGGAAGGGAGATGTTTCCCTGTTTTCCAGAACAGCATTGACTGTTGAACTCCAGCCTCTAATACAATATTGATTTTTCTTTTCCTTGTAGGTCAAAACTGCAAAGCAGAAAGTTTGCGAAGGATTGAGAGCTTCACTAATAAAACTGTTCAGTTTTATAACGTTGACTTGCTTGATGTTGAAGGTTTGAGAAAAGTATTCCAAAAGGTACAGTCTCGTATGATTACATAATTATTTATGGTATTCTCTGGTCTCCAGCACAAAGATATTGCATTTAAGAAGGAAAAATATCTTTCTTTTTTTATGAATATATTAAGTTTGTAAGGTGGGTGTCCAGTTATTGTTTATAGAGGAGTGCAAGGTGTGATTGATTCATGTTATGAGGAAGGGACCTGAAGGGAGGAGGCTTCCCTATTCCCTCTGGAAGGAGGCAGAGTAGAATTATTTTATTTGACACTCCTTGAAGCAGACATAAATATACGCAATGGCAAATGGGTTGCCTGTTGTTTCCCATGTGGATCTCAGTGAGTTTCTTCTTCAAAAATAAATGAAACAGATTTCTAATCAATCAATACCAACTGATTATACTTCTTGTTTTTGTTCTAGATCTAGTTGTAGCAACACTGTGAGATATTTATTTTGGATTTTTCTCCTACAAGAGGTGGGGAAGGGAAAGACAGAGTCAGTGAAGGGTAACATAATGTGTGGACTGGATAGGGTGGAATAAAGGTACCATATGTGGTACAATGGTGGGGTGGAATGGGGGACAACTAGGTAGGGATCAAGAGTGTTAAATCAGACAGGTATTTCATTTCATTTTTTTTTTCTACAATATTCAGTAGTAGTCAGTATAATATACAGAAATAAAAGTAGAATGTTACATGAAATCAAAATATTGTGAAGGGAAGCACTCTAAAAAACCCGCAGGATTTGTTGAGTAGAGTGCTCCCAAGAAAGAGGAAAGAAACAAAAAAGAACTAGGAAAGTACAAACTAAAAAAACACATAGATCAAGAATACCTGTCTGAAGTCACACCCTAGATCCCTTCCTAGTTACCATCCATCCTACTTCACCCTCCCTCTTGCCCCAAATACCCTACCTGTATTTAAGGTTGATTGTGTAGTTTTGTTTCGATATCACCTTTCCTGGGATACTTTCTCAGCTTGCATTTTCCCGTCCCCCATGTTGGAGTGCATGCACCTATTAAGTACACCATATTCAATGCATTTGCTTGATGAATGTGTACACACGACACACATACCACAGTGCACACTGTGCAGTGCGCTCAGCAGAAAGCCATTTACATTTGGCATAATTGTCCTCCAGCGTGGCGGATCTGCCACACAATTGCAAAGCCTCTATTGTGAAAAAAAGCAAAATAATGAAATGAAGTTTTATGCATCCATGATGGCCTTGTGCATGATTTTGGTTTCGATCATAAGAGAAACCTATGCATTCATGATGGCGTGTGTATGTATGTGTGTATGTGTGGATGTGTGTGTGTATGTGTGTGTTTGTGACACTTTGCTCGTTAACACGATATCTCAAGGTAGGAAACTTGTATAGATTACAAATTTGGTATGTAAATGTGTTATAGTCAGTAGACGGTCCCTATTGTTTTTGGCGGAGGTCAAAGGACATCTGGGGTCACTGGGGGTCAAAGTCTGAAAATCTAGTTAACACAATATCTCAAGGTTGGAAGCTTGGATAGATTTCATATTTGATATGTGGATGCATCATAGTCAGAAGATGGTCCCAATTGTTTTTGGCGGAGGTCAAAGGTCATCTGGGGTCACTGGGGGTCAAAGTCTGAAAATCTCGTTAACACAATATCTCAAGGTTGGAAGCTTGGATAGATTTCATATATAATATGTGGATGCATTATGATCAGGAGATGGTCCCTATTGTTCTTGTCGGAGGTCAAAGGTCATCTGGGGTCACCGGGAGTCAAAGTCTGAAAACCTCGTTAACGCGATATCTCAAGGAAGGAAGCTTGGATAGGGGGTATGTGGATGCATTATGGTCAGAGGATGGTCCCCATTGTTTTTGGCAGATATGAAAGATCATCTGGGGTCCCCAGGGGTCAAAGCCTGGAAACCTTTTTAAATATGGTCTTTCAAGATAGCTGTTTGTCCATTTGTCTGCCTGTTGTTTGTATGTCTAGCTATGTATGGCTTTTATGAAGGTCATCTGGAATGACAAAATTATATTTTGAACATGCTAGTATAATATTTGAATGAGAAAATAATGGTGCATGATGGCACTCTTTGAAACGGAACATTTATGTATCATCGAAACCTCAATGCATTTTTGCATTCTGGTTAAATTCTGGTCCAGTCACTGAGGTCTTTCACATCTTGTCATGTTTTGTCTTTGTCTGCAGCATTCCTTTTACAGTGTCATTCACTTTGCGGGTTTGAAAGCTGTTGGAGAATCTAACGAGATCCCACTAAAATACTACAGAGTGAATATAGGAGGCACTCTTAACCTGCTTGATGTTAGTAGTCTCTTATTGCTTTTTCTTTGCATTTTTTCTTCTCCTCATAGTAAGTTAAATATATTTATGAAATTAATTTACTTCAGATATTGAAAGAGAATGGAAAGAATTTGAAATGGCATTGTGTACCAGGGATGAAGGAATTTGTTCATTTTCAGCCTTTTATTTTTATCACATATCTTAATTTTAAATAATATTAATTACCAGACATGGGTTCCTCGGTGTTCTTTGGTAGTTGCTTAGTCCAGATTCACTGCCTGGGCAAAACCTTGGAAACTAGCACAGAAATTACTGCTTTCACTTTGTTTGGAAACGTTTGAATTGTTCAGTTCCAGTTTAGCATCATTTTTCATCTAGCCCACATAAGGTGCCCAAATTTTTTTCAAAAGGGTGAGGGACCCCTCCTCTCTTATCCCTTCCATTGACAGGGATCAGTGTCATCTGCCATTTCAGACAAAAACACCCACAAAAAACTTGAACCTGAGGAGAACACTGGTCCTTAAAGATATTTGCCTTTTGATCATGGTCTGGTGTAAAAGAGCAAAATATTTCAGATCATGTCGCAATACATGTTGCAGGAATACCATTTTCCTAACTCTAGATATCTAATTAAAGATTGGTAATTTTTTAAGTACCTTCACTTCTCAACATAGTCACAGAATAATAAATATAGAAAGTTGCCTCCAATTCCTTTTGTTTTCCTTAAAAATTGAATGCCCTGTTTGTCCCTGAAATATAATACTGTTTAATCATTTTAACATCTTTTTGTGTAAATTTATCATACAGTAGCACTCAATGTTGCTAAGTGTATTCCCTTCAGCATCATCATAATCATAAAAACAGTATAAATTCAATGCAACATTGAAGCATTGTGCCACGATGGCATCACAGCATCCCATAATGCAATTAATCTCAAAAAAATATTGCATTACTTTTAAAGTTAGTAGCTTCTGAATTCTGTATGTAATGCCTAGGTCACAATTAAACCGATGCCCTGACGATGTGTCCAATTTTTAGACATAGGCTGGCTTTTACAGATTGACGGGTAACGCTGACATGGTCACATTTAAAAGAAGCCTCCACGTGGCCTCTACGTGGTCTGGGCTGTGGCTGGGCAGGGATCTGCCAATTTTCCTGGATGTATGCCAAATTCTTTAATGTTTTTGGCCGGTTTCTGTCTGGTACTTATCCGATACTCACCTAACACTCATCAGATGCTCATACCGCATTCGCCTTGGTGCCGACCGATTCTTAAAGATCGGACGGTGTCCGGACAGGCATCCGTTCGGTGCCTTTCTATTGTCGGGTGAACACTGGCCGGAATCCGTTTGGAATTTATCAGCTAACGTGTGCGGGATATAATTATACAGGTGCAGTCTTGTGATGTCATGTCATAAAACAGGCGGTTGTTCTCGAAGAATGCAGCAATCTGCTCTTCCTGTTCCTCCGAGAACATGGGTTGTGATGACTAGTTGGGCAAAAAGACTAATTCTTCGTCGCCGGGCTGATAATGTCTAAAACTATGCCGGAAACTAATCATAAACCCATTGGGACTCAATTGTGACTGGGGTATTTGAGATGCAGTTTCCACTTTTTAAAAAGAGACCTTTTTCTGCATAGTTTGTAGTCCAAGAAATTCGTCTCTGGCACAATTTTTTTTAATTTTCAATTGTTCTGTAGGCAGGTGAGTAAATCCCTGAAGGAAAATCTGCTTTATTCACATGATTGATGCTCTCAAATTTGTTGGGATTGAAGTTTGTACACACTTACTCTAGCTTTTATTAGGAGTTGGAAGATGAAGATATTTACAATATTGTAAGTATGTCAATTTTAGTAAATACAATACATTTCCTTTTTAACTTTCTACTCTCTTTGCTTTTCGACTTTTCTTGCACTTGAAACTGCTGTACTAATGAATACACAACTGAAAGAAATAATTTGTTTCTTTACAGGTGATGAAGGAATTTAAAGTATCAAACATTGTCTTTTCAAGTTCAGCAACTGTTTACGGATCTCCAAATTATTTGCCCATTGATGAGAAACATCCCGTTGGACAGAATCTTACAAACTGCTACGGCAGGACTAAATACTTCCTGGAGCAACTTCTAACAGATGTTTTCAATGCTGAAAAAGTCAGTAATAGTTCCATTTTTTTTTACTTTAAATTTAATTCAGTGAAAAAAGTCAGTGATACTTTTATTTAATCAAATTTTTTGACTTAAAATTTAATTCAGTGATAATTTGAATTGATTAAATTTTGTGACTTATGAACTTGGTGGAGTTGAGTTGATGGTTACTTTACATTGGAGGGGTTGCAGGGGTCATGGGATTCAACCCCAATGGGACCACCTGTAAACTTCCTGAATATTCAAATATTGCTTGTTCCACATCCTTTCATCTGTGCTCACACAGGGTAAGAGAGAGTCATTTATCTAACTGTGCAGTATCAGCAGTTGGGCACAGGAAATACATAAAAGACTTGGCAATTTGATAAATGCCAGTTTGGTAAATGACTCTACCTTTATACAGGTGATCATTGAATATTGAACGGCAGATTGAATTTGGGGCCAATTTTTGTTTTCAAAATCTTCTCCATAAATGTTTGAAGAGAACCCCAAATTTGCCAACCAGTATAAATTTATGACTTGTGTCACGCCAGTCCAAAAATTAAAGTTATACTTATTTAGTAATATATGTATTTAGTGATGATGCATCCACAGACATCTTTAACTGGACTAAATGCATCTGATAAAAGCTCTCTGTTGGTGTGAAGTCACACGCAGGAAAAACATTTCGTGTTCATAGACTTCTGATGTAAATCATGTATTTGGCAAATTTTTGGCTCTTTCTGACCAGATACGAAGAAGAATATAAGTAAAACTCACAAAATCAGATCAGAGTATGTTGGAATTGCTTTTAGTTTGACCTCAACTTTAATCCTGTGTTTGAGGTGGGTGTTTAGTTTGGCAGCAGTGAGGATTCACTCATTCACTTTGAAAAAAGTTTCTCAAAGCTAGGAATTCAATTGCATATTTCAGAAAGATGTGAGATGCAAATCCTTAAAAAAGGATAGGAATGTATTTAATACCATCCCTATTCTGTTGATAGCACTAGTCAAATAGGAATGGATTAATACCATTCCTATTCTATTGATAGCTCTAGTCAAAAATAGAGAGTGAGTTTTTTAAATGGTTTACCTGTTATTGCACCCTCCAGAACCCCTTCTTTTACCCTACCACCCCCAACCCCTTCTTTTCCCCTACCACCCCCACCCCCTTATTAAAAATTTCTTCTAACCCTTAATTGATTATTTCAACCTTTTTTAATATAACTGTCATTACATTCAAGTCATTTTGTTATTTTTTGGCTCTCTGGGGAGGTGGTTGAAGAAGACTGACTTCGTAACAATTTGTTTTATTGATTTTTGATGATGAGCTTCTTTTTATTAGATGTTATAATCAAGAGATAAATTTCATGACATCACATTGAAGATGTGCAAAGAAATTTAATCATATCCCATTGAAGATTGCAAATCTTTGTTTCCATTATTAAAATGCTTACAAGAATCTAAATAAGACTTAGTTATGCAAATCAGATAACCCAAAGCATCGTCAAGATGTCCATCAACAAGAGGGGAGAAAGGGAGGATTTGTCCCCCTTTCTAGTTCTTTTAATGTTATTTCCAGAAAAGTAGAAAATATCAGTATTTTGGTTTCATATTTAGGGTGAGGAAACCTTAAATATCAGTATTTTGGTTTCATATTTAGGGTGAGGAAACCTTAACAGCAATGTTCAGACAACATGAATTGATACCCTTTAAAATTCTTCAGATTGTACCTTGTAGAGGCCTTGAAGCAAGCTTCCCGGACCGACCAGCTGTCTGTAACTTTGGCCAAAAGCAGCATCAGTTTGGACTTGGGATTTGGTAGTAATAACTAATAAATAAATGCCACTTTTTTTTTATTTGAGTGGCTGAATCCCTGATTATGGTGGGGATAAATGTCTTGAGTTAGATGTGGTCTGTGACTCAGTTTCTAACCAATTAGTTTAAGTAGGGCCAACCATGGCCTTGGGGTAATTGTTGACCCATCAGAGTTTTATGAGGTAACTATTTTCTTTTATTTTTACTTTCTTAATGGATCACAGGATTGGAATGTTATACTTCTTCGTTACTTCAATCCTGTGGGCTCTCACAAGTCTGGCCAAATAGGAGAAGACCCCAGTGGCCCCCCTAACAATCTTATGCCCTATGTGGCACAAGTAGCAGGTGGAAGAAGGGAAGCGTTAAGTGTCTTCGGGAATGATTATGACACCATAGATGGAACTGGTGAGTTGCTTGGATAAAATCAGCCAGTTTTATGGCAAATATTTTGACAATTGGGCAATTTTACAATCAGGAAATTGGTGTAATTTTCAGGACAGGAGGTTGCTGTGATTTTATTCTTGAGGTACACCTTCAAATTCATAGCAAGTGACTGTTATCCCCATGTATAGTTAGTTAGATAGAGTTGTACTTGTACAGCCTTGATTCCAGTCAATTGGTTCAAGTCGATCTGGCTAAAGTCTTTTCAAGTTGTGGCTCACTGGGAATTGCTTCATAAAATGGAAGTGGCAGAAGCAGTGGAACTTCTTTCCCAAAAACAAACAGTATCAGAACCAGCAGTTGATACTGTGGGTAAACAAACCCTGTTATAAAACATAGAGAGGATTTTGTCTTGACTTAGGCTTGCCTTTGTCATACTTATCTTCACCATCCCTATTTACAACATTGGGGATGAGAGACCATACTGTATACCATGTGATTTTGCTGTTACCATCACGTACATGATTCTCCTTGACTGTTTAGAACACTCCCACATCCATAAGGATATACTTCACTGTGCCAGACCTGAAGACATAGTTTGACAGTGTTCCCACACCTTTGAAGTAGTGAAATTCAAGACTTTTTAAAGACTAAATTAAGAAGTATTTAGTTCTGGAAAAAATAAAAGATTTCATACAGCATGGTCTTTGTTTTCAAGTGTTTGCCCAGCATGGAAAATTACAAAACATGATCAGAAGAACCATAAGTCTAAGTTTTTCAGACTTCATAACCGTATGGTAAATTTTCCAGATCAAACACCCTAACTTCAAAGAATTTCGATACCATAACAAAATTCCAGACTTTTCCCAGACATTTCCAATTTCCCTACTGCATAAGGATTATGGTTTAAGCACACAAAACCTATTGAAGTTAATTCAGTGAAATGACTGCTGATTTCTGGGAGAATTGAAGGCTTTATGGATCTTTTAAAGGAATGCCTATTTAAAGCTAGCTAGCTAACCCATCTTGAGGAAAGATCCATTGAGTTGTTTAAGGTGGGTTGCATGCTAAGCATTCTGCTTGTTCAGGCATCCTTCGTCAATTTCTCTACATTTATATTGATCTGTTTATTTTATTTTGTGAAAAATGGAATGAAACCATGGTCAAAAATGTACGTTCTGCTGGCTTGTCTTGACTCACTTTCAAAAAAACATCTGTTTTTTCAGTCTCACACTCAAAATACCTGCTTTTATGTTCAACAGGTGTTAGAGATTACATCCATGTTATTGACTTAGCATTGGGTCACTTAGCAGCTTTGAAGAAACTTAAGGAGAATTGCGGACTTAAGATTTACAACCTAGGATCTGGAGTGCCTTATTCAGTTTTGCAAATGGTGGCAGCATTTGAGAAAGCTTCTGGGAAAAAGGTAAGAAATCTAAGGATGGTTAATTTTCGATAGCAGAAAGCAAAAATTCTCAATTGTTGACTTTCCTTGGTTGATATCAAATTCAAAGTTATTCAAATGCAAAGTAGCTCACATTCCATAGCATGCACAGTGATTGTTCTGAATACATACTGAACTCTTTTCTCTTAAGTTTTTTAAAGACCCACCTGTTCTTATAATTGTTCTGGTTGGACTGTGACAGCGCCATGAGCGTCTTCTTGGTGGATACCGGCGCTTTATTAAATTGTCATTATTATTATTATTATTATACTGGTAATTCATGGAATACACTAACCAATAAACAGTCTGAAAATCTGATCTGTGGATGTGATGTCGGGATTTCACTTGATGTGAACACCTACAGTCTATAGCCACTTCTGATACCTATAAACTAGTTTGGTAATTTGTTGCAACATGGAATTGTGGGGCACAGGTAGTATATTTAAACAGAGCTCATCATATATTCATTTCTTTGGTCATTACATGCATATATATATATCACAATCTAAGTGTCTAACCAACTCAAGCAAAAGTAGGGGTTCCAGTGCTTAGTACTTTAACGCAGATTAAAATGCATCCTTTTACACTTAAAAGATAATTTAGACACAATCTGCTGCAAAATACCTCACTTGAAATCCCTCCTTTTGTTATGGATGGATTAAGAAAGAATGATTTTAAGGAATGTTCGTGTAAATTAAAATTTTAGAATACCTGTTGTAGGTGCGGAATTGGTTTGTTTATCGCAACGATGTGGAGGATGTACGCATGTGAATAGCCACCAAAACAAATTACCTAATTTACTTATTGGCTTTCATCATACTTTCATTGATATTACAGAATTTTATGTATCAGTTAGTTAGTTAGTTAGATAGAGTCTTTGGCCCAGTTTCCAACCTATTGAGCTGGCCACTACCTTTTTTAAGCATCAGAGTGACTGTAAAATTTAGTTTCAAACATCAAGTATAACACCAACATCACACCCACATATTGAGTTTTTAGACCATATTTTGGGAAACCTGTTTTCTGTGATAAGGGCTTCTGGGTAGTGCCTCGCCCCCACCATCATCAGGGAGCATGGCCTCCCTTTGGACAAATCTAACACCACCCCAGACAGAATGTTGAGTTACTTTTCGATTCCAACCCAAGAATCACAATTGTAGATTGGTGGTACAATGGTTAACCCTTTCTCATCCTTAATCATTAACTGTTTTTTTTTTTATTTTCTTATCTCCTTTGACTAATGCAGATTAATTACAACGTTGCACCACGTAGGTCTGGTGACGTGGCATCTGTTTATGGAGACGCTTCATTAGCTGAGAAAGAACTGAACTGGAAAGCTACCAGAGGTTTAGATGAGATGTGTAAGTATTACACTTAGAGTTAAAGGGAAAGTATCAGAAAAACAGTTAAAGGGGGGATGTTATCACCACTTGACCATGAAGTCAGTCTAGTGGGAGCTTGAGAGCAGTAGACAGTAATCCCTTTTTCACATTGACAAGGAATCTGTTTTTCCTGTTTTTTTTTTTCAGTCTTTGTGTTGACCTTACACTTAGGGAATGCAAAGTTATTAAAGTTCTCATGCCTTTGTGCAAATGCATTATAACAACATGGGATTATTTAGTAGAAGAAATTAAAGAAAACCAAAAAATTGTCTACTAATGTGAGGATATAATGTCATATGTGCTTCATTCAAATTCAGTTTTTGTCAAAAATGGGACAACTTTTCCTACTTATATCTTGAAAACCACTCATCAGATTTTGATGCAAGTTGCACTATAATGCTTAGAACATGATGAAACATCATATGACCATAGATCCTTCTTCGAAGAGGAATCATAGGATACTCTGAATGGCTATGGCAAAAATAAGGAAATTTCTCAAAAATAAATCCAACTGTTATTTGGGATGAATGTAAAGAAAGGCTATCGGTATCTGTAAATATTGGTATCTATAAAACTGGCATCTGTAATACTGGTATCTGAACATTGGTGTACTTAATATTGGCATCTGGCTGCACTGGTACAACACAACTTACTGGTTAACTTCCTCTAACAAAATATTAGACTTATCATCCTTAGATTTGCTATAGATAATTCTGGACAGCAAGTGATGGTCTAATTTTATTCGGCCATAACTGGGGTTTATCACCTTTTAATCTTTGACTTTCCTTGCTTTCCTGTATCATGTGTTCACTAAATTAAATCTTGACTCTCTCAAATTCACTGAATATGAGGGTGTGGAATTCAAGTAGACATTTAATGAAGATGATGTAAGGCCTACAGTCCCGAAATAACAAGCTCTGATCTGATTCTTCTATATGGCATACATGTTCTTTGAGAAGCCAAGTAAACTTCAAACCAGCTTATTTTCTTAATCTCTCTAGTTAGTTAGTTGGAGTTTTACCTCCCAGTTTCCAGCCTATTATTTCACGTCGAGCTGGCCATGGTTTTTCCAGTTGTGGCTCACTGGCTTGTTATCCCTACTCCATTGCTTATGTGGAGCATCAATCACAATGGCATTAGGTTCCATTTTTAGTGTCCTTGGTTTAACTGACCTGGGAATAGAACCCTGGCCTTCCTTCTTAATCTTTCTAACCAAGAGAAGTCAAGAGTATGTGAGGCCAAGATCTAGTTTTGCAAAAATTTTGTTTTAATCGTGGCACATATTCATTTGTCTTACCTTGCTTTAATGCTTTTACAATATGAGTGTATGTGATGTGGAGGATGGGGCAGCATGGCCACTTAAGTCAAAAATATACTGAGTGAAAATCTGAAGTAAATGGGTGTATATCCAAAATGTGGGGAAGGGGTCATATCTCCCCATCACCTCCTCCCAAATCAGTGCCCATGAGATAAACATACTTGCAAGTGGTATGAGTGAGGAGTGGTGCCACAGACTTAAATAATATTAAAGAAGCAAGTGTTTGTTTTAAGGGAAATAATGCATCAAAAATGCACTAACATGTCAAAAAAGGAGTAAGGCTGTAATAATTACAAAATCATTTTCTCTAACCAATAAACAGCAACAATCCTTTCATTTCCCCTACCCATAATGCATTAGATGAATCCTGGAATTTGCATCATTTGGGTGGACAAATCATTTTTGAGCAACGATCAACTGAATTTATGTCTGTGAGGAACTTAGGGCCTCAGAAGAAAGACAAACATGATAACAAATATTTTTGAAGAATCTGTCATTTGAAATCAGTAGTTGATCACCCCAGACAGTTGCAATTGGCACTATTCCCAGGCCACGCCTTCTTACTTCTAGCCCCTCCCACAACTGTCTAAAACTCTTCCTTGTCCAGACAAAGTCCCAGTCTATTGCTTCAGAGCATACCCTGTTGAGTACACCGGATCCTAATCCCTGCTAAGTAGTCAAGACACCTTGAGCGTATATTGTGTATCATAAATTATCCTGCAATAATTTGAATTTGATGTCAGTCAAAGAGCTTTGCCAACTGAGAATTTTTTTAGCTTGGTAAAATTGGAGCTTGGGATGATGAATTTTTGCCTTTTAATGTTAATTCTAAGATATGATTTTTTTCCTGGAAAATTAACACAATAATTCCTCTTAAGAAAGACACCCAAAAGACCAAATGATGAAATGAATGTATGAATTTTAAATTTTGTCATATATTTTGAGGAAAAAGGAATGCATTTGCCATTTTTACAGAATTGTTCCGTTGTTGGACTGTTGTTCTGATTGTATCACCACATTGTTATGCTAATGTTACTGTTGTGACATTTAACCTCCAGACCTTGAATTTTGAAGGATGTTATTGCACACCACTTCTCACCTCAAATCATTGTGAGAAGTGTGATTTTATGCACACATAGTTAAAGAATGGGTTAGTCAGTTAGTTAGAGTTTTACAGTCTAGTTTCCAACCTGTTAGTTGAAGTCATGCCGGCCACAGCCTTTTTTCCAGTTGTGACTTATTGGCTTGTTTTCCCTTCTCCATTGCTTATGCAGAGCATCAAGCACAACTTCAGTAGGTGCCATTTTAGAGTCTTTGGTATTGCTTGACCTGGGAATAGAACCCGGGCCGTTTGTGTGAGAGGCGGATGCTCTTATCGTTGGACCAAACACAAATGGGACCTCATTTGAATCTACTGAAGTTCAATAAAACAGCAACCCTCCCACATTACTTAATTTCCTGAGGTGTATGATTTGTAGCACACCTGGAAAATCTTACAATCAAGGCCTGGACCTCATGTGGCAACATCAGATATTGATATAAATTAATCACCCACCCCCCGTCCACCCCCTTCCACCCCCAGTAAATAATGAAAACGTGTCAGGTGTAAATTTTTAATTTCCTGATGCCACAATTTTTATATTCCTGAATATCCTTTTTCTTCCATTTTAACAAAGAAAATGTTTCTTTTACAGGTGAAGATCTGTGGCGATGGCAATCTCAAAACCCCAAAGGATTCAATACACAGTAACTTACCAAAGCATTTAAATCCAAGGCCAGAGGATAAAGTGCAACTGTCATCAGGTTCTTTCTCTAAGCTGTACTGGTAGTCCTTACAAATGTTTAAAGCTCCCAAGTTTATGAACAGGCCAAAATATTCTTTACAGTTTTTCTGTTTATTTGGTTATTTCCAGCTTCCATATTCATGATAAAAAAATAAAAAACTGAGCATCATTTTTTTGTGCTTTTGAGCTTCCATATTCTAATTAATTATGACTTTATTTTGGGAAAGTTATTGGCAATGCAATTTTTAAGGGTGGGGGGGGGGAGGGCTAAAGCCGGATAAATAACCAAGTGGAAGAGGGCTAGTAGAAAAACTTTTGCATCTATAAATCCCTCTTTCCTAGAACAGGAGAACAGTGAATTAATACTAAGACCTAGATGCTGGAGGTTTTTACAGGAGGGCCTGAAAGAGGGTTCACATTGCCATGATTGTGATACTCTTCCAGAAAATGACAAACTTTGAATGCTCTGAGGTAGATTTTAAAGTCACTGGGTGCAGAGATTCATGGGGAGGAGGAGGGGATAGGAAGGGGGAGGGGATAGGAAGAGGGAGGGGATAGGAAGGGGGAGGGTAGAGACTGCCTTAACCTTTTTCCGAATACAATTATAAATAGATGCCCAAAGAAATGAATCATTCCAAACAGTAAAGGTATTTCTTTAAATCATCAGTTGATATTATTTTCCATTGGCATTATGTTTGATATCATAGCAGGTGTGAAATCGATTTGTTTGGTTTGAAACTTTATCTTTCCATTTAGTGGTTGTTTTATTTGGTAAACTCTGGTGCCAAAGGCTTTTGTACTCAACTTGTGTGGTGCCATGTTCATAAACGCTGATTACTCACAAAGTGAATATGATTTCTTAATATTACAAAGGATTTATCCAAGGTGTTTGTTTGTGGAAATTTGGCTCTGTTTAATTAGATAAATGAATATGGTGAAAGATTTCTCTGGTAAAAAAAGAATAGCAAAACAGTCTACGTACTGTACCTTTAAATTACAGTGTGATAAACTTATATTTCTTGTTTCACATGCAATGTCAATGCTTTTAGAGGAGGGGATGTGGTTTGGGGAAGCAACCCTCTGGTGGGGTGGAAGGGGTGAGTGGGTCTTGGGTTGTGCATCCTTTGACCATTCATTTTAAGTTAATTTATCTGTGCAAAATTTGGGAGGGGTAAAAGTGAGCAAAGTGTAGTATAGGTATGGCCCCAGATACATATGTGATGTCGGCCTCATTTCAAACTATTTATTGTTGTTGATTTTTTTCTGACACTGAGATAGATCATTGTCCCCTTCTCAAGCAGCTTTGACCCCTCTGTTTTGGGATTTGTGTTAAAAGTCCAGCAGTGCAGAAACGCATGTATGGCTCATGCATTCAATGGTATTATGGGGGTAAGGGGCAAGGGTGAGAGTTACCCAGCAAACAGCATGTATTGAAAATATACTACCCTAGGGCTGAACATTAACATGATATATACCTTAACATTATATTACCTGACTGCTCATGGTAAGTGATATTGCATGGGACAATATAGACATGAAGAAGCCAATTTTTTCATATTGTTTCATTGTGTGGAAATGATGTAGCCAGGCAGATTTTCAAATGCCACAAAAAAGTATGGTTAAAGGCCCAATTCTTCCCTCCCAAACAGTACCAATTCTTCTAAGCTTCTTACTTAAGTCTCTCTCACAATTATCTGAAATTCACCCTCATCCAGACACAATCTCAGTTGATACTGCTTCAGGGGGAGTACAGGAAAGCTCCATGTCTATAATCAAAACACTCTCAGTACAGTTCATGCTGTGTAATATAAGCTTTAGTACTCTGCATTGTTTGAATTAGCAGTCAATCAAAAAGCTGGACCAATTGAGAGTTTCTGTTACCCCCTACAAGAAGTGTAGTTTGGGATGAGAGGATTGACCCTTTAAAATGTTTATTAAGAACATACTAAATGAAAGCAGTTCTATTGCTACAACTCTGAAATATTACCTGCCAATTGCAGGATAATTTAGTTTGGGCATGCCAGTCTTTGAAACTCAGTGACACCTTGGTCAATTCTCTGTAATTGCATTGAGAGTGAAACTTCATCAAAGGAAGTGAATTCTGGAAGCTTCTCGCCTTACTGGGCAAGTTATTTTCTGTTTATATTTAGCCCTATTACCCCATTGAAAAAGACTCTTGAAGACTATGAAATAGCTTGTATTGATATTAAAAAGTTCCGTCTATATATTACTGGACGCCTGCAATGATGTGTCATATGCTATTATTTTGATTATGTCAAATAATGAACAATTATTTAAATCACATTTCAATGATATAAGATAAATGTAGTGTTGACAGAATGTGATTGTTCAAAGACCAGCACTATTTTGCAATGTGTCCTTAAATTAAGGGCAAGCCAGAGATTAAATCACTAGATGTAGAACCAGAGAGATTGGCATGCTAGATGAGAAATGTTATTTTACCTTTGCTTCTCCTCCTCAGTTCCTTTTATGGGTTTCATACAGACACTTGTCACTTCAAAGAACATTTTTGATTTGGGGAGAGGCAAAGTTCTCAATTGGTACGCATCTTTGATTGACATCAATTTAAAAGATGCAGTGTAGCTCATATGTGAACTTATTGGTTTGAAACTGCGCTGTACAACCTCATCTAACTGAATCATATTACATAGGGAGAGTTATATATAATTGAATATTTGGGTCCTGTATGCTCTCAAGGATATACTCTTATTAAGTAATAAACACGGACTTCCTATACATGGACAGGGCGTACTGCATGGTAGATTGTCGCTACCGTACATGAGAGAAAAATCGCACCAAGATGGCTGTCTGCTTTGGTTTTGTGTGAAAGACTGAACTTGCTCAATTACACAACCATATCTTGCAAGAAAGTTGAAATATTTTTGAAATATGGCAAGGTAAGGTCTAAATTGAAACACATATTGCAGGAATATGATATTGTTTCCCATTCAAGTTTAACTCTTGTTTATAATATTACAAAGTTGTCGTCAAATCAGACAATTTATAGCTTCACGGCATCCATCTTGGTGCACCTTTTTTTCCTCAGCCAGTGGCGACCATCTACGGATGTATAAGTATATAAGTCCGTGGTAATAAACTATATAAACTGTAATTTTGTGGTATCTGCACAAGTTCTAGACAGCCAGAGGGTTAAAAGTAAATAGATTAGGAGAAATTGAATGGAGTGGAGTGAGAAGATTTGGTCTCAAAGTAAACAGTTGACTAGCAATATTGTTGCCCCCTTCCCCGCCCCCCGCCCCATACACAAACGATTTGATGGTCATATAGTCTCCCACATGTAACCAGTCTCCCGGCTATCTTATATAATTTGCTCAATGTAATGATTTTTTCATCCTGGCTGAGTTTTGCTTTTTATTGGTTAATTCACATAAAATGTTTATAGTAAAACCTCTATGCTTTTTTCTGTTTTGGTATGAATAAGTTATTCTCTAGAATGAAATAATTACATTGTAATTCCTTCTTTTTCAATAATCATTATCATTAATCATTATATTCAAACATGTTAGTTTTTCTAGGAACACCTGGGGTTAAATATTTTTGTTCAATACTTCAGGCTTCCAAAATATATGTTCATTAATTGTTTTTGATATATATATATATATATTTGCAAGTTTTCATTTTTGTAGTCCAGTAAGTTGAAGGTTTTTATTGGGGCTAAATTGAATGATTTTAATTATTCATTTTTTGTTATTAATTTTTTTTTGGCTTTTGTTTGTCTGTTGCATAGTCTGGTGTAAGATCAGTGTTTCTCAATTAAGGTCAATGTGAAGAATCCCCAGGGGTGTATTGGAAATACTGGGTGGGAATTCCTGGGGGAGGGAACTTTTTGTAAATAAGAAGATTTCAAACAAATTACAGCTTTATCTGACCCGGGAGCTCCGTGATTTGATTCGAAGACATCAGACATAATATAGTGTGCATTGTTGTACATAGTTGTTGCCGAGAGAGATATATTGAACATCAGCTGTCCAGTTGTATGAATGGGAAATTACAGATGGCAGTGTTTGCATACAGTTATCACCCATTTCTACAATTGTGATGTTTTACAGTACCAGGGGTGAATGGCAGAGAAATTTCTTCTCAAGTGAGGAAGTGGATCATATAGGTTGTGAAGCTGTGCAATTAATCTATCTATATGAAAATCATCAAGGAAAAACAAAATATTTACTCTCAGATAGTAACAATTACAAAAATAATGCTGAGGAGTTTTGCTTATCTCACAGTATGTTTTTTGACTGTGGAAAGAATAGATGTTGCTTGCCAAAAGTAACATATCTTAAAAAATACTTCAACTTGAGTCAAGTTAGGTTGGACATGTAATATCACAACAAACAGTACAATAGGTGGTTTTGAAAACCTTGAGAGTTAGGATGCAGGGGCCGCGGAGCCAATTTTGAAGTGCAGGGGCTAATCATTGAAGCGGCCCAATATGTCCAATAAAATAAATGCAGTTTAAGGCAGCCCAAAATGCAGTTTTCAGGCGGCCCAAAATGCCCACAGCAAAAAAGTGCCAGGGCTAATGCCCCCCTAGCCCCCCAAGTCCCCCCTCCCCCCGTCTCCGCGGTCCCTGGGATGGTCCTGGAAAGTAAAAAAAAAATACTTTAATATTTTTTATTTTGCCGTTATTTTGATTAATTTGCACTGAATATTTATTTAAAATAAATTATGCTTTGAAGTTGTACAAATGATAATTGCAGGGAAAGATTAACTTGATTTGAAAGGGACATTTTTTGTATGTTTTCTTTTTCTTCTTTTGTTATCTTATGAATAGGAAGAAAATATGATTTATCCCTTGTACTGAAAATTATTATTAGTATTGAACATTATTATTGTCATTATTGAATGTAATTCATGGCTTTATTTTCTGTTTCTGTTTGTTTCATTTTATTTATTTGATTTATCTGTTGGCCACAATACAAACTAAGCATACAAGTCATAGCAACAGATGTGTAATAAATTGAAAGTATTTTTCATGCTAGTACTATCTGCCGACCCAAAAGTGGGGTTGGGGGAGGAGTCCAATGTACCTACCCCATGCTATGCTTGTGTATGAATGTAGAAAAGGAAGGGCACAAAGGTTATTTTGTGGTTGTCACTGCCTTTAAGGTTAAGAGGTGCTGGGTGGGGGCTGAGAGTGGGATGAGGAAGGGGCTGAGGAAGGGGATGATTGGACACTTGGTGGCACATGAGACTGCTTACCAAATACTGGACCATTGTTCAGCGTGTTGTTTCTGCCCAAATAATTATCAGAAGGACAGACATTGGCCCAGAAACATTCCCCACCCTTCTAATGCCCTCCCTGGGTCCATCTATGGTAGCTAGGTGCACCTTCAAGCAAATCTACATACATTGTTATGGTTTGACAGTGGAGTCTGTATTTGTTCTTTTTGAACAGATTTTATATTACAAAATGTATTGCAATATGTAAACATTGTTTCAATAATTTTAACATTGTTATTTTATTGCAGAAAAGAACTGCACCCACTAAAAATACAACATACACTACTACTACTACTACTTAACAAATACACACACACTCCTTAACATACACACACACACACACCACTTAAAAAATACACACACACTACTTAACAAATACACACACACTACTTAACATACACACACACACCACCTAACAAATACACACACACTACTTAACAAATACACACACACTACTTAACATACACACACACACCACCTAACAAATACACACACACTACTTAACAAATACTTCTTGACAAAGGATTGATCCTTTGAATTGTTGGTGTAATGTGAATTAATGATTAATGTATGCTTAGTGCTTCCACTTAATTGAAATAATAAAGTTATCATTCTTCAATATATGTTGCTCTTATAAAATGCTCTTTCCCTCGGTTACAGAGTAATGTGTTTCATTTTATCATTTTGTTTTTAGTTTTATTGCAGTGCACTGTGCAAACAATATTTTGGTATGACATACACAACCTAGCTTATACCTTTTTCTTATGCATACAAAGTTGTAACGAGTCACTCAATTTTGGTAGATCCTGGGTAGATTCGCTTCCTCCAGTCTTTTTTTCTTCTTTTGAAAATCTGTTACTCAATTTGTGACTCGTAATAAATTTTGATATCAGAATATGCGATATTGCAACGCCCACTTCTAGGTGATTACACAGAAAAATATTCCTATCCCAGAATTTAAAGCTCTCATCAACCAAGGCTAGCGCTATCACGCATGGCATTTGCTCAAAAATAAATCCCATTTAAGGTTGAAATGCAGTACCAAGAACATTGCAAAAAGCAGGTCGGTCACCCTTAGCCAGATGCGGATCAAGGCGTGGTTGCAATAGGTGTGTGCTTCTCAATTGGCCGTTATTTAAATGTGCTTCACGATGTGTCAAATATAATTCTTCGGGTACTCCATGACTGTAGCTAATCAAAGCTTGCATTTCATCTCTTGATATTTCCTGGATACGCCTTTTCCTCTGGAAAAACTAAGGTATATCTTTCGTCTTGAAGTCATCCGTGTTTCGCCCATTGATTAAATTGGCGTGATTAAGCAATAAACAAAGTCTATCAACAATTGTTTGCCACTGATAATCAAATGTTGATAATCGTCCTCCATAAAACTTAAGCAATCTTCAGTAATGCAAGTTCTTTCCTATGCTACATTCTAGTTTTACCTCCACTGAAAACCTATTCCAATTCCCGTTTTATATTCAAGTGATAATATATTGCCGGCCGAGAAGAATGCTTGATAACATTTGAACGCTACTGTAGAAATGGTGCCACCAACCTTCGTGATTAAAACGGATCCAGCGGTGTAGCTTCGGGAGGAGGGCATGAGGCGGATAGCACCATAAGCGCCATAAAATCTCATCCCCCAAATTGCCAACTCACACTTGGATTTTAAGAGTCCCATCTTTTACCAGTGTGACAAAATTGTCTCATCCCCACCACATCATTAAAGGGTCAAACCTCTCACCCAAAACTACAATTTTTGTACATGGGTACCGAAATTCTCAATTGGCTCAGCTCTTTGATTGACAGCTAATTCAAACAATGCAGAGTATACGAAAGCTTCTATTTCACAGCATGAACGGTACTGAGAGTGTTTGCTTATATATAAATCGAGTTTTTCTTTACTCACCTTGAAGCAATAAACTGAGATTGTGTCTGGATAAGCATGAATTTCAGACAATTGTGGGAGGGGCTTAAGTAAGAAGGTTAGGAGAATTGGTACTGTCTGAGGTGAGTGAACTGCATGGGTCTTTAAGCATTTACAGCTGACTGGATGGGTTCCTAGCCAACCACAGTATTTCAAAATTGGTAGCTCTTTGCGCGATTTTGTATAGCCTATACTGTTGCTGTTGTGTAGGGGATGTCCGTAGACTTAGTACCCCGTCTCTTTTGTCCCCGTCTCATTTTGACGCCGTCTCATTGGTCCCCTTTGCCATAAGTCCTTTATGCAAATGGTACCCCTTCTTATTCGTTCCGAGCCTCATTCGTCCTTCTCACATAAGTTTCCAGTCTCATCGGTCACCGTCTCATTGGTTACCTGTGTCGTTAGACCCCGTCTCATAACCCCCCTCCCCACACACACACCTAATCTCATTGGTGCTCCCACTCTGTAAACATGTTAAGATGCTTAGCACACGTGTTCAATTCCTAAAAAAATCTTAACACGCTCAATTGAACATGTACAGAACGTTAAATGTGCTAAGAGTGGGGGCAAAATAACCTCTTTTTACATTTCTCCAAATCTCAGAAAAGCAAAATTTTCGGCGCGCCTGGCTCTCCGCAAAGTACAATTTGAATTGCAGTTGTGCTGCTCAT
Organism: Holothuria scabra; assembly: GCA_037179385.1. Taxonomy (NCBI): domain Eukaryota; kingdom Metazoa; phylum Echinodermata; class Holothuroidea; order Aspidochirotida; family Holothuriidae; genus Holothuria; species Holothuria scabra. Next base: position 5,893,156 of record CM074191.1, read on the forward strand.
AATCTTATAATCAGTTTGGTAAAACTTTTCCGAGTTTTGGAAATGGCAAAATCAGATATTTGCCGTATGTGACACCAAGTCATCCAGAGACACGGGCAGCTATACTGCTATAATTAAAAAGTTTTCTCTCGTAAAATTTCAATTTTTTCCAATATAATCTCTCCATTTTGAAATGTACTGTCTAAAAGGGACAACAAAGTTTGGGAAACACTTGAAAAGTCATCGTAGTGTCAGTTCGTAGGTATTAGATAACATTATGTAGCAACAACGATGTTCACTCTTCGTGCAATCATTCTCAGGTTTGCCATCAATAATGAAGTGCAGTTTCTTAGGTAACCCTCCCCCCCCCCCCCCCAACTTCAAAAAAATTTCCTAACAGGAAACCCAGAATCGAAAAAATCTGCAATACAAGCTCCATATCTAGAAATATTTGTTTAAAAGCATCAAACATTACGGCGCGCTTCGTGCGCCGCAAATCACATCCCAAATGCAGTGGTGTTGACGCTTGAAAGAAAATAGTTGGAAAATTTGAGTGCTTGCCCTTTTACCCTGAAAAAGCCCTATAACCCCCCCCCCCCCCCCCGCACACTGCTTAGCTATGCTTCCAAGTCCGAGAAATGTCATTTCCGATTGTCTGTGCGTCCGCGCCAACTGAAGGTGGTGCTCTGATTATATAGTCTTTCAGGCAAGACTTAAATCTTTCGATCAGGCAGGCCTCATTGACCTACTGTACTCAAATGCTCTCATATACACCAATCATCAAATACCTTTCAACCCTGTAAGTCTGTCAGTGTGTAGATGGGTTCTTTAGTTATTGAAGTATCAAAATTATCAATGCTCAATAGATATAGCCCGGCTTCAGATTGAGGTTAGTGCCACCTGGAATGGTCATTAGTGCCACCATGTTTTTTCGATTCCCTGACATGTCTATAAACAGAAAAATTCAGGTATATGGGTATCTTCGGGTGGGTTGTGGAAATATAGCAGGGTATCTGCCAAGAGTCAGGGTGCTGAAAAATAAAAAAAATTAAGGGGTAGGGGAAAGTAAAATGACTATTATTTTTCATCTAGAAACTTGAGAATTGCAAACTACCCCTCAAAATACTTGCAAATAAATTATCTTTTAGTTGACATACAGATTTTGAGAATCACGTGACATTTGAGGTCCGGTGATCTGTGCACGTTGCAATTTACGCGCCTGATAGAGTTCTATTTCCACTTAAAAAAATTAAAAAAAAATGGGTGCTTGATGCCCCCCGGAAGAGGTCTACTTACGCTGTTGGGAATTGTTAATGCCCTATAATTACAGACATCATGACCGTACGGGGAGGGACGGCAGCCCCAAGTGACCAAAACCATGCGGTCATCTGGCAGACTTCGGTGCCTTGGTTGGGCAGAGATTATTCGCCGGTTGGGGATCTGAATTCGGGCAAAAGGTCGCCACCCCCAAGAGAAAAAGTCCCATACGGCCATGATGAACATAGCCTATGGCAGGTGGAGACATCTGTGGTATATGCATTAGAGCGTCACCATATACCGGCACTCCTGTGTGTAACAGTTTGCAAAGTTTCACCCGAAAAAAGCAGTGGTGTATTTAATATTCCGACCACTTTTCACTGGTATATAATTTCCCAATGTTTAATTGAACTGAACATTTTGTAAATAAAAGTTTAAAATAACAACTGATTTGACTGTTTGCTGACAAACGGCTGTCCACAGGCGTTCGAAGCGTTATGTGCATATACTATATACTAATCGTAAGAGTAAATGTTAACCAGTCCATTGGTAAAATGCTCAACCTTGTAAAGGGAGTTAAAATATTGAAAGGTTGAAATAGGCGTTTACAACACGGCTTTACAGAACTGTTTCGTAAGGGCCAATAAGGTAGGACCTCGCTCTTCAGAAGTCAGAAGTTGTCAGCTCCCCGCGGAACCCTCACGAGAAACTTTAATGGCGAAGTCTACATCTTACAAAACGCCCTCCCGCTGTTTAATCTCATTTTAGTTTTCAACTACAGCTTCCCAAACCTGCAAACATACTAAAAATTAATATATATATGTATATATGGTCTCTAGAATTTCCAGCAAAAAACAATGAAATACACGACACACAACCAGCAAAAATGGTTCAAGTTACGCTTGCTTGTCTGTTCTAAAAAGTATTTTTTATCCTATGATTAAAGATTTATAATTACCGTACCAGGGAATGTATGACATTGCCTATGGTGATGTGTTTTTTTATTTTTCGGGAGAAAAACAGAATTGAATTTTTTCAGTCTGTAACCCTCAACTTTGCGACGCTGGCATCGATATCAAGGCCTAATCCTCTTACCCCAAACAGTTTCAATTTTCCTATAACCTACAGAAAAAAGCGCCTTTCAAACGCTGGTATAACAGCCTTATGGTCCTAGAATCCACCCCCCCCCCAAAAAAAAGGAAAAAGCAATCCAAGCAAGCAATGAACGGATCACTAATACCCCCTCCCCACTCCCCATTTAATGTTTCGGCAGCCCGAGGCGTCCTAACATCTCAACATTGATACGGGGAGCGGGGTTTGTCCCATGTATTTTTGTCGAATATCAACTATCTCTAACACATCCTCCTCCAGACTCAAGAAACTGTTAATTGTATCAGTGTGACCGTATACAAGACCCCAAGGTGTCATGAAAACCCTCTGAAAAGTGACATCTACAGTACTCCGTAATTTTGAATTTGCTGTTAATCAAAGAGCTGCGAAAATTGAAAATTTCTATGGGCTACCCCAAAAATTGTAGTTAGTCTGCGGAAACTACCGCCTATAAATGATTTTACTGTAGTTAGTTAGATACAGTTTAACGGCCTAGTTTCCAACTTATTGGTTCAAGTCGCGCCGGCCACGGCTTTTTTTTTCCATTTGTGGCTCACTGGCTTGTTTTCCATAATCCATTGCTTATGGGGATCATCACGCTCAACGGCAATAGGTTATGGCAAGCGAAATGTCCAATAATTAGAAAAACCAAGTTTTTCGATCGAAAAACCAAGTTTATCGGTCGAAAAACCAAGTTTATCGGTCGAAAAACCAACTTTATCGGTCGAAAAACCAAGATTATTGGTCGAAAAACCAAGATTATCGGTCGAAAAACCAAGTTTATCGGTCGAAAAACCAAGATTATCGATCAAAACCATGTGTTTCGCCGATAAACTTGGTTTTTCGACCGATAAACTTGGTTTTTCGACCGATAAACTTGGTTTTTCTAATTATTGAACAAACAACATGTAATATCGGCCGAAAAACTTGGTTTTCGAATCACTGGACAAACTGTATCGAAAAACCAAGTATATCGATCGAAAAACCAAGTATATCGATCGAAAAACCAAGTTTATCGGTCGAAAAACCAAGTTTATCGATTATTTCGAAAAACTTGGTTTTTCGATTACCGTGGTGATTTGCCGGTACTACTTTCTGCGACCACGACATGCTAGATGGCGGCTCCTTCAAAATGATTGATACATATCATATTGCATAGCTTAGGTCCGTAACTTCTAAAAAGAACATCATCAAGAAACAAAAATGGAATTCAGGTTGGCCAAAATCAGTGGCGTAACCAGACCTGACTGTCCGGGTGTGGGGTGGGGGGGGGGCAATAGCATAGAGGTTTCCCGATTTTGTACTAGTTGAGCTGTTGAGATGATGTACACTGTTTTAGTTTGTGGGTGTCTTAGGGCCTCAAAGGAAGTGTTGTGTTAAGTGGCGTCGGAGGCAATATTGAAGTGGGGGGGGGGGGGGAGTACAGTTTTGGACTATGCAACTCATTATACCCCATTGATCAAAAGGTACATTTTTATACTAAATTTTTTGCCTTTTCTACGAGCAAGAACAACTTTTTTAAGTAATTCTGATTTTTTTCTTTGGTGTGAACACTACTATATTAGGTACATACCGAAAATTTGGGTCCTTAAACACATTTGTAAATATGGAGCTTGTATTGCAGAAAGCTTTCTGGGTTTCCCATGAGGAAGTTTAAAGAATTGGGGGATTACTGACGAATCTTTACCTCCTTTAAATATTGGTGGCAAATCTGAGAATGATTGCATTTTAAAGTCTTCCCGACTGTCTGGCAAAAAGCGATTCGGCGAAACCAAAGTATAAACTGCTTCCAGAAGAAGCTAGATTGCACGATTACTACGTCGTTGATGCTGCCTAATGTTATCTAAGGCCTACGAACTGGCACTTTACGATTATATTTCAAAAGTTTCTCGAACTATTTAGACAAAATATTTCAAAATCAAGAGCTTTCAGTGAAGAAAATTTGGAATTTTATGAAAGACAGTGTACAAAAATGGCAATATAGCTCCGGTGTCTCTTGATAGTGTAGTGACACATATGCTAAATATCCGATTTTGTCATTTCCAGAGCTCGGAAAAGTTTGCCAAACTGATTTATGTGCGACAACAAATACACCTCACATTGCAATTTAGTTGCAGCTCCTTTTGAGATTTGGAACAATGAAAAAAGGGGATTTATTACCCGGGAGTGGCGGAAGCATGGTTCCGCTGCTTCATTTTTCACGAGGGGGGGTTGTCACCGCCCCCAGTCCCCGCTTTCTACGCCTAAGGTGGGGTTGTGGACCGCTCCCCTCCTCAAACACCACCATCTGAATATAATTTTGATTTCTTTTCACCTCAAGGCCCTTTGACAGAGAGTCGGGATGACTTTAAAAAAAGATTACTTTCACATCCCAAATGCGAGCAAATTTTTATGCAATATGGTCAACACTTACATGACTTGGTGTCTTCAGGTAAAACGAAAAATATACACGAACTCAAGTTTAACAATTGATATGTCAACATGAAAATATGTCTGATACATTACATCCAAATAAACATTTTTTAAACGTTAAAGGGAAAAAACGCTTTATGTTCTTGGTCTTCTTGCATGAACGGTCTTTAAATGTGGGCTGTATTGTCTTATAGTAAAGTTCCATTCGACAGATTGCCATGTACTGAATGTATTGATGACTGGATCAAAGTCAATACTCGCAGAAATGTCGCTTTCTGTATAATGAGGAGAGCACGATAGGAAAGTCTTTCCTCCGATAAAGTGGACCTCAGATATTATTATTATATTAACTTTAGGCGACTAAATGAATGTTCATGTATTTTTCTAAATGAATGTTCATATATTGACCAAAACAGTGTTCCACGGATGCAGATCATCCTTGCTTTTGATGTTATAGTTGGTCCACCTTCTTTCTTTTCTCAATTTTCTCTTTTTTTCCTTTCCCATTTCTTTCCTTCCCCTTCTTTTTCCGTTTTCCTTTTTTATTCTGCCTTTCTTTCCTTTCCTTCCCCTCCTTTTCCTCCTTTTCCTTTTTCTCTTCTTCCATTCCTTCCATTTCCGTTTTTTGTGTCAGGGTGGGGGCAGGCTACTCACCGTTGAAATGAGCGAAGATTTGGCAGTCGACTAAGGAATGAAGCAACTGTAGGTTCTGACGATCTTTCTTGTCTGTTAGGTAATGGTGCTGAAACAGTGTTGATAATCACAAACAAGAATATTATTTTGGCCAACCTAAATTCCATTTTTGTTTCTTGATGATGTCCTCTTTAGAAGTTACCAACGTTAGCTATGCAATGTGATATGTACTGTGCGTACGTACTGAGCTGCATGCATGTTGTTACATAGCCCATCAATTTGAAGGAGTCGCATGTCGTGGTCACAGAAAGTAGAACCTGCAAATCACCATGGTAATCGAAAAACCGGGTTTTTCGAAACAATCGAAAAACTTGGTTTTTCTACCGATGAACTTGGTTTTCCTAATTATTGGACGTTTTGCATTGACAAGCTTGGTTTTTCGACCGTTAAACTTGGTTTTTCGACCGATAAACTTAGTTTCTCGACCGATAAACTTGGTTTTTCGACCGATAAACTTGGTTTTTCGACCGATAATCTTGGATTTTCGACCGATAAACTTGGTTTTTCGATGGAAAAACTTGGTTTTTCTAATGATTGGACATTTCGCTTGCCATAATAAGTTCCATATTTTTTAGTCTTTGGTATGACTCGACCTGGGAATAGAAATTATAGAACCCGCTCTTACCGTTAGACCAAATACGCGGGTTTTACTGTAATGTCACATGCAAAGTATGATTTTTTAAATAAAGTTTATGCAGATTGACAAGAGATTTTCCACATGGAATAAAATTTATAATTGATCAAAAACACTGCCCACCCCCTTCAGCAAGTTTCGCACAATCTACGGTGTCTCATATTGAAAACATCAAATACGTGATGACAAATCTAGGTTGCCAAAATACGACCCCGTCTTTCAGCCTTCTATAGGAGTGCTTGCACTTAGGCCTACGTCACAAAACCCGTCCCTTCTTACGGACAAACTAGTGTAGTACGCATTTAGTGTTGCTAGCTGAGGGGCAGCTGACGCCACTCACATGTGACTGTTGCATTGAAACACTGTTGATTTTTGCGCCCGGCAGTTGGTGTGACTTTTTACCAAATGTGACGTAAAGTGGGAGTACTCTATTGAGCCTTGGTGGAACTGCTATATTGGGTTTTGATTGATTTATTTCGAGCAAATTTTTCAAGTAGAAATTTCGGACCCGTTAAAGAGTTTCCATAGGCGGCGGAAGATGTCTTTTATTGGGGGGGGGGGGGGGGGGGCACAAGTTTTTGCAGCCGATATAATGGTGACACCGTAAGGCGTCCGGTTTTGCTCGAAGCACAAAAGCCCAACGGCGTGGTGTTCAGAGGCCGCTTAAGGGCCCCTCATGGAGTTCAGGCGGCACGGCCCTGATTATCTCAGTTCATTACTCCACTGGACTATGTATCCTAAGTTCGCAAATCCGGAATCATAATCATGCTGAATGTTGCAACCAGCTGTTCCAGTGCACACCTGAGTAGTGTATTTCCAGGGGCGAAGGGGAGAATTTCAGTTTGGGGGCAGAAGATTTTTTACCGAAAGATGTCATTCTGCCCGTAAGACAGTCGAAGCGGAGCGCCACCACTGGTTGGCGCGGAGCGTCCAGAAAATATGAAAATTCCTACTTCTCAGACAGTCAAAAATGACATTTCCCGGGCTTGTAAAGAGGATCCAAGCAGTCGCTTTTTTAAGTTTCAATTGCAGATAAACGTACGTTCGTTCCAAACTAAAATTCATCCAGAAAGACTAAGCGGAGCGCCACCATTGGTTGGTGCGAAGCGTAGAAAACATTTTTACATATCCGACCCCTCAGACAGTCGCTATTTTGAATTTCCTTTCGTAAAAAAATGATCACTTGAAACTTAAATTCTGCTACGAAGCGGTCTAAGTGGAGCAACACCATCAGTTGGGGCGAAAAGTACAGGAAATTTTGAAAAATATGACCACTTCAGACAGTCAAAAATGTCATTCCCTATGCTAATAGGGGGTCTTAGAAGTCGCTAATTCGAGGTCCTGTTTGCACTGCTGCTAGGAAGACTATCTGCGCGGAGCTTCACCACTGGTTGGCGCGAAGCGAACAGAAAATTTTGAAAAATGGGATCCCTGAGACAGTCGAAAATGACATTTCCCAGGCTCATTGAGGGATCTAAGCAGTCGCTATTTGATCAGAATATTATCAGATAAAATGTATCACTACCAACCGATGGAATGGTCCCGCATATTTTCGGGGGAAACTACAAACCGGAATTGAAAACATGCCAATGTATTTTACTCTATTGCGACTCTCGGCTAAATTGTGTGTTCGAACGGGAAGACATTCTCACCCTGCATCATTAAAGTATCAAAAACAAATCACCCGATTCTCATAACCATTACCCGTATTTGGCTCTAGAGCAGGATAGATGGCAAACTTTTGGGCACCTGAACACCCTCCTGTCAATCCGTTGAATTAATTTGGCAATTGAAAACGTCTCGGCACTTTTTTAACCTTTGCCCGATTATTTGACCATTTCGGGGAAATTTTTGCAAGACTTCAGTGTGAAGTTGGGATGATGAAAACCTTTTTTCACATTCTACCCAAATGTGTTGCATTCCTTATTTTCCATGAAAATAGTACTCTTCTGTTTTCGGCAAAGATTGAAGCTATTAAAATAATCGGCCATTTCGGGTATTGTGTTACACAAGATTTAAAAACAGTCTCAAGAATAATTGTTTCTTTTAAGCCACAGGCTTCCCAAATGTGTCGCGATTATTTTACCTCTTAACCTTTCGTAACTATGTTACACTTACTGTAATACTTTTCCATTTTCGGGCAAATGCTTGAAAGAATTTGAATATTCGACAATTTCGGGCACTGTGTTGTAATTATCTCTGAAGTAACGGTCATAGCTTTTTGAGCTAATAGACCCAAACATTCTACCCATCACACCAAGAATGATTTTAGAACGATTTTGTGCATCCCCCGGAATTGAAAAAATCCCTACATGAGGTAGAAACATGCCAGATGCTAGGAGCACACTTTATTCCACACCAAGGTAGCCAACTTTAGCCACTCCAAATCTGTTAGAAAATTATCCATCCTAAAACACGACGAGTTAAAAGTGAAGAGATTCCGAAGATATGGAGCTTGTCACAGTCTACCTGAATATATTCCGAAATTCAAGAGTGGGCACTATTGTAGAATACACTGCAACTGTTTGAAGGGCGAAAATAAACTATCCTACAGGTTATCGTTAATGTGGGGGTCCAGGGGCGAAGCCCCGGAATCTTTGCAACTTTTGCCCTCTGAAAAGTAATATTTGAGCCAAAGAATAGCCGAAATGTAATAACAACAACTTAAATTTCTTTAATCACTTTTGAAAAATTTATTTTGCGACATTCAGTTATTGGGGGGCATGCCCCCAAAAATCTCATAAAAAACATTGAGAGCGCCAGGCCCCCTGGCCCCCAGCTTCCACCGACTATCGTTTCTGTGTAATTAAATAAATATCAGAGTTTTTATAGGGCTAATCCTCTGACCCCAAACTATAATTTTTGTATTGGCTCACAGAAATTCTCAATTGGCTCAGCTCTTCGATTGACAGCTAGTTCAAACAATGCAAAATACCTTTGCTCATATTACACAGCACTACACAGTGTTTTGTTTACACATTGGGGTCTTATATACTCACCCTGAAACAACAAACTGAGGCTGTGTATGGATGAGGATGAATTTTAAACAGTTTGGGGAGGAGCGCAAGTTAGAAGGTTGGGAGAATTGGTTTGAGGGGATCAGGCCTTTAAGACTCCAATGACTTCGAGAAATTTGGCAATCCACCCTCCAGAATTCCAGGTCTTTTCGAAACTGGAAGAAAATTTTCCTTCCACCTTGTAAGGTCTCTATTATTCCACGTACGCTATTACGTCGTGTAGAAGGTTTATTCAGAGCCCTAGCCCGAGGGCAGTTTAAACACTGCCCTTGCGAAGAGCCAACATCATTTAGCGGAGATTTGTTCGAATTTAAAATCTTCTGCTTTCTCCCATTAGTGAGCAGGAAGTCTGTTGCTTCAGCGAGGCCTATTAGAACATTACTTCCTCGTCGTAGTTCTTCCTTGGATGGCTTTCAGCTGCATTCAGAGACCGCGCAAAGGATGGCGCCAGCGTGGGGCCGAGTGTGCCATGTCCTCCCGTCGGGGAAGGCTGGCCATCCGTCGGGGAGAGGATCCAATTTCGTCGGTGAGCCTTCATCCATACGATAAAAAGAGTAATCCCGATAAATTTCAGTATTCCCATCCGCACTTCCCAACCTGTCAACAATATGCTTCATTTTGCTCAATAGAAGACCCTATTATGCAAGGAAACTCTCAAAATTTCTTTGAAGCGATCATGTAAAAACAGATATCCTATAAAGCGATAATGTAAAAACTGTTGTTACGAGGGTTCCTAATGTCCTACCTACAGATGTGTATATGTGCGAGTTTATGTAGGTAGGCAGGTAAGCCGACAGACGACGGCAGGTGGTTGGGGGGGGGGGATCAAACAGGTTCTTGTGTGGGTGTGTGTGTACATGCGTATGTTCGCATGTACCCTGTGTGAATTTATTGGTGGATACTGTATATTGACTTTGATATTTGACTTTTTATATTGACTTTGATAATTTTCTGATCGATCAGCAAGTTGCTGGTTTTTTCAATTGGCGTGAAATTTTTATTGCAAATGAATGCTTAAAATAAAGACTAATTCGTTTTTTTTTTTTGTGACAAGCTTGGGATCATGCTATTTCCGGCTGTCTGAAAGGTCCAATTCTACGCAAAATTTTACGTTCCGCGCCAATCAATGATGGCGCTCCGCTTAGATAGTGTTTCAATCGGACAGTTTAATGCCTACGTAATGGTGCAGACTTGCAAATCGTATTCTGTTTTATATCAACATTAGGAATTAGTTTTGATTCCTTTGCAAATTTATGTCAAGTGAAACATCTTATCCCAAACGGAAGCTCAGAATGGTGACTGTTTTAATCCCCCTTTGATCCTAACTGAATGGTAGCGATTTTTCAAAATTTTCTGTGTTCTCATGGCCAACCAATGGTTGAATGATGGCGGTCTTTCGATGAATGATGGCGGTCTTTCGAGCAGGATTACAGGATTAAATTTTTCCGGAAAGAAAATCTTTAGCCCCTCCCTCCAAAAAAAAAAAAAAAAACTGAACGATGGTTCCGTACACCTATGTTTTCTGCAATAAATTTCCTCTAACATAGATGCCTCAAATTTTCAAATATATGCTAGGATAAGCCAAAATTTTTGGAAAATTCATCAGCACCGCCCGAGGATCTTAATCTGCATGATGATATTCAGAAAACCCAACAAACTTCAAGTCTCTCCGGCGACGTACTTGATACTTTCTGATAAGATGGCCATGTTCTTTCGAAGTGTTACTCAAGTGAAAAAATTCAAAAATATATTATAAAAAAGCATAGAAAGCGAGTTAAAACAGTCCAGCTCCCATCTTCATAGGACACTCTTGAACAGAGATACAAGGAATTGAAATTAATTCTCCTACAACAAATTGGTCCATTTGAATTTCTTGTTGTACAATTCACATTCACCGCTTTGTTTCCCCTTTAAAATTAACACTTTTATGACCTTGAACCTTTCCTGCTTGCTTGCATAGCTTGTTGCACAGAGAATGCTTAAAATCACGTCACCCCATGAGAGTAAGACTAAGAGTGCTGTCACACCTTGGTACAACTTTGCAGTAACATCCATAAAAACAAAGAAATACAAAGATTGTTATTTGTCATAGTTCAACAATAACATTACAACGCTAAATTCCTTCCATAAACTTCAAATTTTCTTCAAAACAAGTTCCGAATTTGTTTAAAAAGAAGCCGAGAATTTCGGTTCGCTACGCGCGCCACAAATTTTGCCACTCACGCCCGATCGGGAACTCATTACCTTTGTCGGGGTTTCGAAATGCTAGTTCCCCTATCTGGGAGCTTGGTCCCATGTAGGGCAAATCCTGGTGCCACCCTGAACAGAGCAACCATTTTTTTAAACTAAGCGGGGTCTAACCATCGAACCCGTCCAATATGTTCAAAAAAGTAAATGAAGTTTGAGGCGGCCCAAAATCTCACTGCAGAGAAAGTGTGGGGGCAACGTTCCGCAGCCCCCACGTTTCCGCGGTCCCTTTTTAGGGACCCCATCCAAATGCCGTATTCGACAGGTATGAGGTTAACAGTGTCGTAAAGAAGCTGATCATATGAATTATTCACCTCGCATCTGCCAAAAATTTAACCTACTGTACATACGAGCTTTGTGCTCAGCTTTAAGAAATGCAGTCAAGGTAGGGAAATCTTGAGAAGTGGTCGTCTCGACTGAAGCGTGGAAGTACTACTGAGGTAGTACCTCCATGACTGACGTGGTTAGAAACTGAGATGTAAAAGGTCGTATATTTTCTCAGGGAGTTGCAACTCCCTGATTTTCCCGAGTCCTTCCGACTCTCTGGCAAAGAGCCGTTGGGCGAAATCAACTATGAAACTGTTTCCAGGGAAGCTACGTCTACTAAAGGACAACACTTAATTAACTGACCACCCTCACGGCACACAAACCATTTACATCATTGGTCTGTAATGTTCGGCTCCATTATAGACTCGATGAAAAGAAAGATTCTAAACATGACGTTATCCAAAGGCCGAGAAGTTGCTTATCTAACTGACTGGCCGACTAATACCCCGTGGAGCGGACACGATTTATTCACTCCCCCTTTAAGGCTTGGTGGGGATATGACTGAACAAGGAATATGCCCTACAGTCTGATACGCAGGCAAGCCGACCGACCTACCAACCTATTTAAACAAATAGCAGTCAGTACAGTATGGACTATAGGTTCCTAATGCTCTAATATTGTGTGTTGGCTTTGATGCCTGGGCACATTCAAGATTAAAAGGCCCAATTCTCTCACCCCAGATAGTACCAATTCTCCTAACCTTCTCACTTAAAGGCTCAGTTCTCTCACCCCAAACAGTATCAATTCTCCTAACCTTCTTACTTAAGCCCCTCCCACAATTGTCTGAAATTCATCCTCGTCCACACACAATCTCAGTTTATTGCTTCAAGGTGAGTACAGAAAAGCCGTGTTCCCATTTGATCCAGGGAGGTGGATCTTGATCTACCGAGGTGGATCAAACACTAATGGGAACGCAGATCAACAACACTCACTCAAGATCAAGATCCACCGATTTTGATCGACCGTTCGGGGTAGATCAGATCCACCGCGCTGGATCAAAGTTTGTAATGGGAACACATCGGTAGATCAAGTGACCCTGGATCTCCGGTTACACTCATGTATGTTTTTGTGATACATCGATACGACTTGTAAACATTGGTGACCTTTTCGCGCTTGCGCAATGTGTTCATAAAACACGTTTGATCTACCGCGCTCACTCAAATGGGAACGCGGATCTCGATCAAGGTAACTGATGTTGATCCACCTCGGTAGATCAAGATCCACCTCCCTGGATCAAATGGGAACACGGCTATAAACTCAATGTATATAAAACACTCTCAGTACAGATCATGTTGTGTAATATGAGCTTTGGTACTCTGCATTGTTTGAATGAGCTGTCAATCAAAGAGCTGAGCCAATTGAGAATTTTGGTAAACCCCTATAAGAACTGCAGCAGTATATGGGGTGAGAGGATTGGCCCTTTAATGCAGACCTCTATGTGGTAAGATTAATGTATATTGTACATTTCCACACATTGTCTGAGGCCAAGGCTTGCTGAAGGTTAAAATGCTATTAATACTGTTATTGGCTTGGATATACTGAAGTAAACTTGAAGAATAGAACAACCTATTGATGCTTTTTGGTACTGTCGCTGTTTAGGGATACGGCACAATGAGTATTTTCAGTGAATCCTTGCTTCAACAGAGAATGCTGAAGAAGATTCAAAAACTTGTTTGGTTTTCGCCCCTTAGCTCTTCGCCAGAGAGTTGGGGGACTTTTAGAAAAAAAAGGATTTAAAAACTTGGATCACATTTAGTGTGTAAGCAGTGTGTCTACATATGAATATATAAAGTGTTACGGTTCACTGCTTGTCTTTAGCTTTTAATGATGAGTGCGCATGCGCTCTGTAAAACTGATAGCTAGCTCAATATTGTTCTAATAGAATTGAGTTTCGTATACGTGTACAAATACAAAATTTCAACTGTGGTACCCGACTATTGAATATCATTCATTGTCACAAGATTCAAGAGGAAATTAGGTTGCATTTGCCGACTCCTACTACCTACAGTTTTACAGGTAAGATTAAAGATTCAATATTCAGGGTTGGCTTAACTTTTTGCGTGGCTTCTAAATTCATTCAAAATTGTAATCAGTTTTATTCTCTAAAGCATTGCGAATAAACAGTAATTCTTTCAGAGTGAAATTAAGTTCCGGTCAAAACTTGGCGTTGATAGTAGTTAGATCGCAAAAGAGCCGTCTGTATTTCCTTAACTTCAGGTGAATGTTAAGTCCAATTAAATTAGGTTCGTCACAATTTCTTTTTTGGACTTATTAAGCAGTGACTGCTCTATATATATCCTTTATTCACAGTGGCGACACTTTTTGGCCTTGCCCCTACTTCCCGCCCCTCCGTAACTTAATAAGCTCAGTTGGGAGTTGGGTTATCCGAAAAAATAAACATACCTTTCCAAGAGCTTAATTTTTCATCCAGAGACATAATAAACCGGCGGTAGCATCCGGGGATTTCATCCTCTGGAACCCGGAAGGGGCTCTCCGGGCCCGGTTTCGCGCTGTGCCCGAAAATTGTTTCCCCCTGTATAACATCCTTTACCCTTAGTTTCTTCCCCCCCCCCCCTCCATTTTGACATTCTGGCGACGCCACGGTCTATGTGTTGTTGTTTGTGTTGCTTGTATCACTTTTTGTAGGGCTCCCTCGGCAAAAGTACCGACTTTTTTATTGCGTTGTTTATGCCGACGTGACTAGGAACCAATACTATCACAACTGACTGACTTTTGTTGTAACACGGGACTGGAGTAAGTTTCACGGATACTCGTTACCTGGTTACTCAGAGTGTTTTTGCTCGTGGCCTAGTAAGTGCCAGAAGACTCCACAGTGAGTCTATAAACACAATAAGTTAACTGTTGACCGTCTGAAGTTTAAATTGCTAAAAGTGGTACAAGTGCATGTTCGGTTTCTTATACAGTTCAAGTCAGGCGCGCAGCCAGGATTGTGTTATGGGGGGGGGGGGGCTGGGGGAACGACGTGAGGGAAAAGTCTAAGGATAGAGAGTAAAACCATTGCATTGCAAGGAAGTATGGGGGGGGGGGGGTTCTAACCCACCTCTTCCTCCCCCGGTGGCTACGCCACTGGTTCAAGTACGGTGCAAATCCTTCCCTTTCAATCACCCCTTAGGGAAGGCGGGAAATACGGTGGCTATTTCCTACAATATACACTCAAAAGATAAAAAGACCGAAACTTCATTCTTTAGAAGAATGAAAGTTGAAAAGTTCACCCCAAAAGAGCGAAAATTAACTCCAAGATGGAATGTCCTCAGGGACCATTCTTAAAAAAGTGTGACCCCTGATATACACTCGTTAAAGAGTGAATTGTTACTCTTCTTGGAGTGAATTTCACTCTTTTTTTTTGGGGGGGGGGGGGTGAGTTTCCCTACCTTTGGAGTGGGGATGGTTGACCCTGTTGATCAAATGAAATCAAGTGAAAATGCACATATTTCGATGGCATTCTATAGTCCTTGTTAGGTTGTTCGGGCATTTTTGACTCGTCACATGAAATACAGTCCAAAGTGTACCTGTTTGGTTAAGACGAATCCGAGCAGTGCAGCGTGTATAGTCTAAATGCAATTTTAAACCCTCATATTTCACGAACTTTTGGGAATCAGATGGTATTTCAGTATTCTATCATACATACTTCAGGTGAGCAAGGAATTTGAAAAAATAAAGGTGATTGACCCAAGTTATGTGCGACTTAAATCAGACCATCGTGTAATGTGTACTTGACTCTTCGGATTCGTGTAGGCCTATAGTGTATGCGCATTAGTCTATGATGCGTTTTCGCGTTCTCTCCTTCATCAGTTTTTGAAGTTATGCAGGTACGCTGATCGGCAGGTTAGAGATATGGTAAAATAATGGGAGATGTTGCGGGCTTAGGATTTTGAGCAAGAGTAGATAACAAGCGGGAATAATTTATTAGTTATTGCATGCTATGTGTTTAAATGGTCGAATAGCCTTAACAAAAACTAGTCATTCCGGGGCTAGGTGGATGCTACCATAATTTCTACTACCTATAAGGGTATGGTATTCTCGTTAAAGCAGCTCGGTTACATTAAAGAAACGATTGAGTCAATTGGGTCCCAAATGGGTCAGGGGGAAGTGACTTAAATATTTAGGTAAATAATAACCCAAATGAGGCCGAATGAGACCCAGATTGAGTGAAAACTTGCCCTAAAGTGTTGGTTTACAGTTCCCTTGTGATTCAGGCATTTTTTAAAGATTGTGTGCAAGAAAATACCACATGACTTAACCACCCATATTCAAAAACTAATAAGTTTTCCATACATAGAACTTTAAGTAAGGGGAAAAAATTTCGGACTCAGCTCGAAATGGAGCCCAAATAGCGCCCGTTCCTGGGAGTGGGGGTTAAGGGGAGAAGCCTACGGAAGCTCGGGAGTTTTAGCGTATCTCTTGATGTAAAATGAAGTCTCTGGAGAGGTATAATGTTAATTCTTTACGGTTAACCCAACTCCTGACTGACCATAGAGGGGATGGGGCAAGT
Organism: Holothuria scabra; assembly: GCA_037179385.1. Lineage (NCBI taxonomy): Eukaryota > Metazoa > Echinodermata > Holothuroidea > Aspidochirotida > Holothuriidae > Holothuria > Holothuria scabra. The sequence goes on from CM074191.1 coordinate 5,909,345, forward strand.
GTGGAAGAACAAAATCTTGGGGAAAATGTCTCCTTTTGCCCCACACTGACTCTAGGCGATTACTTTCAGCAATCGCGTCGGCCCCAAGTTTTCATGCCCTACAGTGGTTTTGTTGATGGTATAAAACTGCAAATAATTCTTCACACACGGGATGTACCGTTGTTGGTGTGCAACGGCTAGGGGACAAATAAATTATTTGAACGAATATCATAGTCAATTTTATTTGTTGATTCCTGAAAGGTTCAATGGAAGAGCAATCCCTAACGACTGGAGGTTGGCAATTCCACTCGACTATTGTCCGTGGAACAAAAGCCTACCTATAGCGCTCCATTGAACAGTCTGGCAGGATGATGAAAGGGAAGGAGATTGTTGATGACTTGCCAGTAGGAAGTGTATATAATTACGAATAAATAAACCAGTACATGAATGATATGTTACGCTAATTTTGAAGGATACATGGTAAAGTACGAAATTTGGGGAAGACAAAGCTTTTGAAGACATTTTTTCGTTGGTAGACCTACACACGTTACGGTCGACGCTCCATACAGCTAAACCGAATTTTAAGGCTTGTTTCTGCATAAATTCATGAAGTGCCAGGCAGTTTTCTGTGTACTGTCAGTGTAGGCAGACTTTACGCGGAAATGACATTGTAAACGTCATGTAAGCAGCCAAAATGCGTGGCTCCTACACAAGGTACAAGACGTTTTAAGTGACCGACTCATGGCACCATAGTGAGCTACTGCAGGTTGACTTGCTCAAGTTATCTTTAACAAATTGACAAAACAATAAAATACATTACTGCCATGTTATGCCATACTCCAACCAAACACTGATGCCATCTCGTTTTTTATCTATGCCCACATGATTTACTCTACATAAGAAGCTCTATGGTGGAGCACAGCACAGTTGCGAATCAAGAAACAATGAACGAAAGTATAAAATAAGAACCGTGGATAGGGAAGGCCCACTGTCAATGACGTCACGGACAGCCTAAAATGATATATGAAAATACCAAAGGATTTGAAAATTTCAGGTCAATAGATATATAACTATTTTATGCATACGTGATTTTAACAGGCAGTCATAAACACAACTTTGTAACCATCCGCAAATCTTCCATACTTTATCCACAACCCCGCCTCGTGGGTGTAGGGTTCAGGCACGTAGCCACGAGGGAACGGGGGGGGGGGCACGCCCCCAAAATGGGTTGAAATTTTATTGCTATTAAAAAATGGAATTCACACAAACAACTTGAGCAACCTACCGGTACTGCACATATCTTATCATGCCACTGTATCATCTGTAACAGTGAATTTATGTTAGAAAGTCCACCCTTTTGCATCTTAGCCCTCTCAGAAAGGCAGAATTTCCCAAAGGGATAGGGGGACCTCTCCTTTAGAACCCTCCCTTAGACCCTTCCTCCACGGCGATCACTAATCCGTTGTGACACCCCCCCCCCCCAACGCCACGTCTGCTTACAGCCCTGGTAGGGGTGTGGAATACACACATGGTGTGTTTAAATTCACAATGTCACTCTATTATCAGAAGTTCATTCATTAGTTTCTACAGTGACTATACAGATATAAGTATACCTCTTGCACTGACGTGTACAATTTGGTTGTGTCGCAAATTTAGAATAATTATACGTATGTACATAAATCTTTCACTTCACGTGCGATCTTTCGGGAATTAGTTTTAATTTCGTCTTTTGCATTGTATGAAGTCAAGAGAGCGTACAGGGCAATCGGCGGATAGGTATGCTGTGTATTTCTATTATTTGTTTTCAAAAGAACGTTACAATGCATTCCTTTGAAAGTTGTGTACAATGATCTGTGACGTTTCGGTTCATTAGAATTGCTATAGTACAAAAACTTGGTGCCAGTTGTAGATGAGGGGTGGGGCCGGGACTAAACGAAAGACTGCACCAACCGTAGGGAGTCTACTCTTAGCACATTTGAAGCTCTTTAAATTTAAAAGCAACAGGCCTAAACAGAGTAACTAGATGTAGTAACACCTCTCTCGTCCGTGCATCCATTTAGGCCTAGTACGGATATTTTGGCCATTGCAGCGGTCATTTCTACTTTACAAGTTTACATGGTCTAGTGCGCGTTCCTTATTCAGCTGTTACAAAGTTGTCAAAACTGTACGCCTCTTTTTTAATATTCATTTTAAATAAACAAAAGGTTTCATTCAGATGAATCCAACCTTAAGGTTGTGGTTCACACTAATTTAGTAAACAACCCAAATTTCATGATTTGGCTTTTTCAGTCTGACCCAATCGTAAGGGAATAAGTGTCAAGTAATTTCTGCATACATACGGGGGTGAGAAATCATTTCAAGTTGATGAAATGCAGAGATCGCAGTCCTGGGGTGAGGTTAAGACTCTTTATAAAGGAATTTGCTGAGATGGAAATTGTGAAAAAATTTTTCATTTCCCATGCCCCAGCTACATGGTCTAAGTTACCACAGTGAACAGAAGAAAGTCTAATGCAAAAATCACATCAAAACACACAATATATACGGCGAGTTCACCAAACTTCCAAACCCTATTGCGAAGTTGTTCGACTCCCTGACCCAGATGGACGAGGACTCTAAATTCTTTTATCTCACGAACCAAGTTTGGGTCGCGACATGGGCGTCCGGAAGGGGGGGGGCAAGGGGGCCACTTGCCCCCTGGAAAGTGGCCCCCCTGGAAAGTCAAATTTGTGAAAAAATTAAAAATTAAAATAAAAGAAATTAAAAATAAATCACCAAAATATCTTCACTCACAGCATCAGTTGCTACTAGTGAAATATGAGGACATTTGACAAGGAATAGCAAAAGAGAAGATGGTAAGCTGAATAGTGAAATCGTAATTTGGGGACCATAATTCGTGATATCTATTGGAAATTTTTAATTATAAAAACTATGCCAAAATTGTACTAGTTGTCAAGTATGTAGTGTGCGTATGGCATCCGACTGTTGGTGAATGCGTTGGTGTTGGTTTGGTCCCGTGCTGATCTCAAGTGGTGACGCGCGGATGTAACTGGGATATACAAGGTAAATATGGGAGGGGTATGATTGATAATTGGGTAACGGATATAGGCCTATATAGGCTGTTTGACAGTTGTAAGTTTTATCGTGCATAGGGGGGCGAGACCGTGACCGAGAGGCAGATTTCCCTTCTACAATTTTTTACATCGGAAATTCTAAAAATCTAAAAATAACAGACATGAAATTCCTGTTTCAGGGCTGGGTACATGCAGCTTATAACACTCGCCAAGTATCGTTTCCTGCCATCTGGAGGGTATGTAAGGCCCAAAATTTTCTTGTACGCTCCGCGCCAACTGATGGTGGCGCTCCGCTTAGATGGTGTACACAATTTAATCATCCATGAATGACCTTGCCCCTCCCTGTAAAAATTTCTGCCGACGCCCATGGGGCGCGACCCACTGTATTAGAATCCTTGTCTTAAAGGTAGTCATTCATCACAAAAAACTACAGTTTCAGTATACATATATCAAAACTTTCAATTGGTACAGCTCTTTGATTGGCATCACATTCAAACAATGCATCATAGCTAAATTACACAGCATGGGCACTGAGAGTGTCTTGATTACATATTGTGGACTTGTATGGCCACTGGGACAGGCCATGAAGCAATAAACTAGGATTGTGTCTGGATAAAGATGAGTTTTAGATAAATGTGGGAGGGGCTAGAAGTTAGTAGGTTGGGAGAGTTGGAACTGTTTGGGATGATGAAAATATGCCTTTAAGGTAAAGAGCTTTCTGTTGTAGACAGTGCAATTCGGTGGCTAAAAAGGACCAAGCCTGAAAAAAGGAAACGAACGTCAAAATACGGCAAACAATAATTGACCAGCTCATGTACATTATACTAATATACATTATGTATATTATACATATATAAAGAGGCACATTATAGCTGGTAATTTTCTGATCGTTTTGCAGTTTGTCCATTTTTACAGAAGAAAAATTTTAATCGCAAAAGAAAGTGCAACGTAACAACTGTTTAAAGTTAACACCTCCTCAGAGTCTGGAAATGCTATTTGGCAATTCTGAAAGGTCGCGATTTATCAAATTTTTGTACGCTCCTAGCGAACCGTTGTGGCGCAAGTTACCCTAGATTTTCAAGGAAATGATTGCATATTTTGGTAGAGTGTCTTCTGCTCACAATCTACATCGTAGTTCACTCTCAGACTGTTGATGTTCTTAAATTTGTTGCAGTGAAAATGCAATGGGATGATTGAGAGCAATTATTTCCTCGACTAGAGCACCTACATGTATCCCTTGCTTTTGTCAAAGTCAGTCGTTTATAGTAACTAAGGTTTTTCTCATTATATTCATCTTATCATATTAGGCTGACATGATCAATACTTCACCACATGCATGACATGCTATCGGGGGGCTTGTAAAAGCCTACGAAATGCCATTTCCCGCTATCTGAGTGTCGCGATTTTTGAAAATCTTCTGTACGCTCCCCCCCCCCCCCCCAACTAATGGTAGCCCCTCGCTAAGAGAGTCGTTGGACTCGTCTTCAAAGGTTTTTCTCCCTAAGCTTCGGATCTGTAATGCTTCACGATAATTTTTTCCACTCCTCCTAAAAATGCCTGCGCATGTCTTCCTTATACAAGCCTGGGAAATGGCATTTCTGTCATTCTGAAGGTTTGCGGTTTTTGTGCACTTAGCGCCAACCAATAGTGACGGTTATAGTCTTCATCCTCGTCCTCTTAGACTTATTCCACCAGGCTTCAGATATGTAAAGTTTCACGTTTTCTCCCTGCTAAAAATGTCTTTTTAGGCCATGCTTATACAAGCCTGGGAAATCCCATTTCTGTCTACCTGCGCGTCGCGATTTTTCAAAATTTTCTGTGGACACCGCGCCAACTAATGATGGAGCTCCGATCAGAGAGTCGTTGGTCTCGTCTTGAAAGATTTATCCCCCATGCTTCACATCAGTGATGTGGTTCCATCACAACTGAAAGTGCCTTCAGTTCGTATGTCTTGCTTACACCAGCTTGGGAAATGCCATTTCCGGTCGTTCGAAGGTTCTACACCTTTTGTGCGCTCCGCTGCAAACGACAGTGACGCTCTGCTGAAAGTTCTTTAGCTTCGTCTTCTAAGACTTATCTCATCAGTCATGAATGCCTCATGTATTCATACTGTCCAAAAATTGCCTGGCGGCGCCTCTTGTTAGTTGGGAAAACTTCCAGCCAGTCGGAATTTGGGAACATCACACCACCCTAGCGACGGCCCCGATTGGTACAGTCTAGGGTGGGAAGATTTGGCCTTTAAAGAGTGAAGAATGCAGACATCCGATAAAACCTTGATTTCAGTTTCTTCTAAACTAGCATGGAAAGTTCATTGAATTAAAACTATAAGAATATTTATGGCCCACGTGATCGAATGAAATGTTTACAATAAACTGTTTATTTGGTCAGAAGGGATTTCCCCCATTTGGATATCACTCCAATTGACAATCCCCGCCTCGATAAAACCGATGAAAAGGAGGATTTGTGATGTTCCCTGCACTCTTTAAAATGTGTTTAGGAATTAAACATTTTTCGAAACACATTTTCTTCGCCCCCACTTGGACAACACGTTTAGATGCTAAACAAACGTGCTTTTCCTAAAAATTCTGCTTATTAGCAAGTTTAATTGCTAAACATTTAGTGCTTCATAGCTAAACATTTATTGCTTCATGGCTAAACATGTTTAGAATTTAGACATTCTTACAAAGTGGGGTAAAATAAATGTTTAATTGCTAAACACTTTTTAGAGTGTGTGTATTTCTTTGTTTCAGGAATTTTAGCTAAGAAGATGCCTACCGAAGGTGTGGAATCAATCCTTGTGACCGGAGGAGCTGGTTACATCGGCAGTCACACAGTTGTAGAACTCATTGAAAAGGGTTATCATGTTGTCGTATTGGACAGCTGCGTCAATGCGGTCAAAGGTAAGTTTTATAACGTCATTAGTAGCGTCTGAACCGGGGACAAAGCAAGACCCTCGGGGCCCAAGGAAAAGGTACAGCGAAGGACCCCAAACCCCTTTTCTTAGAATATCTTTTCAATCACTATTGGGTTAGTTATTAGTTTGGTGGAGTTTTACGGCTCGGGTTCTAGCCAAGTGATGTAGGTCGGCCCGGCCACGTATGGCACGCACTTTACACCAACTTATGTCGGTGTGTCCAAATGATTTGATGGTGTCCACTTATAAGGCGGTAAAAGTTATATCGTTGTGTTGTCTCGCATTTCGAGTGATAATCTACGCATAAATACTAGGCCTAAACGAATACAGAGTGACCAGACTATTTGGCAGTGTCAACGTGAATATAGGGTGTTAAAATATTTGGCCGTAAACGCGATTTCGAGTGCCCAAATATTTGGCCGTGTTAATCAGAATACAGACGGCCAAAATATTTGATCTGGCTGCCTACTGTTACTTTCTGTTTGGCCCCGTATCAACGCGAATATAGAGTGCCAAAATATATTGTCGTGTGAACGCGAATATGGTGTCAATGCGAATACAGTGGTAAAAAATATATGGACTGAAAAAATATTTAGTTCCCGAACGTGTTTTCCGTTCGACCAATCATCGACGCAGACGATGTCCCGGTAAATTTGGCCACACAATGACACATATTGTGTGTTTGTTATCAGCTCAGAAGAGGCATGTAATTGACTGTCTCGTCTGCTGTAAAATTTCCAGCGAAGAGGTAATGTTAAAGGCAGGCATTCGTCACCCCAAACTACAGTTTCAGTATACATATATCAAAACTCTCAATATGTACAGCTCTTTGATTGGCATCACATTCAAACAATGCATCATAGCTAAATTACACAGCATGGGTACTGAGAGTGTCTTGATTACACATTATGGACTTGTATGGCCTCTGGGACAAGCCATGAAGCAATAAACTAGGATTGTGTCTGGATAAAGATGAGTTTTAGATAAATGTGGGAGGGGCTAGAGGTAAGTAGGTTGGGAGAAGTGGAACTGTTTTGGATGATGAAAACATGCCTTTAAGTCTGCATATTGTGGATGTTATGGGAACTAAAGTTAGTATAATTGTCGTAGGATAGGACTAACTGTTTAATCATTGGTGGGGGTGCAGTGATGCAGTTTTATGAAAGGGGGATACAAATATAGGGTTGAGGACATACACTTACTCATGAAACTGTACGCTTTTAGCCCTAATTCCACGCCGAGGAGGATGGATTATTGGATATGAAGATGCAGCTGTTGTTCTCCAGCTAAAAATTGAAAAAAAAAAAAAAAAACTATGAGTTTACAATTGCTACGCACAATTATTTGTCAACCACATCAAGCCTTTCCTCTGGCCTAGTATTGGACAGTGCTCTTTTCACCTTTTTACTTTTTTTAGCGGTGTCTGTCAGCCAGTGACGGCACCAGGATAAAAAGTGTGTGTGTGTTGGGGGGGGGGGCGGCAAATGGAGGGCAAAAGAAAATGCTTTGGGAGGGGGGGGGGGGGGCAAAAAACGCGAAATCTTGGTAGGCCACTATTATTCAGGAGCTTCTTGGTCCCGCCACTGCTGTCAACTCTATTTCAATCATGATTATGGGCGATAGGTTACGATATGATCTCCCTGTGCTAGCTTTGTACATGTAATTAGCCAGCCTAACCTAGGACTCAGTCATGTATTTATACCAACTCAGGCCAGCATAACCTTAGGTCCGTATTCCTTTTAATTTTACAGGGCATTAGAGGGCATCTCATGGGCCTGTATACAGCCCTCTTTTGCCCTTTAACCTGTTATGATATGTTATGTTAACTACATATTATTCGAGCCACTATACATTTCACCGCCGTATTCGCACTAACACAGCCAAATATTTTGTTACGCCATATAATGTATTGACGCTGTCCAATATATAAGCCATACCAAGTATTTTGACAGTCTATATTCAAGTTGACTCTGCCAAATATTTTGGCAGTCTATATTCAAGTTGACACGGCCAAATATTTGGTCACTCTATATTCGCTCATGTGTGGCCAAATATTAAATGAGATCAAATAAATATTGACACTACTACGTAGATTATCACTCGAAATGCGAGACAACACAACTATATAACGTTTACGGCCTTAAACTAGTGGACACCATCAAATCATTTGGGCACACCGACATAAATTGTGTAAATTGCGTGCCATAGGCCACGGCCTTTTCCCAGTTGTGGCTTAATAAGGGTACCACTGGGAGTCTACTGTGTGAGACCGAGACTTGCACACCCCTGGCCGTTCTTGTTTACCCAGTCCGGCTCTTTGCGACACCGTGGAAATCTATAGCCAAAAATACTAATATATGATCACAAAGTTGCTTTAAGGCCGGATCGTTTCACCAGTAACTAGAAGGAAAACCCTCCCCCAAGGAATTTTCACTCCTAGAAGTAAAAAACTACATTTATCTTAATACATTTTGTATGTTTAGCTCCCATCAATGCATTGTCTGGGTTTGGGACATGCGAAATCCTCCCGTTTTGACTTGAAAAGTATCACATTCATGTCTCGAGAGATGAACATCATGCCTGACATAATCTCTCAAGGTATTGCTACGGTTGAAGAGATTAGGTTAGGAGCGAACTGGAAAGTCTCGAGGCTTATTATTTCACACATGATAAACTGTGATGGTTGAAGGATTTTGACGCCAGGCCAGTAGTCAGAGTAACTAATTTGGATGGGCAACCTTCCTGTAAGAGTCTCATCTAGCTGGCGGAGGAGTCTAAGGGGATTTCCCCTAAGCTTTTGAAATGCGTGGCCTTTGTTAAGGAGCCTAGACGCAGAGTGGTGCAAAATTTTCCACAAGTCGACAAGATTAGCTGGGAAGGTTTCATTGCGGTGGGTTTGTTTTATATAATTATTTTTCTCCTTCAGGGCAGAAATTTTTTTAATGGATTTTTGGAGCCGTGAACGTGCCATCTCTTGCCCCCGTGAAAACGTATGATAGAGTGGGAGCGAGGTATGAAGCGTGGGTTCGAGGGACCAACTGAGACTCTTTGGAGTTTCAGGGCTGAAGCTCTCTTAATAGACGAATCCGATCAGCGCTTGTATTTAGTGACTGTAGGCAGCCATTAGTGAGGTTCATCAGCCTTAAATCGTCTTAATTTATTGTCTACACGAATTTCAAACACTCATATCCAGTGAAATTGAGGGAATCAAGATACAATTTAGTGCACAACCAGCCATGGTACAGGTAAGCAAGGAAACTGAAAGATTAAAAGGTGACAGACCCCAGTTATGGCCGACTGAATTCAGACCATCACTTGCTGTCCGGATTCGTCTGTAAGAAAGGGAAATTACGTAATCACATAACATTAAATCACGTGATTAGAGATTTTGAGCTCTACAAATCGCAATGCATTCTGTAACCGTCGCGACGCGTTCTGCAACCCACAATTTGCTGCAAAACAGTCAGCTAGTATCGTTACCCAGGCTGGCAGCGACGCGACCACTACAAATGCAGATATACTCCTACTTGCTTTTTGGGTGGCCAGGTAATTTGTGTAAAAACATGCATAGGCTTTTTCAACAATGAAAACTTTGGAACTAGCCAGCATACGAGGTTTATGTGTCAACTAAATGGTAACCTCTAGAGCAGATGTTTTGATATCTAAAATGAGTGCAGCTAGTATAGACATAGGAGGAACACAAGTCCGCCGAGCGGACTAGCCCATTGAGCTACGTACTCACGAACGACGTTTCTTCATCAGTTCATTAGAATTTCCAGTCATATTTAACTAAACAAATATTCGCGCTTTAAGGAAATAGCGGCCCCAAATAAAATAACCTAGCAGTCTTTGCTATTCCATGAATTGCTTTTGAGAATCATCAGTGGGGCACCAAGGGGGGGGGGGGCATAGAGGGCATTTGCCCTCCCAGTCAGAACCTTTCCCCCAGTTGCCCCCAGTCAGCAGGCTCCGGAATAATAGTGGCTTAACAAGATTTCTCGCCTTTTTGCCCCCTCCCCAGCATTTTCTTTTTCCCTCCATTTCCCCCCCTACTTTTTTATCCTGGTGCCGCCACTTAGAATCATGTAACAATGTGTGAAACTTTGTCGAGGGTTAGCTACTTAGGCCTATAGTGTTGATGCCAGAACGTTAAAACGGGGGAGGGGGGACGTAAGAGCGAAGAAAAATCTTGGGGAGCAAAACTTTTCGGGGCAGCTTGAAACCGACCACAAAGCACCCGTAACCTTGATTGTGTGGGGTTAAAGGGGTGAAGCTCCTGGGAATTGTGAAGTTTAAGCATATCACCGGATGAAAAATTAAGTCTAAGGAGAAGTGTATTATTTATTTCGGTTAAACCAAATTCTAACTGACCTAACTTTTGGGAGGGGGCAAGAGGGACAAAGCCAAAGTCTGGGGGAAAAGCCCCTCTTCCCCCCCCCCCCCGTTGCGCCGCCATAAAATATTTGACAAAAATCAATACAATGTAATCAAATGGGGAACGAACCGAAATCTTGTCAAATCTTTGACTAAATTCGACTCACAAAAGAAACCGATAAACAGTTTCTTTTTCAAACCATTTCAAGTTAATTTTGAAAGGAATCTTTTCAAATATTTGACAGGATTCCGGTACGTACCCCATTTGATTAGGTATTTTTTAAAGTGTGCATAAGGTCTGGAAGCCCTATAGCAAATTTGAAAACGCGTAAGCAGCGGTTATTCATTTTGACGGTTTTGTTGATTTGAAAATTTACGTGGTTTCCGCGTTTATCGACTGGCCATTAAAACAGTAAAGCGATATGACTGTACTAACTCCACCAATTCCTCACAAGTTCTTACAAAGTTAATACGGTTTGTCTGGACTCTGAGGAGAGCAATATAGGTGTTTTATGCATGTTATTAAACATTATTTTATTAAGGAAGGTCCATTGTAGGGCGACCGAGTGTGAAACTTGCCGCCATATTTTCCTTAATACGGAAAAAAGCATGCAAACACAGAAACGTTAATAGTAGGCTATACAAAAAGTTTGATTATTACGAAACAAACCGCATGAATACCTCAACCCTTCATGGGTTTTTATTTCAGAAAACAAATACTTCCTGGTAAAAATTTAAGTGGTTTATCCTTTAAGCTTTTCGATGATCTCAAGTTTTGCTTTACAGGAGGGAATGCAGTCACCTGAAAATTGGATTCGTGTAACTACTAAACCAGGCTTCCTCAAATAGCGGCGCGCGCGCCACAAGAAGCGCGCGACGTGGTTTAGAGTGACGCAAAAATTACTGAGAGAATAGTGAAAACTTTAACTTTTTCATAACCTTTTTGACAAGAATTATTCTGTCTCAAAAATAGGTTCTGTAAATCAATCTAGTACTTCCCCAGACTGACGTCACATGCCGACAAGGATATAATAACGTCCTATTTGTTCTTACATGAAAGTAAAATCACTGTCACTGCGTACATTTGTTAGAGTCAGGGCTTTGCCGATTTTACCGGTGAATTGGCAAAAAATGTAAAGTTTGTAAAAAATTTTGCTGGGAAAATTGAACAAATTTTGCATCATTTTTCATATAAGCCTTTCTGAAACGCAAAAACTTCCAAGGCGGCGATCAGTGGCACATTATATCAGAAACATTTTGCAAATTGGTGCTTCAGAAAATTTAATTGGGGAAGCCTGTACTAAACTATCATTTTCTTGAAAGGCTTTTGAAAATAGTGTGACAATATTTTCACCAAATTGTGAAATTTATGAGAAGTAACTGCTTTGTTTACCTATCAAAGTAACTGGGGTGTCAAATTCAGGGACTGGTATAAAATATGTTAAATGTACACCGACGACAGAGAGTCAATGTCAGGAAAATTGCAAAATGGAATCAGTTCAGAAGTTCCCCGGGCATCCCAGTGGTTGTAACCCCCGCCCGTGCATCCACCCCAGCAGAAACGTATCCAGGAATTTTGATGAAAGGGCACTTGCACCTCACATGAGGAATTTAAAAGTGTAATGTTTATAGTCAGACTGTCAGTATAGTGACACTTCTGCAGGTTATGTGGTAACCAGTTTGCGGGAACCACAGTTTAGCCTACCGCTGAAAGTGGTGTAACAGCTGGAAACATGCGCACAAAGCGCCCCAAAAGTTCGTTATTCTGATTAGAATCTTCACTGCATTCGCAATGTAGAGACGTAAAAAGGCACATAATTGAACAAGGTTCTATCCACGATGCTGCCTCTGCAGCACATGTGGTACAAACCATGGAAGTACTACCTCGGGGTGTTACTTCCATGTTTTAATGGTGCACAGCTTATGTTTGCTTTTATTTCATTGGTAGTTTACTTCATCTCGTGGGTGCAGCGTGACTAGGACGCTCTGGGTTAACCCTGGTTCAACACGTAGGGACACGGATCAAAAACACCGACCTTAATTGCGGTTGAATCGTACACTCAAGGACGATGCAAACCGGGCATCGGTGGGTTCGTGGAAACGCCGTACTAGACAGGTTTTGACAAAACTACCCAAAATTAACTGAAAAAATAGTAATTCCATTTATTGTTTACCGATTTCAACATTTAAAAGTGTAATGTCTGTATACACAGACTTAACATTTTCCTAGTAGAAGTCGTTGAGAAAGAGGTCAGAGGTAAACATTTCTGATGTGCCCAGGGAGTTTTCTAGCATTCCCTTCTATGCCAAAACGGTACTAATAAAAAGTGAGTGTGACGTAACGACCTGATCGGTTTAAACCGATCAGGTTGAGCAGTTTTTGTTGTTCAAAAACTTGGCATGTCTGTAAATCGGCTAAGTTTCTTGGTGTCTTCATTGACAGTCACCTCACTTGGAGTGATCACATTCAGGCCATTTCTAAAACCATCTCAAAGAACGTTGGAATTATAGCTCGGCTGCGCCAATATCTTCCTGGTAAAATCCGTCTTACACCGTATAATAGTCTGATTCATCCACATCTACACTGTTAAAAAATTTCTCTGTAAATTTACATAATTTTTATGGCAAATTTTTTTCCAACCAAATAATGTTTTTTTACAGCCAGACTGTAATCATGAAAAAACATTAAGGATTTGTTTTTTCTTTACAGTTTTTGCATGTAAATTAGTTTACAAAAGTCTACTGTAAAATCGAATTACAGAATTTTTCTGTTTTGTTTACCTTAATTTTATGTGAATTTACAGCCTACTGTTTTCCTTCCCGACGTTTTAATTTTTATTATAATATCGCTTTTTTACCTTTCATATGTTATTACGTAACATACACTTCACCATTACGTAGATCAGGTATTTGCTTATCAACGTAATGTGTCGTTACGAAGTTGTTTTCAATCAAAACACATTGAGGATGCTTTGTTGTCATATTGCTATCAAGTAGACTGCTATCTCTAGGAACTTTGTAATTGGAAAGTCACATTTTTTGTACAATATAATAATTGTTTTTAAAATAAATATGACAAAGAATGCAAATACATTGGTTGCAAACATTTCCAGACAAGGTAAACAATAAGTTTATCACTTCCTGATTAAAAAACGCCAAAGAAGATATTATTCAAAGCAACAGCAATCCTTTTGTTAGGAAAATGCCTACAAAATAGGCTCCACCCATTTATGCAAAATGAGATTTACGTCATAAAGTGGTAAATTTACAGACTCTTTCAAGTAAATTTGTGAAACGTTTTTAATTTGCTCCGATCAAGTGCATGAGCGCCTGTGGCGATGAGTTGACATCAGTATACCAATTGTCAGTGCTCTGAAATTAGGGCCTTACAATTTCTTTTTACTTAAAAATGTGTGACAAAACACCAGTTGTATGATATTAATAACTAAGAACGTAATAACTAAGTATGCTTTTATAATAAATGTAAGTTAATTTTGAAATAGAGCCATAAATTTGCCAAAAATGTTTTTTTTTTAAACTGAAACTTCGCAGAACGATGCATGTTATATATTGAAAATTTTCTGGCTATTTCTTATTTGTTTGTTTGGGCTTATTTTTGTTTCTTTTTCAGCTTACAAACAAAATGAATGTTTGTTAAATGACAGTATATTTATGTGAAATCAGAAAAATACAAAATACTGTTAAAATTTCTGTAAAATTTACAGAAAAAGTTTTACAAAGCAGTAAAATTTGGTTAAAAAAGCAGACAGAAATGGTTTTTCAAATAAACAGAAAATACATGTTATACAACCTTTTTTTTATTGTAGCAATACAAAGTGTCTGTAAAGATACAGAAAATCTCTATTAAAAGTAAAATACAAAAAGTTTAAGTTAAAAAAAGTCTGTAAATTTACAGAAATTTTTAACAGTGTATCCTATTGTGCTCTCCTATGAGGATTTACCCCCTCTTAGTTCTTCAGAAGAAAGCTCCTCGCCTTATACTCAGCATCATCCGTCTCAAACTTCGTGTGAATTGCTTACAAAATTCAACATTCTCCATGTCTACGATATTCATCGCCATCAAACTGGTATTTTTATATACTCCTGGTGTAACCAATTCTGCTAAATATCTTCAAATCCATGTTTCACTTTCGACATGAGACACGCACACACTTTACACGTTCCATGAATTCTCTTTCTATTCCCTCATTTAGGCTAAAATCTTCGCAGCAAATAATTCGTTTTACTGGACCCAATCTTTCCAACTCCCTCCCACTTAACATTCAACGGTGTCACTCCTTAAACCTATTTAAGAAATCCCTAAAACTTTTTCTGATGAGTAAACGTAGCTTACTCTTCTTCGCAGTCTCCCTTCTTCCCGGTTTCCTCTCTCTGATTTTCCTGTTGTTGTTTTTCTGTATTATCTTTCCTTTTGTTTACTTTGTCTTTGTTATTTTACGGAGGGCTCTTTTATAAGCTCTATGGAGTTTTTCTGAGTTTCCTCCCGAGTCTCTCTTTAGTTAAGATTCGTTGTATTATTTTTTGAATTGTGTTGTAAATCCAGAGAATGACTCAAATAAATGTTGTCGAACCGAACCGGATTAAAATCAGGTAGAATAGCCAAAAAAGACGGAACCAGATGAAGCTAAAAGCTTTTCCAATCTGGTCCAATCCAGAGTTTTTGTTTGAAAATAATAAAGCAATACATCATGCAGCTATGTACACATATACAAAGTGCATCAATTAAACATAAGGAGTTTAAGGCTCATAGTAATAATATATATAAGAAGCAGATCAAGAAAGATATAAGGAAACATGTTTTTTGAAGTACTTCTTAAACAAATTAACATTAGCGTAAGCAAAGGTGTAGGGAAAACACTAGTGAACCACAACTGGGAAAAATGCCGTGGCCGGCCCGACTTGAACCAATAGGTTGGAAACCGGGCCGTAAAAATCCATCTAGCTAATTCTACATACATCGACTAAGTCATCTAAGAACCCGCCAACGACTTCACCTGGTGAACGGTATATAACTCCAACAATTATGCTTTTTGAACATTATTGATTTTTAGAAACAGAGACTCAAAATGCATGGAATTTTGCAAGTTGTTCATGACAGTAAATTGCAACTCACTCTTAATGTATAATGTTACCCCTCCTCCACGCTTGTCTGAACGCGCCTAAAGGTGCGTTCACATAAAACGGCGGCGGCAACGGTAACGGCAACGGTAACGGCAACGGCAACGGCAATCCGGCAGAGCTGTTCACATATGACGGCAAAAATTATTACCGCATACGGTAAAAATTTTACCGGATTATACTGACTGGAATTTGAACCTGACAAATTTGTTCCATCAGGGAGGTGTAACTAATCACACCTCCCTTGTTCCATTTTCTGATTATCGAACATGGCAGACATTGATGAGGAGCTGATATTTTAAATAGCAATTGCGTATCAAATAGATCGGAAGAAAGGGCGAAAGAGGAAAAGATGGTGACAGCAGAATAATTAAATCTGACAATAAAAGTCTGAACAGAACTTGAGCCAAATACTTTCGTGACAATGTTATCAGAAAATGCCCCCCGGAAAAAGTCAAGCTAAGCCAGTGTCGCATTGTTGCAGAAGGCATAGATATACCTACTTATCTATTACAGCATGGTTGGCAAAAAAGGAATATTCCCACCTTTTTCAGTGCGCAGTTTCATTTGAAAAAATGAGATGTGGTATTTAATTTTTTTATGAAAAAAATATTTCTTGTTCGTAGAAAAAGCGAAAAATCAGCATCAAATGTGTACCTTTTGGTCAATGGCGTAGGGTGAGGTGCATAGTCCAAAATTTCTCCCCCCCCCCCCCCACACACACACACCACTTTCATATTCTTCCTTTGTCACCGTGACTGCATTATGCTTGTCTGAGTTAGAAGTCAGGTCGGGCCAGGCAAAATAGGCTTACGTTTTAAGGGAAAAAAATGAGCGACCCATGTTCCTTAATAAACATTGCAATGCAGTATAGGTCTGTACTTAAGAGGAAATAATTTATAGCCGACATGTATTTTTTCAAATCTGACATACGTTACATCATGGACAAAACAAAAGTTATGATTGATGACTTATTGTTATAATACTACTAACAATACCTGCTATCAACGTAAATGATATAAAAAGTTACCATCGAATTGGGAATTTCCCATTTCTTTTGCTATTTTCTCACATGTTAAAATATTTTAGTTTATCATGGTAGCTATGATTTGTCATCGTATGTGAATGATTCTTTTTGGACAAGAATGACCAGTTTTTTCTATAATCTGGTCAGATAAGTCTGATCTTCGAGGCATCTTGTAGTTGAACGCATCCAAATAGTTTGTGCACTGTTTTGCTGGATATCACAGAACGTCCCTGCCCCCGTACCGTTGGCTCCCGCTGGTCAGACAGGCAAATGCTTGCACACTTTGAAGTTGGCAGGTTTTTTTTGCCGTATGGCAAATGGCGTTGAATCGCTCCATGTGCGATTACTTTTTTGCCGGACGCATTTTTACCGGATTGCCGCATTGCCGTTGCCGTGCTATTGTGAACAGTCTTTCATTTTCTATTGTGTGGAATATTTTTGCCGTTACCGTTGCCGCTGCCGTTGCCGGACAAGTGTGAACGTACCTTTAGGCACTAAAGAGTAACCGGGAATAACATAGAGGGCAGCGTAGTCATTGTCATGAAGCCATGTCTCCGTGAATTAGGCCTAAGCGAAATGGATAATCATCGACACAGCTAAATAAATTTTTGGGGAGCGACCCTGCATTGATTTTTAGAACAGAAAACTCTGCATGGCTTCTGTTAACAAATTCATTAAAATCATTTGAATCTGAATAGCAACAATTGATCTGAGCCTGTAAAAACCAAGGATCAACGTCGGAGTTCTCCACATGCATAAAAAAGACATACAAAAAAGGAAAGGAAAAGTAACAACAAGAAAAGAAAAGAAAACAATTAGAAAAATCACCTCTGAAAACGAAAAACAAGTATCAGTCATCAGGTAATCCATTTTAGTGCAAATAAAATGATAGACTTCAAGAAACGGAGCAAAGTAAGTAGAGTGCATTAGGCCTCCCAACAACGTGTAAAACTTTAATCCAAGCGAAAGTAAACGAATTTCCTTTTTTATCAAAAATACCGGTACATCTTCAAAAGAGGGCAGACACATGTAGACTATAGATGTCTAGGCTATATACATGTACTGTACTGGTGTACCGACAGTCATTCAATTTACGGACGAAACATCCTGATCCCAAAAGCTCAAGTGAGCGGAGGATCCCCCCTTCACCCTACCTCGTACTTTATGTTTACCTTGAATACATCATATCTAATGTGCTTACCTTAAATATATCATATTTATGTCCAGAAATACAATAAAAGGGACTTATAGGAAAAGAAGTCAGAGGAAACTTGTGAGATTTATTTGTTGTTGCAAAATAAGTCTGGGTGACTTTTTTCGTCGTTTAAAGCAACCAATGTATTTCCCCTCTTTAACCAATTCGCTGGATTTCGATTCATAATTTGTGTTCCATGTAAAGCTCGGAGATGCGTTATTGAAGGGTTAAACAGGAAAGTAGCTTAATAATTAGTGCAAAAATCAGCAAACTAGAAGTAAAAAGGCAGAATTATCATGAATATTTGGTTACCTGCCGAAATTAGGTCTCAGCAAACTGACATCTTGGTGACACCCCATCTTGTAATGGCGGAGCGTCGCGAGCAGGGGAGAGGCGACCCATTCAAACACCAGCGCTTAAGGAAACACTCACAAACAAACATGCGTGCGTACATACATTGACGCGCATATACACGAATACGGACAGCAAGTGATGGTCTGATTTCAGTCGGCCATAACTGGGGTCCGTCACCTTTAAATCTTTCGATTTCCTTGCTTACCTCTATCGTGGATGGTTGTACAAATTTTTGTATCTTGAATTCCTCAATTTCACTAAATATGAGGGTTTGAAATTCATGTAAACAATAAATAAAGACTGTTTTAGGCTGATGGACCCCACTAATGGCGGCCAACAGTCACTAAAAACAAGCTCTAATCGGATTCGTCTATACACTCACATTGACGTTTTCTGGGAGTCCTAAAGACATGTGGATACCACAAAGCTTTTGTTTATTCTGCCTGTTTTTCTTTCTCTTTTTTGTAATCTACATGAATTATTGGGGGCAAAAAATAAGTTCTCCCCCAATATTTTCATTGGGGTAACAATTTCCCCCTGCCCCCAGGATCGACGCCCCTGCTGTAGGCTGCGTTAGTGATACAGTTATTTGCAATGTGTCCCTCATGTTGGTTAGCCTTCAATGAAAAGTATCTCAACCAAAGTCTCTTACGACATGTGCAGTCTTTTAACTTCTGATGTAGGCCTTCATGTCAATTGCGGTCAGTTTTGAAGTTGTCCCTTCCATTGTCGAAAGCAAATGTCATCATATCGCTGTTGGTTTTGAAAGTGTCTTACGACATGTACAGTCGTTTAACTTATGTTGCATGCCTCTCAGAAGCGTCAAACCTTGAGGGGGGGGGGGGGCAGTAAATTGAAAACCTGTTTTTGAGAAAACAATTTGTCTTTTCAAAGCGAGATTACTATTTTTGTTGTACTCGACCTTGTCATCCTTTCAATTTCTTAACCATGCATACGAAGAAATTTAATTTTGATTGTAAATTAAGAAAAGAAAAACCGTTAATCAATGATTTCTTTCATAAATTTAAATTCGCTGTAAAAGTTGAGTAACAGAAAAGGAATAAGGTTAAAACGAATGCAAATTTTAGTGAGCTTTTGCTTCATGTCCAAACCTTTTTGTTCACACTGATCCACAGTTTTTGACATTGTAATTTAACTGCCTCTTCGGCGGAGCATTTTTCGTATTGTCCCTTTGCTATTGTTTACCAACAGCACCTTACAATCAATTGAAGATTTACGATACATGTTTCATAATGGAACAGCGGTGAAGATGTTCATCAATAAGTAAGGCATGATTTTAAGACCTAGAGTTGGTAGTGTATAATTGTTATATTTCGTTACAGTTTACAAGGCAGTGTCTTTCATTAGTTTCAATCATTTAAATGTATTTCGCTTATGCTTTCATATGAGAACAGAGGAAAGTACTTTCGGCTGAGAAAGAAAGCCTGATTCAAAGATCTAGAGTGTATAGTGTATCATAGAGAAGCTTTTGTATATATGTGTAAATATTATCTGTTATATTACTTTGTCGACTCCCTGCCTCTGGTGTTGTACAATCCTGATTGTTTTCCATCTATTGTGTACCTAATGTAACGTTATCATCAAGTTGTATAAATGTGATTACTTACCGCTTGAGAGATGAAATGTAATAAAGGAGAAAAAAAATTGCCACCCTAATGAAAATATTGGAGGGCAAGCATATCGTTTTGATTCCCAATAATTCAGGCAGATTAAAGAAAAAAAAACATGCCGAATAAACAAAAGGTAACATTGTAGCAGTGTTGTAACAAGTCAGGACTCGAGTCACTTACTCTCAAAATGATAGCGACTCGATAGAATTCAGGAGTAACTTCCCCATTGAAATAGTGCAGTGACTCGAGTCAGTGACTCGACTCGGGTCACTTAAAAGTTTGAAAACTGGTGACTCGAGTCACTAATCCAGTGACTCGATCAGAACACTGCATTGTAGTATATACAGAAAACTTCAGAACTTTGAGAAAACGTCAATTTGAGTGTATGTCTGTCAATGTGTATGTGTATGCATGTTGGCGTGCGTATACGTTTGCGCTCGCGTCCGTATGTGTCGATTGCGTACAGGCAATTCCGGTCCGGGACACAATCCACGATTCAACTGACTGTTGAAAAAATTTGCCCTCCCCCCCCTCACAAACCAGATCACCGTTGCGGTATCGCAATATATACTGGTTCGTTTTCAATGTCTCTTTGAAATAGTTTACACCATTTTTTTGTTTTTTCTCTACACAGGTCCTGACGGTATAGCAGAGAGCGTTCGTAAAGTCGAGGAAATAACCGGTAAATCGGTGCCATTTTACGGTGTCGATCTTCTCGATGTCGATGGGTTGAGGAAAATGTTCACTGAGGTAGGGCATCTTGCACTTTTCTGTATTGTGTTGTTCCTACTGGACTGTAATGTCCCTCATAAAATGCATTAGCGAATAAGTCAAAATAGCAGTAAAAGGGACACCTCCAGTAGAAAAGGGTTAAGTGCGGCAAGGGGAAAGGGTAGCACATGGAATTTATTTTGTCCATTCTAGAGAGAGTTTGAAGTTTGTATTCGATTTAAATACACTTTTACACAATGAAAGTTTTTCGCACCTGAATAATAGAAGATCCGTTTAGTGCATTTTGTAGCCTCAGGGCTGGGAAGAGGTGAAACTATAGACCCAAGTTCAAAATGTGAGAGCTTAAAGGCCTAATCCTCTCATCCCAAACACTTCCGGTTCTACTTACCTACTTATTAAAGCCCCTCCCATAAATGTCTAAAACTCATCCGTCATCCAGACCCACACGATCTCAGTTTAGTGTTTCAGGCTGAGTATACAAGAGCCCAATGTTTAATCAAAATACTCTCAGTATAGTACAATCTGTGTATTATGAGCTTCTGTGTTTTACA
Organism: Holothuria scabra; assembly: GCA_037179385.1. Taxonomy (NCBI): domain Eukaryota; kingdom Metazoa; phylum Echinodermata; class Holothuroidea; order Aspidochirotida; family Holothuriidae; genus Holothuria; species Holothuria scabra. The sequence continues at coordinate 5,930,312 of CM074191.1, forward strand.
TTTTTTGAACTTGCTGTAAATCAAAGAGCAAAGCTAATTGAGAATTTCTGTGGACTACTACAAAAATTATAGGTTTGGGTGAGTGGCTAAGGCCTTAAAGTTTGCTTCCTCAAAAGAAATGTCGTTTGTACCCTTCGTTGAATACATCCAACCTTTACAATAAATTGGTAATGTTCCAATATTTACTTCTTCCAAAAACCGAAACTAAATCCGCCTTTTACTTTTTTTGTCTCATGTTGTCAGTTGTTGATACATTTACACTCCAAAAATAAAAGAATGAACTTTCATTTTTTTTTAAAGAAAGAGAAGAAATTCACTCGGCATGTTCTGGAAAAGTTAGGAACAGGGTGTTGAATACAGCCTTGATTTCAGTGCCGATGGGATGCATTGTGAGCCTGCGCAGTGCAATTGTGAGCCTTCGCAGTGCATTGTTTTCGTCCAAGATCGCATGATGCCATTCAATAAAGCCTCTACTTTCCGATAAAATGATAGTACCTCGTAGCAAGTTAAAAAAAAAACGTAATTTCAGATGTCAAGAACTCTCTGTTACGTTTTATCTTCAACAGAACAAATTTTCCTGTGTCATTCACATGGCTAGCTTAAAAGCTGTTGGAAAGTCACAAGAAATGCCTCTGACTTATTATCACAACAATATAACTGGCTCCCTTAACCTGATTGCGGTGAGTATATTTTTCACGCTTTCTAGATACATCCCCTCTCCAATATCAGGGTGCTGCAACACTCCTGTTCATGTGTAACATCTAGGGGACCGTGAAGGCGGGCCATGTGAGCGTTACGGGAGGCTGTTAAAACACTTTTCATGCTGTGAACATTTGGGCGGCTTTAAGAGTATGGACTAGGGCTTTTATATCTCTGGGACACATTGGGCCGTTTTAATGTTTAGTCTCCTCGCTTGTAACGTATATGTGTATTTTTCAGAACCATGGCAAGACTTCATCGCCCGAATGGTATTCACATGAACTTCATCCATTTTTTATTTTAATGTCCCACAAGATCCTCGTTCGAAATGAGGAAACAAAACCTCGTCACGGTTACTGATATGAACTAAAGAAAATGGAAATTGTGTGTGTGTTGAATATGGCGGGGGACCTAATGACATTCGAAAACAATGTCGTACTTTTACCTATACCAGTGGTTCCCGCGGTTTAATTTTTTTAGACTTGTGACACCCATAGGTAATGATGAATTATAACGTACTACCCTGCTTAATTTTATGCTGACACGACGGAGTATTTTAACTAGCGTCACAAGCCCCGCTCCTTTTGACTATCACTAAACTCAGTGTATGCTATAGAAAGTGCATGCAACTAGCTGATAACCAGCTGACGACCCACGTGTGAGTGTTGTACTAATACACTGCTGATTTTTGCCCGGCAGTAAGCGTAGCTTACCAATTGTGACGTCACGTAAAAACACTCTATAGACAAATCCGATTGGCGCTTGTTTTTACAGGTAAGCAAGGCAATCAAAAGATTTAAAGGCGATGGACCCCAGTTATGGGTTATGGGAATAAAGGGGCTTAGCGGTGTTTGGATTTGTTTTCGAGTTATCTGCGTATTTTGGATTCTTGCTTGCTGAATCATCGTTTTTGTTTTCTTTTCTTCTACGTTCCGTGTTTGTTTCACCGAGTCAATCACCATATTTTTTTCTTTTTCTTTTGTTTCCTTCATTTCCGTTGGGAGTAAGTTTTGTTTCTTTTTGTTTTTGTTCTCCCCCTAGGCGGTTTTGTTGCATTTCAAAATGGCGGACAAAGGGGAGGGCTCCCCGGACCCTCCACTAGAAAATGCCGAGGAAGGCCTCATTGTTGTTGAAAACCGCAAAGGGAAAAAAAGAAAAGCTGTCAAAAGTCCTAGGCCAGTCAATACCACCATTAATGATAAAGGAAAGCCAAAAAAGAATATTCAACCAATATTTGTCCAAAATCTAAACCCTAGTGCTTTGAAAAATTCTATAAAGCTCACTAATCTCATCAAAAAAGAAAAACCAGATGCAAAAATTGAACAAATTAAGCCAATCAACAATAACACAATACTGATTCAACCTCTTGACGAAAAATCTGCCAATAGTTTGTTAAAACCATGGTCTCAAGAAACCGAACTGGGGAAACCCCAGCCCAAATTACCCCAAAACAAGTCAATGCCCTCCTTTGGTGTAGTACTATGTGGTATTAGTCCCGAAATAACCGACAGTGATATCAAAATTGCCCTTCAAGATCAAGCCTATGAGCCAATTTTTGTAAAAAGGCTCATTTCAAGCATAACAAAACAAAACACTTGGAAAGTTAAGGCTATCTTCAAACATAAAGAGGAAACGGAAGATCTTGTCACAGCTGGTTTTTACCTGGGTTACGTCAGACATAGGGTCGAGACATACAAAGAGCTACCAAATGTAACACAGTGTTACAAATGCCAAGGTTTTGGGCACACCCTCAAAAATTGTAATAACCCCCAGAGATGCCTTAGATGTGGAGGACCACACCAATTAAAAGAATGTTCAATTCCAAAAGAGGAAAAAAAGTGCGTTAACTGTGGGGGTAATCATGTAGCCCTTTACAAAGGATGTCCTACCTACAGGGGAGCTAGGATTGAGGCCTCAAAAAGTCAAAATAATCTACAGGGGAAAACCTATGCAGAAGTAACCCAACCAAAGCCAGTCCAAATTAACACGAAAATAGAAAAATCAGAAAAAGTCAAATTCATTGCCTTCACAGCTGAGTTAATCAAAGCTTGTTTTCAGAAAGTTAATTTGAAAATATCGACTAGTGATATAGCTAATTACTCAGCTACCTTGGCTCTTTCATATTTAGACATCTCAATAAAGGGGGAAGAACTGTTTGACATCATTACTAAACAAGTTGTTCATGTCCCGGAACACTCACCCACACCAGGCACACTACTCTCACCACACACCAGTAATGACTGATGATTCTATACTTAGAATACTATACACAAACATAAACTCGGTAAGGAATAAACTGGTTTTTCTATTTGATTATATTGATGAGTACAACCCTGATTTAATTCTACTAAATGAAACTAAATTGACTAGTAATACTCTTCTTAATATTCCCAACTTCACCATTATCAGGAAAGATATCTCTAGTTTCAAAGGCGGGGTCCTAATAGCTATCAAAAATAATATTCCTTATACGCAAACGAATATTGACAATTTTGTTAATGATCAAGCCTTAAGTATAGAACTACCTGTTCAAAATTCCCCAGGTCCAGTTAAAATTATTACTTATTATAACCCCCCATAGAACTATGTAAATGCTAATATTTTTGACTATATGGATGAGTACTCTATTTTAGTGGGAGACTTAAATTCCCATCACACTTACCTAGGTTGCAATAAAACTACCTCCCTTGGTAATCATTTACTTAGAACTATTAACTCTCGCAACTTAATTGTTAGTAATATGAATACTAAGACCAGAAGGAACCCCATTAATAGTAGTGAAGAACTCCTTGACTTCATTATAGTTGCTGATAAGCTTAATAAGAAACACGTTTCTACCCAATTCTTTGAGGATCCTAAATTGAGTGACCATTTTATTGCTATTACTACTTACAAATTTAATAAAATTAACTGTCTCCAAACTAAGTATTACAGGCATCACAAAAATACTGACTGGGAGGGTTACAAAGACTGCTTAGCTAAGGAGGCCATAGAGTTGCAAACCATATTAAGTAATATGGAAATTAATAAACATAACATTGATAACCTGTCTAATAAGATCTCCAACTCAATCTCTGAATCCTTTAACAAAAACTGTCCTCTCACTAAAGTTAGAACGAACACCTGGAAAATTAACTCTAAAAATTATGAATTTAATTAAAGCAAAACGTAAACTTAGAAGGCATTACAATACTAACCACGACCCCACTACGAAAAGACAAATTAATAGACTTAATTATGAAATTAAAAAAGAGATAAAAATCCAAAAACTTCGAGATTGGGAGAACTACTGTAATACCGTAAACAACGAAACCAACCCCAGTATTTTTGGAAGAGAGTTAACCAAAAAATAAACCCCAACTGCCAAGACCTTAACACTGAACTTATAGATAATAATGGCAATAAAATTAAAGACCATCAGGAACAGGCTAATCTGTTGGCTAAAACTATGCACTCTATCCACCAAATTCATGATACTCCTAATTGCGACCATGATTTCAAAACTCTGGTGGACAATTATGTTAATAATAATCATGAAGCTTTTAATCCCAATTTTGGTGAGGGTGATCCAATCCCAAACCCAATTTCCGTTGATGAAATCAATCAAGCCCTCAAATTAAGTAAGAATGATTCCTCCCCTGGACCTGAAAAGGTCACTTATAGAATGTTAAAAAATTGCCCAGATGTTTTATTACTCCTTCTTACGCATTTCTTTAATCTGCTCTTTCGAGTAGGCTACTTCCCAGACCCCTGGAAAGAAGCTAAAGTCGTCGTTATCCCTAAACCAAAGAAAAGCCCACTTTATCCCCAAAACTATAGGCCTATAAGCCTACTCTCTTGTATTGGTAAAATTTTTGAAAGAATTATCGCCTCACGCATTAGAACCCACCTCGAAACTATTAACTTCTTTAGTAAATATCAATGTGGCTTTAGGAATAAAAAGGGTACCTTGAACCAACTTTTCAGATTAGTCCATGACATTCGAAGTGGTCTATCCCTTCAAAAAGTCACTAGCGCCCTCTTTCTAGATGCTGAAAAAGCTTTTGACAAGACTTGGCACAATGGTCTAAGGTACAAACTCGATAATAATCTTAATTTAAATACCTTCTATTCTAGACTTTTATCCTCTTTTCTTCAAAATAGGCTCTTTTACGTCCAGTTCAAAGGGAAACTTTCCAATGTTTTTAAAATTCATGCAGGGACTCCTCAAGGCTCCGTCTTAAGCCCCCTACTTTATATTATCTACGTTAATGATATCCCTTCCATTGAACTCTCCCACTGTAACATTTCCCAATTTGCTGATGATTTGGCAATTTGGTACTCCGCCAACAAGATCAAAACCTCAACCGACCGTATTCAAAAAGCCGTTAGGGAAATTGAAGTATGGTGTAATAAATGGCGGGTGAAAATTAACCCCCCAAAATCTGTTTGTTCATTTTAAAGAAAAGAATAAACCAAACATCAACAACAATATTAATTTATTTAACAACGTTATTTCCAACACACATGAAGCCACATTTCTAGGGAGTTATTTTTGACCATCATGCCCTGTTTAATAATTATATCAACACCATCTGTGGTAGAGCCTGGGGATGCTTACAAAACTTAAAAAACCTTCTACAAAATAGTAAAATTAAACCTGAAATAGGCCTAAGAATTTATAAAACGCTCATTAGACCCATTCTGGAGTATGGTAGCATTTGCTACCTAAATACTTCTCCCACCAATTATAGGAAACTTGAAAGAATAAACACAACGGCCAACAGATTAGCCTACAAAATTCCAAGTTATATCTCTGAACACCATGTGTTTTCAACAACTCACTCCCAAACCCTAAAAGAACGTATTATTGAATTAAACACTAATCTAACCCGGAATTATCTGAAGACAGACCCCTTAGCTATTGATATGTTAATTAAGTTGCTCACCATCCACCCCAAAAACAATACAAAGGTTCCAATTGATATGCTTAATTATAAAAACTGGGTAGAAGTAGAGCGTCTGGTTGAGGGTGGGGGGTGGGGGGCCCAGATTAGGTTAGATACCACCGGCTAGAGCACCTGAGAGTTGGTACCTGGGCAACCGGGATACGGTGCAGCCGGTGGTGGGATTTTTTATTTTTTTTTCTTTAGGTTCCCTAGTTTCTTTTTTCCCAAGGTCTCTCCCGGCCATTCGCTCTGCTATTACCCTCAACTGGCCACCTTATCCACCACCATTTTCCCTTTCTAATCCTCTTAACTCTTCGAATCTTCTATTTAACCCCTCACGATGTCACAAAAAAATTAGGCCAAATTCGGGGACTGGTGGCATCGGGACTGGATTTCCAATGCCCGAAGGTAGCCAGTCCTTACATAAATCACCCAACTATTCTTAACTTCCCCTTGTTTCCTTGTACTGCTCCCCTTTCTGGCCCATCTCGTTCCATTGTTTGAGTAATCCCAATTCCGAAGGAGCGGCTTAAAGCCGCTCGAACGGTTTAATTACCCTAACCCAACCGGATGGCCGACTGAGATCAGACCATCACTTGCTCCTTTGGGGGCAAAACTAACCAACGCAACTGATTTGTCAACCCTTCGAATACGCGCATAGTCTGCTACACGTGCAGGGGGAATTCTTACGCGTGAGGCCAAGTGTTTCATTGTTTTGCCCTCAAGGATGACGTCAGTGCCACGGCACCCCTCTTGAAAACCACCGACTTAAACATGTACCCTTGTGTACCTGTATGATGGGCACGCATGAATAATTACTCCCTGGTGCAAGTATATTAAAGTGAATTTATTACTAATATACGACAGGTTGTGATGGAAACCCCTTACTGTGTTTCCCCTTGAGGATGGTAAGATAGTTTGCTGTCTCAAACTATCAGCCAAATTTCACAACACTTCAGCAATTATTGGATCAAAAGGTATGGGGAGCATGTTCACCCCCTCCCCGAAAACGGAATATGAACCCCCAAATCAAGTGGTTGCAAGAGTTGTCGCAGAGACATTTTATCATTTTGAAATCTATTTTTTACTTTAGATTATGAAAGAATTTGGTGTCACCAACCTCATTTTCTCAAGTTCCGCTACCGTTTATGGCGAACCCCATGAACTCCCTATGGTCGAGACACACCCTACTGGTCAAAATATTACCAACAGCTATGGAAGAACTAAATATTTCTTGGAGCAAATTTTTAAGGACATTCAAAAAGTTGAGGTAAGGAAAATGTGAACCACATAAATTAATATGAACTAATTTGGGTTGTACCCACATCTTTCTCTAAAAGACCCTTTACATTTTTTTATCTACAGGTAGAGTGACATGTCAGGAAAAATCCCTGACTTTAATCGATAGTTAAGGAGTAATTTTTCCTATAGAAAAATTATTTGGAATTATGTCAGGATCTTTTAGCAGTTTACGGCTGGAAAGATCTGCCTCTTCAATGGTTGAATTTTTCTGAAACAAATTATTGCTTATGCTAAAATAGTGATGTGGAGTGCAGCACAGGGTTGACATTTCCGTTGTTTATCATATATTAATTTTCTCTTAATTAGGCCTACTCATCAAATGGTTTATCAATGGTTTTGGTAATTGATGCTGATAATTTTCAAGGACACAATTTACGCTTTCAAATAAAACTCCCTGGTCGTACTAATTTTACAACTGTGCTTGAAATCTCTATTGCAAAACCATAGAATAACATTAGCCATATATAGCATGTCCCCCCTCTAGAAATTACAGTATTTGCATATTGAGCTCATGTTTATGCATGATTAATTGTAAATCAGAAATTACACTGTAAATGGTCAATTTTAGACGGATTTTGATGAGAATTACGGCAGATTTCTCGGTTTTTAATACTTTTCACATCAAATACCCAACTGCCTTTTTCACGTCACAACACCTTTAGGAAATAAATTGCGTTTGTCGGCTTATTGTTAGTGAACAAAGAGTTGTGACTCAAAATTTGAAAAAAAAAACCCGGACAAAACCCTGACTAGACGAAGTGTATGTTTTATAAGAAGGCAGCCACGGTACAAAAAACAATAGTGCTTTATACCAGGGAGGGATGAGGGAAGAAGATACAACGAAGTTCATATTTTCCCAGACAATATATATATATATATATATATATATATATATATATATATATATATATATATATATATATATATATATATATATATATATATATATATATATATATATATATATATATATATATATATATATATATATATATATATATATATATATATATATATATATATATATATATATATATATATATATATATATATATATATATATATATGTACTTCAGTACTTAAAAACGATTTATATCTTTTGCGGTGCCGCCATTCGATTTACAGGTTTCTTTGTTTCTATTGTTAAACCTTTTGTGAACAAGCCCTTTTAATGACGATTTCTTCTATTCTTTTCCAAGAAATCCCAAACAAAAACCATTGTCTGCATATGCTTTGAGTTAGGGGTTTGTTTCCGCCATTAATAAAGCTTGTAATGAGAATTTTCAGTCTGCAGAACGACTGGAAACAAACATTTAAACAATATACTTCAATTGTGCCCCTTTCCTCATTTTCCAAGTCTATACATTCTTTTCAGATTGTAACAATTTTTACCAATGAAGAAACAAAATTGGTACAGTATTTTTGAAGAAATTGTCACTGACTTGTGAATAAAATGATACATCCGTCAATTATAACATCAAATGGTATAAACTTCTCAATTTTTGCATGACGGCTTGCAACGAAACGTATATACGAGTAGGAGGAAAGGGATGCCTCTTTTTATAACAATTTTGTTCAGTTGATAATGCATCAGTCACCGTTGATCGAGACATCGAGATAAAAATTTGGGGGACAAAAGCAAAACCGTCGGAAACGAAAACTGTCTCTAAGAGACTATATTCTGTTTCTCCTACTCTAACAACTCGCTTGAAATATGTTTTACGACAGCACCGTATACAATCTACATATATTTTCAGCTCAGTATACATTTCACCGATTTGAAAAGTGTCATTTTTCATGGTTTCTTGGAGAAATTTGTCTGTTCGGGCGAAGAAAATGTTACGAAGCACAAATAGTAATATATCATAATTGAGGGTTACAACCTCATCATAATTGAGGGTTATAAGCTCATTAGAAACTCGTGAAGTGAAGAAAATAGCCTCGATGTAACGCAATTCGTGGAAAAGGTTAGGTGCACTTTTACACAATTTTTTAGAACGCATTTCAGACAGAATATTAACACATCGATGAAAACACGAAAAACACTAAGCGAGTTAGGTGATTCTTTGGCGCATGGAATTGTGGGACACACCGTGACATACACAAACCGAGCTCAGTCCATAGTCTAGTATAAGGCATTCCCTTGTTTTTGTGCAGTGCTTGCTGGCAACGCTCAAAAGGCAACCCGAACGAAAACTGTGACTGGGCCCTACTTTACATTGAAATGCATATTTTTACACCAAAATGCATATTTTTACACCAAAAAGGACAATGTAGACAAAGTCTACTCCACAGATTTATACTTATGATTCCTCCTTATGTTATGGTTGGATTAAGAAAGAATGATGTCTGTTGTACGAGCGGGACTGGTTTGTTTCTCCCGCCGATTTGGAGGATGTACACACGGTGCACAGCCATCAAAACGAATAACCGAACTCACTTATAGATGTGTGGGTCTTAAAACTTCTGATAAATTAGTGACAGTTTCATGGAGATTTGCGAAAGAGAGATATTATTAACACATGAAACCTCTTATCCAAACATAAATGATAGCATTTAAACTTAGCTATTAGCTATGTTGGTCAATCGAAGGGAATGTTTTTTCCCATTAAGCCTATATCGGCCGACCGTAAATCCACACTGGGGATTTTTAGCTCCTGCACGGCCGACTCCAACGACTTGAAAAAATAAACAAACAACCAACTAACAAAAATCGGAGAATTTACTCGGTATTGGCTCCAATTTGCCTATGATGCAACAGCACTGATCGCAAAGAATACTTACTTGATTGGGCACGGCCCCATGGAATACCGTTTTAACATTTATTCGGGAATTTCAGATATCTCTAATTAATTTCAGATATCTCTAACTCAATTTCAAATATCTCTAAATAATTGCAGATATCTCTAATTCAATTTCAGATATCTTTAAATAATTGCAGATATCTTTAAATAATTGCAGATATCTCTAAATAACGAAGTATTTCAGATATCTCTAATTCAATTTCAGATATCTCTACTTCTATTTCAGATATCTCTAATTCTGTTTCAGATATCTCTAATTTAATTTCAGAAATCTCTAATTCAATTTCAGAAATCTCTAATTCAATTTCAGATACCTCTAATTCAATTTCAGATATCTCTAATTCAATTTCAAATATCTAAAATAGTGCATAATTTTAGATATCTGAAATTAATTAGAGATATCTGAAATTCGTGAATAAATGTTAAAACGGTATTCCATACGGCCCTTACTTTTGTCGTAAAGTCAATTTATGATATAAAAGTGCATGAACAAATTCCCACCGAACAACTCCAAACCCGGAGAATTGCCAACCTGCCAACCCGGACAATTCCCACCTGGTCCATCCACAAGTTCGAAGTTTACTATATCTGAGCATGCGTCTTTGACATTTCTGTTCAGGTCAATTGGTAACAAAACATCTGTGCACTGCGCAGGCAGCGCATAGCATTCTGTTTTGCGTGTTTACATCCTGCCATTAACTTTAATCACACGTAAAAACGTAACACTTTGACCTTCACCCTATTGCTCTCCGATGAAACTTCATGCTGGTCTATCCCCACCCGGACAATTGTTACAACTGCACAGCAGGTTTCAGAATCAGTAGGCATACCATTGAAGTAGGCCTAATCAGTAGGACTACAATCTTGGACAAAACTGTTAGGACACTTTGCCATAATATTCTTGAATTACAGTTCAAAGGCCTACATGAATTCCGCTCCCCCGCTCCCCCGCTCCCCCTTTCAATGTTGCGCTGAAAGAGTGACTGTATGCCGGGAATATGCTAACTGTGGTCAACATTGCGAAGGGGAGCGGGGGTGTCCCAAGGAGTTTTGTCCAAGATTGAAGACTTTTTCTTGAGAATCTTGAAATGTGTTTTTCCGACACGAACTTTCCATAAGCGGCTAAAATTCAAAATTGTGTGACGTCGTCAGAGCCTAATATATTTTGGTGACTCTGAGGACTTCCCAACTGTTAGGCATGCTCAATGTCATTTGTCTACAGCAGGACGCTTTGTTACACTGAATGTGCATACAACAGTGTAAAACCTTCACAGCTTCCGGGGGTTTCGCCCCATACACCCCTACGGACGAGGGGGGGGGGGGATGCTGCAAAGTACCGTAAGATGGGAAAATAAGCCTCATGCCAAAGTGACGTTTAATCGATCATGTGCTCCTGCCATGGAAGTACATCTCGCAGCTAATTATTAATTACACTTTCATACCCAGTACTGCTGTTTTGTAGCAGATAAATGCAAACATGAACACCAAGGTCAAATTGTGTGTTGCTTTCTGTTGTCCTCCCGTTATACAACTAGACTTTTGGGAAGCTTTTCTTAAAACGAGGGTTATTAACTGTTCTTGACACGTATTTTGTTAGACCTAGAGCTCCTTTGTCGGGAATCAAACATCCCTTCCATTGTTCCTTGGAGACTTCCGTGTTGAAACTGTTAAGTAGTTCATACAAAAAGCAGCTTTTCAGTTCTTGAATTATTTTCAGTCTACCTACCGAAAAAGTTAAATGTAAAATTTATACTTGCAAAGTTGCAGAAATTAGCACTAGACTGTACTTAAAGTACATGAAAGAGAGATAAGTTTTAGCACACAGAGTGGGAAGGGAATACAAATCATGGATTACGACAGCACCACTAAATTTATGGTGTTTTGGTCTATCATGTTGGAGGATGAGCCAAAGGACTGAAAGTATGTTGATAGGCCGGATTGCGCAGACGGTGCAATAGGCACTTATCGTCCATTTTGCAAAGTTTTAAAATGCGTATAATAATAAAATAAGCAAATGCCAGCGACATCAGAGATGTAATAAGATATTTCTGACAGCCTGTTACAATTTAATTTGGTAATATTTAATGATTTTCCTCGACGCTCTTTGCTTTCATTAGTCCCACAGGTAGCTGACTGATAACAATGCGAATTTCGTCAGGCACAGTAAAATTACTTTCAAAATGTGGGCATCTCTTACTCACCACACTATTGTTAATTGAAGTTTTGCAATAAGGGGTCATTGACAGTAATAAAGTGCGTTACTAAATGCACCATGGTCTTTGCAAGCAAAATATCGAACCAGGGAGGTGTTCAATTAACACCTCCCTTCTCGAACCCAACCTTTTGTATAGAATATCGCAATTCTTGTTTTCGGTTTGCTTGTCGTGGGCCTAATACAACTTGATGCCTTGTTGTTATACTGTACGTATTAATCTAAAAAATCTGCACCGCTCGGCTAACGGTTTACGTGCACACACGCAGAGACAGTGGCATCAGCTTTGCAGTAAACACACTCCACAGGCTTATTTTAATCTAAAATATCTGCACCGCTCGGCTAACGGTTTACGTGCACACACGCAGAGACAGTGGCATCAGCTTTGCAGTAAACACACTCCACAGGCTTATTTTACCCTTTACCGTTGTTTGGGTCCTTTTGGATCCATGCGGAGAGCTCGGCTGTCACACATCTTTACTGTTTCACGCGGAGCTCGAAAGTGAGTAGCTACCCGAAAATTCGGCCACAACAGCGAGAGAGACAACAGTTCAAGGTCACGGGGTCAATGGCCTACGGAAGCCGATGCGGGGCGGGCTACGTCCGCTTTTCCGCCCACTCCCGATCCGCGCAAATATGCCCCGATCGGACCACAACGGTAAAGGGTTAAAATTTTGATGGAATTACCCCCGTTTTACTTTCTGTAATGCAGCTGGACTAAATCACACACTGATCAATCTCACTACACCTCTTACTGTTTCCTGTCCCACCCACTACCATCATCCGCAACAAATTGACTGATGTTTACTATTTTAAATTAGGGATCATCATAATAAATATTTCCTTAGCCGGCTATGGTTAACAGGATTTCTCCGCTATGTAAAGTGCATTTTAGTGTAATGTCTTACAGTGCTAGTAATATAACAGTGTGTAAATGCAAAATGTTGCATAAGCGGACAGCCTCTTACAACGGTATGTACAAGTCACCGATGGTCGCCACTTCTGGGGGACAAGGGGGAAACGCGCCCCTCATTTTGGGAGAGCACTCATTAACTTCTGATTTTCAAACAGTAAATTTTAGAAGGAAGTGGAGATGTCCCGAGTCCCTTATTCCAGTCCTGATTGACATTTCAGTCTTCTGTTTCAGTATAGCCTGCGTAGCACCTCTGTGGCTGCCGCCCCTCAGGTTGGTTTTTAGAAGCGATGAGCTGAACGAATTTGAAATTGTCTGGAAATAATGTGGTACCTTACTTGTGACTTCGCTGAATTATTTCCTTCTTTTTTATCTTTGCTAGGGGTGGAATGTCATTATGCTGCGTTACTTTAACCCAGTCGGAGCACATAAGTCCGGAAAAATCGGCGAGAATCCGATAGGTGTCCCAGAAAATCTCATGCCGTACACAGCACAAGTTGCCGTTGGAAAAAGACCAGAGCTTCGTGTCTTTGGAAATGATTACGACACCAAAGATGGAACAGGTAACCATAGAAACCGACTGAAATGCTTTTCATGGAACAATTTCACTTTTCACTCTTTTAGACTGAAATAAAATAATAAACTGAAAGACCCAAAACACCTAACCTGACAAAACTCAAGTATGAATGAACTACTTACATACTTAGACATGCAGTATGTTGAGTGATCGCTTGCCTGGGGGCTTAAGGGGATGTGAGGGGTGGTAGACCCTGAAATTTTTGAAAAGTTGGGTGTTTCCAAATGCTATCTGGTGCTACTTATGCCATTTCTAAGTAGGCTAAAATTTGTTACAAAATTTGCGTATTTGGGGGAGTAAAACAAAATGGCATCAGTGATCCACGACCTGAGGAAGGGTTTAAGGGGGGGGGGGGGGTATGCCTCCCCGTTTGACAAGCTTTGAGAAATTATGTGTCCCTACATGCAATCTGATGCCACTTATGTTACATTTATGAAGTAAATTTTTTGTTAGTAAATTACGTTATTTCTAGGATCTAATAAAAGGGTCCTTGAGGAGAGGGGGAGACATGGTCCCATCCCACTGCGTGCACGAATGTATATGGGCCTTATACGAGTAACTCTGTGTGAAGCCCATTTAATTTTGCCCCTGAGATTAATAAGGGGCCCATATGAGTAGCTTACAAGCAGCATGAGAGATGCTATTGGGCTGATTCATATTTCACCTATCAGTTGTTAGCATGTGCCCAAGAACTGCCCTTTATTGGTCGCATTGGTCAAAAAGAGGGCTCTTAAGTGCCCCTTATTATTTCAAAGTGCAAAACAATATATGTCCCTTCAAGGGCAAAGAAATTTGCCCCAAAGGGTTCTTAAGTGGTAATGTTTCTTGAAATATTTTACACTTTATTTGCTCCGTTCTCTTGGAAAAAACAAATTACCTGGATGGATTCATGTCTTCTTTCCAATTTTTTTCACTGAAGGTGCTAGAGACTACATTCACGTTCTCGATTTAGCTGCCGGTCACGTGGCTGCTCTGAAGAAAATCAAAGAAAACTGTGGGCTAAAGATATACAACTTAGGGACAGGTGTGTCCTACACAGTACTAGAAATGGTGGCAGCATTTGAGAAGGCCTCGGGCAAGACGGTAAAAAATATATCAATTCATAGTATGATAAAGTTGAATATATTTGCTTTGTATCAAACTGAGACAGGTGGGGCCTCTAGTCTCTTCGTTATCATACAAATTACCGAAGGCTGTGGGTTTTGTGCCCCCCCCCGTGACCCAACCTTGAAATGTAAAAAAACCCGTCTAAAATGCGATTTTTTTCTCCCTCTCCCCTTAGACTTTTAGCTCATTTCGTGTTCCAGCCCCCGCCCCAGTGACACAATCTTGGCTACGCTACTATACCCGCCTATCAGATTTTGAGTGGCTGAGATCACGTGTAGTCCCTGTCCTCTTTAGTCAGAAGCGGGTTTAAACATTTCGGATCTTTTATTTAGGGTTGAAGGAAGGGGGGTCGACTTATAAATAAGTTTGTGTCCTTTCGTTGACGTAACTTCTTCATGAAGCAAAACTGCTGAATTGAAAGGTGTTGTAACTTTTATATTATTTGAGCAGTTGAACTCTGCACTAAATAATGGAAGCTTTATCTAAACTCGCTCCCTTAAATTACCAACCTTCTTTTTAACTCGCGAGGTTTTTTTTAGTAAATGGTTTCTCTGCCATCATCTTGGTCCAATGCGGTGGCAAGTGGCTAATGCATCCTTATGTGATCAAACGGTTGAACAAATTAGAAACAAACTAAAACCGAATCTAGTCGAAAACATAAACAGAGGGCGCTATAACGATTGGGTTTTTACTAGTGTGTCCATGTTACCTTTGGTCCAGTAGTAGAGCATTCGCTTCCCTCGCGGGAGGGCTTTATGACGGATAGGTTAGGTTAGATGGAGTTTTACGTCCTGGTTTCTACCCAATGGTTCAAGTCGAGCCGGCCAAGGCCTTTTTCCTAGTTGTGGCTCACTGGCTTGCTTTCCTATTCCCATTGCTTATGCTTACCACCAAGCACAATGGCAGTATAGGTTCCGTCTTTAGAGTCGTCGGTATGACCAGACAGGACTCGAACTCCTGACATCCCGACTTACATAGTCTGATGCTCTAACCACTTGACCATGCAGACTTTTTTGACGGAGCCCACTGCTGTCGTGTGTGGTGTTTCGCATAAACAATGGAGTGATAAAACAGCTCAGGGCC
The DNA here is from genome assembly GCA_037179385.1 of Holothuria scabra. Lineage (NCBI taxonomy): Eukaryota > Metazoa > Echinodermata > Holothuroidea > Aspidochirotida > Holothuriidae > Holothuria > Holothuria scabra. Next base: position 5,945,937 of record CM074191.1, read on the forward strand.
TCAGAACTGGAAACTGGGCCGTTAAACTCCATCTTACCTAACCTAACCCAGAACTGGAAAAATTCCAATGGGTGTCGCTAGATAAATACGAAGTTATAAGTTGAAGTGTAAATTCCTATCGAACTAAACCAACGGGTAGGTAAGCCCTGAGTGGTAAAAGGATCCAAACTCTAAAGTAAACATTTAACACACTCTAAAAATTAGAAAGAGTCAAATGTACTCGCTGGAAGAGTGAAAGTTTTAAAGTCCACTTCAAAAAGAACGAAGTTTCATTCATGATGGAGTGCCTGCAGGGAAAACTTAAAAAAGGGAGTGATCCCTGAAGGCACTTGTAAAAGAGTGATTTTCCACTCTTTTTTGGAGTGAATAAACACTCTAATGAAGTAAATTCTCACTTTTCACTCTATTAGAGTTAGACTAAATTTACCCTTTTGTTTTGAGAGTATACGTAATCTTTGATAGACCATGAGAGATTGCTGACTTCGCACCGCTGAATATGGAATATGAAAAAGCTACGTCCGATCTTTTTTCATTGTTTAGGCTATGCAATATCGTTTTGTTTTGTGGTAATATAGTCTGCCCACAATATTTCGAAATCAATGTAAAAATGAAATCACGGGTGGTTAATATATTACTTTTTTCAGATAAAGTATAAGATATGTCCTCGGAGGTCCGGTGATGTCGACACACTTTTAGGAAACCCATCACTGGCAGCCAAGGAATTGGGTTGGAAGGCTACTAGAGGTCTGAAAGAAATGTGTAAGTGCATTCACTGTAAACATAAATTAGTCAAGTGGTGTATGAATTAACTAATCACATTAGTGACTCATGTTTTACTAATTTGTGATGACATCTGACTAATTTCCAAGTGGTGGACTTAAGAATATCAGTCAAAACTTAGTCAAGGAGGCTTAATATTTGTTAGAAGCTAATTTAACTGGGTCACACATTATAGTTAAATTTTAGTCAATATTAATCAATATCGTTGACTAACGTGATTAGTCAGTTCAGGCACTGTATGACTAATTTGTGTTCACAGTGTTCCAGCTCGTCGATCGGCGGGAAATGAGTGGAGGGTTAAAGGGCAAAAAAAGTCCATCGTCAGAGACTACTTCATTACACCAGCTAAATATCACAAATTTTCTCTAAGCCTATCAATATTGGGGGCGAAGCATCTCTCGTGATAATTTAGGACATACTAGCTACATAACGTATTGCGTATTTAGTTCAGGATAATTCAAGCAGTTACTACTTGTAAATTTCACAATTAACTGAGAAAAATGTCACATAATTTGATAGCTATATATAGAATAGTGTGCTATGCTTGAAACTTGGGTGACTGCTGTAAGTTCATACAAACAAACAAGTTAGTCTGCGCCGTCCCCTGCTTTACTGCGTGTTCCACGTTTAAATTTGATATATACTTGTCCGATCGTGTCTGCAATCAGCTGTATGAATTACGAGACTCGAAACATCGTTTAAGTTTTTGGCAAACTTATACGAGTCTATAGACATATGGACTCGGACAAATTGAATTCAGTGCGGTCTACAGGATTTCAATGTGTATCAGGCAGATGGAGAGGAGGCTAAAACAAAATTAAGTTGGGAGATTGAATCTTTCAATGCGGGTGAGATTGGAAAGTCTTTGAATATTCATGGAGGCATTTATGTCAGTGAGTTCACGCATCTGCATATGATTACAACATTGCGCGCGAACCAGTTTAGTTTCAGACCTGCGGCCAGACAAAGAAAAAATGGTGCAAACTATTTTCCCCAATTTCGCTATTGAAATTTAGTTGCCGCCTTTATCAAATTGTTTTGATTCAGTGAAGGAGACTTTGGAAGTGAATATCCAATAAACAGTAAGGACGAAATTGCTCATGACTCAATTCATTTGAGAAAATACAATTTTAGAATCTTGGTCTATGCTCACCGTTTAAAGGTAAAGAACAGTTCCCCCAAACTTATTTTGAAGAAAAAGTTACATAACACAATTTTCATCTTATTTCTCTTCAAAGTATCTTTCATTATATTTTATGACTTTTCTATTGCATATTCAAGGTAAACCAAGCAGTTATTTCTGGTAAATTTCACATGAGAAGAGAAACAACATTGCCACATGACTCCCAACAGCCAATCATGAAACTGGACAGTCTACTACACTTCTTCAATTTGGGATGACAGCCCCTGCCCTTTAAACTGCTTCAAGTGAAAGTGGTCATATGTATTCAAAATGGCCCTCACAACCAAGATCTCCTCACGGGAAGTGGATAGCACTGCTATTTAAAAGTCACTTCAATTTGGCGTTGAAAATCCTTACCTGGCTACTACAACACTGATCATCACTACTTCTTTTCGTTACTGAAAAACCTATATACACATGATCGTACGGGACTGTTTCTCTCGGGGAGGGGCGACTTTTTGCCCGACTCCAGATCCCACCCCAGGGAATAATCTCTCACCGACTGATGCACTGAAGTTTGCCCGATTTAGGAAGATATGGAAAACCGGGGAAGGGGGGATGCAGCCCCATCTCTCCCGTCCCATACAACAAATTGACTCCAGTCGCATGTTTTGGGTTTAATGATTTAAAATTTTTCTAAGTGTAGCCTTTATGCATGTCCATATACTGGTATCTACCTTTTTGCAGTCTGACTGAGTATAGGCCAAGACTCTTCCTTAAATACATCCCCCCGGTGGGCCAGGGGTCGCAGAATATGCCGGCGGTATTTCCCGCCAGTCGTAAGAGACGACTGAAAGCAAGGAGTTGCCCCGTGTCTGAACTGTATTTCAAAGTTGAAACCTAACTTGAACTTGTATAGTATTCGAAACCCTACACATTTATTATCACTACATAAAACATTTGTGTTTGAGTGTCGTTAAACCCCGTCTAACTAACGAATCTTTCTCAAGTGCACAATTTTCGTAACCTGTATGCAAATTAACACAACCAAGTTACATAAGATTACTTTTCATTTTCTTGCAGGTGAAGATGTGTGGCGCTGGCAGTCCAAGAACCCAGAAGGATTTATATCACAATAAATAGAGCGCTACGTCAATGAGTGCTTGTCAGATCGTTTCTACATAAAACTGTCGACATCTGTTTTTATTTGTGGAAAATTGAATTGCAATTAAGTCTAAGGGTTATTTTCTTTCAAACATACAAGGGTTGAGGACACAGTTTGCACGGAAAAGGGCTTTCAACGGGGAAAGCGGGGAAAGGGTTAACTTGGAACTCAGACGAGATGACGAATCGCCAAAAGTATGATGGAAGGAAACACTTTTGACTTGTACTACGAAAATGGAAAATTTGTGTTTTAAAGAAGAAAAATAGAAATATTTGTAATTTTCTGGAGAAAATCTGAAAATGTCAAAATTACTATTTTTCTGTAAGTAAAAAAGGACTATTTCTTGATGAACCCCGTTCATCATACATGCAATTTTGCATACTGTTGTGAGACTGAAGGTTGTTGTGACTAGATGTGTTATCCCACAGAATAAGGCTCCGGCAACAAAATTGGGGGTGTATCCCCCTCTCGTGCCTCCCCTGAAACATACGGTACATTAGAGAATTACGCCCCTTGAACCGTGGACATTTATACTTGGACCTTAATTTCCAAATCTAACAGTGCAGACTTGTCTCAGGTTTACCACAAGTTTGCCACTGGTTTGACTGGCAAAACCTGTGACAATTGAAATTGATATTAACACAGAATTTTGAGTCAAAACCCGAAGCTTCAAGTTGAAGGCAAAAAAAGTGTTAACCTGTGCCAGACCTGTATCCGGAGGGTTCCAAAATCACTGGTTGTCACTCAGGAACATGCGTGATTCCCTTTGTTTTTGAAGTTTTTCATATGCGATCACGCTTGGTATCCAGTCTGACAATATTTTTTTCAAAGCATTTCAGACAGGCGTTCCTTCATTCGTTCGTTCTTTGTTACTATGTAATAGTTTAATTACCATTAGTTGCATAAATTTTGCAATGTACATAGTTACAAAAAGTTTATTCAACAAACCTAAAACTTACTAGAAAATAAGTAGTTAACATATAATGGAAAGTTTTACGGCTGCATTCCATTTCGAAGTGCCGTCACCCCAAGTTATTAAGCAACATAATGGATCCCTTTGTATCTCATGACAAAAGTTGGGCTTATGACTTGTCGTTCGTTGTTTTTCCACTTCAATGAACAACTAAACGACAAAATTTACAGTTCAATAGTTTCAATTTCCCAAATGGTTGCACAAGTTGGTGAACTGTAAAAGCTGTTGAGCTTAAACCTCAAAGGCTCCTGTAGAATATGTTATGTTAAAGGCCCAATTCTCTTACCCCAAACAGTACCAATTCTCCTAACCTTCTTACTGAAGCCCCTCCCACAATTGTCTGAAATTCATCCTCATCCAGATACAATCTCAGTTTTTTTCCTTCAAGGTGAGTGTAGAAAACTCAATTTATGTAATCAAAATACTCTCAGTACCATTCATGCTGTGTAATATAAGCTTTGGTACTCTACATTGTTTGAAGTAGCTATCAATCGAAGGGGTGAGACAATTGTGAATTTCGGTATCCCCTACCAAAATTGTAGTTTGGGGTGGGGGTTTGGCCCTTTAAGTGTTGGATATCCCGAACAGGGAGTTTTTGGGCGAAGGAAGGAGAATCAACGACAAATCGATCAGACAATATGTGTTTGAAATTCCTTCATTCATTTTCAGATAACCGTGAAAATTTGATTGACCGTCCATGTCCTTTTATTCCCGTCGGTTTGCCCTTTGTAACTTACACATTGTGATGGTGGCATTCTCATTTTTAACTGTATTATTCTAGATACAAAGCTCATCGTTAGATGCTACTTGAGTAATGTATTACGTGTTTAACTGGGCATAAGGTTTGTATGAAGCCCGTTCTACACGATCACGCATTTGTCCGTGAACAAAACCCAACAAATGTTTAACTATGTTTTGAATAAATTTATTATCATGCACATGAAGACGGCCGGGGGCTTAATATCGTAATGAGTTGCCACACCAAGACACATTGTTTAAGCTTAAGAGAGAAAACAACACAGTCGTGATCATTTTCCGCATTAGAAGCAAACATTTCTGGAAAATTTCTTCATTACAACTGTTTAAATAACGATTAGAAGCGACGACAAACATCGAAAGCTTAGATTTTTTTTTTCGACGACTGGCAATATAATGGCAATGGACAAAACCATAATTATATGTGTTTGAATAGAAGATCATTGTCTTCAGTGAAAAATCCTTTGAAGTACATGACAGTAAGCAGCTTAACCGCCCAACTCTCTCACCCCAAACAGTACCCGTCTCCTAACCTTCTTACTCTCCTACAATTGTCTGAAATTTATCCTCATCCAGACACAATCTCAGTTTAATGCTTCAGGGTGAGAATAGAAAACCTCCATACGTGAAATCAAACTATTCCAGTACATACAGTTCATGCTGGGGGCTAATATAAACTTTGATACTCTGCATTGTTTGAATTAGCTGTCAATCAAAGAGCTGAGCCAATGAGAATTCCTGTAAACCCATATAAAAATTGGAGTTTGGGTAAAAGAATTTTGCCTTAAATGTCAGCAACTACCTAAGTTCAAAGAAGTATTATAAATCTTGATTCTCCTTCCCTGACAACCAGAGGGTCGTCGGGTGGCAGGGTGGTCTATTCCAGCTGCTGTGTGCTGTGTATTAATGTGTTTCACATGTGCATGGGTTCGAATCTCGGCGATGAACGTGGGTTTTTCTCCGAGTATTCCGGCTTTCCTCTCACTACTAAACACGGTTGCACAGCCGCTGCAGTCGGCTGCGAGTCGGACTGTAGTTAACTAACCGACTTTGCGACATTTTTTCTACCGATAACCCCCTCTTCCGAATCCATCTTCTAAAAATACTATGAGAAAATTGAAGCGCTTGTGAATGTTTAGCAATTATACTTAGGTTTATTCCACTGAGACAGAACAGAAAAGTCCGATCAGCAAACAGAACCAATAGTTGTGATACCGAGGTGTTTATCAGCTCGGCTGTAACTGAAAGCCCGGTGTTCAGCTGCATTTGTCCTTGAACATTGTCTGGCAAATATATAATACATCAATGATACCATATAGACACAATATTCACACGCCAGCATATAATACAGCCCCAAAATTCACAGACACTATTGTCTATGCTAGGACTAATTGTTCAAATTGGCTAAATATTCCTCTGATCCGTAGAATCATATAATAGTTACGGTCTTTTGTAATTTTGATTTGAGTTTGGTTTGCTTTTAATGCAGTTTAAGGCCTCCTAGTTGAAACTAGCGTTGCCCATGGTCACATGAAAGTTTAAGTAATGATTTTCCTTACTATGACCATACATAACATGGCTGGGGAGGGGGATATCCCGATCTCTGAGAGTACCGGAGGTAATTCAGAAAGTTGGGGCAAATCACTAGGCAGTATCTTACCGAGCCTTACTGACTGTCCCACGTGTTTAAATTTGCTTCTTTTTTAAAAGCACCATTTTGCATTTCAGTTCTCCTAAAATGAATAAAAATCCACACTGGAGGCTTCTGCAGGACAGTAGTAAAGAGGGCAAACTTTTGGTCCTTTAGCACCCACCTTGAAGCTGCTGTAGGCTTAGCTTAGTCCACCCAGCATAGGTATACCTTCTTGAAAAATTCTTCACTCCTAGTCTTGGTCACGATTTATTTGCACCTTATTCTTGTTATGAGGCAAAATCGAGGGTGCTCTTCAAACTTGACGTTTGCAAATATATTTCAGTAACAACATACGGTGAGAATTTCTTAGCAATCTAATATAAGGTATTCTGCTTGCCTAGAGAGCACCGTTGGGAGAGCACCACCCTTCTAAAGCACCGTCACGTGGCCCAACGTCGCATTCTGGCTCCAGCGTTTTTGCACATGCACATAAACAATTGAACTGCTGAGGGGGTATCACACAAAAACCATGTTTGGAGAAGATGAGGTCTAAAGTTGAAAGGCTACATAACTGCTGACGTTCAGAATGATTTTGGAATTCAATAGAGGGCAGTATACCATCATAATAAAATCGTACATGGTTTAATGGTGTGCATTGAACCTGAAACTATAGCAAAGTGCGTGCATCCGTGGGAGGTGTTCGGATCCTAACAACCACCTTGTATAGAGTATCTAAATTTTTGAGGAGTGAGATAGCCCACTTCACCTCTCAGTGGCTCAATTTTTCTTTACATCTTTACCACATACGAATCTACCTCCCGCGAAATATTCTTGGGGTAAAATACTTAAACATTTTCCCTGGGATAAGCTCCCAACAATATTTGTCCATGGAGATAGCTACACCCCTCAATTGTGCAACTCAGTGTTGGATTTAGGATTTTACCCCTCTAATATGTAGTCTGTTGAAGATGAGTACTGCATACCATAACTATCACCACCAACCCTTCCATTCCCGTCCCCATTGCCTCCCACTCACCCCCCCCCCCCCTCCACTGATATTCTGCCCCTTTTGAAAGGAAAGTGTAATGATAACAAATAAAATATTGCAATTTTTGTACCTTTTATTATTAATATTGTAAAAACAAAGTCATTTACTGGTATACAAACAGTCTGCAGGGGTTTAGACCAGGAAAAAAAAAGAAAAAAAACTTGCAGCACCAACAGAAAATCCACAAGCAGTTAAATCATATTTCTTCTGAAGAGTAATGCAAACAAATATATCAGAGGAAAAAATTTTATTCCAGAGCGGGAAAAACAACATGTATGAATACAAGATGAAATCTGACATTAACGATATATGGTTGCCATGGTTATGCTTGGAAATGTAGCAATCATTTACATGGCAACATTTGAATCCACGTTGACCTTTTAACCTGTTATGTAAATTTACTACCAAGTCTCTCACTTTGAATGCCTTATTTTGCAATATTCCAAGCAATCTTTGCATAGCTGCATTAATACCTATCATTGGATTAAAGGAAAATGCCATTCATATGAAGAAAGATGTCAAAAGACCTTGAAGACTGCCCTCTACAAGGACAGACTGCACAATCTGAGCCTGCATTTTTGTAGTCTGTAAGAGTTAGATTATGCCACACCTAAAACCTCTAGTTGTTGTTAGTTGTGGAGGAAAATGATCACATGACCCCCGATTGAACTGATGACCATGTCATTTGAATGATGTCACAATAGACCTGCCGATCAAAAGCTAACACTAACAGAGGATAAAAATACAGCAGTGTGTTTTATTGACATCATAGCCTACTGACAGACTGTCCTCTATACGGAGCAGGTTGCAATGATGCAAGCTGTATTACCAACTTAAGGTTGAAGACTGCCTGCTACTGAGAAGAGGCTGCCCAATCAGGTGCACAGATGTACACATGTAAGTCATGTCAGCATGCACACTTTGGCTCCTTAGATTATATGAGTTCCTCTTCAGACCTTTCTGATAAAACTGAGGGAGACATTTCTGAACTTGATCAGTGAATGCTTTTTTTACATAGCTAGAGCCTATTCAGAGGGAAGAAGCTCAAAGTCAGCCAGCAACCCGATTTGTACATAAGAGCATGCATGTTTTACAGCTTAAAAACCATCAAATGTGATAGCATGCCTTTAATAATGTAGTAAACTTGAAGTATCATGATTTTGACAGACATACTTTTAGGTTTAGAAGCCCCTTATCTGACAATACACATTAAGTGGGTCATTACCTTCTAAAAATGAATATTAATGCATAGCTGAGAATAAAAAAGTCTTTAACATGGTTTGACCATGTCACATTTGTGGCCAGTTAAGTGCTTTTGGGCCCTTTGTTCCATCCATTCAACTGCTATCTATGCATGCAATTCTCAATTTGAAAATTGATCACCCTTTCCAATCTGAGTAACAGATAAATTACCAATTACAGTAGGCAATTGTTTTGTAGCAGTGAATATTAAAGAAATCAAAGGCATATTTGTTTTAACATAATTAATCAACATTCAACATGACCGTATGAGGCGAGGGCCAAGGGGCACATGCCCTCCTACTTTTCAAAACAATTGTAAATCCATAAAAGGAATTAAGACAGCCAAGAAAATAAAATGTTTCCTTTTCCACCAGCACAATGGTACAAAAATGTGAACAACCTGGACCAAAATCAATAGTTCAGGCAAAAATGATTCCTGCCCACATGCCTAAGACATTTGGTGCAAAAGTTTCATTCACTAGGTTGCTATTGCGTTCGTTCAGGAGGCAATGGTCTTTTGGGGGAGAAAAACATTTTCGGAAGAGAAATATTTGATTTTGCCTTTTAGCTCTTTTCCAGAGGGACCAGAGACTTAAGAAAGAAAAAATATGTCACTTGATTAGCAAGTGAAAACGCTTTGACCTACCAAGACAGATGCACTTAGGATATTGGATTTCAAGAGGAACAACTTCCCCCTGTCCCCCACTTTACAAGTGATTTTGGTTCCCTTCTAAGAGCAAGTAAATATGTGGTTATCAAATTTAACATTCATTATGACAAACCCTAATCCCCACCCCTTGGCACTGTACTGAGAGGAGGCTCCCTTGTTGCTTGGTGTGACCAATGTCCACTACATGTCCATTCACAGGGGAACCCCCTCCCTAAAATAAGGATGAAATTAACAACTATTGCCAATCATTTCTTATTCATTGTTACTTATGATACATCACTTATTAAATAATTTTAATCAACAATTTCAACTATTATTATTATTATCGTGAACATAATCTTAAATTATTGTCTTCCACTATACAAGTGTACAAATCAGGATCCTTAATACCAGTGAGTAATAACAGTTTCAAAAGAAAATATTTTTCAAATATTTGTGAGTAGTGCAGAGATATGATGCGCAACTTAAACACATGGATTCTTTACTACTTAACCACAAACAGCATGAAAATATAACAACTGAGAGAGATGCAAATATCTGATCACTGTACAGAAATTACTGAGTTCAAAACTTGTATATGGTGGTAAAACCTTCCAGTATTACACAATCCTTGCAACTTGAATATGTGTGCCTTCAGAGTTGGTGACATTTCCATCCCTGATGTTCCTACCAGTAACTATAAATTTATAAAATTTCAAGGCTACCTGAATGGAATGATGATCATTCACAAGGTTATATTTGATCCCAATTTGTAGCATGAGTGTAATAACTTATCTCTAGTCCCTGGTTTCAATGGAAAACAAGCCAGTGAGCCACAACTGGAAAAAAGGTTGTGAATGGCTCAACTTGTACCAATAGGTTGGAAACTGGGCCGTAAAACTCTATCTAACTCTAACACTCTAACCCTTGTTTCAATTAAAAGAATAACACTGAAGTAACAAATCACATTCTTGTATATTTAGGGACAATCAATGGACTTTTTGTCCTGGCTCCTCGTTTACTATGCTTTGCTGTGACAAAAAAGGTTTGCTTTTTCCATACTTCCAGCACCCCATCACTTTTGCCAAATTCAGCATTTCGGATGGCTGACCGAAACTTGTCCTGTGATTGGCAATGAAATGGACAAACCCTAGTCATACCTCCACCCCTCACCTGGTAGAAGACAAGAGGTCCAACATCAAAAAGACAGGAAAAAGATGATTCCAGTTTTCAAGACAATTTCTGTAACATACAATATATATACATGATTTCTCTTGAAAGACATGAAATACTTCTCAAAACTCTGAAAATTGAGGAGGACAAGCTTAGCTGTATAGCCCCTTGCCCTTGGGCAAATCCGGTGCTCTTGGTTTTGACAGAAGTATGTGAATGGAGTTGGTAAAATGAGGAGCAAATTGGACAAATTGCCATGTGATCATAAGTATCTGAATTTCAACTGTTCAAACTAATTCAAACCAGCCAAAATGGCCAGAGAGCAACTGTCATTTGCATTAATTGATGACGTTTTTGTAACATTCCAAAGAAAATACTAAAGGAAGATAAAATTTAAAACGTTTACACACTGTGCATTGATTTCTGATGACCCTTGTAATTTTTGAGCTTGGATGCACTCAATTGTCACATAGCAGAGGTCACTGAACCACTAGACTGAATCTATGCTTTGCAAAGAAGATAACAGGCTAAAGCCACCTTTATAGGACTAACTTGCAAGGAGTCATCACATTCTGAGGACTAACTTGCAAGGAGTCATCACTTACTGTATGTATAATGCAATCATATTGCACCTTCCAACTTCTAATGTAAATGTGTTTTGAAGTTAAGCCTGGGCAAAGCTTCTTTGCTTTTACAATCACAAGTATACAAATCTCCTCACTTTACCACGAAAGCAAGTATACCCCCCAAAAAGCAAAACCTTTGGTGAACCGCATCCTTCCAATGGTTTCCAAACAACGAGGAAGGATGCAAAACATAATTCAATTCACACTTAAATTTGGTGTTTTTAAAATACCCAAATAGTTTATTATACCCTTAGTAAATGCAGGAACTTCAGGATGGATAAATGGAAGGACTTCTGGTGATATTCGGTTAAATCAGGGGACATGGGGAGGAAACCATGAGGGGAGAAGAAAGATGAGAAAAGTGATAAAGAAGGGGGCATGGGGACCACTTTTTTAATGTTACTTGAACACCTTCCTGTATTAATTGTAATTTATATTTCATATACTAAGGGTGCATTCATAGGCTAGATATACCCCAGCCCACCCCTTCCCCAATATTTCTATGTCAATGGTTCAGACTGAGTTTCCATGTACAGTATGGGGAAAGAGAGCGACCACTTTCACAAGTTCAATACACTAAACTTTCAATTTTAAAACTGCTTTATCAAAATATGTAAATAACACACATTTGCATTAGTGTATCAACAATATTCCTCAAAATTGTAAAAATTTTTACTTCACATGACCCAAGTTACTTGAAACAAAGTCTCTCAGATGACTTATACCGTACTTGTAATGACTTTGAAATGTTCACTGCTATAACAAATACCTTAACTCAACACAACTACCACGGGATAATGGGCTTAAACTGTCAAAGTAGAAATTACTCTCAGTTTGACAAAAATGCCTAAGAAACCATGACAATTACGAAAAAAAAAAACAGTGTTAATTTTGAGGGAAGCAGTTAATATTACATAGATCTTTGGCATTGAAGCGAAGTTTAGAAAAAAGGTTTTCCGGCAAGCCTAGACAAGCATATTCTTTCACAAAAGTGACAAACTAGAGTCTAAATCACAAATTCATAATGCTTGTCACAAAACAGGTAATGACTGAAGAATCTTTTTGCCATGTGTGAACAAGAGTGGGATCACGAAACTTCCATATGAGAACACAGCAGGGATCATGAATTTCTGTTAGAAGTTTAATCTAACACACGAAAGTCCAGTATTAAAATGGTCAGATTAAGTTTAACACAATAATGGACACAGACACTTTTCAACAAGGTAGCACTGCTAGGGCACTGGATTGAGGATAAGGAGAGGCCATTCCCTTTCTCCCCAAAATGGGGAAAAACCCTTATGGTCTGGCTACCCTGCTTTGAAAAATGAAATTATTCTGTATTTATAGTTGCAATATATGCATGAAATAATGCATTATATCAGCCATTGACAAAGTTCCAAGTTTATACTCTGTCTTCTTACTCTTCAGATCCTCCAAACTTATGACCTATATATTTTTGAAACAATCCTGTACCCGGCCCTCTACCATCTTCTTCTCTCTCAACCATCCTTCCTGTTACAGTAACACTGTTGCAAATCGGGTTTTTGGACACACCAAATTGTAATGCTATTCACATTGCAAACAAATCAATAGGTTCATTACACACATTTTGAGTTCTGTATCGACCATGGCATTGCTTGTTTTAAATATTTTTAAAATTATTTAAAGCTTGCCAGGATGCCAGAATAGTAGTTAAAAAGCTACCTCTGCGTACATCAGTTTCCAGCATAAAACGTGAAAAATTCCCTCTTCTTGGCAAACTATGACTGTCATGTGGCAATCTGTGGCTCCCATAAAGAAAGATATGACTGTCATGTGGCAACAACTGACTGCTATCTGCCATGTGGCAACAACTGACTGCTACCTGCCATGTGGCAACAACTGACTGCTATCTGCCATGTGGCAACAACTGACTGCTATCTGCCATGTGGCAAGTAATGGCTGTCATATGACAACCTATAACTGTCATATGTGGTGTGGTCCTAATTGCACATATACAATGCTATCAGGTTAAAAATAGTGGATATGGGAATTCACAACTGATATGGACATAACAAAAATTGTACATACCTTTCCAAAGTCAGCTCCATGAATAAATCCCTTAGCTCTTGCACATTTTCAAATAGCAATTACAAGGGACTGGGGAATCTACAGTCTTGGTTACCCTTCATTGTGTGAAATAGCCATCACTAAAACTGACTATCACTAAATCATCTAAAACCCAAATTAAGGGTGGTAAGTGGGGTTTTTATTTGGTGGTAACATCCACAGTTTACAGCCAATCCAATGCTGAAAAGGTTTTATCATATTTTGATTGATTTTAGGGTTGGAGTTGCTATAGACTTTAGAGGAGAACATCAAGTAAAAATCCAACTAAACTGTCCAAAAGTCAGGTTTTAGGCTGTTTAGTGGTAGGCAAATTTAGTAAAGGCTTTTTTCATGTAATGTTTATTTTTGTCAAAGAGGATGTACTGTGGTTAAAGAAAAGGTGTACACCATAATTCCATCCCACAATATCTAGAATTCCTATTTAGAATAGAGGTTTTTATATGATGTCGTAATACTATCCAACAGCCATGTTGAAGTAAATGTACCTACATGGTAGAACACACTCAACATGCTTGCTCAATGTGCAGCATGTTCAGTTCAAAGCCACATGTATTTGGCATAAACGTCCTACAGCATGGAAGATTCGTGAAGTAATTGCAAAGTGTCTGTGTGGCCGATGAGTCCATGGTCATTCCAGCTACTATTAAATATAGTGTGCTATCACACACAATTCAAATTGAAAGCAAGATTCCCCCCCTGGCATATATTATAAATTAACCAATCAAATCACCAGAGCTAAGTCACAGTTGAATCAAAGTGCTCAAAGTCAGCATTTTCTTCAAAATTTTCTTTAGAAATTCAATTGTATTCATTCATGGGTCATTTTTGGGGGGTCAAGGATGCAAAAATCCCCTAGACTTTTGTTACATTAATATTACAAGACAGGTTAGGTGGGTGTAAATTGCAAAAAGTCACTTTTATGCATGTAAGACTACTAAATGTATTTCATTGCATACCAGCATTTTGCTTCTTCCTTACAATCCTACACCACGATTAGAATATGATAATCCATTCCATACAAACATGGCATTCTGTACATTAACTTTTTTTTTAAAAAATGTCTGTACAATTTTTTTCTTTTTATACAAGTATTTCTTCATTTTGCTAAAATTAGTTTGAATCCCCTGGTAATTCCAGTTGAGTCAACGCAAGCCAACAGATTCACTTGCTGTCTCAGTCTAACTGACATCCGCCATCTCTTACATACTTGAGGCGCTTACTTCATCTGTTGAACAGCGACTGCCTGTAGCAGCTTAGGTCTCAAGGTTTGTGGAATCTGCAAGAAAGAAAAGTAAATGTTCATTCTGATTTAATGTTACAATAATCTCCAATTCTAATGGTCAATTGTGGTCAGGTGATCAAAAGATAAACCTGTAGAAATGGATAGATGCACTAATCTTAGGCTTCTCCATACTACTGGGGTTTGTGTTGTTTTAATGTTGTACAACTTGCAAATGAAAATGGATATCTATTCTGTCTTTTCAAGCAAATTTGCATATGAATGACAGGCCTCCCAGATCCTTTACTTAAAAAAATATTTTTTTCTTTCATTTCAAATATGAACAAATATTGGTTTTTTAAAGGTTCAAGTATGCTCATTAAAGGCATTGAAAGAGAAGGAAGTCATTTATTTTATGAAAATGGTACAGCGACACAGAAAAACTCTTTAAAAACGAAACTGTCAGTAATCATTAAAGGTAGCATTAAGGCATTAAGAGAATAATTTGTATAGGGTTATCAAAAGAAATGTGAACATTGAGCAACACTCCACATCATTATTTTTGTATAAGCAACAAGTTGCTTCAGAAACATTCAAACTTGGAAGAAGCATATCTTAAGAACGTAAAAGATGTTGATATAATTCCAACAGATTTTCTCACTCACTAATTGCACGTCTTCCTTAATTTTAATGCAGTATCTGTGATAAAACTATTAAAGGTCTATGCCAAGCTGTATTTGTGTACTCAGACTGGGAATAAATCAAGTAACATATTGCAAACCTCCCTAATGCATCCCCTGTGGCAAAGCTGATCTGCTGTATACAATGCGAGTCCTCCCTAAATACAGTATCTATGTTAAAATAGAGCTGCATGCCTTGATCCACTCAGATGGAGACATATACAATTTATTGCAAATTTTTCCTAATGCAGTCTGTGTTAAAACCAATTTGTATGCCATCCCTTTTTATCAAATGGGGAGCAAATAAATTACTTATTTGAAGTCTTTTTCACAGTACCTATGTTAAAACTGGGTTGCATACATTGCTATATTCAGACAGCGAGCATGTAAATTTATTTATTGCAAATCTTCCTTAATGCAGTATCTATGGCAAAATTGAGTTGTATGCCATGTTATACTCAGATGAGAGGAGTATAAAATTTATTGCAAGATTTTACAATGATCCTAGTATTCATCTAAAACCACGTTGTA
The DNA here is from genome assembly GCA_037179385.1 of Holothuria scabra. NCBI lineage: Eukaryota > Metazoa > Echinodermata > Holothuroidea > Aspidochirotida > Holothuriidae > Holothuria > Holothuria scabra. Next base: position 5,961,644 of record CM074191.1, read on the forward strand.
TGCCATGCTAAATTCAGATTGACAGTAAACAAAATTATTCTCTTTTTGCAAATCTTCGCTAGTGCAGTTTCTAAGGTTAAAACATAGTTGCATGCTACATTTCCCAGGCTTGCCAACATTTGAAAGCTGAAAATCGTACTCTACTTTTATGAAGTAAAAGTGTATGCTGGCCTGGGGGAGGGGTCAAAGGGGAGGGGGTGTCCCCCATTGAAAATTTTTGGCAATGCAATATGGGCTAGATGCAAAATGGTGCAACATTTGGTGCTGGATTTGAATGAAATTTATCTGCAAAAAAATCAAATTTTCTAAGAAGGGTTCTTATTTTTCTTGCTTGGTGAAAACTGAAATAGCCTAGGCTAGGCCTAGTGTCACTGATATTATCCAGCTGCAATGACCCTGAATGATTTCACAGAGCTCCAACGGTAGCAGTGATTAATCCTGATGTTGTTATTTAAAAGATTTTCCCACAACTTGAAAGTCTTATTTTGTTCTCTTGCCTATTTGTCAGATACGGTATCCTAACATGCAATACATATTACACAAATCCCCATTTAGGCCTAAGGTTAAGTATATTGCTACAGTTATCCTTGCCTGCATGTATGGGGCTGGAAACATTTTAAGGACTAATTTTAGTTAAAACTTGGAAGTCCCATATATCACAAAAATTGCTTTCAGGCCTTAAACAATGAGGAGAAAATGTAGGATGGTTGGTATCTGCCACTATGATGACCTACTGTACCTTTTGTTGATCTTCAGATCCTTGATCAAAGGCCTGCCTAGGCTGGATCATAGATGTTCAGCCACTAAAAACATCACAGCTAGCTAACCAGTAGCTAACGTTAACACAATTTTGTAGCAGTGCCAGGGCTGCCTGCCAGGCAATGTACCTCTTACGGCCAAGCCTGATTTCCACCATAAAGCAATGGTATAATTATAGAACAGATTGTTCCCATGGTAAATAATTGCTTCCTTCATATTTCAACCCCCATCTATTTAATCAATCATTTCCCAGACATATGAGCTTGAAAATCAGCCCAAAAAATGTCAGGAAAAAGTCCTGAATTTACTGTGCATTTTAATGAGTTGGCTTTCTTTAGAGAATATCTGTTGATATTACTTAAATATCTTCTACGGTTATCAAGATGTGCCCTTCGAAGTTCCCACGTTTTTAAAGCATCTTGTTGCTTATGTTCATTATTTAAATATTTTTTACGGTTCTCAAGATATGCCTCTTCAAAGTTTGAATGTTTCTAAAGCAACTTGTTGCTTATGCAAAAATAATGATGTGGAGCGTAACTGAGTGTTCACGTTTCTTTAATTAACTTTATACTAATTATCTCTTAATGCCTCATTACATAAGTTTATGTTTTGGTAATTGAAACTGACAATTTTCAAGGACACAATTTAAAATCCCAAAATAAAACCCTTATGACATGCTACTGTTACATTTGTCCTTGAAAAGAAGATTGCGAAAACAAAGGGTAACATTAGCTATACATGACATGCCCGTCTCTCAGCATCACAAGATTTGCATATTAAGCTGATGTTTATTCAAGCTTTAGTGTAAATCAGAAATGAACCAGTAAAATGATCATTTTTTTTTATAAATTTTGATGGGAGTTGCTGCAATTTTCTTGGCTGACAAACACTAAATCAGGTTGAGAAATGCTAAATCAGGCTGACAAATGCTAAATCATGAAATTTGAGTCCACTGAAAAAAATTGATGATTAGGATGTCAGGGTGTTCATGCTTATTTCACTGGTTAGCATTAGCTGGCATAGGGCATCCACTATCAAACATGGGTTAATCTTACTGGTTGTGTGCATTAACATTTGCATGACTACAGGCAGAATGTAGACCAATCAGAATCTACTCTTTATTTTGCTAACAGCATAAACACATCTTACCGACTCTCTTAAGCTGTGACAGTGTTTGTTTGCAAACGTTAACTGAGTCTGTAGGATAATGCCTGGTAAACACACTTCAAAACAAATGTGATGATATGGTGATCTTGACTTCATGAATATTCAACATACCTTGTATATCTTTTGCTGTCTTCATGAACTTCCATTTCATTGCTTTTAAATTCATTTAACTCTTTCCTTATTGATGCCTTAAAAGGGAGAGAAAATAAAATACAACATAACATAAAAACTGAAAAATTAAAAGCTTTCTCTAAGAAAAAAATTCTTTTACAATTAAATGAGACATCTGACTTAAATACATTTTTGTAAAGCTCTATTCATGCAGTTATGCATATGTCAACATACGTAAATAGTTACTTATTAATTTTAAGAATACATGGAAACATTTGCATAACAAATTATGGGCCACAAACTAAAATAAGCCCTGACAGTGAAAATATTCTTTAATACTCCACATTCCAATGATGATCACTTTCTATGAATAATAATGTAATCTAGAAAAAATGTGTATCTCCAAGGAAAGGAATACATTTACCCACAATTTCTTTTGTATTTTTGTACACAAGAAAGAGAAACTTCCTTCCCATCACCAAGATTTCCTCCCAAATGCCCATATTTCCTGAGCAGGAGCTTCCCAACTTTTCCACCCACGGTGTACTAGCCGTTATGTGATATTTTTCATACAGTAAGTAACCTTTACACAACATTATCATTAACCATAGATCTTAACCTTAAAAAGCAATTTGAGTCATCTTAAAGGGCAAAGCAAGTAAGCATTGAGTTGCTCTCCTAAACTTCATATTTGAAAGAGAAATATACTGTCACATGACTCTCAAGAGCCAATCATGAAGCATTTGCCATTTAAGTTGGGGTGTGAGACAAACCAGGCTCTCAATCTCACAAACCATGGGGTAAAATGCAGGGTGCCTGTTTAATGCGTAGTTTCCTTACAAACAAAACAATTTTCATTGCAACATATGTATTCCTTACTACCCTTGAATAATAATACAACAATATTTAAGTTACTCAGTGCTTTGCACATGCAACTGGTCACAAAAGACTTTATTAAATGTTGTAACATTTCACTTCTCAGCCTTTTGGCTAAGATCATGTGTAGTATCTGTTCTTTTCATCCAGTCAAGAATGGAGCCATATATGACAGACCAATGATATAGATGGTCTGAGGGTCGTGAGGTTGGTCACATATTGTCCTTCAGTGCATGTCATAGCTTCTTCAGGAAGCAGTTTAAGTTTTGGTTTTGCCGAGCAGCCCTTTGCCAGAGAGTTGGGAGAACTTTCGAAAAAGAATTTCCAGATAATTTCCCCTGATATAATCCCCCCAGCAATTCCCCCTAAATCCCTAAGAGGATAGAAGAAATTGAAAAACAGCATGCTGCCCAGGTACACATTCATCTGGCAGGATAGGAACAAGCAGTCCAATGTCGGATGTGTTACCTTATTTTCCACCAAATTTCCCAAACCCTGGAGCAATGGATTATGCCCCTTAATTCACACCATTAGTTTCTTTATTATCAATGCCTCACCTTATCTTGTGGCGTTAATTTTGTCCAAGGTTTATCTGCCCTGCGGTCATAACTTAAAGCCTCTATAACCTCTACATATTCATTAAACATGATGATGTTCCGCGCCCTCAATTCTTCTACTGTTGGTCGGAAGCTCAGCTGAAAGATAAAACATTACAACAATCTTATTTTAAGACATGCCCTAATTTGAGTGTTTCATTATTAAAGGCATATTCTGGTGGCCTTTCACTTGGGTGTTGTAAGAAAAGTAAACATTTTCTGCACCATATCCTCCAAACCCTGTCTCAATACCATTTTCCAAACTCAAGATATCTCACTTTAAAGATTGAGTATTTTTCTTGAAAAATACCTCTGCTTTTCAACAAAATATCTGAAAGTTATGTAATGTGGGCACATTGCCCTGAATTCCTTTTGTGTTTCTTTATAATTGAACGTCCTGTTTGTCCTTGAAATTCAATACTGTTGGAATGTTTGAATATCTTTTCTTGCAGGTCTAGTATTTCCCTTTACCATATATAGAGTACAACCAACAATGTTGCTTAATATTGCCTGCAGCAGAATCAATATTACAAATAAATTGAATGCAAAGTCAAATTAATGTGCCACGTTTACATCACAGAATACCCATGATGCACCAAATCTCAAGAAAAATTGCATTTCTTTAAAAATCTGTATCTTCTGAACGCAATATGCTATTGATATGTAGTTTTCACCTCCTGAAAGAGAAAATTTTTCTGCATATTTTGAAGTTAATGAATTTTGTCTCCAGAATATGCCTTTAAGTCATTATAATATAAGAAATTCAACCAAAGACCTCTAAGAGAAGCATTAAATGCTTCTGTAATCTTTTTAAAAGAAGGGATTAAAGTCATATCAGGGGTTGATATGTTAAAGGGGTACTTATTCTTAGCATTTTGGTGAAACTTGCATTGAAATCTGGTATGTGGTTCTTAAGACATGAGTAAGTAAATTTGTCACATTTCCAACAAGAAGTGAACTTGAAGCAAGCACATGTGACATCATATCCTCACAATAATGGACAGTCTCTTGTTTTTCTTTAAACTTAAAAGCTTATACTCTCCTCAACATTCCCATATTGCCATAATGTGATTGCATATTGGCATGAGAACTTTACAAGTTTCGCACACCCCTACTGCTGTAAACTTCAAGGTCAACACAGCAGAGTGAAAAAACAAAGGGAAACAAAGAATTCCTTTTTCAATGTGAGGAAGCCATATAGCCTCTGCTACACTTAAGCTCACTTTTGAACACAAATTTAGTAACTTCATTAACTGATATCTCAAGGAATATATGTCTGATTTTAATGTTAAGTTTTACCACACTGTGTAGGTTTGGTTCCTCTTTCACATATATTGTTTACTGAAACTTGTGAGTTGCATGTCTTCCTATATTCAGATGGAGACAAATACAATTTATTGCAAATTTTTCTTAATGCAGTCTGTGTTAAAACCAAATTGTATGCCATCCCTTTTTTTAAATCGAGAGCAAATGAAATGACTTACTGCAAGTCTCCTTAACAGTATCTATGTTAAAACAGAGTTGCATGTCATGCTATATTCTGACAGGCAGCATGTAAAATTATCTATTGCAGGTCTTCCTTAATGCAGTGCCTATGGCAAAATTGAGTTGTATGCCATGTTATATTCAGACGGGAGGAGTGTAAAATTTATTGCAATTCTTTATCAATGAGGTATCCATCTAAAACCAAGTTGTATGCCATGCTATATTGAGATAGGTAGTAAATAAAATTATTTTATAATGCAAATCTTAGCTACTAGTGCAGTTTCTGAGGTAAAACCTAGTTGCCCGCTATAAAAGATTTCCATCACAAAGCAATGGTATAATTATAGAACAGACTGTCACCATGGTAAATAATTACTTCCTTCACACTTCCATGACCATGCAATGCTTAATCAATCATTTCCCAGACACATAGGCTTGAAAATAACAACTGTCTGCGCTTGTAGTAGGGTCTTTATGCAGCTAAGATGTCTATAAAGGCATGACTTAATAATGCCACCCCCAACAATTTTTATGTATCTAAAAAAGTGAAAAAAAAAATTGGAAACTATTTATACTTGCAAATTGTTTGGCCAAATTGACCTCATTTGGGAGTTGTAGATTTCTATTAAACGATTTCCCAAACTAAACATACACAAATGTGGAAGCAATCTAAAGATGCCCTGTATCAATGCATGAAATTCAGAAGAGGCCTTGTAAGGTGTTGTCACTATATACCATACATAAATCTGGGCAGAAGATAAAGTAGTGGACCATTAGTGGGGTCCATCAAAATAAAATCTTCCCCTTACTTTCTACTTGTAGTTCTAAAATCTCATCTTGATGAAATGTCCCTTTTTACTTTTGAAACATCCTTCTGCTCTCCCTGGCTACATCTTGTGCCTCGGGGGAGAAATGAAGCACACTAGATATTTACCTGATATAGTCAGGTTTCACATCTAATTAATTTATTGACAGTACCAGATATTTACCAAACTACGAAAAAAGTTACTTAAAATTTGGGGTTACCTAACAAGTCAGTCAGGTTTGTGCTAATTGGGGAAAGAGATGGCTGAGAAAACCCTACAATATAGTTTATACCAAGATACCATCCTGCTTTTCTGTTCTTGGGTACAAACCTACCATACAAATGGTCATGAAACTGACATTCAGTTGGTAGTTTGACCATGATTTCTAACTTGACTGCATTCTATTTAACCCCCTTGTGCCACATGGGTCCTTAACAGTACCCCAACTACCCCTCACCTTTCTGACAAGTGTCCTCTTCTTTTCTTCCAAAATCTCTCTTCTCTTGGCATCACTATCCACATCTTTATATATATTTCTCTGCTCTAACTCATCTTTTGTTGGTCTTTCACTCAGACGTCTGCAATGAAAAAAACAATACATATTATTATTGCTTACTGCAGCTCACTTTATTTCAGTTTGCAGAACAATAGACTTCAACAAATCCGCTGGTTTGGATAAGATGAGTTTAAGTGGAGTTTTTACAGTTCAAGCTGAGCCAGTCCACAGCCTTTTCTCCAGTTGTGACTCGCTGACTCCTTTTTCCATATTTCATTGCTTATGCTGAGCACAAAGCACAATTGCAGTGGGTTCCATTTTTAAAGTCTTCTGTATGACCTAGTTCGGACTCAAACATCTGACCTCTCGACTGGAAGTCTGATACTTTTGGTCTCCTTTTATTAGCTAATTAAAGAGACAGTGTTTTACACCTCAACTGACAAACTTCTGGTTTTATCTACGGTGCCAACAACCTCTTTCCAGCTGTGGGACAACAGACTGTTTTCTCCAGTCCACACATATTACGAAAATGCCCATAAGCCTTTAATCCCCCACTAGTCTTGCAAAGCTCAGGAAGGTTGTATCAGTGATGGTTGGTAACTTGCACATTCTGTGGTTCATGTCAAGCCAGTTGTGTTTACCACATAACTGGCTGGAGTCTCTGGACTAAAACCACAACATGTGCAAGTATTAACTGACCATCTCTAATACAACTTTCCTGAGTTGTGCAGAATTAGTCGGGACTGTAGGCTTATCCTTATGGGCAATTTACTGTTATGAGCTTATATACCGCATCATACATTACAGCAGTAGGTACCATTTTAAAAGTCCTTGGTATGACTCTACCTGGGAAGTGAATCCTGGCCTCCAGTGTGAAAAATGAACGCTTTACCACTAGCAAGACACATGACCCTCTTTTTTATAGCTGGTACATTTTATTGTATGGTCAACCTAAACTTGATCACTTAAAATAATCCTCTAGGTCACATATCAGAAACACCTATAACTCTTAATTATGTTTCTACACAACCAAACCATTCTTTCCAAATTTAAATATCACCCTGCAACCATCCTGGAAGGTTATTTAGCAATACATTCAACAATTACCTGACCAGTTTAGCACCAACTTGTTCACGTTTCACCTTCATTTGATCCTGTGAATCGGTGGGAATGATGTTCCGTTCCTCAAGCATTGATCTAGAGGGGCGGTTACTGAGGTGAAATGCTAGACTGTCATTTCTTTTCACTTTGGCTGCTAAGCTTGCTGAAATAAAAAATGTTAACAAAATTCTCAAGTGAAATTGCCTTCATGCATGTCTGATCCATAAAATGAGTCAAGCACTTTTGTCCAAAGATACTGAGTGTTTCAGACATTTTCAGTCTCAGATTTAAAGAACAGGGAAGTAGGAGACTGAAATTAAACAACAGGGGATTTTTAAAACTTTTGTAATTCTCTAGTAAAGCATTTGATGAAATATGTGCATTTCCCAAATATCTAAGAGGAATGTATCATTTAAAGTGTACAAATCACAAATATCCTACACCAAACAAAACAAAAAAGGGAGGGGGGGGGGGTGCTGTAATTAACGTGCAGGGTCACCAGTTAATTCCAGTAATTAGCTGTATTTTTCATTATATTGTGCATTATATGAATAAAGTATTGCATCATATGAAATTCTAAAAGGTTTGAGCCAACAAACTATTCTAGAGCAACACATAAACTATTTTTCAAACAGCTGTTACAAAGGGTAATGGGATTCAATGTTGTTGTGTGTTGTTTATTGCCATAGTTAAGTGCCATAGACCCTTTTCCAAGTAGCAATTACAAAGGATTGTGGGATACAGTTTTGGTATACATCTTCTTTATCAATTGCATTTTACTGTAGCAAAGTATTATGTACACCAACCTTCTATCCCACAATGCATTATTATTGTTTTTTGAAAATGAGTCTATTGACATAAAAAACACATTATTGGAAAAGGGCCTATTACAGAATTCATCTAAACAAGGACTTTATTTCTTGAAAAGAAAACTGCAGTAGAACATTATTTTGACTTGAATATCATAATGTGTATTTCTGAATATTGGCTTTTTCAAATATGAAAATTTTCTGCAGAATGAACACAACCCTTCCCTGTTCTAAAGCTGACATTCTAATAATTTACAATAAATATTATATCTCATTTAACAGTACTGAGGAAAGATGAAGGTCATCATTCATCCTTGAAGTATGTCACAGTGTCTCTTATGCAAATGACTTCATGAATATTTATATCCGCCTTACATTCTTCTTCGTCCTCATCTTCTTCTTCCTCATCGTCATCTCTGTAGCGCACTTCATTGTCATAGTCGCTATCAGTGTCCTCATCTTCTTCGTGGTTCTGTATGGTCTCACCAACAGCCACTTGACTAAGGAATAAGACATAACAAGTTATACAATCAGCCAGTAAGCCACAACTAGAAACAGTCGGCCCAACTTTAACCCAATTGCCTAGAAACGGCCTAAAATCTAAAAAAGCAATTAACTAGACAATCAGCAAGCAAATACAAAATATTCAAATAAAAAGTGTTGCACTGAAGGATAACTAGAAAGCCAACAGGCTTAGTGATTCCTTGCCGTATGATATATCATAGCAAACATGGAAACAAACATGACATGCATGAGATCCCATACAATTATCCTACTTAATTGAGATATAATACTAGTAGGGTCAAAACTTTTTGACCTCATGTGACCCAAAATGACCTTTCGACCCCTTAAAAACAATATTGATCACCTTACCAACACGTCCATCAACATGAGTAATTCAAAATTAAGCTTAGTACAGAATGAGTATGGAAGTACTACCACCAGGGTATGAGATCCCTCAGAGTTATCCCCCTAAAAATATTATGTCTACAAAGTTTGATCTAACTGTCACCTCAAACCTTTGATCTCCACACACAAGAGGAATTTCTCACACAGCTTTAATATTCCAGAAAACTGTCTCATTACTTGATAAAGCGGTATTTTGAAACCATTTTTATCAAAAGTTTGGTCAATGGGGACAGCTCTCCATTCTGAAGTCTCTATGTTCCGATGCCTCTATGTTTCAAAAAGTCTGCATTGAGGTTAGTGTTTAAACAAGCCCTCATCGATACACTCTCCTACAAGCATTGGATCAAATACTGGTTCTCACATACCCCGCGCTCGAGGTAACACTGTATTACCTCACGCTCAAGTAATGTGGCAACGCGGGTTAACGCAGGGTCGGTGTTTAAATTTCGATCCACCTCAAATCGCAGGGTTAAGCAGTTTTAAACATCGTGTTTGTTTTAATCAAGCAAGGTCACAGGTATTTATCACACTGATGACAGGTATTTTCTTACATTTTGCTGTAATCAGTGTGTGAAATATTTGGTCTCGTTACTATGGTAACACTATCCAATTAACGAAACACTGGGTACGTGAGAACACAGACTGGAAAACACGGGGTTAGCCTGTGGTTTTGTCTGATTGTAAACACGAGTTAACACTGGGTGTTGCGGGGTATGTGAGACCAAGGCTAAAGAGACATCTGAACAGAGATGTGTAACCTTGGCTATTACTGACGGCAATTTTTGCTTTATGGGGGAAATGCCCCACCCATTGTCTATGGTATCCTTTGCAAATTAACAAAAGCAGATATCCCTATTAATCCATAATTTAACAAGACTTTTAATTCGCCTTTTGTCTACTTATATTGTAGGTACAGCATAACATACAGTACAAGTTTTCCTTGTTTGATACACAGTATACAACATTATGCTTGCTCTTATTACCTGAACTACTTTTAAATGACAGCAGCAATGCAAAATAAAATCTTAATACTTTTGAAAAATGTCATAAAGGGTAATCTTGAAGCAATGGTTCTATGCATTAAGCTTTATGGTACACTTTTTTTTGGGGGGGGAGGGGGGATAGTGACATGGATAAAAATGAAATGTGAGACAAGAATTCCCACTCGATGATGATATTTGACATAGCTATATAATCCTTCACACAGGGGTTACTTTTTTGGTGCGGTTATCCAGATATAAGCAGAGATGAGGCAAGTAGTATGCTGATACATTTTATGCTATCAAAAATTTAAAACAAATTCTAGAATGAAACTAAGGGACAAATAATCACTGAAGAGCATATTGAAACTGTAAAGCAGAAACACCAATCTAGACAGACACCAATGTTTAAAGTTTTGTTCAACAAAATTCCTTATACAAACACACTATTTGTTCAATTCCACCAGCTTCTATGTTAAAGGACACTAATTTCTGAAGGGTGTCAATCTACAGTATTTCTAAGATGACTTTCAGTTTAGAAACTTGATCAGTGTACCTGAACTTCTCCATCTCCAGACAATGGCTTTCATTTGTGGTCAGATGAGACAAGATAATGTGGACAGTTATTTTATGCTTGATTTTGCAGAGGTGTGACTTTCATGGAGGTCTGACACTTTGACCACAAATAGAGTACTAAATGCATGCAGGGAATGGCAGGAAATAGGAGTATATACAAACAATTGGCTGTCATGGTTGTTATATAATGAGATAAAAATAAGCTTTCTTCAGAGGGTTTATAAGAGTCAATTAACACCACTTATACAGTAAAAAGCTGAAGTCAATTGAGCTGTATGTTTGTATGTGGTAATCCTTCAGGACACTGTGGGGATAACTGGCAGTCAACTGTGAAAAATTGGGCGAGATAACTGTGACCAAATGGCAAAGAATGGGTCAGTCACAATTTGATTCACTCTATTAGGCAATGACAGTTCATGTGCGCTGAAGGGTATTTGATACCAAATGATCAGTGTAAATTAGGTTCTTTTTTGTAAAACTAACTAACTGTGGTATATCTAATTAATCAATTCCCACTTCCAATTAATGCATGCTTGCATGCACATGTCCTCATGAGGACAGTAGGCACAAGGTTTGTCAAATATTAGCACTTTTTGCCACTAAATTTAATGTTTTCTTCAGGTTTTCTTTATGGTTATTGAAAAAGCAATGTAGGTATGTTATAAAGAGATTCTTGTGCATCACACAGAGTACTCTCTGTTCAAAGTTTATACTTATGAAGTTCCATATCAGTCATCTACTTAGTGTGCACAGAAGCATCTTCTAATATTTTCAGACTATGTCCCTAAATGACCCTTATACAGACTGTTTAAACTCACATGTTCCACATCAGTTTCATGAAAATCTATTTACTTGTGGCTGCAAAATCAGCATACCCATGAGCATTGAAGCATGTATGCCAGCCTGATGAACATATTTTGCCTTTTAAGATTTTATATTTTGCTCTGCCCACTTTTTCATGTATTAATACTTGGAACTTAATGTAATAACAGGGCACAATTTCATGCCAGAATCAACATACTGTACAGTAACTACCATGTGATGTGCCTTTTGTGCACCTTAGACCTTCTTCCTATGAGTTTGCTTCAGTACTTTACAAATGCATTTTCAAAATTACCTCACTAAAGAATTTACATAGTGAAGTTAATAAACTGTTCCAAAAAAAATTATATACCCTATGCCTATTACATTACACATGCCAAATTATTCTTACCCTTTCACCCTAACCGCTCATGGATATTAACTTCAACAGTTATATACTCTTTTGAGATATAGTGTTTGCAAGGTTTAGATGTTTTGAACTCTGATGACCCCAAATGACCTTTGACATCCAATAAAAACAATAGGGGTCATCTACTCAATATGGACAATCCACTTAGTAAATATGAGATTCCTGGCAGTTACCTTTCTTGACATATGGTGTTTACAAGTTTTGAGCTTTTCATCTCTGATGACCCCAAATGACCTTTGACCTCCACCAAAAATAATTGTGATCATCTACTTAATATGGGCAATCCACCTGCTATGTATGAGATCCCTCACATTTACCCTTCTTGAGATACAGTGTTTACAAGGTTTTGACCTTTTTCCCTCTGGTGACCCCAAATGACCTTTGACCTCCATCAAAAACAATAGGGACCATCTACTCAATATGGACAATCAGCATGGTAAGTATGAGATTGCTGACATTTTTCCTTCTGGAGATATCGTGTTTACAAGCAATTTCCAAGGTATTTACATTTTGACCTCTGGTGACCCCAAATGACATTTGAACTCTACCAAAAAAAATAGGGACCATCTACTCAATGTGGACAATCTACATGCCAAGTTTGAGATCCCTGGGGGTTACCGTTCTTGAGATATCGTGTTTACAAGCAGGCGTCACACACACACATACACACACACACACACACACACATACACACACACGACATCACCATCGCATAGATTCCTTGCCTGCCTTCGGCAAGGAATCAAAAAAATATCACCCAAATAGCCCACTACAGTTAATCTTTAAGTCTAAGTCTGACAATGTTGAAAATCTTGGATCATACTGCATCTAGGCTCTTTAGGTTACTGGCAATAGAAAAAACATTTTCAATGGGGAGAAAGACACTTCTCCCCTAAAACATTAAATTTCCTTTCGCAAGCTGGCAATGTGTCCCCCCCCCCAACTCCTACATTGATGTACCCCTTTCTCTCTAACTGGTTTCTCTGGCTACCAGCATGGGACTGATTTCCTGTTGATTGACAACAAAGTGTGTCATTTCCCACTTTTTTTATAGGATTTTTTTTTATAGGAACTTTGTCCATCATGATGTCTGAACCTCCAACTTACAAACTCAGCATGCAAGATCGGGAGAGTTCCATTTTTTTCCCCTGATCCAAGTTAGATGGAGTTTTACCGCCCAGTTTCTAGCCAGTTGCTTTAAGTAGAGCCAGCCACAGCCTTTTTTCCAGCTGTGGCTCACTGGCTTGTCTAAGAAACTAGGTTTCTGCTAAGCTGCTATGGCAAGATTTTGATGCTTTTGCTTATCATTTTAGTTATTTTATTACAAAGTTGATTTGTGCACAAATCCATGAGGCTGATATTTCTAGAGAGTCAAATTATTTTATATTAAGTTGGCCCAATGAATTTTTTCTTAAGAGGAATTACTGCTAAGAAACATTCTTTTGCAAAAGGTTTCATGGTACGATACATATTTGTTGCACAGCAATGATGGCTAGTGGCCTAGTTTAACAAGCCCTGTTGGTAGACCTCAGCAGGCTCCCAACTGTCAAGGAAGATCTTTATTCAAAATGTCAAGCACCCATGATTTAGGTCAAGTAAGGAAAAGGTGGACGGAAGGCCACCTTCAGTTGAAATACACTACTATGTAAATGACTTCACAGTGCAGACAAGCCCTTTTTAGTTCCTGAAGATGTTTTACAAATTTGGGGCCACACAGAGCTTGCACCATTTCAGAGTTCAGGTTGGGCCCAGGGGCAAAGCCCAAGTTGAAGAAAGTTCCACGTGAGGGCCCCAAGAAGCCACTGGCTTCTGGGCATTTTAGAAGCTTCAGGATATTACTCTTGAAGGAATATTTCAGGAGCCAAAATACTTGAATATAATATATTCAATGAAATACGCAATTAAACGATATGACAAACCCATCTGTAATATTGATTAGAATGAGTAAAGGTTTTATGGGACATAAAGTACATAAAAGGGTATGGGTGGGAGAATAGCTGGACAAACTGGAATGACAGAAACAAGGCAAGATTTTGGAAAATTTTTTACTTAAAGTAGGAGATTAGGAGCTCTGGTCCATGCTTACAGCTACTATGATCACTCCAAGTCACAAAGGTGAATGATGACAGGAGGGTGGGATAGGAGAGAGGTCTATATGGGTGGAGAAATATTGCAGCTTACCCAGAGAAGTTGAGTCTCTTTTCAGCAGCAGATGGTTCTGTGTGTACTGTTGAAGTGTGAGGTACCCGAGGTGAGGGGACTGGTCTGTACTGACCCATGTCTGAAGATTTCATCTTTGGAGGAAGAGAAGGTTGGACTTCATTAGAGATGTCCTGTTGGTGGGAGGGGGCATCTCCCTCCCCTGAAGGTGAATGTACTGTTGAATTAATCTGAATGAAAGAAAAGGAAAGAATAAGAAATGTTGGTTGGAGCCATGACTACTAAAATTCAGTGCCATTATCAAATAAGGAACCAGAATGCAAAAATGCATTGAGGTTTCGATGATACATACATGCTCTTTTCAATAAAATGCTACATTTCTTGTAACAACTGGTGACCCAAAATAACCTTTGTCTCCACCTGTAAGTAACTGGTTTTTCTTTTAACCAAAACATTTCTATACTCAAAAAGCCAAATTTCATACTGTGCCTTAAGATATTCTGCAAACAAGGTTTTCAGAGTTTGACGCCAGGTGATACCAGATGTCCATTGACCTCCACCAAAAACAACAAGTACAGTACTTTCAACTCACCATTACATCCATATATACTAATTAGGAAATCCATCCAAGTTTCCTACCTTAGGATATCCCATTTTGACAAGTTTTTCAAAGTTTGACCGATCATGACCCCAGATGTCCTTTCACCTCCACAAAAAAAAAAAAACCTGATACAGACAATCTTCTCACCATAATTCATTCACATACTAATTTTGAAATCCATCCACCTTTCGTACCTTGAGCTATCCTAAACAAGTTTTTCTGAGTTTGACCCCCTATGACCCCAAATGACCTTTGACCGCCACCAAAATCAATAGGGTTCTTCCTTACATCATATCGCATCAACATATCAAGTTTCCTACCTTGAGATATAGTGTAAACAAGGAGTTCGGGGTTTGACCCCATGTGACCCCAAATGACCTTTGATCTCCACCAAGATTTATTAGGTTTTTCCTTACATCATAACCCATCAACATATCAAGTTTGAAATGAATCAAAGTTTCCTACCTTGAGATATAGTGTAAACAAGGATTTCAGGGTTTGACCCCACGTGACCTCAAATGACCTTTGACTTCCACGAAAATATATCGGGTTCTTTCTTACATCATAACGCATCAACGTATCAAGTTTGAAGTGAATCAAAGTTTCCTACCTTGAGATATAGTGTAAACCAGGATTTCAGGGTTTGACCCCATGTGACCCCAAATGACCTTTGACCTCCACCAAAATCAATAGGGTTCTTCCTTACATCATAACGCATCAACATATCAAGTTTGATATTAATCCAAGTTTTCTTCCATTAGATATCGTGTAAACAAGGATTCCGGGGTTTGACCCCACGTGACCCCCAATGACCTTTGACCTCCCCAAAATCAATAGGGTTCTTCCTTACATCATAATGCATCAACATATCAAGTTTGAAATTAATCAAAGTTTTCTACCATAAGATATCGTGTAAACAAAGATTTCGAGGTTTGACCCCCCGTGACCCCAAATGACCTTTGACCTCCACCAAAATCAATAGGGTTCTTCCTTACATCATAACGCATCAAAATATCAAGTTTGAAATTAATCCAAGTTTCCTGTCTTGAGATATCGTGTAAACAAGGATTTTGGTTTTTGACCCCCTGTGACCCCAGATGACCTTTGACCTCAACCAAAATAAATAGGGTTCTTCCTCTCAGTATGGGGTATCTGTGTACCAAGTTTGAGAACTGTCAGATCTTCCCTTCTCAAGATATCGTGTAAACAAGCAAAGTGTCACAAACACACACACATACACATACACACACACGCACATACGCACATACACACATACATACATACATACACACACACGCCATCATGAATGCATAGGTTTCTCTTTTCATCGAAACCAAAAACAACATTTCAGACACCTTTTGATATAAAAATCTCAGACATGAGAAGGCATCAAATGATCAACATTTAAATTTTATTCTTCTTTTTAATCTAATCAAGATGTTCATTTGCTCTTGGAATAACTTTGATTCACACATGGGTGAGGTGGGGTGGAAAGGGGGGTATAGAGGTACATGTCCCCCTCCCAATATTTGAGAAATCTCTCATTAACTGCTTTTTTTTTTACACAGTAATTTTTTTTGATATAACATATTATATATGTCCCCTCCCTAAAATAAAATTGAAAACAAACCACCAACCTTTGGATTCACAGTCATTTGACCTTAGGAACAAGCTTAGGTACCAAGAAGCCATGGACAATACACCAGAGATCTAAATTATCTGGCTGTTTAAGAAAACAGCTAGGTCTTCAGTTCAACTTAAAAATAGGTGAGGGAAGGGAGGGATGGGGTTGGGGACATAACCTCTGTTGAAAAAAATATTGTTTGACAAATTTTACATCAATGGATGATTTCTCAAATATTGGGGAGGGGGGACATGTCCCCCTATACCTGCCTAGATTACCCTTCCATGACCTAAACCCTCTTCTATTACCTCATGCAGTTGATACAAATATGTAATCTTCTCCTAGGAAATCTACTAAAAGGTTGTAACTGTAACAGGGCTTGAAAAATGTTCTGTTGCCTTGTTGCCCTGTCAGGCAAACCATCTTCTGAATTGAGTCATTTTTGTTTGCCCGATAAAATGATTGTGATTGTTGCCAGAATATTAAAGATTGAGGGAAAATGCTTATGCATTACTATTAAATGTTTCTCTTCTTTTGCACTAGCACTAGTCTGCAATAGAAACCTCTGTAACTAGAATCTGAGAATTTCGTGCGATCTGTTTCTGTGCGAATGTTTATTGGGCACATTGTATTCAAATAAGCTACAGAAAACTTTCAATGCCGTATAAAGATCTGTTTGCACTGCATGCACAGTGGTATAAGATCTTGATTTAGGTTGCCTAGCGGGCATTTTCTGTTGGGCAATTAATGCATTTTTGCTGCCCAAGTCATTAAACAAGATGCCTTTAGCCTTTTGGGCATCAGATATTTTGAGCCATCTACTTACATGGGAATCACTGGAAAGGTTATTATTAGGTACTGAGTTGTCCTCTGATTGGTTGATTTGCACCTCTGTCGTAACCAACGGTGTGTAAGCACCATCCCCTGTATGTTCCCCATCCTTCGGCAATTCCGCTGAAAAAAATTAGAAAAAACATGCCTTAATTGGATGATGTAAAGAGCCATAATGGAATGCAAAAGCTATGATGTAGTTAATGATAGTAGTCTATGACTGAACTCATACACTCTACTAAAAGAAAAACTAGGGCAAAAATTCACCAACCATGCATGTGAAGACACTGAAAATAAGGCTGATGTGATGTCCCAAATAGTTGATGACTCTGGTTACCACAAACTCCCCAAAACTCCCTAGTTTGGAGTCTGTGAGAGCCGATATTTACCTATCACCCAATGTATACTAATTATACTTAGCAAACTAATAACATGGTGGTAACCCTACCAACAGAGGGCGCCATATACCCTACATCTTCCTACTGCATTTTGCTGATGCTGGAGAAAATCCAAACCAAAAGAAAATTTTTTGAGGAAATAATCCAGTAATAATCTAAATAGTCATCAGACAACTAGAGAACACCTTTAAACGTGAGCTAGGCAAAATTGAATAGGAAGATAAAGGGTGTATGGTGTCCTTAGCTTGTAGGGTTACCATGGTGTTATTAACTTGCCAGACGGTAATTATAGGTATAAATGGTACACATAGGGTGATAGGAGGTAGCTGAGGAGTGAAATAGACTTACAGATATTTAATATCTGTTTACAACTATTACAAGAATTGGAAAAACTAAGGGATTGAGGGTCATTTTTAATATCTAACTGGGCAGTTGGGCACACAAACAGTAAAAGTGACTTGGAAGTAACTGGGCCAGTTAGATAAATGACTGTCCCAATTTGCACAATTTTCAGTATTGTGTCCGTGAATATTTTACTTTTTTTTTCAGAGAAAGCTTTCATTGTGCTGAAGATGGTATTGATTGATGTGAAATAATGCACATAACTCTGACAGCATGGGTAGCTTTTAGACCAAAAGTGAAACGTGGGGGTCAATGAATTGAATAACAAGTAGGGGGAGTACTGTGCACAAGCTAATCCTGGCATTATGCAAATTATAAATTGTATGCAAATAAGATGCAACAAGGGGGCAGGGGCATACAGGTATAAGCCTGAGAAGTGAATCATAATACAATACCATATAACTATGACATACACTAAACAACCTCTCTTTACAATTATCCTTTACAATTATTCGGACAGATTGTGATGGTCTGATTTTAGTCGGCCATTATTGAGGTCCATCACCTTTAATCTTTAAATTTCCTTCCTAACCTGTTCCATGGATGGTTGTACACTAAAGCGTATCTCGACTTTATCAACTTCACTGTGTATGAGGATTTGAAATCCTCGTAGACAATAAATTAAGAAGATTTAAGGTTGATGGACCTCACCAATGGCTGCCTTCAGTCGCTAAAAAACAGCGCTTATCGGATTCGCCTACATACCACCTCTCACAGCCACCATAGGGGGCAGTCTTGAATATACAGTATGTGCACAAGTCAACATCTCTAGTCAGTATGTAGTTGTGTACCAGTGCAATTATCCAAAATGATGTCTTTGATTATCTGAAAATGGATGACTAGTCCCTATAGTGCTGGCAATTCATGGTCACAAAAAACCAGCAAAAATTCACAATTTGCAAAAATTAATGTCAGATGTCATATTTTGCTAGACTTACAAATCATTTTGTCAAGCATACAATATTCTGTAGACTGACACACTCTGTATTCATGATCTCCCTTTACCAGCTGCAGAAAAATTCCAGAACTATTAAGGGTGCATAATTTACACTTGATTCCGATCAAATCCCCTGATACTATTAGTGTATGGAATCAAATGTTTGACTTAATCCTGGGGCATGTACCCCTTGTCTTGTACTCTGATCCTCCTACGTGCATGATGGATGCTTTGATCAGGAGAAGTAGCCTCCATATGATTTATGAAATAAAAGCACATGCAAGCAAAACAAAATGTACACAGAGAGCAAGAAAGCACATGTGTAGGGTAGACCTATTGTATGTACAGGCATAGAGCAGAGAGAACGTCGATGATTGCATAACATTAGGCTATGCATTAACTTAGGGTCACCATTGATCCTACAGTACTAATTCATTTGTGAGCTGTGAATGCCTTTGCAGTGTCTGATCTGCCCTTCTTACCAGGTCAAAATTATGTGATCAGATCTGAAAGTAATCTGGAATTTTGATTTTGAATCTGAACCTGATTGATCCAGAACTAAGATAAATATACCACCAGCAGCTGTTTTTCAAAATATTTGGCGAGACATGTTTACTTACTACTTCATCACGGTTAACAGTTATTTAAATTGGTAATTAAGTTGACCAACAAAATTAAAAAGCAAGGGGGAAAAAAAAAAAAAAAATGAGCACATATGTACACAACAAATTGATAAACTAAGAACTACACAAAAAAATAAGAACTATGCAAAAAAAAAAAAAGAAAGAAAAAAAAATTTCTCAACTAAATGTTTGAACGAGCTTGGTTCACAACTGGATTTCGTGGGTCCATAATTTTATTGTGATCTTGAGAATATTTACTTCTGCTTGTGGTGGTAGTGTCCCTGCACATATACCCACTACATACACACTATGTCCATGTCCCTCTATACACATACTGTACACAACTTGAAAGTAAACAGTTATCTGCTCAAGCTAAGAATAGCTATACTGATGGTCTTAGAAATAAACCTATTGGGGAGATACTCATTGAGGTATTCTTGAGCTCTGACTCAGTAAAAACTGATGAACATTCCTGATGCAAGGATTGATAAATTTATAAGTACAAGATGATAGTACTGGAATTCATTTTGTGGTTGGCATTCTTAGTCACTACAGTCAGCATAAGCTGAAACTAAGGGAAATATGTTGATACATGTACCTACATCACATACTTGCTGACATTGTCATCTTAGAGAAAAATAAGTTAGTTAGATAGAGTTTTATGGTCCAGTTTCCAACCTATTGGTTCAAGTCGAGTCGGCCACGGCCTTTTTTCCAGTTGTGGCTCACTGGCTTGTTCTCCCTACTCCATTGATTATGAGGAGCATCATGTACAACGGCAGTAAGTTTCTTTTTAAGAGTCTTTGGTATGACTGGGACTTGACCTGGGAAGCGAACAGAACATGTAGCATGAACATGGTTAGCTGTGCTGCATACGTAACTTAGACTGATGAGGTTTTATTGCCAAGTTTCTAACCAATTAGGTGTTTCTGCGAGAGGGGGGGGGTTGGGGAGGATTTGTCCTCCCCTTTCCAGAAGAAGGTGGGTAAATCCCCCCGTCAAATTTCCATAAAAATTAAAAAATTGTCAATATCTTGGCATCTTACTTCAAAAGAAGACATTTTTGCAGCAATGTTTCAAGTTACTTATGGTCTTTAAAACCCTTCAAACTGCATCTTACAGAGGTCTTGAAGCAAGCTTTTGTCTCCCTAAACCCACTCAATCCCTGCGATTTGTTCAAGTAAGGCTGGCAACAGCCTTTTTCTCCAGTTGTGGCTCACTGGCTTGTTTTTCCTACTACATTTCTAATGCAGAGAACCAAGTACAATGACAGAAGGTTCCATTTTTGGTATGACCCGGCCAGGAGTCAAACTCCAGACCACCCAGCTGCAAGTTGGATGCTCTAACTACTTGAACATGCAGTAGATTTATGTGCTGAGTAGGACACACTGTAAGCTCATAGCACTCACCTCAGTGGGTGAGATAGTTTAGTTAGATAGAGCTTTGCGACCCAGTTTCCAACCTAATGGTTGAAGTCGAGTTGGCAACCGCCTTTTTTCCAGTTGTGGCTCGCTGGCTTTTCGGACACTCCATTGCTGAGGTCAAGGGAGAAAATTCCTCTTCCCTTCTCATTAAATTATTCCATTCATCTTCTCTCAATTATTTTTTCCAAGGTTGGCTTACTGCACTGCCACTGCACTGCCACTGCACCTGCACTGTGCTTTTAAAAGCTTGCTAGGGATTTACTGCCGGTAAGTTGGGATTACATAGTGTAAATAGGAGATAAAATGTTCAAAATTTTAAAGCACAGAAAATGGAACGGTTTTGCTTGAAATAGAACAGTTAGCCAATATGATGTATTTCATTGAAGTGAAGAAATCTGACTAAATTTTGCACAACAATTTGAAGCTGGAGATTACAAACTACATAACTCTCTTTTTTCTGTATATCTTGTTTACATAGCTTGAATTTCATATTAATTTTATTATACTTTCAAAACTGATAATGGACTCACCACAAATAAAGGTAACTGTTTTATGAAACAGCTCAGCTAAACAATCCATGACTTGTATTATTCCTTGACAAATTATGAAAAATAGCCTGCATTTTATTGTCCCTTGATCACAACAAAACTATCACAACAATTCCTCTGATGAAGTCAAAAACAGCTGGCTGTATACAAATCCAAAAATATTATGACACAATCGTATAGGCAAAGAGCAGACACACTCTCTTTTTAAATTTGTTTTGAAATTTAACGTGTCATTTGTCATCCGCTCTATCTTAAAATTTCTCAAAGCTTTTAAGACATGTATGAAAAATTAATAATTAATTTTCCAAAGTAGCGTACATTTAAAAAGTACTTCTTGTTACCTCTCCTGAAGCTGGTCTTAAAAATCAAACTATTTTATTGTCAATTCTGTTTTCCAACAAAGACATCACAAAGCCTTGATGATGCATCCATGGAAACTGTCCTTAATGGTATTTTTGGTCTAATCTCATCAATTACATGGGTACAAAGTGTATAAAAATATTCTGCCTTCACGTGCTTTTTATTCCAATGCTTCCACTTTCTCCTGCACAAAATATTTCTAAGACTGCTGTGAGTGTTGTTAATAACATTAGTAATTTCTAATGGTTCTGATCTGCATATGAATAATTACATGTCCTTGGAAACACATCAAATGAAATAAGAAGAAAATAACAATTCCAAAATTCTCTTGACAATGATATATATTTCCACAAAAATTTTGTACTAGATTTCAAATTGGATTCCAAATATCCCAGATGTTGTTACTGTTGTCACTATAAATAATGGTGAGTGCTGAAGATTTCCCAAACTTATTATCCGTAGGTCCTCTAAATTTTGAAAAGGGTCAAACTTTACTTGCAGCAGTTCTACACACTTTGAACATAAAATATCCCTTCCAGCTAAATGATCCAAGGTCAAATATAACAGACATGACAGGAAGAGCATTGCTTTAAACTTTCTTTAGCTTGGTTCTTCCAATAGCTCCATGGTTCTTCAAAGATTTCTAAACCTGTCACAGGGAATATGTTCCTGTTTTTGACAGCCTGGAAAAGATGGACAGTCTAACTGTAACTTCCTTTCCAACCTGTCACGGGACAAATTATGGATCACAGCTACCTGCATAGCAGGATGTACAGCATATTCCTTGCTCAGTCATATTCCAAATGCCTGCCAAATTAAATGCCAAACAAATTCTTTCAGATATTCATAGAAACATGTGGCCTTCAGACTGGGTGAATGTTGGTGAATATTCACAAGAAGACAACATCTGGTCCTGTTGAAATCATGCAGTATCCACTGCTACCCACAAACTTGGTATGTCATTGTAATACCCACGCCCAGGTAGTACCCACTGAACACAGGTGATTAAGCCACACAATTATTGGACAATGATTGGATGATCGCACATCCTAGGTTTCAGTCGAGACTTCCAGTTTACGACTACAGAATTACAAACACTCACTCAAAAACAATAGGATGATTCATTAGAGAGTACATGAATAAGTCATATAATGGTAATGAAGTTTGCTCCTAAATTGTTTGCAGTCCTCTTCGCTTTGGCAGACTGTGGTTTCGCAGCTGAAGAGCTGAGAAAACAGAGCTCACTCCATAGGGAAGGATCACAGTGCAACCCAAACAAACTATCTCAACATTTTAAAGAAGTTACAACTTTCAGGCTGGGCTGTTTAGTCACAACAAAGGCTCACCATTGCCAACATTACGCATAAATGCATAATCCCATTAAGCAACTTTTTGCTCCAAATGTAAAAACGAAAACTGCAAATTAAAATGTTCCTGAAATCAGACATTCTGACATAATAAATGTCACCAAAGGTCATACAGGATCAGAGGCAGGAACTTATCAATTACGGAACTTAACAGGTTCTAAGCTTAGGAATTCCAAAGCTAATTCAGTGTTTCCCTGATGGGTCCCTTACCCCTCCCTGTGGGTACTTCCTAGGGAAAGCACTCCCAGGACAAAGTTTTACTGATGAGTGCCAATAAACAGGAGATGCAGGGGTTGGCAGCCGTCCTTGATGTTCTTCCTCAATTCAAAACCACCTGTGGGTTGGCAGTTGTAGAATATGTACAAGGTTGGACAGTAAAAGGCAACTAAAAGGGAGAACTTGAACTTTTCCTATCCACCTTGCTGACCCATTACATTTTTCGATGTTTCCTTTTGTCTAAACATTTAAGTAGAATTGCACATTCCTCTTTTCATTTTCCAGTTGATTTCCACACCATCATTACATTGTTTTATTTTTATCAAGGTGACATGATACAACACATCCATCTTGGTGTGTCAATGTGTTCTTAACTCGCATCTTACTCTGTTCATACACATTCAAACTGGCAAAATTCTATGACTTTTCAGTGGCTTTCAAGGACCTTGACTGGACTTATTAAAGTGTACCTAAAGTCAAAAAATTCAAAAATATATATTAAAGACCATGAAAAATAAATTCTAACAGTCCAACTTCCATCTTCATAGGACATTCCTGAGCTGAGATATTAAATGTTGAAGTTTATTCACTCAAATAAAAATGGTACATTGGGCAATAATTTGTGATGTCATTCTTGTACTACTCAAATTACAATCTTTGCATTTCTTTGTTTTCCAAACGTTACTGCACCTTGTACCAAGGTGTGATAGCACTCTTACTCTTATGAGGTGGTGTAATTAATTCAGCCCTCCTTGTGCAACATGCTATACAAGCAAACAAGAAGTGTTCAAGGTCATAAAAACATTTTTAATTTTAAAGGAACACAAAGCATTTTATGTGAGTTGTACAACAAGACAGTCACAAATTATTGTGCAATAGACCAATTTCTTTAAGGGGAATAAACTTCAACATTTTATATCTCAGCTCAGGAATGTCATATGAAGATGGGAGTTGGACTGTTAGAATTCGTTTTTCATTTTCTTAAATATATATTTTTGAATTTTTTGACTTGAGGTACACTTTAAACAGCCAGATTTCACAAAACAGACTCCACATTTCCATCTTTTTTAAAAAAAAATATCATATACTTGAACACTGATAAAACAAGTCCACTTCCTTGTAATTCCCTCACTTTATCAAGACTTTTTGAAAAATTAATCTTTACACCAACTTTGCAGGCTTGGAAATTCCTAAAACTCACTGGATTATCTATCTACCTAACCAATTTTTCATTACAAACCTGATGACAAAATGGAGCAAGAAAAATTTATTACTGGAGGTATTTTCTGGAGGGCATGTGTGTGGGCTGAGAAATTTTACCCTTGGTTTCAAAAATTTTAACAAAATTTTTATAATTATTAATAAGAAAATTATTTGATTCATGTAAGTGGATTCTTACATGTCTCTTTTCTTTTTTTCCCCACTTTTTTCTCTTTTCTAAATATAGAGGTATGCACATGAAATCAGCACATTTCACTGGATGGAAAAGCAGAGGGAAATGTGACTTAGGTGCATAAAGCCCTTTAGCCAGATCATAGAAAAAAAAATAGATGGGTGTGTCTTACTAAAGATGACATGCTATTAAGGATGTGGAAATGCGAAGAGGTCATTTTGCAAAGGTGGAAAAAATCGAGAAGCTGGGATTCTCCTTCCCTGGAAATTTGAGCATGGGGCGGGGGGGAATTTGGCAATCGCCGGGAAACTTTGCTTTTCTGCACCTGAAATTGTAGGGAGAATTGGGGGGAATTTCACTTTCCTTCCTGGGAAATAAACATATTAATCTAGCCCTGCACATTCTGAGTCAGAAAAACTTTTATAGGTACTGTATGTCTAGGATGTCCCAAGGGACTCTTCTTTTCCTCTCTATTGAAATGCTCACAAATTATGAAGTGTGGGAAGGAAGGGGAACCCCAAGTTTCTCCTCCTAATGCTCACAAATTATGTGGAAATTATAAGCAATATACAAATATTAATGCTACTTTTGCTGAATTGTTGTTTTGCCATTTTCTGATTATTTTCAGCATTACTACATAGTGTCAGAAAATCAGAATATCCTGATATTTATGGGTTTTAAATGGGAGAAAACATAACAGTTCTACTTAAAGTGGAACAGTTGATGAGTAGGATGTACAGTAATGTGAATGACTTGTGAAGATAAATAATGTCAGGGACTCACTGGGGGTAAGTGGGAATTACAAAGTGTAAATAGGAGGTATTAAGAAGGGGCAAAGTAGATTGAGAAAAATTGAAACGTGGAAGGCTAGAAAACTGATGAATGTCAAAATGCAACGTGAGTTCAGGTGATATGTGTTTAACAAAAAAATGAAAGAAAGAAAACAGTTTAAAAAGCAAGAGGAGTCAATCCAACTTAAAGTAATGTATAAGACTGTCCTGTTTCATAACTGGCTGTTGAGAGTCATGTGACAACCTTTAAAGGCCAAGCAAAGTCCCCCAAAACTTATTTTGAAGTAACAGCTAAATATCACAGTTTTCTTCTTCTTCTTTCTCTTCAGAGTTTCTTTCATCATGTTTTACAACTTCAATGTTGCATACTCAATGTAACACAAGCAGTTTCTTCCAGTAAATTTCAGATTTGAAGAGAAAATATGTTGTCACGTGACTCTCACCAGCCAATCATGAAGCAGGACAGTCAAATACACTACTTCAAGTTGGGGTGACTGCTCTTGCCCTTTAAAGGACCAAACCTTTCACCCCAAACTACAATTTTGGTACCTGTGTACCGAAATTCTTAATTGGCTCAGCTCTTTGATTGACAGCTAGTTCAAACTATGCAGAGTGCCAAAGCTTATATTACACAGCATGAATGGTACTGAGAGTGCTTTGGTTGTATAAATTGAGTCTTTCTTTACCCACTGCTCAATAAACTGAGATTGCGTCTGGATGAGGATAAATATCAGACAATTGTTGGAGGGGCTTCAGCATGGAGGTTAGCAGAATTGGTACTGTTTGGGGTGAGAGAACTGGGTCTTTCAGGAGTGTTGGTTACCACTAACAACATTTCCAGGGATTACTTTCATGAAGAATGCTCTTTGCTCAGTGAGATGAAGCTTTTGCTAGAAAAGTGAACACGGATTAACTGGGAGGTCACTCCTGAAATTGCTTAAATTTTCTGTATTTACCATTTGGATGTTCGGAATCAAACTTCCTATCTGGCTTTGTAGGAGGTCCATGACTGTCATTCACTTCAAACAAACAAGAAAAATGAAAGAATGTGCCAACTAAAGTAAACAAAACTCAAAGGACTCTTACAGGTGCAGAAATACCACACGTGAAGGAAATCAGAGTAGCAGAGTTATAACAAAATTAGCAAACGTTGAAAAAGCACACAAAGATTAAGTTTATAGAATGCAATCAAACCCTATCACAATACCATTTTCCTAATTCAAGATATCTCACTTTCAAGATTGGTTAGTTTTGTTAAAAAATACCTCTGCTTTTCAACAAAGCCACAAGAAGTTATGTAATGTGGGCATATTGCTTCAAATTCCTGTTGTTTTTCTTTATAATTGAACATCCTGTTCGTCCTTGAAATTTGATACTGTTGGAATGTTTGAATATCTTTTCCTGTAGATCTAGCATTACCCTTCACCATAAGGAGAGCACAACCAACAATGTTGCTTAATATTGTGTGCATCGGCATTATAGTTATGAATAAACTGAATGCGATGTCTAATAAATGTGCCACGATGACATCACAGATTTCCCATGATGCATCAAATCCCAAGAAAAAATTGCAATACTTCAAAAAATTGTGTGTTCTGAATGCTATAAGCTATTGAAATGCAGTTTTCACCTTCTGAATGAGAAAATTTTTCTGCTTATTTTGAAGTTAACGAATTTAGCCTCCAGAATATTTAAGGTTTTATGGCTTAGTGTCTAACTAAATGGTTTTGTAAGTCTGGCCAGCTACAACCTTTTTTCCACTTGCAGACCGCGTGTTTGGTGCAACGGTAAGAGCATCCGCCTCTCACATGGAAGGCCCGGGTTCTATTCCCAGGTCGAGTCATACCAAAGACTCTAAAAAAGGAACCTACTGCTGTTGTGAGTGATGCTCTGCATAAGGAATGGAGTAGGGAAAACAAGCCAGTGAGTCACAACTGGAAAAATGGATGTAGTCGGCTCGATTTGAACCAACAGGTTGGAAACTGGCTGGTAAAACTCAATCTTTCTATCCAGTTGTGGCTAAATGGTTTGCAGAGTGGAACCAATGCTTGACTCTCACCTTTGCAATATGAGCTCCATCTATTGGCCCCACAACCTTTCATCCAGTTGGGACACTGGAAACTTTCTCCTCACCATTGCTTGGGCTCAACATTTCACAGAAAGTTGTACAGTACACCCTCTAGCACACTCATGAACACATCCATCAGGAATGTTTTGGTTTAGGGTGTCCAGGGGCAAGAAATGGTTAGGGCCTGGCACTGACTATTGGCACTGACCATTGCAATCAAAAGTATCATCATGGTTGCCAGACCCATCACATCCTCAACAAGTTTGGGTGCCTACTGGTTCTCTCCCACCGCTTCTGTCTGGGGACATCCTTATGTTCAGCCATCTCATATGTTCCGATGTCTCATCTATGTTCCTACAATAATGCACTTTGGTATTAACAAAGTGTACTTTGGTGCCGTAAGTAATATTTGGCGCCGATGAAAAAGTACTTTGGCGTCAATGAAATTGTACTCTGGCGCTGATGAAAATGTACTTTGGGGCCAGTGAAAATGTATTTTGGTGCTGATAAAAATGTACTTTGGCACAGACGAACTGTACTCAGGCGATGTTTTGTCAGAAAATAGAGATGTCGGAACATAAAAATGTCAGAACATAGAGATGTTGATACAGAGATGTCAGCACATGGAGATGTAACCCTCCTGCATACTTACCATGGTTGACATTGTTATCTTCATCCCCAGTCTTCTCTGCCTCTTCTGGAAAGAAAAAACAAAATGTTATCTTTTAAAATTTGTAAAGCAAAAAATCAAGAATTGGGGAGAACCTTCAGGTAGGAGACACCATAAAACTGCTACATATCAGCTTAGACAGGTACAGTATTTGGTGCAGGTCTTTATAACTCACTGGTTTGGGAAATTAACAGTTACCAATTATCTTCCTTTAACTTATTAACTAAAACCCTTTTGGGTTTAGGTCAGATCAAGTTTTGTTATGTAAGAGGAGTACTTACTCTAGCACTTCACTGAAATTTGCATTGAAATCCAGTTATGGCTCACTGGAATTGTGTTTTCCCAACTCCACTTAAGCTGATCACCCAGCAAAATGGCAGTAGGTTCCATTTTTGAAGTTTTTAGTATGACCTGGCCTAGGAGTTGAAGTAATTGCAGAAATATGGCTGCATACCTTCCGGATACAAGCCGGATGCTCAAACCACTCGACCATGCAGTGGGTCAATTAGATGTTATTTAATTATTCATTTGGGAAATGTTTTACAATTCAGTTTTGATTTAAAATTTGCAACCAATTTTCTTCTCAACAATCCCCTATTATCAGAATGTGAATCTTGCAAAAGAGACATGAGAACTGTACAAACTTTGCATTCCCAGCATGGAATTCCCCTAGCTATCCCTCATACCTTCAAGGTTATCTCAACAGTCTACAAAACAAAGTGGACTAAGCATTCTTTATCACTGTGAAGAAACGACATAACCTCTGCTGCCCTCAAGCTCACTTTGAAATGCTTACTAATTATTCTAGTCCCTTCACTTACTGATATCTTGAGGAACTGAGGAACACATGTCTGATTTAAATGGAAATTTAACACACTGTGTACAGTTGGTTCCTCTTTTACCTATGAAAATTCAATTTTTGCTCTAAACTTCCCCTTTAAGTAGCTGCAATTGGAGGAGGGAGCCGTCATGAATACCACAGTTCCACTATGTCTCTTTTCTGTTAAGATAGGGTTCTTTGCAGGCATGGGGCCATGTAGATCCGAGGGTTTAAAATGCATGTCATGGACTCATATACATGGACAGAGCATGCCTGTAAACTGTTGCCACCGAGTGAGTCAAAAAGAGCGCACCAAGATGGATAAATTGTCTGATTTGATGACGACTCTTTTATACTTGAACAAAGTTAAACTTGAATAGGCGAGAATATTGCATTCCTGCAATACGCAAAGTGATTTTGACCTTACCTTGCAATATTTCAAAAATATTTCAACTTTCTTGCAAAATCTGTGGATTGACTTGGGCAAGTCCAAATTTACACACACACAAAATCAGAGCAGACAGTCATCTTGGTGCACTTTTTTTCACATGAAGCGACAATCTACTTAGCAGTTTGCTCTGTCCATGTATAGGAAGTCTGTGATGCATGTGCATGAGGGAGTGAAAGTTGACATAGATTTTAAATGCTCTGAAACTATACTTTAACCCACCATTTCTATATAAACAGACCAAATGAAATTATCATTCTATTAAAATTGCAAGAAAAATAGGCCCTACCTCACATCTGATTCCACATTATCTATTGCACTATTCTTCAACACGATTATAATACACCTTCCCCCTCCTGCCAGTGGGTGATACTTAACCCTTTACCGTTGTTTGGGTCCTTCTGGACCCATGCAGAGAGCTCGACTGTCACCCATCTTTACTGTTTCACGCGGAGCTCGAAACTGCGAGTAGCTATCCGAAAATTCTGCCACAACAATGAGAGAGACAATAGTTTAAGGTCACGGGGTCAGTGGCCTACGGAAGCCGATGCGGGGCGGGCTACGTCCGCTTTTCCGCCCACTCACGAGGCGCACAAATATGCCCCAATCGGAGCACAACGGTAAAGGGTTAAGCTAAAATATCTGCACCACTCGGCTAAAGGGTTACATGCACACACGCAGAGACAGTGGCATCAGCTTTGCAGTAAACACACTCCACAGGCTTATTTTAACCCTTTACCATTGTTTGGGTCCTTCTGGACCCATGCGGAGAGCTCGACTGTCACCCATCTTTACTGTTTCACGCGGAGCTCGAAACTGCGAGTAGCTACCCGAAAATTCGGCCACAACAACGAGAGAGACAATAGTTTAAGGTCACGGGGTCAGTGGCCTACGGAAGCCGATGCAGGGTGGGCTACGTATGCTTTTCCGCCCACTCCCGAGGCGCGAAAATATGCCCCAATCGGAGCACAACGGTAAAGGGTTAAAAAGTTGTCTCAAGAATACACATACTACTGTACAGTAATACTACAGTCTTTGATCCATTCTAGATCTAGTACATCCAATGGCTAAAGGGGAAATCCAGTCATCCCAACTTAAAGGTCCAGTTCTCTCATCCCAAACAGTACCAATTCTCCTAACCTTTTCTTACTGAAGCCCCTCCCACAATTGTCTGAAATTCGGCCTCATCCAGGCACAATCTCAGTTTATTGCTCTAGGGTGAGTATAGAAGAAATCAATAAAACACACTCAGTACCGTACATGCTGTGTAATATAAGCTTTGGCACTTTGCATTGTTTGAATTATCTGTCAATCAAAGAGCTGAGCCAATTGAGAATTTCTGTAGCCGGGTACCAAAACTGTAGTTTAGGATAAGAGTTTTGGCCCTTTAAGTGGGGTACAATACATGCTACGAAAATGCCCATAAGCCTTCAATCCTGAGTAGTCTTGCAAGCTCAGGAAAGTTGTATTAGTGATGTTGCAGTAACTGACTATCTCTAACACAACTTTCCCGAGTTGTGCAGGACTAATCAGGATTGTAGGTTTATGGGCATTTTATGTCATGTAGTGTGGTAATCTGTGCTGTTTAATTGGCTCAAGGTAGTATTTTCCTTTCCTCTAATATAATTTAACTTTACAAGGGGTTAATGCTTGGTTTACCTTGAATTCCCTCCACTTGCCGGGTATGGGGGAATTCAGTAGGAAAACCATTGCACTTTGAAGACTGCAATGCTCTTCCAGCTGTAGAGACTTGCATGGAAGGCAAATGAGGGTGGTCTTTAGTCCAAGATGGAGGACAAAGGGGGAGCATGCACTAAATTTATCATAGGCAGCCCAGGAAGCGTGAATAATGCAAAGTAACAAGCGGTTAGTAAATGTCTGCAAAATGAATATGCAATACTATAGTCCTAAAATATTATAAACGTACTTTGAAGAGAAATATGAGGAAACTGTAAGAACAACTGTTCCTTCAAAAGAGTGCAGAGTGACTGCTCTTGTCCTTTAAAGAGTTCCTTTGTTTGAGTTTCAACCTCACCCTTTTTTCTTTTGACAATTTCATCAGTCCTTTGCCATATCCCGGCCCATCTAAATGTCCTCGCTAATGATACTTGGGAGTGTAATCAAAACCCAAACAACTGCTTACAAACACAAATCTATACAGTACATCAACTGCAACTGTTCTATTTGACATGACATACTATATAAAGTTGCATTTCTACTTATGCCATTGGGTGTCATATGAAACGAGTTAATCAGCTTGTCTGTTCTTGGTTACTATACCATAGATAATCTTCATGAAACTCTAGACATATCATATGTTAATCTTTAATGATCCACCCTCAACACACATTAAAAGGCAAAAGCATTCACCCCAAGCTAGTTTTTTGAAGCAACGGATAAATTTCAGAGTTTTCTCCTTTCATTTGTAAGAAAGAAGCTTTCATAAAATTTCCGACTTGAATATTGCATTTTGATGGTGAACCAAATACAGTAGTTATGCCTTATATAAATTTTACAATGTTAGAAGGAAAAATTTCTGGCATAATTCTCAAGAGCCATTTATGAAACAGGATAGTCTGCCACTTTTGTTGGGGTGACTGCATTTGGCCTTCAAAGGTCAGCAGAAAATATCATAGAATTGACCTGGATCCTTAAAAGGGGTCTGTAAATGCTGCACACAATGCACGGAAGGGGGGACAGGATTGGGAATTTAGTCTCTCCCCTCCCCCCACCTTGCTCCCCCAAGTTAGGTCAGTTAGGAGTTTGGTAAATCTATAAAAGTAAATAATACACTACTCCAGAGACATAAGTCGTCATCCAGAGATATGTTAAAACCTGAGAGCTCCCCAGGGCTAATTTGTCCCCTGGACCCCCAACTCCTACTTTGAGCTTGGTTTTATGCTGCTTCAGAAAATTTTTGCTCCCCATATTATCCTTTGCTTCCCCCCCACCCCCTCCCCCACAGTTTTGACATTCTGGTGCCACCACTGGCTATAAACATATTTTGAAAAGTGAAGCTAATTAGATAAGCATCCCTAGCATATCATAAAGTTCACAAAATTCAATATTGCATTCTGAGAGCATGTCAACAAGCAATTTGTTTCAAATTAACAACTCAGTAACAAAGATACACCTTTCATCACATGATTTAAAAAGAGCTGTCCATGAATAAGAATATGCGGGCATACTGATTAAACTGAGGTCACAGCATTTTCCCTTTAAAGACATCTTCCTTGAGATGCTCACTGTAGCCTTAGAGGCATTAGTAAGGAGTTGCCAAAAACTTAATTTGAAACAACTGCTAAATGTCGCAATTTTCTTCTTATTTTGCCTCTAAGTATCTTTCATGATATTCCAAGACTTTAATGCTGCATGTTGATAATATTAAAACCAAGTAATTTCATCTTGTAAATCCTCCCAAACTGCCTGTACAGGAAGCAGAGTTTTCAATTCAGTTAGAAAAATGTTGTAACATGATTCTCAAGGGAAATTCATGAAATAGTGTAGACAGCAGAGCTCTCAACATTTCTGAATTCAAAATAGGGATAATCTGGTTTGGTGAATGGGTGAATCCAATGCCAATATCAGGTGGGGTTCAGAGAATCACCTAAGGGCTCCTAGTAGGGCCCATGGACAATGCCCAAGGTGAAGGAAGTTCCAGGTGGTGAAGTCCCAAGCACTCACTGTCTTTTTTACAGAGGTATCAGAGGCTTTAGGAATTGCTCTCATGGGATAGGCCAAATTTCATACGCATACAAATATTTGCATCCAAATTAACTCTTTCAATGCTGAATTTTTTAGAGGGCAGTTTTCATTTTTGAAACATTTTAAGCTTTGCAGGAGCATATCACATGGCTTCTACTTACCTGAAATGGCCTATTATGATTGAACTCCATTATTTCCTAGAGTTGAGGCCAAAAAATAAATTGGAAGGTGCTCATTTGTTTAAGATACAGTGCACGAAAGGTTTTACTTGTGAAGTGCCCTCACCGCGTGATACCTGGAGCACTGAAAGGGTTAACAATCATCAACATGACATGCCACCCATCTTTAATGTTGACTAGAATGAGTACAGAAGGTTTTATGAGACATTAAGTGCATAAAAGGGGTATGGGCAGGAGACTAGCTGGACAAAGCTGAGAGGGAGAAACAAAGTATGATTTTAGGGCACTCTCTGCTTAAAGCAGGAGAGTTGAAAGCTCTGAGACTACTATAACTAATTCAAATTTGGGCAATGTACATTTCCCTTTAAAGTCTATCTATAGTCCAACCTGTAAATGCCATCTATTTGCATACTCGTTGTTCAACACCATGTCTGCTACTGCAATGAATCTCATACCTAAGGGTTTGGGAGGTTCATTTCACATGTAAATTGTATGAATAAGATGTAGTAAAAGCAAACGCAGCAATGTCTCCAAACGGATTTCTAAGAATTTCCTGTCATCTCTGGAAAGAAAATATAAATGTTTCCTACTCGATGTTTCATATCCCAAGGGTTTGAGGGAAATGAGAGATGGTTTGGCATTTCTTAAAGTTTCCAGGACTGCTAATACAACAAATTACAGAAGCCTCTTGGAAATGATTGTAATATGGAGGCATGAACCAGTCACATTTTCTAAATTGCCTTGAGTCCTTAGAAACTTTTGGCATGCAGGCACCTTCTCAAATTTTATGAGTGGGTGAGGCAGACTTTTTAAGTAAAGGCATTCACTTTATAACAAGCAGGAACAGAAAAACGAGACATTATTTTGGGGAAAAAATTCAAACATTGGCTGGGAATAATAGGAATGTAAACAGTATAGAACATTTATGGGGAAATGTAGTCATTCCAATTTGGATTCTATCTCTATAATAGTTTATCTTATTTCCTAATGACTCTTGAGAATCATGTGACAATATTTCTCAATTACTTGGGGAAATTTTAGTAACTGATTGCTAAATTTACACTGGACATGCAAAACTTAATATATTCCACACATCGTGCATATCAGCCATGTTGAATATCCCTGCCTATAAAAATTCTGTCCACACCTTTCTGCTGCAGTGAACAAAGGTCAACAGACACCAGATAAGAAGTTGCCCTACTGCTTGCCTTTCACACCTCGCAAACAGTGGCACGTCTGGTCGGTATTATTCCACCTTTGTTTACATCTTCCTCTAGCTGTCTCTTATCAAGCTTGTGGTTTCTTGGAGTGCGCTTGAATGAGTTAAGCAGGAAGTCGGGTAAAATTTGATTACCCCACCAAACCTTGCTTTTGGTGGGGACTCAGGTGAAATATCTAATAGGAAATAATAAGAAATTCCTCATGGCCACAGACTTACATGCATGGAGAGAGCATGTAACCTATACGCGTTATCCGTAGATGGTTGCCGCCGACAGGGACAAAAAAGGCACACCAAGATGGCTGCCGTGAAGCTATAAATTGTCTGATTTGACACAGACTCTGTAATATTTTAAATAAAAGTTGAACTTGGAATGGGAAACAACATCATATTCCTGCAATACGCAAAGTGATTTGACTCTGCCTTGCATTATTTCAAAAACATTTCCACTTTCTTGCAAATTTTCACTTTTCTTGCAATTTGCACTTTTCTTGCCATTTCCACTTTCTTGCAAAATATGGCGATATACTTGAGCATGTCCAGACTTTCACACAAAACCATGCAGACGGCCATCTTGGTGCGCATTTCTCACATGTACGGTAGCAACAATGTACTGTGCAGTATTCTCTGTCCATGTATAGGAAGTCTGTGATATCAGCACAATAAACTTGTGATCAATTTGTGTGGAAGCTGCATGTAAGCTGTATATAGTTGTAGATCATGTGTACAATATGTTAGATCCCTCAGGTGTGCCATATGACATCATGTCAAAATCACAGGCTGCTACTATAGGTAGAGTGCAGGTACCTCAGTTAGTCCATGGTATATTATATGCCTCTGAGCTACTTCCATGGTTAGGCTGCCACTGCCTCAGTTATGCTGCTACCATCTCCCAAGTTTCCGAGAGGCTAGTGTCCCCCTCCCCTTTTCAAAAATTTTTGAATTTTAGAAGTGTCTTCATGCAAAATGTTGACACTTTTTTGGCAAATCAGTCAACACAATGTCGTTAGGTCACTGCCAAAAGAGTTCAGTACAGTACTAAATTTTTTGTGGTAATCTAGAAAAAATATTGTACTGAGAGAATAAAACCTCTCTTAATCACAATATTTAATAGTTATTTTTGAGGTAAATTTTGGTGCAGTACCGGCACAGTTTCCAAACATCAACTCGGTGTGTCACTAGCAGTTGTACCATGTTGCAGGTGATTTCCAATATCTTCGTACACATCCTGCATGGTATTCTATCCATGATAACATATAGACCTGGTCAAGAATGTCTAAAAATGTCAAGACAGTTTAAAGAGGCCCATTGAGTTGATATGGATAACATAAGGAGAGTCTCAAAGGGTTATTACCACATAAAGTTAGCACAGAAAGTCAAATTTCAAGTCCAAAAGTCACAGAAAATATTACAATTTTGAATTTTCCTGTGTTATGACTTGTAATGGTTTTGTACATAAGTTGAAAAAGTGTCTGATCACAAATTTTTGAAAACCGACTCCAACCGTTAAGTACTCATTCATAAAACAATTATTTGTACGTAGAGTATAGGGATTGTCTAAGATTGACCATTTTTTATGAGTATGTGAAGAAAAATTAACAGGTTTGGAAATATTTGTTGAATTTCATGAACCAACTCAATGAGCCACTTTAAGAACATTCTGGAAACTCTGAGACAAGCCCCGCCTATAACCCGCGAAGTGGTTATTTATTTTCGCTATTGAACGCGGCGTTGAATGACGTTATTGCACTATTTACGCAATGACAGGAATTTATTCCATATAGGTTGGTCGATAACGATGTTGCAACAGCAAGCATAGTTGCGCACCATACATACCTAAGCCAATGCATTGTATGGCAGCGCGAGCACTTAAATGTGCTGTGAGATACGATTTACTGATTTTGTAGTTATTGGTAAGCTGAATTATTTGGTAATTTCTATGGTTTTCTTACTAAGAATACTTCGGAGATTTGAAATGCGGGTTTTTCAGCGGACTGGGTGGGTCAGCCCGTTTGGGTGTCCAAATGCGGGTCACTTGGGATGTATGTGCTACTGACTCAGTTGGTCTGCTACTGCCTCAGTTAAGCTGCTACTACTTCAGTTGGTCTGCTACTGCCTCAGTTAAGCTGCTACTACTTCAGTTGGTCTGCTACTGCCTCAGTTGGTATGCTACTGCCTCAGTTGGTCTGCTACTGCCTCAGTTGGGCTGCTACTGCCTCAGTTA
Source organism: Holothuria scabra (assembly GCA_037179385.1). NCBI lineage: Eukaryota > Metazoa > Echinodermata > Holothuroidea > Aspidochirotida > Holothuriidae > Holothuria > Holothuria scabra. Next base: position 5,998,554 of record CM074191.1, read on the forward strand.
GGCTGCTACTACTTCAGTTGGTCTGCTACTGCCTCAGTTAAGCTGCTACTACTTCAGTTGGGCTGCTACTGCCTCAGTTAAGTTGCTACTACTTCAGTTGGTCTGCTACTTCCTCAGTTGGTCTGCTACTGCCTCAGTTGGGCTGCTACTGCCTCAGTTAAGCTGCTACTACTTCAGTTGGTCTGCTACTGCCTCAGTTAAGCTGCTACTACTTCAGTTGGTCTGCTACTGCCTCAGTTGGTCTGCTACTGCCTCAGTTAAGCTGCTACTACTTTAGTTGGTCTGCTACTGCCTCAGTTAAGCTGCTACTACTTCAGTTGGTCTGCTACTGCCTCAGTTAAGGTGCTACTACTTCAGTTGGTCTGCTACTGCCTCAGTTGGTCTGCTACTGCCTCAGTTGGTCTGCTACTGCCTCAGTTGGGCTGTTACCACTTCAGTTGGTCTGCTACTGCCTCAGTTAAGCTGCTACTACTTCAGGGGCCCATTACACAAAGAGTTACGCACGATCTTAAGTATGATTCACTGTTGGCTCAAGTATGGTGAATCAAACTTAAGATTGTGCATAATTCTTTGTGGAACAGCCCCCAGTTGGTCTGCTACTGCCTCAGTTAAGCTGCTACTACTTCAGTTGGGTTGCTACTGCCTCAGTTGGGCTGTTACTGCTTTAAAGGTATATTTTCATCATCCCAAACAGTTCCAATTCTCCCAACCTACTTACTTCTAGCCCCTCCCACATTTATCTAAAACTCATCTTTATCCAGACACAATCCTTGTTTATTGCTTCATGGCTTGTCCCAGTGGCCATAAAAGTCCATAATGTGTAATCAAGACACTCTCAGTGCCCATGCTGTGTAATTTGGCTATGATGCATTGTTTGAATGTGATGCCAATCAAAGAGCTGTACCAGTTAAGAGTTTTGATATATGTATACTGAAACTGTACTTTAGGGTGACAAACTAGGCTGCAACGGCCTGAGTTAGGTTAACCACTACGGTTATAGACCTTTATTCTGACACTCCTAAATTCTGACACCCTATGTGCGACAAATCCATTACATTCCAACACAGCTTTGTTCCAACACCCCTATGTTCTGACAACTTGATCGTAGATGAATATGTGATTTTCAGAACATAGGGATGTTGGAACTTAGGGCTGTCAGAATATAGCCCAGTCACCACTCAGGCACTAGTGACTCAGTTAAGGCTACCTGTTACATTCTTAGGCTACAGCTCCCTCAGCCAATGCTTTTATGTGTGACAAAAATGTATGGTCTGTTTTTGTGATTTATAAGAAAGCATGCATTGATGCAGATGGTGAGGTGGTTGGCAATTTTAATATGATGCTTCAGTATATCGATACACAAATACTTCCTTGTACAGTAATTGTGCAGTCTGTACCCCTGTAGAGTACTGTCCATACATCAATTAATTACACAACTTTGCAGTTAAATTTGTATCTCTCTCTCTTTAAGTATAGAATACAAAATAGGAAGACATTTGCAACATGAAAGGAGAAGTATCTGTACATGTAAAAGTTGTGGTTGAAATTTTATTTGGTTTCAACTTGCAGTTTTCATAGTAAAAAAAATTGAAGCAGGTGTATCGGATGATAAACTTGAATGAATCTCATCGTGATAAAATTTAATACACTGAGTAAAAGCAGCTCTGATAAAAATCTTTTAACAGGTCCCTCAGTGCCCCCAGATCCAATCTCTACAACCTCAGCTAGGCCACAAAGATGTTCATAAAGGCAAATGAGGGTAATTGTTTGAACAGGTTGATGGGGGTAAGTGGGGATTACAAAGTCCGAGTAGGAGGTAAGAAGAGGTGACGTAGATTCATCATTGTTAGAACAGGATGATGTCAATATTCCTGGGCTGGTTATGAAAACTTTTCAGGAGGGCAAGCAACTGCCCGCCTAAACTAAGGTTCCATGCTTCAAGGCGGGCAATTAGTTGCCCACCCAAGATTTCAGGCGGGCAGTTTTGTTAATAGTAGTGTTGAGCAGATAACTGGTAAGCCTATTATCGGAATCAGCCAATAATGGCGTTATCGGTAAAGATATCGGTATCGGCACAAATGGAGGCCGTCTCCGATAATGGCAACCAATAACAAGCATTTCATCATTTTAATTGTAAAGAGCTAAAAGTACATAATAAGCGCTTAAATAAAATACAGAGCACTGACTGGTTGAACATAAAACATTCAAGAAATGAAATCCATTGCAGTGAATGTACACAAACTAGCTCTGCTATGCTGCAAGCCCGCAGTTCCTAGGCTATTTCAACAAGTGCACAAGGATGCTTGCTGTGAAAATATCTGCTGCAGTCCCGATGTTTTTCTGTTTGGAAGTTCGTGTGTAGCAAACAAGTGAGTGTTTGCTTGTAGTGTCCTTTCAACAGTTAACGTACACATCTATAGCAGAGTGCATGCACCGTAATGTGCTATCTGTAGGCAATTCTGTATACAAGTCCGTTTACGCGAGCCCTCTGAATCAAATCTCAATGGAGTTTTACTGTGTGAATTTTGCCACATGCAGTAGCAGTAACTCAACAGGGATTTTCAAGTCTGTGTACAGCAGAGCAACATGCTCAACTTTCACGATCACGAAGGTTCGATTGCAAGAGCTAACCTAAGAGACCAATGTCTGAGACAAAATGTACAATCTTATGAAGTATCGTAACCAGTGAACGATCAGCGCTGTGTGAGGGAGCAGGGAGCTGCTAACAGCAGCTTTCTGAAGAGAGTAAGGGTCTTATCATTATCTACACCGCAGCCTCGCATTTTCAGCAGTATCATACTCATACAGGTACATGCACATACAGTACTCTTTACTGTAAAGTATATGTATGCTGAGAACCCCATTGCTGTACGTAAAGGCCGTACGTATGCCGCACGCAATTTTTTTTCGTAGTATAGACAGGGCAGTTCCTCTGTACACTACATACACATATCTGTTCTTGTATTGTAGCAGTGCACATAACATTGGGTCGACGTGATATTGTCAGTTTGTACGATTACGGCGAAATTTTTTTCGGGTGGTCTCTTAAACACATGTGTGATCATGTATTCTGATGTTTCTGGCATTGTATTTTTACACGGGCGATCATATTTCATAAGGTGGGCTATTTATTGCTGACGCACAATTCAAGGCAGGCATTTTGATGCCGACCTTGGAAAGAATTTTTCTTCCAAGGCGGGCGTTTGGGCGGGCACAGGCGATTGCCCGGCTTAAATGACCAGCCCTGCAATAATCCCCAACTAAACTCCCATCTCATTGGACCCCCCCATATTATTTAGTCTCATGTCATTGGTACCTAAAGGTGTAATGTGAGCATGTCCAGTAACTATAACCCCTAAACCTAACATCATCTCCTAACTCCTAACCCACAACCCTAAACCCATGAGTTGGGGGAGAGGGAGAGGGGGGTAATGAGATTTATGGGGGTCTAATAGGGTGTCAATTAACTACAGAGCTGACCTTGTTGGAACATAATGTAGGAACCATTGGGCAAGTGCCATCCTTTGTGGTCAACGTGGGAACTGAATGAAAACTGCAATGACAAGTGTTACTGTAGTCCGTAGCAGAGTGAATACCGATGTTTTTTTCAGCACTGTTCTATATAAATTTTAATTTTCCCCATTATAATTTTCAGGAACACTGGACATAATTTAAAAAATCCCTTGTTTATTTCAAGTGGTACCTCTTTTTATGTATCACTTGCAAGCACGATCCTAGCCCAAGCACCTAGCAGTCTGTATGTCTAGTTGCATGATACACATTCACCCTAATTTATTGAGCACATAAAAACCAGAAACGTGAACAATACCATTCTGTGCTCAGCATGCGTGGCAATTGTGGACACCCCTGAGAATCCTACTCGCGTGTACAATATTTCATTACCCACTAAACCAGCACAACAATAATCACACCACTGCACCAAAGAGCTGATTATCAATACCTGAACATACTGTATCATGTCAAGTTTGAAAAGTTGATTACCCTGGGGCACTGATATGGATCTATCATGACATGTACCATGTACAAGTTTACAGTATGACTATTATACAGTTACTACATTAACATACAGATCTGTCACAATACAACAGACAGGAGATGCTACAGACTACTTAACATGACAAATTTTCAAACAATATGACTGTTTAATACTGTACACTTCCAGTTTACAAAACAGTAAAGGATATGCTATGGATAAGCTATGTGAACATCATTATGTAAACCATGACAAGATGAAATCCCCATGCGTGTACAGTAGCTGAAGCATTGTCAACATATGCAATTGCACTATATCAAATGTCAACCGTTTCTGTACATAGCTAAGATCATTTCATGGCAGGATAATCATTCCTGCCATAACTGAACTTCAAAATCTGTTATCACTATTGTGTTTCACATTTAACAGTTGCCAACACCAATGAATTTATTGAATTCCCAAAGGAAGTGCTTGCCTGACTTTCAAGAGTCTGCTGTCTTATGCCTTAAGCTCCACTGATTTTTTTTTTAATCTCATGCAGTAAATCTTTCCCAAATTAATGGGTGTCATTATGATACAGTAACAAGTTCAACAACATTTGCTGTATTGCACTTAATTCCAACTACCATACAGTACTGTAAGTTAATGTATGTGAAGCACAAACAGCCAATTGTACATATTGATATAGCAAGATATTTGGGACATAAGTACTGTAGCAGTTATAGTCTTCACCAGTTTTCAACTATAAAGCAAATAAACAAGGGGGAAGGGCTGCATGCAGGGAAGAAAATTCACAGGGAATGGGTGCAAGGGGATGGGGTACTGTCAGAAAAAGATTTGTCAAATCTTACTTTGTTTTGGCCTCTACTTGTTTTAGCACAGATTCCAACATTTCAAAATTCCAAATGGGCAAGCACAAAGTCTGTAACAGGTGGGGTACTGGTGGCAAAGCCTTCCCACCCCCCCCAAAGGTTATCTCTTTCCTTTATTTAACAGGCTTCAGGATGAAATCTTAAGGGATAATAATTGCGTTCTGTGCAGCCTGCAATATGACACACTGATCCAAATGTTGACTGGTACTACAGAAGCTTTCATGGGACACACATCACACAAAAAGTTGCATGGGTGGGAAAATAGCTAGTCAACAGAATAGCATATAAACAGCTCAGCCAAAAAAATCAACAGCATGAACCCTACCTGTTCTAAAACATCATAAAAGATACTTGCAAATTGGAAAATTTTGCTGCACAAGGCAAGCATTTGGGGGGTGGACAGGGGATGGGACTGCTGTCATATGTCATGCCTTTGCTCCTAAAGAAAAGATCAAAGGTGGTGTGGAATGTAACTGGTAAACAACTGTCACATGATCCATACTTTCAAGTGATGTACTTTTGTTGTGTTAACAATGCTTGAAAAACAGTTATATATCCAATTAACACATACGTGAATGGTGTGCTATGTAGAATCGCAATTATTTTACATACTTAAACTTTTTCCAAATTTAGTGTGCCTGAGAGGATTAGGCAGAGAAATGAGGATGTTGCAAAATGTAAGCAGAAAAAGTTTCATCATGGTAAATGAATCTGGGAAGATCACTTGCTTTGATAGAAAAAATATCCTCTTTTTAATCCTTTTCCACGTCAAACCACAAGGCACGTCCCTACAAATTGGAATAAAATTGCTAGCTCCTCTCATCCCTTCCTGCAAATGGAAGTAGTTTCATAAAAGGAGATCTTAAAGGGCCAATTCTCTCATCCCAAACAGTACCAATACTCCTAACCTTCTAAATTAAGCCCCTCCCCCAATTGTCTGAAATTCACCCTCATTCAGACACAATCTCATTTTATTGTTTCAGGGTGAATACAGGAAAGCTCCATGTGTATAATCAAAACACTCTCAGTACCGTTCATGCTGTGTAATTGTAAGTTTTGGTACTCTGCATTGTTTGAATTAGCAGTCAATCAAAAAGGTTAGCCAATTGAGAGTTTCTGTTACCCTATACTAGAAGTGTAGTTTGGGGTGAGTGGATCTGCCCTTTAAGTACAATCTTTCTGATACAGACCTTAACTATGAGTTAACATCACATCACTGACATCACTTTGGAGGAATACACCTTATGCATACTGTATGATATCGTGGAGCAAAAGTATGACCTCCTTTGAGGGTAAAACAACCAACAATGACAAATGCTGACACCTGATTTGTCAACCAGCCGAATACGCGCATAGTCTGCTACATGATCAGGGTGAATTATTGTGCCTGCGGCCATGTGTTCCATTGTTTTGGTCCCAAGGATGAGGTTAGTGTGTCATCACTGCAAAAGGTCTATGCAATGTGCACGTGACTGCAACAATGATCTCTGTCAGTGTAGGACATACCATATGAGCAGTAGGCAGTATAATTCACCCTCTGTGTGTGACTTAAAGTTGATGTTACACCAACGAAGTCAGAAGACACAATGAGACTCTAGTCAGTGGCGCGCTCTCACGTATTTCCTGCATGTAATGCATTGTGGTGAGATAGAATTCACCCTGTGTGTGTACATGCATGTATCTGATTAACTTACCAATCAGCTGTTTTCATTCACTGAGTTGGTTTTGTTACTCCTCCAAAGGAGAAAGTATTTTTTTCCTTGTAAAATCATTTGCATATTAAAGGTCTATTTCAAAACATGCCTGAGGTGACTTACCTGTCATGAGTGTTTTATGACCACTATAAAATCTTCACAAACTGATCACAAAAGAAATGAGACAAGGTCATAATTATGTCATCTATTTACATCATTCCTAGGCATCCATTTATCAACACTTGCCAACAACATATTAATACCTGTCCTGACTAATACCAATTTATGGTCCAGAGAAACATTCTGAAGGATTCCTTTCAGAGGTTCAGGAAAAGGGTATATCCTCATTTCAGAAAGGTACAAAGAAGTTTGGGATGGGAGAGTATGACTTATTCACATATTATCCTCCAGGGATATAGCTACATTGGGTGGTGCTGGGTGGTGACACACATCACTCCATATTCCTACCCAGCACTCCAGACAAAAACAACTCTCCCTACCCACAACAAATCTTCCTAATTAGACCTGAAACTAGCCCTTAATTCATTCCCTAGAGTTAAATGTGGTAAAAAATGAAAAATAAATCACTGAAAATTGGGGTAGATGCTATAGGGTGGGGTGAGGCGCTTTCCCCATATCAGACAATTAGCGGGCACTCAAATTTAGCTAGCTATCATCCCTGCTATCCTCTGCCATACAATGTATAGACAGAGGATTATGGGACACATGCAATCCCAGGCCGCCATTTGAACAAATTTAGGATTACCAGCATGGCTGCTGCGCTATGCTATGTGCATAATGCAATGGACAATTTGCAACTGACAAACTTACCTTTAAGTGGTATCTTTCACACACAAGACAGCAGGTGCACCATGTTGGTCAGCCTAGACTTGCACAGAGACTATATAATACTGCAGCAACACTTTATGCATAGGACTTTTAACTTAATACCGTACGAAAAAATGCTCTGTCTTATTTATAGACTGCACATTATACTAATAGGATATAATGTAGCCATGGTGAGTCGATCATGGAATTACTTCAGTTCTCAATCACCATTTTGGTTAATGGGAGAACGATTTATTTAAGATTGTGGAGACAATTAAGTTCAGTATGTTAGAACTACATTCTCCATAGTGGCATGTGAACTAGATTGGGGTCAAAAATGCTGACCTTGCACTTAAACAAGCAGGTGTTCTATAGCTGCCAGATTTGTGCAATAGAAAAAAAATAAATAAAAGATATGAACATGTGTTTGATATGTGCATGTAATACATCCTCACCTTTGAAATGATCCAAGGTAAGGCTCTACACACTTTACCTGTGAATTTCCACAGTCCCTGGTTTTGCTCAGTAACTGTAGGCTATGCTTGCTTAATTCTCACTCACTTTCCTGAAAAATTATAATTTTCATACTCAAGACAGCTTTTCTCACACTTTGGCAGGGTCTCAAAGATTCTCCTAGTTTAACTCATATTCACTGGAATCAGACAACACTCTGGCCAGGGTTTCACACTGGTTAACTTGAGATAGGCCCATTGCTGTTGTTGACCCTCCCATCCCTTTGGAATAAAACCCATGACAGCAAAGATGGTAATTAGTCAACACCAAACTGTGTGAAAAATATATGCCATTTTGGTGACAATGTATAGCTGAGGTAGGATGCCAAAACCTCAGGTTGCAGCTGCCTCAGCCAAGCTGCAGTAACTGTAGCCATACCTTTGCACTAATAACACAAATTGGAACCAGTAATTGTAACTGCTGCAGATTACATGGTAAGTAAGTAGGAAGTATATGGTACCAATTTAGAAGCTCTATAGTCTTTCCATGATATCAGTTTTCCTGTGGTAGGTACAGTATTGTGCAAGGCAGGGTTTTCGTCAAGGGGGTGGGGGAGTGTTTGTCCACCCCCTTCCCAAAAGGTAGAAAAATCTCCCCTTCTTCAGTTTCAAAGATAAAGAAATGTCAGTACCTTGTTTCTTATGAAAGAACAGGACACTTTAGCAGCCATGTCTTCAACATACAAATACATAAATAGCCTTTTTTTGAAATCCTCAGATTGCACCCTAATACAGGGTCGAAGCCTTGAGGCAAGATAATCCTACACATAAATTCATCTGTAACTTTTTTGGCCCAGCACCAATTTTGACTTGTGGTTTGGCAGTAATAAATCACTCCTACCCCCCTCCCTTTGAGTTTCTGGAAAAATTCCTGCATAGGGAAGTCTAAAAGTACAAACGACGAGGTAGTTCGAGGAAAATGAATTTAAGTAATCTCTGTGTCTTTATTAACTTGAATGCACGAAAGACTAAACTACAACTTGTAACTACTGTCCTTTCACATACTGTACCTATTTCATGTTTACTGGATTTTAGCACTTTCAGTTCTACTCTAACTCCCAGCTTATTTCAATATTACTATTTCCTTACACCAGTAAAGCAACAAACATGATACCATACAAACGTGTAAATTGTTTACTTTATGGAAAGTCTTGTTTCTTTTTCCCCTTGCAGTTGATGTGCAGTGAGGGACTAGAATAAGTATATATATCACTATTTCAGTACCTGGTTTGCTGCTAATAGTTTTTTTTTATTTCTTTCTTTTATTGGGTGGGGGGTTCTTCTACTGAAACCCTTTTACACAGAATTATATTACATATTTACTTTGAAAGTCAAGCTCTGTAAAAGTTTCAGAAAGTCTTTTAATTACCGTATTTACTCTATTAAACGCCCCCTCTCTAATAAACGCCCCCCCAACTTTTTCGTCACATTGCATAAAGTGAAATTGTTAATTCCAAAGACAATATGGTAAAAGGAAAATGAAATAGTCCTGCCTTGAAGCCACGAAATCTCCTAAAGTCCCATACTGTATCCTGAAGTAAAAGGCATGTTTCTGCAACTAATTTCTGTTGATATCCATCACGCTATAGTTTGGTTACCGGTCATTGGGGAGGAGCTCACAGCTGATTGTGAAGCTGACAACCAAATGGACAAATATGTAATATGTAGCAGTTTATCAGAAGTCACATAAATTTGACTCTAATAAACGCCCCCCTTAACGAAAATTTCACGCCCCCGGGGCGTTTAATAGAGTAAATACGGTACATATGTTAAACACACAACATATATATAAGCTATGTATGTACAACATTTACACAAGGTGATATGGGGAGGACTGTGCGACAGTATCAGTTGCCCATTAACAAAAGGAAACCATGACATTCAAACAACAAAAGAAATGAAGAAAAGTCAGATTGAACCACCTAGGAAGCACAATCACAAAGCAAATGGGATTTATATTTAAGTTAAATCTTGAAAGAAAATGCCCATTTAGCATCTTTTTTGCTATACAGTCCTGTGAAGTGAATTCCATGTACTGACTCCCTAATGTGTGAAAACTGGGGGAGATATTACTGTGCTGGTAAAATTTGTACATACTTTCCAGAGAACTGCATAAATCCTGTACAGTAATTGAAAGACTCTATAGTCTATGATGCCAGTATAGCTGCTGTTCATGAGTATCTGTTTTAGAGGCAAAAGTCTGTCTCAAGTTCCACTCGAAGGTACTACATGCAATTCAGCCACTACTTGTACAAGAGAAATAGAGTAATTTCTTTTACATAATAGTTTAAGATTCATTTTACTCAAGTTTTAAAACACAGAGACTTGATAATAGTCTAACCACACCAAGCAATAATAATGATCTTGATACAGTAATGATTTTAGCAAAAGATAGTTACTGCTCCAACCCATTGCAGTGGTTATATACTGATATCAGATTTGTTAAACCAAGGGAAGAGAGAGCAGGCACCACCAATTACTGATGTAATTTCTTTTTGTTCCAATACGAAACATAATTTTAACATGGAAAGGAAGCACATGTGGCCATAAATGCATACATTCAGTAAGAAAATGCAAATTTTCAAAAATTTTCAAAGGGGAGGGGCGTACCTCCCATTACACACCCTACACCCATACTACCAATCACACAACATACTGCATGGCCCTCATCCTACATTCCTCGACAAAAATGATGGGACAAAGCAAGCAAAACATGCAGTGGAAGGATCACCATCCCCCAACTCCCCCATTCAATAGTGCAGCAGCCCAAGGCATCCTGAAACTTCAACACTAATGCCAGGAGCAGGGTTTGTCCCATGTATTTTCATCAAGGATTTTAGCTACTGTATGCCAGGTATTGACCTAAAACATGACAAGCAGGTTTTGCATCAAGCAGATTGCCATTCAGGTGAATCTTCCATAGTAGTCAACCTTTCTGCTATTAACTGAAATCTCCTGTTTAAAGTAACAGACCCTCTATACTGTTAAACATCTCCCCCTCATTAAAATCTCCCCCTTCTCACGGCTAATGACTGTTGCATATTTGGCAGAGTTGCATATTCCAAGCCTCCAGCAAGCTGTTTTTCATATGTACATTAAATATCTCCTGATATAAATATACCTGCACTACACACTTTTTAATAGCCTGATTCCACTTGAGGCAAGTGAAGTCTAACTATCCACTTCTCCGACACCCTGCGCAAGCCCCCAAATGCTGTTACAGACACAGTCACTTTGGCCAGGAGATTGTCAGTTTGATGTGCAGTAACTCTCACAAAATCACTTTGCTGAGTTTTACTGGTGTACTGTAGAGGCACTGACCTCTACTACGGTCTGCTGACAAAGCGTGGCACATCTGACTAGCTCCAGGAGAAAACACAATATTCACTGATAACTGCAATATTCATCTGTAATTGCACCAGCTTAGTAACAAACTCCCAGCGAGAGAGAGAGAGACCAGTCTATTTTACCAACAGACAGATTTTATTCCAATAACCAAATCTATAGTATATCTGAGCAATACAATCTGCTGAAATGGATGAATTTAAAATGTTGCAAATTCTGAAAGACAGGAGCACATTCAACCTACAATACTCGGAAACAGGGCTGAAAAAATGTTATTTCCCTGGAATTAAGGGAGTGCAATAATTTTCCACGAAGGGAATAATTTCCCACAATTCACTTCCCTCCACTTGCCCAAATGTCCTTCCAGATAGTAAACTTTCCCCAGGAAGGAGCCTCCAACTTTTTCCACCATAGAAGTAAAATTGTTTCTGATGGTGAAATCTGCCATGCATAACACAGAAATGGAGAAAATGGCTCCAGCTCTCTCTTTGAACCTACTACACTAGTGAATGTACTCTGGAGGCAAGCAATGAAGAACACGGCACACTTAGTAACATGCATACTTGAAAGCATACGCACATACAGTATCCATCCAGTAAACAAAGTGCTGTAGCTCCCTACATTAAAATACTTTGCGACTGTAAAGAAGGTTGTAATGTTAGAAGTGCGGTTGTTAATAGTTAACTGTGGTAGGAGTGTACCATTGCTCTCCTGCCCTTACAAATATGTATGAGGTCTATAATGCCCATGGAATCTTCACCACACAAATTGTAATTTCTTTTCAAAACAGTTGCTTTAAGGGTCAAGAGCAGTCCCCCAAACTTTATAGTTTGAAGAAATAGCTAAATATCACAAATTTCCTGTTATTTCTCTTCAAAGAACCTTTCATCATATTTTATGACTTCAGTATTGCATATAGGGTGAACCAAGCAGTCATTTCTATAGTTAATTTCATATATGAAGAGAAAAATTGTTGTCACGTAACTCTCAACAGCCAATCACAAAAAAGCATGGTCTACCTCAGGTTGGAATGGCTGATCTTGCCCTTTAATGATTGTGCATATATCCCTTAATTGTGCATATCCCTTAATTGTGCATACATCCCTTAAGCATAAACAGTTTTTAGCCATACCATCAGCATGGTGTGAAACTTTTCCTGCTTGAAAACTTATGATGATGCCATTTTGTTTCAAAAACTTGCAATTACTTCCTCTCCGTTTAATCTTGGCCATCAAGAGACGATTGCATCCCACTCTATTACAAGCATTTACGATCCAGTTTTATTGACAATGGAAGTGCTATAAATGCACAATGTCAGGGTCAGTGGATTATACTATTAACTTTCCAACCATATTTATAAGATTACCTAACACTTTCATTAATCAAGTGAAGGGTATTTTATTGAAAAGTTAAGGGTATTATTCCGCATACATGTACAAACAGATACTACAGTAGGTGTATCTAATGGAAATCTGTTTGCATGTCATAAATATTAAACGATCCACTAACTTCCCAAAGCTCCCTGGTTTGATGTCCATCAACAAGTTTTTAGCAACTTATACGGCATAACAAGAATGGCCAAGAGCTCTAAATACAACTCATAAGGGTTGTCTCCACTTTGAGAGCAGGGTATAATTTGTTGTCACCGTCCTGAGGGAGGGGGTCTATGGGGAGTCACTGTCCTCCTGCCCTTTCAGCTTGTAATATAATTTGAAAAAGTATTTCCAAGCATGGGAAGTAATCAGGGGTGGAATATGGGGCCATAGGAGGGGGATGGGGACATGTTCCCCCAATATTAGAGAAATTGTTCATCGACTCTTATTTTCATGCAGGTGCTTTTTGCAAAAATGATATGTCTCGTAGTCTTCCCAAAACTCCTTACTTATATAATTATGATTTATTTATATAATTTATTTATTCATGGTTGGGGATCTATGAGCTTCCATACCTCCTATTGTTACATTATGCAAATAGAGGTGAGAAGGTGCAATGTAGGATAACCGCAGGTAAGTAGGGTTACATATTAATATAGGAGATGAGGAGGGGTGATGCAGATCCCATGTGTTGAGAACAAATCACTACCCTCATTTCAGGGTGTCATCATTTTCATTTGAAATCTGCTTACCGTTTCTATCTTTCTTTTCCTTCTTCTTCTTCCTCCATTTCCACGGTTTAAAAATGTTTGTCCAATTGGATTTCTTAGCTTTCTGTTCTGTATGATTCAACTTAGTTGGTTTCTCCGAATTAGTTGTCGCCATAAGCTCTGGTCTGTATGTTATGTTTGTGTCATCTTTAAATGCTGTTGACAAAGAAGAGAAGCACCATAGCAAAGAGATGAGACACTTCAAAGATTACAAAATTGTAAATATCTTAATTTCTTACTTTCACAGCAATGTTTGAACTTCAGTCTTACATTTCAAACAAATGACTTTGAAAACCCTTCATATAGCACCTTATACAGAGGTCTAGAAACAAATTATTATCCCCTGAACACACTTAGGCCCCTTATCCAAATTAAAATCTCATAGCATAATTTGGATAAGGTTTAAATGTAACTTAAGCAACTAGGACAGCATCAATTAGGACTAAGGATTTAGCAGACTTAAAGTGTACCTAAAGTCAAAAAATTCAAAAATATATATTAAAGACCATGAAAAATAAATTCTAACAGTCCAACTTCCATCTTCATAGGACATTCCTGAGCTGAGATATTAAATGTTGAAGTTTATTCACTCAAATAAAAATGGTACATTGCGCAATAATTTGTGATGTCATTCTTGTACTACTCAAATTACAATCTTTTTATTTCTTTGTTTTTCCAAACGCTACTGCACCTTGTACCAAGGTGTGATAGCACTCTCACTCTTATGAGGTGGTGTAATTAATTCAGCCCTCCTTGTGCAACGTGCTATACAAGCAAACAGGAAGTGTTCAAGGTCATAAAAACATTTTTAATTTTAAAGGAAAACAAAGCATTTTATGTGAGTTGTACAACAAGAAAGTCACAAATTATTGTGCAATAGACCGATTTGTTTTAAGGGAATAAACTTCAACATTTTATATCTCAGCTCAGGAATGTCATATGAAGATGGGAGTTGGACTGTTAGAATTCGTTTTTCATTTTCTTAAATATATATTTTTGAATTTTTTGACTTGAGGTACACTTTAACAAATCCCTTGCCCTCCCCCCCTTTCTTGTTTCTGATGGAATCCTTGCAAACAGTGTGTGACAAGTACCACCAGTTTGCCAATTATTCACAGCATTCACAACAAATTTAATCAGTTTGAGTACAAATTTATCTTCCCATTATGAGTGATTCTCTAGTGATACTGCTGAAAGGCTGAATGGGAAAACTAAAATTTTACATAATGATACTGTATCAACCAGACCATTTTATTGCAGCAATAATTTTTCAAATAAAGATTTCGCACCAAAATAGTGGAAATATTCAGCAGGAGAATATGTGTACAGTATATATTTATACAAACAAATATATACATATTTATATATGAAATTCTACGATCATGTTATTGTTTGGAACAATAGTGCTATACACATACAAATCAGAAGGAAGAGGTGTTTGGTCATAGGAAAATATTGTTTGCATAGTATCTTATGTTTGACACTATGATAGATAAGGGAAGGACATTTTCTGTAAGTTAGCAGACAATAATTAACCAGTACCCATCAATTTTATTTGGATTGATGGAATCAAAATAGGGCACAAATATTTAAATATAGCATGACAGGCAAGGTTTAATTTATACAGATTATTTCAGCAAGGAAGAGATACTCTATGTGTTAAAAGTGTTAAAACTAAATTGAAGTGACGTGACAGAAAAATGGGAGGATGTGAAAAATATGGCAATGCAATAGGTTATAAAGAGTGAAACAAATATGGATGCCTGACTAGCGACTGTAGGCATTTAGTGGTGCCCTCAATCAGCACGGGTAACTCTGGCTTTCCAAACAAATTTTTTGCAAGACAGTTTAAATTGTAGGCAATAAAGTAGTAATAAAGTAGTACTGTAATACAGTAAAAGTGAGGCTCAACAATATGGCCATAGACCTTGTGCATTGATGAAACACTGGGGTCTTCCTTTGGGCAGACAAAGGAGCACATGGCCGCACCCATAAGAATACCCCATGCACCTATAGCAGACTATGTGCCAATTCGTCTGGTTAACAAATCAGTTGTCTGCATTTGTCTGTGTTGGTTTGTTTTGTCCCCAAAGGAGGGCATATTGTCCACTCTGTGACTTCATATGCAATTGGTCTGTAGCAGGTGCAGAATACTGTTTCTGAAAATTAAGCTAACTTAGAAGATACCAGGAAGAAGCATATAAGTCCGCTATTGTACTGAAGAAGACAGGGTGCTATACTGGCGAACATTAACAACATTGCCAGTAGGCCTTTACCCAATATTTCCCCCAAACTCCCTGGTTTAAGAGTCTATGAGCTCCGATACCTACCTCCCATCAACCTATGTATATCATTATTGCCCGCAATAACCATCTGGTAAAAACCAAATAACACCGTGGTAGTCCCTACCTATGAGGGCGCACAATACCTTAGCTACTGTACTTCCTTCTTGTCTTTGCCTAATTCTGTTTACATGTGTGGAAAAATCGTCGGGTAAAATTGCGCTATTTTCAACTTCAAATCTCGTGGTTCTGACCAACCTTTCTTATTTACGCAGTGGATTGCTCCATGGCTCCTTCTCCGAGACCATGAGTATCCTCTTTTCATTTAGGCCTTTTTTTAGGGTTTTTTGGTCTGAGCTTAAGTCACCCTAAGCCCGAACAAAAAGAACAAACATATAGAACTAAGATGGAGCAAAAAACACACTCCCTGCAGCAAAGATTGCCATGATCACTTCACACTTCCACTTCCTGCAAATTTATAGAGCTCCTGGCAGCTAGGCTGGCACCCATTTGTCCACCATAAGGAAACAACAGAACCAATGCTAATGAATTAAATACTTATTTTGGCAAATGAGGGGCATTGGTGGGGATATAATAGCCAAATTTTAAAAAGATATACAAGAAAACCTTCTCTGTGATAGACATTTGGCTGTTAGGATGAGTTGTTTTGAAATCATCCAGGAGGGCTTCTACTGTAGGACGGTAACCTTGTGGTGTTTGCAGGATCAAACTTGGGTTCTAAGCACCTTGGGATCCAAGGGCCCTATACTGATCAATGTATAGTACTGATCAATGTATAGTATTATCATTATTGTTTCTAAACCATGCTGTGTTATTTATAAGCTTACTCTACTGATTATACTTGTTGAACTTAACTGTGAGGGACTGAAACTGAAAAGTTACAGTGTATTTCCCTTTTATAACTGGATATTGCCTATATCTAAATTTTACAAATGCCACACAAATACTGTATTTTAAGAGTTATGTACACAAATAACTACAAAATTAGCTATCATTTTAGGTACCCTCAAAGCTGCCACACTTAATTACTAAATTGTCTTACCATCCATCAAGCAATGAAATTTATATTATTTTTACATTTACATACTTCCCCTGAAGTATCTCAAAAGAGTTCAGTGAAATTAACGCAGAAGGTATAGCCATCAATGGATACCTAATCCTTTGATTTCCTCTTGAAGGTTAAATTAATTCTTTTTGAATTCAAGAGGAACTGAGTGGTATTAAATACACTCGGTAAGTCTTCGGAGACTCACAAATTGTACAGTCTACTGGTCATCCATTCCTTAAAAATGTTTATCACATTAATGTTAGCTAATTGGCTGCATGCTATGAAAAGTTTAAGGGTAATGTTCAAGGGTGCCACAGTATAATGACACAAAAACAGAGCTTAAAGGGCCAAACCTCTCACCCCAAACTACAATTTGGTACCCTAGTACCAAAATTCTCAATTGGCTCAGCTCTTTGATTGAAGCTAATTCAAACAATGCAGAGTGCCAAAGCTTATATTACATAGCATGAACAGTACTGACAGTGTTTTGATTAAATATAAATTGAGTTTTTCTATATTCATTCTAAAGCAATAAACTGAGATTGTGTTTGGATGAGGATGAATTTCAGACAATTGTGGGAGGGGCTTCAGTAAGAAGGTTAGGAAAATTGGTACTGTTTGGGTGAGAGCTAGAACTGGGCCTTTATGATACAGTTAAGCTCACAAAAACTACCGACTAGGAGCAACAATACTTAGTTGAAATCCTTTCACAGGCTTTGAATTTTGACGCATGTGAGTGGGATATAGCACACCACCGCTCACCTCAAATCAATTATGAGAAGTGGGATTTTTTGTACACCTACTGTAGATGAAGAACAGGAACTATACATATGTAACAGTTTAACAAAACAGCACACCTACCACACTCCTTAATTTCTGGAGGAATGTGATTTGTAGCACACCTGGAAAAACGAAAATTCAAGCCCTGCTTTCAAACAAAGATTCATAGAGTTCATGGATAATTCAGTGCATAAATTAACTGACCAATTATTCTGGAGAACACTTGATTATTTTTACCCACAACACTGTAATCTTTTCCTGAGATGTAAGGGCCACCCTGTCTTTCTCCTTTGAGGAAATATATAATTAGAAAACTTAACAACAATTAGTACAACATTACCACATGCTGTTATCGTATTTAGTTTGAAGGTCTCCGTATTGTATAGTCTCCAATGGGTTTAACACAATCTCAAGAGAAATGCTGTAACTTGTTCTCAGAGCTTCAAAATTCTAAAAGAATTATAATCTCAAAACCTATGGTGCCCACAGAGTTCAACAAGGCTTCAAGTACTAAGTCAGGTACAGCAACAATGACTGTAGTTCAAAATTGGGTACCCATCCTCATTATCTGATCAGCTGACAGCCAGTACCCAAAGCTTGAGATCAATTCTGAATATCACAAGAAGGAAATGTCAGTGTGATGGAGTGTTGTGCTTTGAAACTGAAGAAGTGGAATAGAACAATGTGGGGTAGTTAACTGTTCAGTCATTTTATTGACAATTAAATGGGTAGCCAACCTGTTTTGCTCATTTTAGGGAAGAGTCATTTATCTAACTGGCATATATTGCCATGTCACTTATATACCCTTGGCCCACCTGCCAATACTGACCTGTTAGATAAATGACTCTTCCCTTTTTGTATAATTGGGTACCTATGCCCATACCTGACTTACTGTGGGCCTATTGCAGAATCATTAGAGTTGGTGTGTCTTTAGAGTTCATCTTACTAACTTGCTGCAGAATACACAGATCTGAGTCTGCACATATCCTACATATACAGTAGGACTTACTTTTCAGAAAAATTTATGGTTGTCCTTGGTGCAACCATTTTACTAATTTTAGTTGTCCATAAGAAAATTTGGTAGTCTAAACATTTTACTTCGCACAATAACCAAACAGTATTGTTAATGTTTTTATGTATTATTGTTCTCGTAGGGGGGAAAGCGTAGGGTGGAAAGATCCGGTTTTTGAGAGACAAAACACTGATATACTGTATGATAGGAAAAACTAAATGAGTTGATCGGTCAGCAGTACTCCTCAATCAGATAAGCAAGCTGCTTTATAATTCATTGCAAGAAAAAAATGGTTGTCCACTGGACAACCAACTTTTAATTGGTGGTTGTGCACATGAAATTTTAGTTGTCCCAGACAATCAGACAACCACAAAAATCAAGCCCTGAACACACTGAACAGCTAATCTTAATTTTGTACTGATGTACCCAAACATATGCAACAAAAAACATGCATAAGTAGCACATATCATGTGCAACAAATCTACTGTCACTATGGTTAGTGATTTGAGCATTTTTGCTGGACAATTATTCCAGCCAGACAATTTACGGAATACAGTAGATGTACCAAGCACCAAAATATACTCCAGATAACTTAAATGTACCATGAAGTACGTTGCTTTTCACAGCCCCCCTCTAGGCTGCAACACTTTGAGGCATGCATTTTTTTCTACCTTCACTAAAATCAAAGAGTGTTACATTAAAAGACACCAAATCTAATGAATTCAAAGACATTTCTTGATATCTACAACACACCCACACAGTCATTTTATCCAAGTTAAAGAAAGAAATCAAATCCAACGTGAAACTGCACTGTCTTTAGCATGCAAAAGGAAGCGGTACTTCTCACAATAAATTTCACCACAGATATTTAATTTTACAAAAAAAGCCACAAACCAACCTTGACAAAATCATCGGAGGGAGTTCAATTGAAGTATACTGCAGTACATTTTTTCTGCTGGTAACATGTTAGCTTGAGAAGAACAAATCGAAAAGCCTCTTAGATGCATCCACTGATCCCTAATGAATTTTTCAAAGCTTCCATTTCTTTGCAAGATTGCTTCTATCTACACTGACTCATTTCACCCGCTGTCTCTCCACCCGAGAAGGAAGGAATGTATTTTTTGTCTTTCCTCAAAGTCCAGATCAACAAGCTCCTTCCAAGAGTCCAACTCAATGCTGAAAGGAACTATTAGTACTGTGTAGGATTCTACTCTACTGCAGCAGTTTTACAGTGCCGTGCACAAACACAGCTAAGGGTTAAAGAATTCACAGTACGATCCTGTGAATAGCTGCAATGTACCAGTTTGATTTGTACAGTGTCAAGTTCAATTTTGCATTGTAGATTTAAGGCTGCTGGGGTCAGTGCTGGTTAACAATGGTAATACTATCAAAAGCTCCTGAATATACAAGAAGCACGTGAAAAGATTGTCACCTTACAAAAAAGCAAAAATTCAGATGAAAGGATGATTTATTTGTGAAACTTTTATACGTGTGGGGACACAACAGCATAAAGCTGGTATAATGGACAATGTATAATGGGTAACTATGGAATAACAAGCAATCAAAGTTGGGCAGACTTTAGTAAAGCAGAGGTTTTGTCAAAAACACAAAAAGAGGAGCAGGGGCATTTATTACTGCTAAAAGTCCAAATTAAACTGTGCTTCAATTTCAGTGGCTTCAGAGGAATAAAAGCCTGCCTCAAGGCCACTGCAAGGTCCAATTTGAAGTGTTATAAAGGCCATTAATTAATATGCTGTTGGTTCAAACATTGCTGCAAAAGTGCCCTCTTTTTAGTAAGAAACCAAGATATTGACAATTTCTAATTTTTCTGGAAATGAAAAGGGGGAGATTTTATCCCCAGCTCCCCACCTTCTTCTGGAAAGGTAGGAGCAGACAAATCTCCCAAATCCCAGACTACCCCTCTGACAGAAACACTTTCAAGCATTGTAACTTATCTTCTCAAAAAGAATAGTTTAGCCATGTCATACAAATTCCAGAATAGCTGTTTTCAATCGTGTGGCAATTTATTTCCATAACTTATATTTTAGATACAGGAAGAATAACTTCTTGATACCTTTTCTTTGCAATAGCCCATATGTTTAAAAGCTTTCTTCCAAAGTACTTATCATGCACATGTTACACAAGCCTTAAGCCCTTGACATATTATTTTATTTTTCTCATAAATCACTGGATGCTCAACATACTAAGCTCAAGTGATTTTTGGGCAAGCAGTGCTGTTAATTTTTCTATGTCCCCAAAAAGCAGGGAAGAATTGGTTGCAGTCAGTGGCGGCGGAAGCATAAAAATTTAGGGGGGGTCAATCAGTGAACAAGATGGAATGGTTGGACTCGTGAAAGGAACCCTATGTGTGCGTAGCGCGCATCACGAGTGCGAAGCGCGAAGTCCCACCGGCATGGGTCCAAAAGGCGGGCCCTGGAAGCTCTGAGATTCTACAAGCTCTCTCGTGCAATCTAAGCTGTTTTTGGAACATTTTACGGTGAATTCAATGAACAAAAATGTGCAAAATATTTGCGTTCACAGATAGCCTATAGGCTATTTCTTGGACAGGAACAGCTGCGTTGTTATGTTTGTAATGTTGGTTTTGTTAAAAGCATATTCAAATCCAAAGGAAAAAAGGCGCAGTGACCTAAGTACTCTTAAAATCAGTTGCCCCCCTGTACCCTCCATTGGTTTGGTACTGCACCTGTAAGTTTGTTTTGATTTTGTATTTTATTCGAAGGTCTATTGCTTGAAATTCTTGTACTTTCACCGGGATTCATTTCAACATTCAATCTGGTGTAAATTCATTAATATTTACCTTGGAATCAGTCTGAATTTGCCTATGCAGACCTATCTGATCAGGATGAATCCGAACTTCTGAACAATGTGTAGGCTTACTCTTCCAAAGTTTCAACCGGACAGTCATGTACGTACGCACACGTCATGCGAACGTAGCAACCATTCGGCGATTTTCCCATAGGTGATACGTTTCGCTCATTTTTGGCGGATTCCGGACTCCAATCTGTTAAAATAACTAGGTTTGTGGTTGAGGTTCTTGGCAATCACATTTCAAAGTAAGGTCGCAGGTTTAGGTTTCGACTGTTTGTGACATTTTATTGCAATAGCATTGTCTAGAATCTAGATCGTTGTTTGTTTTGAGGTTGCCAGATTCTTGTAATGATTTGTAGCCAAATACTAGGTCACAGGCATAGAGCATGGTCGCAGGGGACCGTGACAAGAATCAGCCAAACAATATGGCAGAACATAGGCTAAGTCAATTTTGGCTGCTCTGTTCGGTGGTGGGTTAACTTTAGTCTCAACTTTGAATTGGTTCAAGGCTCCCAAGTTTCTTTTACTTTTTCTCTGATTTTTTTTGGGGGGGGATGTCCCCTCGCTAAGAATTTTACGGGGGGACGTGTCCCCCCCGTCCCCCCCGCTTCCGCCGCCAGTGGTTGCAGTCTAGATCTATTTGAATTAAGTGCTTCACACATAGTTTCCTGATTTAACTTTTCAATTTTAATAGCTATCATCACTCATCATTAATATCATGACATTTCAGCAGAATATTCAAAAACAACTTCTGTCTTTGACAATCTCGGCAAATGAACTTTATATTAACTACATGCTCCTCTTCCTTTGATGCCTTTTAATTCTTCCAATTCCTGGAAGAATGAGAACACTCAGCATTTGTCACCAATGTTCTGAGAAAAAGAAAGATCTTGAAAAAAACAGCCACTTCAAAGATGGACTACACCCACTTTTAAAAAAGCATTTAAATATTGCCTCTCTACAGAATAACTAATTGCTTTCTCAACATTAAATCCTTTCAGACATGTACTTATAAAATATGTACAAGTATTTCAAATACTATACAGAGAGTATTAACCAAATCAGATGTACCGTATACTGTTATTTGTGGCCTACAGTATAATTCATAGTTTCTTGCCACATTTGGTTTTGAATGTCTGTCTAGAACACACATTACAATTTGCCTGCTTTCACACTTGAGAGCTGATCTTGAGGGGGTTGATCAGATCCAGATCAGATCCTCCCCTTGAGATCCAAGGAATTTGCTTTCACACTTGATCCTGCAGTGAAACAAGCAACAATTAAAGTGATTAACAAACAGGAAGTGTACTGAGCACTGTATAGCTGTGAACACTCACTGTTTGCAATGCTAGTGGAAGTTTAGTATATGTGCAGTCTGTACCCCAGCTGCTCCCTGTTTGTGTGTGTATGTGTGTTTGTGTTTTTTCCTCTGCAAAGCCTTTAGATACTGGAGTGCCACAGGGCTCAGTTCTTGGTCCTGCTCTGTTCTCAATGTATTTGGCTGGGCTAAGTGATGTTATACGTCATCATGGTATTAATTTTCACCACTATGCTGATGATACTCAATTATATATTTCATTTGACAAAAACAGCATTCAAGCTGCCTTTCAGGCAATTGAGGCTTGTCTACAGGATGTGAACAAATGGGTCACAATTCACCAGTTGAAACTTAATTGTGATAAGACTGAGTGTATTGTCTTTCGTTCAAAATTTTTGGTTGAAATCCCTGATTTTCCTCCTCTTGCAGTTGGTGATGACCTTATCTTTGCTTCAAAAATTGTAAAAAACTTGGGCATGTATTTTGATCAAAACCTGAATTTGGAAAAACATGTTACCCTTCTGTGGATCTGCCAATTGGCAGTTGAGAAACATTAGCCTTCTGCGAAAGTACCTTGATGATAAAACTTGTGAAATTTTAGTTCATGCATTTGTTACTTCCAGGATCGACTTTCACAATTCTTTGCTTTATGGTCTGTAGTGTTCGACCGATTATGCTATAATCGGTAATACCCGATTACCGATTCTTTAATTTAACAATCGGCCCGATGCCGATTACCTATCACCGATTATTAGAAAGAGGGAAGTCACATGTTTGTCACTTAAGTACGTGCCCCTTGCTTCGTGCGTTTCGAATTACCATAACCAGTTCAGGATGGAAATATTGGGAATAGTTCTGTTCGTTTCACGAATGGGATATCATTTTTGTAGGCGAAATATTTTCACTTCGAAAGTGGAATTACAAATCGACCCTTAATACTGTACAATTGTTTGCAGTCGATTTCTCATGCCCTTTGATAATTTAGTTCCAAGGCCAACATCATGCTCTGTCTAGTTTTCATCCCCCAATCATGTCGGAACATTGCATTCTTTTACTGTACTCGGTTGTAGTTGCGTTAATGTACTGTAGCTACTCTCCCGCTTTCAAAAACGAACCCCATGTAAAGCAATCATGATAATCTTAGCAGTTCTGGGCACTCGTATAACTTATCTTATGGTTCCTTTCCGATATAAATATCCCCGTATATTTTTAGCAGTTCTCGTCCAAAACTTCCATCTTGTTTAAAAAGAATCTGCAACTGAAATGCACGTAAGTCCGATCCCCGAAAAATCCACGTACGCTGAGATTTGCGATGCCGTTTCTAGGTGAATTTAGCACGGGGCTCGCCCGGCTTCGCTAGCCGGCATTGCAAGCGCGATCGTCGTAACACAAACTCAACGTGAAAATTTGTCTCGAGACCGAGTATTTTCACACACTAAATCACATAGGCGAAGGCGTGAGTTGTGATTGGCTGCCTAGAATCAACGCAACTGAACCAATCACGAAGCAGGGGCCAATTTAAATTTTGCAATGGATCTTTTGCATATGATGTCACCGAGCAAAATATAATGCCTTGTTTGGCGGTAAAAACGGACACTCACGTAAGTCTAATGCAAGCGTGGGCCAAGAAGTTTGCTGCAAGAGATCACCTGCATTACTGTTTTCGTTTGCAATGACGCCGTATGACAACATTGCTTAAGTCCTACCGTAAATAACATTACGGAAGGATTGCTGGGAATGCCTTAATTTATGCAAGGTAATAACCACCGAACTTCACAAGATTCTAGGTGCTAAGTGTACAAAACGTGCACATAAATGTATGCAAAGGTTGGGGATTTGAAAAAACGGCGAAACACTGCAGCTAGATAGTCTGTACTATGTGTTTCATGCAAAACAGTTTGTACAGCAACTTACGCCGCGCTTTCTGCGAGACAGCAAGGAATACACCTTGAATGCACTTCTAAATCAAATTCCAAGTAGGCTAATACTACCGGGTTATAGCGGAAAACATCTGAAACGATCATTCCCATGGCAGGGGTAAAATTTATACGTTTGTGATTATCAATGCATCCCGTTTTGGAGCGAAGTTAAAGGATTGAGTATTACGGGAATTTTAACGAAATTTAGAGCAAGTTTCAAGTATATTTAGCCCCTTTTTTCCAATTTCCAAATAATCGGTGGTAGTGATCAGTTGAATGGCAGAATTTTACCGATGCCCATTATTTACCGATAACGCAATAATCGGCCCGATGCCGATTACTTAACAGATGATCGGTCGAACACTAATGGTCTGCCTGATGTTTCCATAAAGAAACTTCAAAAAATTCAAAACTCTGCAGCACATATTGTCAAAAGGAAAAGTAGACGCTGTCACACAACCCCACTTTTAAAGGAACTTCACTGGCTTCCTATTAGAGAGAGAATCAAATTTAAAATAATGCTGCTTACTTTTCGTGCTCAGCATTTAAGGCAGCCTGTTTATATCTCTCAGCTTCTGTCTCCTTATACTCCTGCTAGTGTTCTTCGTTCCTCTGAGAAGGCTTTCCTAGCTCTTCCTAATCCACAATTGAAATCATATGGTTACAGATGTTTTGCATATGCTGCTCCCTACTTGTGGAACCAGTTACCTGACCATATTCGGTTATGTACTAATTTTTCTACATTTAAGCGTAATCTCAAGACTCATTTGTTTGCTTGCTTCTTTGATTGAAATGAATTTGTTGTTTGATTTTGTTTTTGTCAAGCGCCTAGAGCAGCTACACTTTTGTTCTGATTTGGCGCTATATAAGTTCAATGTATTATTATTTTTATTATTATTATTAGTAGTATTTCGTGGGAGAAACAGGAAGTTGCATCATAGGTCATGTTGATCTTGGGTGACCCGATTCTCCGAGTTTTCACATAGTTTTCTTGATCCCTGCGCAAGGTCAGATCTGCCCAAGAGGGAGGATCAAACAGATTTGATCCTGATCGAGTGCCAGAATTTTCACACTACAAAGTTGATCTCGAGGGGTGGATCAGATCCGGAGCTGATCCCCTACTCGAAATCAAGTGTGAAAGCACTCTTAACGGCATATTTTGCAGACAAAATTCATTCACTTCAAAATGTGCAGAAGAATTTTATTTTCAGAGTTGAAAATGCATCTAAAGAGCATCATGTACGTAAAGCATTCAGAAAATACTAGTTTTCACCGTAATTTCCCAATTATTGATGACAATAGTTATAATATTAATAATACAGTATTAATATAGTATTTCCAAAGTATTTTTGAACATTCATCTTCGCATTCATCAGTCAAACTTACAGTAGTATTGCTGAGCTTTTCTTTTCACATCAAAGGGTACTTAATTATATTGCTAAGCAAAGCAGTGTGGTTAGTGACAGAAAAAGAAGTCTAAATTAAATTTCCTTCTTGGGACAGGGAGACTTAAGCCCCCTGTTGGGGTAGGCATTCTCCTTTTTGGGGCAACGATCCAGCTTCATCGCAAGCCGTAATACTGAGAAAAGATCTACGGTATGTAACCCTGATCGGTGTCTCCCTTGTCCCCAGACTCTTTCCCAAAACCCATTGCCTTTGTTGTAGTTTGAAATTGCTGCCCCCACCTTCCACAAAGAAGCTTGGCCTTTACCCCCTCAATCCATCAGGCAAATTCTGGGGCCACACCTGTTTACTATAAATAATTCCAGTTTTATTCATAATGTAACAGGTATAGTTTTCATAATGGGAAAGGAATTTTCAACCAATCCTTGAGACAATAAGTTAAGATACTAAACATACTAAATTTATGAAGTGTGTAACAAAAGAACTCTTAAAATGATAGTAGACATTGGTGATGATTGTGGTCAAAGCTTGATAGCACTTAACCTTAACTTATTGAAAAAAATAATCAATCATCTTTTTAATCAACTTCAAGTGGTTAGAGCAACCCACTTGCAGCCAAGAGGATTGAAGTTCGACTTCTAGCCATGCAGGTAGTATGGAAGACTCTAAAAATGGAACTTATACTGTCATAGGTGCTCATCATATGGAGTAGGAAAAACAAGCCAGTGAACCACAAATGGAAAAGAGGCTGTGTCCAACCAGACTAAAAAGGCAAAAACAGTCATCTCAAATTCATTATGAAATGACTGCCAGTTGCCACAAACTTCTCCTTATTGCTCTTCCAAGTATCTTTTTCTTAATATTTCAGGATGTAAACATTGCATACTAAATTTCAAACAGGGGCGGTTCTAGGGACATTTTTTTTTTGGGGGGGGGGGGCTAATTCACATTTTACCATCTAAGGGGAGCGTCCCATCAGTTGGCACGAAGCACTTGTCCAATTTTTGGGCTGGCGAAATTGTGGGGGGTTTAGGCCCTCTCTAGCCCCCCCCTGTTAAATCCCCCCTGATTTCAAACTAATGAGTTTACTCTCCAAAATTTCCAAATTCAGAGAGAAAAACAATACCATCACTTTGGCAAAAATAAGCCTGAGGTACAGTATTTCCTGCCTCTTGGTGATTGAAGGGATGGCCCCCGTGAACCATTTTATCTACAATCCGCAACACTGAATGGGGGAGTGGGGGGTGGTGATAAGTTCATTGCTTGTTTTGTCCCATTATTTAGGAGGATTGTAGATGAAACTACAGTATATCACACATTCCTGTTGATGTATCGTCAAATCTCTAACTAACAACCTTATTGTCACAAGACTCTCAAAGAGACAATCACAAAATGGCTTTGCACACTACTACACTAATCTAAGCTTGCATGCCTGTGTTTTCTCTTCAAACCAATTGGTTAGGAACTGAGCCTTAAAACCTCATCTAACTTGCTAAATAACTCAATCATTTCTTAATTAGCCATCCATGTAGGGTCAGACAACAACTGAAGACAAATATTTGATGTGTATAGCCAGCACACTGTATGCATTACTGTACATCAAACAAACATTCCCTATACATGCACTGTATGTAAGTACAGTACAATGGATAAAGTTTTTGCAAAAGGCTTCAATTTTCTATTTATTCACGCAACATGCTACAATTGTAAACTGAAACATACCGTATCTAAGGGTATAAACCAAAACAAAAGATTGGGTTGATATGGATAGCCAAAGGAGGGTGTTAATTGGTCTTTTCCACATCACAATGCTTACAGTTAGCTTGATAAATCAAATTCATATCCAATAGTTACAATAAGAAAAATTTTGTAATTCTGTGGTGTCCTGACTTGTAACTGTTTTGTGCATAATTTGAAAAAAAAAGCCTGGTCACGAATTTTTGAAACCGAATTGCACCATCAAGTACCCACTCATAAAACATGTGTGATATGGAGGTTGTTTAAGTTTGATCATTTGTCACTGGTATGTGAAGAAATTTAGCTATTAAAACAAGTTTGGAAAATTTCTTGAATTTCATGAACCAACACAAAGAGCCACTTAAAAAGTCTCATTGCTGCAGGAATAGTTTAAGATTTAAAGACATATTTTATTGTTTTTCTGGGGAGAGGCAGGTGGAGGAGACAATTTTTGGGTGGGGGGATGGGGGATAACGAAGACCTCATAAAAAGTTTTTCAAGTATGTCTTCATCACTACTAGCCTCTAAAGATTGGGGAAGGGGCAGGAGAGGGATCGAATAATGCTACCAAATTGTCCCGAAAATAAAAGTGACTTTTGCATGGTTACATGGTTCTTTGAGCATCCATCTGACTTGAAACCAGGGAGGTCTGGAGTTTTGAATCCTGGCTAGATCATACTGAAGACTAAATTTGGAATCTACAGTACCGTCATTGAGCTTGGTGCTCGGCATAGAGTAAGCAATGGAGCATAAAAAACAAGCCCGTGAGCCATAACAGGAAAGAAATGCTGGCCTGACTTAAAAGAATGGTTTAAGGTCACAACAGGATTTGGTATGTTAGAGAGGTGCTTATTCTAAGCATTTTGGTAAAATTTGCATTGAAATCTGATGTGTGGTTCTCAAGATATGAACAGATAAAGTTTTCACATTTTCAACAAAAAGTGAACTTGAAGCAAGAACATATGACATCACATCCCCACATTAATGAACAGTCTTTTGTTTTTCTTTAAACTTTATTCTGGATTTTCTCCTCAATAGTGACATATTTTTAAAATGTGGTTGCATAAGTGGCATGAGAATTTTACAAACTTTGCATCCCCCACAGGGAGGTCATACTCCTATTAATTTCAAGGTCAACACAACTGTCTGATAAAACAAAGGTAAACAAAGCATTCCTAATTGTCAATGTGAAGAAGTGATATAAGCTCTGCTGCCCTCAAACTCACTTTTGAACACAAATATACTGACTTCATTTACTGATATCTCAAGAAATACATGTCCGATTTGAATGGAACTTGCACCCCACTGTGTAGATTTTGTTCGTCTTTCACATTTGAAAATTTAATTTTTGCTTAAACCACTCCTTTAAACCAACTGGTTAAAAACTATATCTGTCCAATACAATGTTATTTTTGAGAAGTTACTGTGTGACTTTTTCATGCCTATAAAATTGTATTAAAGGCCCAATTTTCTCATCCCAAACAGTACCAATTCTCCCAACCTTCTTAATTAAGCCCCTCCCACAATTGTCTGAAATTCACCCTCATTCAGACACAATCTCATTTTACTGCTTCAGGGTGAGTATAGAAAGCTCAAGATGTATTATCAATACACTCTCAGAACAGTTCATGCTGTGAAATACCAACCTTGGTACTCTGCATTGTTTGAATTAGCAGTCAATCAAAAAGCTGAGCCAATTGAGAGTTTCTGTTACCCTATACTAGAAGTGTAGTTTGGGGTGAGAGGATTGTCCCTTTAAGATTTGCACAAAGTGAAGACATACCTTCTACTGTACATGTATACACACAAACAGAACACACCTTTCAAAACTATTGGTGGTTCGGTATGAAACTTAGCTGAAGTAGATGCTAAGCATCATCAAAACTCATAAAATAACAACACTTCATATATTAGCTACTGAAGTACATACCAACAGGAATAAAACAATTTTTTTTTTTTTTTCACAGGCTGATGTAGTACAGTGTAACAACCTTCACAACTCTACTACTTTAGTACAAGGAAGTAGCATTTGCTTTATACTATATAGTGTTATCAATATAAATAAACCTTTTTAGTATCACAAAGGTATGCAGAACTTGTAGCACTACAACTAAAGCTGTAGCAGTATGTTGTATACTACTATGTTTGATACTATCCTGTACTGTATTGTGCATTTAATAATACTTCATATCAGCATACAGACATTAGTCAAGGGGAAGCTATCCTGTTGGCAATTTCAGTCTATTCAGGGCATTGATGAACACATGTCTTCTCTATAATACCAAGAAGGAGAAGAAAAAATGGGTAGTGAGGGTCCCCAAGTATGAAATATTGAATTTGTTTTGTTTTACAGGAAAGATTCATCCTTTGAAAACTGATATTTAGTGATGCAGAGTGATAGGTTGTTAAAAAGAAAGCAGTGGGAAGTCTTTTTGTTCAAGAACAAAGTTTCTTTCAGGGAGAAACCCAATTGCTCAAGAGTAATTGTTCATCCAAAATTTAAAATTTCAAATGATGCAACTTTCATAACTCTTCATATTTTAAGGAGATAAAGCTATACTTCCAAGGTTTGTCTTATGACTAAGTGGTAGATTAGGATGCTGTAGGTTACGTTTGATTAGGTGAAGTTTTAGGGCCCAGTTTCCAACCAACTGGTTCATATCGAGCTGGCCACGCAGCCTTTTTTTCCAGTCATGGCTCCATTGCTTTAATATATGCTGAGCACTGAGCACAATGACAATATAGGTTCTGTGTTCGGGCGACCTGGCCAGGACTTGAACTCCAGACCAACTTCTGACCTCCTGACTGCAAGTCTAATGCTTATAACCACTTGAACATTCAGTAGTTTAGATAACAAAAGTAATTACAGTATCTTTGTATACTATGTATAAGCATTTTTAACATATAATACATTAAATGCTTTTCATTTTACAACAAAAACAAACAAATGGCAATCAGAGTCTAATCTGGTTTCATACACCCTGCATCGACACACAATGTTACCCGAACCATATTTATAAAAAAAAAGGCAAAATCATTGGTTATTAACTGGGTATTTCAGTGTATAAATACCCTAAGTTTGGTTGGCTGAGTAGTGCACAGTACCACAGTAACTACAGTAGGTCAAATATTTCACACACTAATTTCTGCAAAATGATAGAAAATAGCGGACATCAGGGCCATGCATAAATTCTCCCAAACTACCAGGGTTATATAGTTGCAGGTATTCAGGATTAAAAAGGTGAATAGGGGGTTAAGCATTGTAGTGATGTATACATTCCTGTGACCTTGTGACCTTGACTAAAACAAACTGGGGTCTAAAACTGCAAAACATTGGGATTTGAGGTGAATCAATATTTTTAAACACATACCCTGAGTTTACCTGTATTCCCACCTCACTCGAAAGAAAGGTAGCAAGTGGGGGGTACATGAAATCACAGTCTCCTCCCTCCAGCCAACCTATATGACCCTGACCTAGAAAAAAGCAAGACAGGCACTGTGAAAACTTTGCATGTACACATACAAATGATGCACTTAAAATTCCTCTGCTAGAAAAAATTGTTTTATTGCATTTTATACTGTTTAATTAACTACCGTAAAACAGTCAATATTTAGGCATGCATCTGAAATGCCATCAACCATAATATTTCCCAGGGTTGTAATTTTTTTCAGACTTACAGCAACTTAAAACCGTTTTTACTAATTGACCCATTTTTCAACCTCATTTATTGCATTAAATTTAAACTGAACCACTAACAATCCCATTTGCAATTTTTTTTTCAATACCTTCAATACTATAATAAAATTGCCTACATTTTTTATTACAAGGACAAAATGAGCTCTGAAAATTATTTTTTGCTTTAAAGGGGGCTGTTTCTTATTCCAGACAGGTATATTTCTTCCAACTACATGTACAGGTAAGCCAGCCATCTCTGGATCCTTCCACAAATTCTCCTTTAAGTGTACCTTAAGTCAAAACTTATAAAACAAACAGTACATTAAAGGGCCACACCTCTCACCCCAAACTACAGTTTTGGTACCTGGGTAACAAAATTCTCAATTGGCTCAGCTCATTGACTGACAGCTAATTCAAACAATGCAGAGAGCCCAAGCTTATATTACACAGCATGAACAGTTCTGATAGTGTTTTGATTATATAAATTGAGTTTTTATACTCACCCTGAAGCAATTAACTGAGATTGTCTAGATGAGGATGAATTCCAGAAAATTATGGGAGGGGCTTGAGTAGGAAGGTTAGGAGAATTAGTACTGTTTGGGGTGAGAGAATTGAGCCTTTTAAACAGCATGCGAAAAATGTATGCTACTAAAAAATGCCACTCCCATCTTCATATGACATTCTTGAGCTGAGATATAAAATGTACGTTGAAGTTTATTCACTCAAATTACAACGGTACATTGTGCAGCAATTTGTGATGTCTTTGTTGTACTACTACTACTAAATTATGATCTTTGTACTTATTTGTTTTTCTGAAAGTTGCAGCATCTTGTAAGATGTGATAGCACTCTTACTTTTATGCGGTGGTGTAATTAATTAAACTCTCTTTGTGCAACATATTTTTTTTTTGAAAATGGGAGGTGCTCATTCATGGTCGTTAAAACACTTTTTAAGTTTAAAGGGAAACAAAGCAGGTAATGTGAGTTGTTCAACAAAAAAGTCACAAATTGTTGTGCAATAGGCTTATCTGTTTTAAGTGTATAAATTTTATTGTTTTATAGCTCGGCTCAAGGATGTCCCATGAAGATGGGAGTTGGACTATTAGAATTCATTTTTCATGCTTTTAAATAAATATTTTAGAATTTTTGACTTGAGGTACACTTTAAGGAAATATCCTGGCAACTGAGCATCAAAGACACCCTTTCCTGTGTAATCAGAACACTCTGTGCATGCTGTGTAATGGAATCTACTCTGCATCCTTTGAATAATCGCCGCCTGAAACTTTTGCTTTCCTCAAAAAAAAAATTGCAGTTTGGAATGTCTGCCTTTAAGTTGACATGATTTTCAAGGGTCTCAGAGTTGGTTATGTTACCATTCATGGCATTCAATATAGCGATTCTTAAAGGCAGTAAATCGTCACCAAAGACAGTTTTAATTCTCCCAAACAACCTTCTTCTAGCCCCTCCCACACCTGTCTGAACTCACCCTCATCCAGAAACAACATATTAATTGCTCTAGCTATAGGGTGAGTACACTCTACAGTACAAGACTGACTTGAGCATTCCGCTGGCAATGAAACAAGGGTGTGTTCAAGGACAATTCCTATTAGCGCATAGCGCCACCTACAGAAGACATTGCTAGTGAGTATTCTGCGGTAAATGGAACAGTCCACTTGTGAAACAGGTGAGGTTAGTAGGAGCGAAGTAGATTACGAACACTCTAAGTATGCTTCATGCCCTGTAATATGATCTACTGTACACTCCACATTTTTGCAGTACTGTACATACTAACTCTGAATTTGCTGTCACTAAAGAGCACCAAGTGCCAATTTAGAATGTCTGTAGACAGACTACTACTAAAATTGTAATATGGGGTGAGGCATGACTATGTCTTTAACAAGGACATGGTCATATCCTTCCAGGACATGTATATTACATGCTTTTTTTTTCCTTTGTACTTTACTTTCTCTCCCCTTTAACATACAGTACTGCTTGCTCTTAAAGGGGCTTTGAGTTGATGTCACAACTTCATGAGAGTGTTAAAGGGTTACTACCACCACATGGAAATGTTTCTGGAAAGAATAATGAGAGGTCAAGTTTCATTTCAAATGATAATTGGAAAAAGTTAAAATTTTTAATTTTTTGGTGTCCCTGACTTGCAATGGTTTCTGTGCATTATTTGAAAAAAAAAAAGTGTCTGATCATACACTTATGAAAACAGAATTGAACTGTATAGGAATGTCTCATAAAACAATAATTTGTATAAATGTACATGTAGAATCTGGGGATTGTCAAGGATTGCACCACTTGTGAAGTTGAAGGTGATGAAAACTAACTGGTTTGGTAAAATTTGTTGAATTTCGTGAACCAACTCCAACCAGCCACTTCAATTGGCTGTCCAACAAATACCATGCAACTTTGATGTATACCAAGGCAGATAGGTTTTAACTAGCCATCAAGCTGCCCTAAACCCATTAACTGTGTATATGACACATGTATTTATCAATACAGCTGTCATGTCCTAACTCCATGCAACTTCCTAAGATGGATATCTGCCTGTCAAAGTGCAAACATTCCCTACAAACACATAATGATGTTCTGGCCCTGCTGTCTGTTTACTAAAGCGTAGCTTGGACGGATGTCCACTTAGATATTATGACATTGATCAAGAAGATTGAACACAGAAGTGTTCTGGGATATGCTACACCATATAGAATTTCTTATGGTAGGCTATCAATACAGGTGTATTGACCACATGGGTGTATTTTAATTCTCTCCAATTTCACTGTTACAATGACTGTGTCTGCCTCAAAAAGTTTGTTACCCCAATTGTAAACTTATGTAAAGGAACACAACATGCATATTTTATTTCAATGATGTAACTTCCTATTACTTGAACCTGAGGAGTTGGAAAAGAAATGGACTTGCAGCTGCAGCCAAAAAATTGACTGAACTTGACTAGATCTAGGGAGACCCAGAGGGAACATGGCTGAAGACTTGAAACATACAGTACCAAACCAAAGACCACTTGTAAAGACAATTACAGGTAGTAGATTTGATAAGCTTAAATGACACACAGACACAAATCTGTTACAAAGTGTCACCTAAATAAAAAAGTTAAGTACGAAGCCTTTCCTATAGTATATGGTACAAGTTCAAGTTCAGGCTCAAATTAAGGTTTCTAAAAATGGTTTAAGTATACCTTTAGTCTCATCTTTAATGCAGGATATATACTGTTGGAATATTCTACAAGCCCCAGCCCACAAGGGACCACTTGCTGAGGCAGTAAGCTTTTTCAAACATGTTTGAAATCTAATTGGCAGTAGTAAATATAATCAACAGTGCAGTATAGCTCTACTTACCCCTAGGACAAACTGCATGAAAAAATGCAGTCAGCAGGCCATGATATATCAGTCACTGTAGACCTCCTAGCTGCCTTTAGATCTTTAACTTGTTTTAATGAATGGTTTGGAATAGCATATGCACTGGCAAGACCTTGGTTGAAGGGGCAGTGTCCGCATTTTAATTAAAATTTAATTAAACATTCCTTACAACGTTGCTACACCTTCACAGCAGAGTTGATTTAGGAACTCCTAACAATAAATGACTATTCATTAAAGCAATTAAACTAAACTTTCACTTTCCAAATGATAATACAGAATGACATGCTTAATTAGAACCTTATGCACTTGCACACTTCTTTTCTGAGGAATTAAGTTTCAATAATATGAATATTCAACATTCTGATGGTTACTATCACAAATTTCACTTAACACCGATAATTGTGCCAGAGATCTTCTTTGTGGTGCATTCTGTAGAAGAAAATATAGGCCCCTTGCCAGGATAACCATTCTTGGAATGGTTGGGGGGAGGGGGAAGGGGGGAATGGTTGGGGGAGGGGGAAGGGGGTTGTATAGTTTCTTGGAGCCAAATTTTGAAAATGTATTTAGTCAGTGACATACCAAAACTTTCTGGGTAGGGTAGAAACTATAAGGGTGCTTCATCCCCTGATGGCTAAGGGCTTGTAAAAGCTATATTTCTATTCTGAATCTTCTTATTTTACAGGAAAAGTAAATTTGCCACAGCAGAAAACTTTTTTATGCAATCTTAATCTCACGTACAGCCTTGCTGCGTACTACATTTTTTCATGCTGCTGACTTGCCTAATGTCCCCTGTGATCATTGGCTGGCCAGATTGTAGAATATACCCACAGTAGCCTGTTTTAAGAAGCAACTTAAGGAAGGGGCATAAACCAATGTTTATGTTGTACCATATTTATTTGAAACCTTAATTAACCTTTATCTAGTTGAAACTATTATAACCAGGGAGCTGCTAGAGTCCCTGATATACAGTAACACACTTGTGTTGGTGTATTGTTAAACCTCATTTAAGTAACTAACAACTTGCCTAATGATTATCCAATGTACAGTGAGTAAAAGTTTACAAAATAGGAGGTAGAGTAAGGCCATGAAGTTTACAATTGCCAAACAGGCTTAATCCATTACCAGCACACTGCAGAAATTATGTTACTGTTACTACTGAAGGTTACAACACAGTACAGAAGCTTCACTATATGTTGCAGAATACTTATTATACACTTTAAATCTAATGAATTATTCTGAGAAATTTACCAGTATCTTGATCCTGTCTGATTATTGGTACCGCAGGTCAACTAGAGGACAGTATCTTCAATAACAATTTTACAAATGATCCACCAAATGTCCTGAAATATGTTGAGTGTATCAGCTAATAGTGAGCAAATTGCGAGAAACTAAATACCTTCACATTTAAGTATTTTAAAATTATTCATTTCATTTCTCTGGAGAAAAGAAAACTCCACATAGAACAGAACTCTCAACAGAAAGCAATGCACATTTATAATGTAGAGTATATGACTCAAAGCCGGCTGCCTGCATTAACAAGGAAAACTGGAAGTGATTGTGTGGAAACGTGAACCGTATTGTTCCGACTAATTGTGCTCTGTCACACTTGCCTTGCTATCTCCCAATCAGCTCCCTGCTTCCTGGTGTACAATATCAACTTGAGAAGGGCCTGGTTTTTGGTTTCCGAGGAAAAAGAACAACCACAGGAAAATAGGCACAGCAACTAAAAGCACGGAAATGAAGCTGTTTTGCTTTTAACCTCACAGAAGTGAAAGTAGCCAACACAGTCAATGTTTTCACAGTTGGACTGATGGTGCAATTAGCTCACAATGAGTGCTGCAAATTGTACCAACAGACTGTAGAATTTATGCAGAAGTCTACAAGCATGAGAAAGTTGAGTGTTTATTCAACAGGGTGAAATGATCCTATAAACTAAATGGTAAACAATAAACAGTAAAAAGATAGTTAACACCTGGAATACCATTATATCCTGATAATATGTGAGACTGTTCAGGAGAAAAATTGTTGTAAAAGTTTAAAGAAAACAGAAAGACTGTCCATTAATGTGAGGATATGATGTCATATGGGCGTGCTTTTTAGTTCCCTTTTTGATGAAAATGTGACAACATTACCTGATCATATCTTGAGAACCACTTAGATTTCAATGCAAATTTCACCACAATGTTTAGAATAAATACCCCCTTTAACAAGTCAAAACTTGATGTGAACTTAAACCCTCTTTTTTAGTAACTCCATGCCAGAGCAAAAAAAAAAAAAATTTTTTTTACATTTCTACCAGCAAAGGCAGACAAGAGATTAATTCAATACATGATAGCCAGCTTCAGCAATCTTTTTGAACTGAATATTCAAAATACAGTGACAAACAAATACCAATTTCCTTGATTCCACATTCTACATTTCCAGTCTTGTTACAATGTATGTCCCCAATAGACAAATACGCTCTGCGGACTGTAATCTCTTGGTGTGTCCTAAAATTTTTAGGAAATTTCATGGTGGAAGAAGTTTTGCATTTTCTGCACCTCTGCTGTGGAACAGTTTACCACTGAATGTAAAACAGAGCACCAGCCTTGCAATTTTTAAGAAAAGACTTAAAACTAGTTACCTGTTTTTGCACTCCTATGACTATAGTGTAATTTGTATGTTGTTTTTGTAAAATGCTTCGAACTATGCTTTCAAGCAATTGGATTTAGCGCTATATAAGAAGATTATCATTGTTGTTGTTGTTGTTATTATTATTATTATTCTAAAGTGAGGCTTCCTACAGCTCCCACACACTGCTATGGAGACTGATGCCCTCATAAACAATGGACTTAGGGACAACAATAAATTCAGTATCCTACAACTGGAAAATAGGCCACAATGGGCACTGCTACAGTACATCGACCTAGAAGACAATAAGTTGATGTGTAATACCCAATAAACCTAACATATACCATACCTAAAATACTGCAATATGCCTATAAAAGAAGTGTGAATACTGTATACTTCCTACAGGTCATAAATTTCTCTTCACACAGCCAACAAATTATCTGAACAATAAATTTCAGAAAGATTTGTGTCACAACATTTGCATTAAGTTATCCCCATTTTACATTAGCTGATTTCTCAACTTCAAAAGATCAAACAAACTTACCCCCAACAGTTCCAAATCTCCTGAACTACTTACTTAGACCCCCCCTCTTATGAGTCTAAAACTTAATCTTCATCCAGACACTATCTCAGTTTATTGCTTCAAGTGAGTATGGCTATGCAAGATCCCAATTTGTAATCAAAACTCTTTCAGTACAGTACATGCTTTGTTACCATGAGCTACAGCACTCACCCATTTTTTTTAAACTAATTGCTGTCAATCAAAGAGCTGCACCAATTAGACATTTCTGTGGACTATCTTCATTCCTCCCTTGAATAAATCTGTGTAAGTGTCAAAGCAATATGCTACACCCATTTTGCTACATTTTTCCAAACCAAGAGCATGCTCCCCATTCTTCTTCCCAAATATCTCCTCCCACCACCTCCTGCAACCCACCTCTCTCTGACACCACCTCTTCTTCAAGTAAGGTGGAGCTTTAAAACTAACACAGACATTGAGACAGAAACAATAAAGAGCGATCCCTTTCACAGAAAAGCCCAAGTTTTATAGCACCATTATCTCACATTACAAAGATTACTGACCTTTTCATGAATGATCAAGTACTGTAGAATCACTTTCTATCCCCAAATAATTCAGGTCATTACGACAACATGATTTCAGCATTATGAATCATTACAATTAGGCATCCAACCTTAAATGAACCGAAACTTTTCAGAAAGGGTTTTTGCTATCACAAGGGAAAGCATTCAACAGGTTTTGCATGGTTAAAAAAAATATTTTTACAATAAAAGACAGTAGAGCATGATTATGCCTATAAATAGAAAAGAATGAATATTCATCAAATCAATTCAGTGGATTTTCATCTCAGTCATTTTTTAGTTGATAAATAAAATATTCGTTTTAAAAAAGGGATTTGAATAGTTGGGGAACTGGTCAAAGGAAGCAACAGTTGCCAGTAGTTACACCATAACAAAAAGGCAAAACAAGTCCACAATTACTTTAATAGCAGATCAGATTTAGAATCCCTTTTAAAAAATTGTCCAATCAGCAACATGCATAGTATCTCATTACATGTAATATTGTTTTAAAATAATAGTCTCCATCACCCATCACAAGGATCTTCAATCATTACAGTGCAACATTCACAAAATGTGCTGACATTTAAAATAAAAGGGCATGTTAAGTGATTGTTGATATAAACTTAAAGGCAGTCGACTCTGACCCCAAACTACAATTTTTGTGTGAGTCCAACAAAATTCTCAATTAGCACAGCTGTTCTTTGACTGACATCAAGTTAAAAACATGCAGAGCATATTGTCGCTCATATTGCAACGCATACAACGTACAGTACTGAGAGTGTTTTGACTATACACAGGGACGTCTTGTATGCTCTTCCTGAAGCAGTGAACTGAAAATGTGTCTGAATGAGGATGAGCTTTAGACAGCTGTGGGGGGCATGTACAGTACTGTAACTTAGCAGGTCTGGAGAATTTGAATTGTTTGGAGTGAGAGTATTTGGCCTCTAACAAACGTGTCACATATGTACCACACTGTATCATGCATGGCAATGTTTGGTATTAGCAAATTAGCATAATTTGTGGAGTTTCACATCCACAATTCACACAAAATTAAAAATTTGATTTGTATGTGTAAACTTGGCTTATGGTTTTAGGCATAATTTGAAAAAGTGTCTGAACTTAAACATGAAATAATTATTTAGGCACAGTACGTACACTGTGGGATATTAGGATTGTCCAAGTATTTCATGTCATTACTACGTAGAGAACACTTCAGAGGTTTGCAACCACTGGCTATTTCACAAGAACCAGTGTACTGCTTTAAGGGGAAATACTGCAAATCAATTCCACAACATGGCATTAACTGAGGAATAGCTTTAGTAGTAACCAAATCAGGCAATTTTCAAAAAAAAAAATAAAAATAAAAAAAAACAGCAAAGAGATTTATAGCTCAATATTGAAGTGGATTACAAGTGTTAGTTGCATCATTTGAACTTAGTTTCAGAGAACAAATTGTTCTATAGAGCAATGAAATATTTAATTTTAATCTAAGAGAAAAGCTACTGTATTGCCTTATTTTGACAATTTATCATTCTGTGTCACCCAATATTAATTTCACAAATATGATTTTGTCCAAAAGCAAATACACACTTTTTTCCTTTGTAGGCAATGGTATTTGACCTCAAAATTTAAGACAGTTAGCGAACATCTATGGCAAATCCTCTTATTACAGTATTTGCCTTTAAAGTGCCCCTGAAGATGTAAATATTTTAAAATTTAGCTCTTTGAAACAATGGATAAAGTGAGGAGATTTGTCTTCTGTTTGATGTAACAAATAAGTGCGCAATACTGTCACATGATTGAAAGCAGTTATTTCCTGACCTACTGCAAAAAGATGTGATACACTAAAATAAAAACTGGAATGACTGCATAAAAGAGCTAGTTGCTACTTTTTGGGACTTATTGAGGGTGAAATGGCATTACATTTAAATAAAAGGTATGTAGGCAATGGCTCATTGAGTTGATATTGATAAATTCATGGGAGTGCTTAGGGTCACTACCACATAGCAATGCTTATAGCATAACCAGAAAGCCAAAAGGCTTAGTGATTCCTTGCCATCAAATACCTTACCTGCTTTCAAATTGACAGTGCTTGACAGATTTTTCTTTACATTTTAGGCACAGAATTTTCGCAATTTTACCGCTGGTGACCTCAAATGACCTTTGACCTCTACCAAAAACAATAGGGTACATCTTCTCAACATGACATATTTATATACCAAGTATGAAAAGTGTCGGTCACTCCTATCTGAAGATATCGTGTTTACAAGCCATTTTCGAAGTTTTCACAATTTTACTGCTATTGACCTCAAATGACCTTTGACCTCTACCAAAAACAACAGGCTTCTCTCTCTCAACATGAAAAATCTATATACCAAATATGAAGAGTGTCGGTCTCTCCTAACTGAAGATATCATGTTTACAAGCCATTTTCAGTGTTTTTGCAATTTAACCGCTGGTGACCTCAAATGACCTTTGACCTCTACCAAAAACAATAGGATTCTTCCTCTCAACATGACAAATCTATATACCAAGTATGAAAATTGTCGGGCAATCCTATCTGAAGATATCGTGTTTACAAGCCATTTTCGGCGTTTTCGCAATTCCGCTGGTGACCTCAAATGACCTTTGACCTCTACCAAAAACAATAGGGTTCTTCTTCTCAACATGACGAATCTATATACCAAGTATGAAAAGTGTCTGTCACTCCTATCTGAAGATATCGTGTTTACAAGCTATTTTTAAAGTTGTCGCAATTTTACCGCTGGTGACCTCAAATGACCTTTGACCTCTACCAAAAACAATAGGGTTCTTCCTCTCAACATGATAAATCTATATACCAAATATGAAAAGTGTCGGACATTCCTATCTTAAGATATCGTGTTTACAAGCAAGTATCACAAACACACACACACACACATACACATACATACACACCTATACTTGTTTGCGGCGCCAACTGGGGACATGCCCAAATATGAACTAAGTGGGGACATGCTCCTCCTCCTTGTCAATCGGGGAGAATTACAGGTTTACACACCGTAGCATAGGGGATCCCCAAATGTCTATGCACAGAATGAGGACTTCAAACATGGAATTGGGGAATTCCCTCAGATAAATCTATAAAGTTGTATACACTTATATACCACCCCACTTTGCATTATTATGGACATTCTAGAAACGGGGATATCCCCAATTCGCGGTGTATCCCCAGTTACAAGCTTATTTGTCTTGTGTGTGTCCCCAATACACGCCCTTTACAAAACCACACACACACGACATCACCATCCCATAGATTCCTTGCCTGCCTACGGCAAGGAATCAATGAGTCAAGTTTCATATCCAATAGTCATGGAACAGGTTGAAATTTTGAATTTTGTGGTGTCCTGTCTCATAACAGTTTTTTGTATATTTTGAAAAAAGTGTCTGGTCACAAATTTTTAACAAGAGCCCAAGGGCACTATGGTTCCTTGCATTAAAGATGATATTGTATTAAGGTAGTCCCAAGGTAAGGCATAATTTGCACCTTTAACCCCAATGACTTTTGGCCATCACCCAAAAACATAGGGGCACATTAAATTTCAAAATCATACAAGCACTTGCCGTTTGAGAGAAATGGAACACTAAACTTTTCAAATTATCACACTGCACACTGCCCACTTCCATGCGACAAATACATTCATCACCTTTCACTAAAATGTCATTTACTTGAGCTTGGGGTAGTATAGGAGGTTAGTTAATTGCCTTTTTGGTCAATCTCAACAATTCAAATCCAGACCTTAAAAAGAAGTCACAAAGGTCAAATACAGTCAAAGTAGATCAAAACTGATTTTAAATAAACACAGTCTCTTCTGCACCAAAGAAATTTAACAGTCATCTGGTCATTCCTGACCACCAAAATTTATGATGGATGACTAGAAATTATGTCATGGTTGTCCTTTAGACTACCCAATGTGTTTGCCTGAAAAGCAAAAATAAGGAAAAGCCCACAATTCTGCTACTAAAGGCAGCCCGATAGTGATTTATTACCACCAATTTCTTCTTCACAATTTGGCTAGAAGACCAAGAAACAAACATAGCTCTGTAGAATCTAATAAATGACTTTCAACTTGACCTTTTAACCTAAAGAGGGTGTTAGAAACAGCATTGTAGTCCCTAGGGTAAAAGCAGAGGTAAAGAAGAGAAACTGCTTTCATATTTTACTATTGAAATTGGAATCTTAGCTTGCACTGTGAATAACTTTATTCAATACTGTATGTGAGGAAAAGGTTGTTTTTAATAATAATTGCATTACTGTCCTGATTGTTAACTAAACTGCTTTTAGACTGAGAGGGGGTTATAATTCTTCTTTTCTTTTATACATTGCATTTGTCTAAAGGCATTAAACTTCAGCTGGACTTTTAAACCAATTGAACAAAGACCCAAAGAGTCTTCACGTGCACTTTACTTAGACGAACACAACTTTCCATTATTTCCACTATGTTACTTGGTTATTGAGTAATTGCACCGTTTACCTGGCACTGCAATAGGCCTACATATGACCTACATGTACACACTAGCCTGTCATTTAAATGTCAGTAACTCAAGTAACGAACATTGAAGGAGGGTAGTGTAATAGCCTTTTTGGTTCGTCTGATCAAGACAAATCTTGACGTCACAAAAAAGTCACAAAAAAGTCACAAAGGTCAAAAGGTCAAATGAGGTCAAGTGAGGTCAAGGGGGGTCATCACGTGCATTTCACTTAGACGAACACAAATCTCCATTACACCACCCCTCTAAAATGTTTCAGTGGCAAGATATCAATAAAACATTACTTTTTGACCTTTTGACCCTTTCCAATTATTTTGGTTAATGTACCAACATTTTCACCTCCTACCAATCTAACTTATCCTAAAATGATGCCACTGCTTGAACAACGGATACTGAGTTACAGCTACTAACAGAAATTCAGTTTTTGGCCTCTGGTGATCACCAGTGACCTTTGACCTCCACCAAAAACGATAGGGCACATCTACTCCACAACATCTACATACATACCAAGTTTGAAAAAAATTGATCACTGGGTTATTGAGTTATCGCACCACATACCTCGCATTCCAATCCGTCACATACACACACACACACACACACACACACATACATACGCCAAGGTGACTGCATAGGTTCCTTTGTTACACAAGGAACCAAAAAATGGACTGAACAGTTCAGCACTCACTCATAAAGCAGTTATTTGTATTCAAGATATGGGGATTGTCTAAGTTTGACCATATGTCATTGATGTGTGGAGGAAACTTAAAAGAAGGGTTTAAGGTCACAACAGGATTTGGTATGTTAGAGGGGTACTCATTCAAAGCATTTTTGTGAAATTTGCATTGAAAACCAATGTGTGGTTCTCAAGGTATGAGCTTGTGAAGTTGTCACATTTTCAACAAAAAGTGAACTTGAAGCAAGCACATATGACATCACATCCCCACATAAGGGTACAGTCTTTTGCTTTTCTTTAAATTTCAGACTTGATTTTCTACTCAACAATCACACATTTTTAAAATGTGATTGCATAAGACTGGCATGAGAACTTTAAAAACTTTGCATCCCCCACAGGGAGGTCCTATTCCTATTAACTTCAAGGTCAACAAAACAGTCTGATAAAACAATGTGAAACAGAGTGAAACAAAGCATTTCTTGTCAATGTGAGGAAGTGATAAAAGCTCTGCTGCACTCAAACTCACTTTTGAACACAAATCTACTGACTTCATTTTCCAATATCTCAAGAAATACATGTCCGATTTGAATGAAACTTTCACCACACTGTGTAGATTTGGTTCCTCTTTCATATAAGAAAAGTAAATTTTTGCTTAAACCTTCCCTTTAACGGTTTTGGAAAAATTTGTTGAATTTCACGAATTAACTCAATGAGCCACTTTAAACAAGATACAAGACCATGGCATATGTGCCTCAAAATAATTTCTTTAAGTACAACTTGTTTGGCCATGGTTTGACCCTTCCTTGGCACTATTTAAGGGATCCCCTTTGACCATTTTTGCCAATTTTTGGGCTGTACCTCATACAAACCATTTTACAGCAAGTTTTACTTCAAGCTAACGATATGGTACAATAAACATTTGATTTCTTTCAAAAATTGCTATTATTGCAGGGGC
Organism: Holothuria scabra; assembly: GCA_037179385.1. Lineage (NCBI taxonomy): Eukaryota > Metazoa > Echinodermata > Holothuroidea > Aspidochirotida > Holothuriidae > Holothuria > Holothuria scabra. The sequence continues at coordinate 6,043,198 of CM074191.1, forward strand.
ATAAAGTGAGGGCAGTATTTCAATAATCTGTTGCAGGGCAATTTATGCTGATAAAAGGAATAGCCAAACCTTATCAAAATTAGATCCTTCTGTCTTATAGGACTGCAATTCAAACACACTAATATACTTTCAAGATGGACACAATGTTGAAGTCACACAGAGATTGAAAGCTGGGTGCACCTCTAGACATGTCACAATTACTTAAATAAAGAAGGGACTGAAATATCCAGTTAATAGCATCACAGTTTGTCTTTAACTTAGGAAGTCACAATATCCACAAGGTATTTCCTAGTGATTGCAAGCAATTAAAACTGATGCTAGCTTCCAGGTTGATGAACTGCTGATAATAAAGCTTAAATTCTGTTTCTCTCTGCTGTTCGCAGCTCATGGTTTGTGAAGAAGAATATGCTCAGTTTATTGTTTTAGGTTTTCCCATTTGGGATGTACTGATCCTTAGACAGTCCACTGTACAGACAATGCAATGAACTGGATTCTTCAACTATAGGAATGATTTCGTAATGTAGCTTAGGGGCTCAAGGGGTATGTGAATCTTCCCCTTCCCATACTGTAGATCTCCACTGGAATATCCAGAGGTAAAGAATTTGGCAGTATAGAACATTTCTTTGAATTTAACTCAAAACCAATCCATACTTAACTTGTAACTGGACAAATCTTCCTTGGGTGGAAAAAGTGGGGTTGCTGATTCCATCTAGGAATTGGGGAAATAAACACTTTTCTCAGCCTGCTATAGCTGATATGAAGTCCCCTTTGTTGTATTTTAAGGTCCAATCCTCTCAATCTTCTCACCTCACACTACAATTCTTGAAGAAGATAACAGAAATTCTCAATTGGCTCAGCCAATTGACATCTACTTCAAACAATGCAGTACCAAAGCTCATCAGCAATTATATTACTGTACACAGCATGAACTCTACTGAGAGTGTTTTGATTATATACACATTGATCTTTTTGTACTAACCTGGAAGCAATAAACCAAGACTGTGTCTGGATGAGGATGAATTTCAGACAATTGTGGGAGGGGCTTAAATTAGAAGATTAGTAGAATTGGTACTGTTTGGGGTGAGAGAATCAGACCTTCAATGCATTCTATAATAAGGTTGTGCTGTTACTTCCCCTCTCATCACCAGCTACCATAATTAAATATTTTTTTTCAATTTCATCTCAAACCTCCCTGGTTGACAACCTATAAGCCCTGATGCATACTGCACTTCCTGTTAACTTAACTGCACAATTGTAATCCTCTGTATTAAAATTTACCTGTCTGATGGACACCAAAAGCAGACTTATGTCACACTGAAAGTTTGTTACCTTGAGCAAAACCCCATTCCCTTCCTCTGTTCCCTTGTTCCCTTCCCATCATGATATTGAAAACAGTTAGTCTCTTAAAAGGCAACAGCAGTCACTCCAAATTGAAGTAGTGTTGTAGACTTGTCCTGTTTCATGACTGGCTAGTGGGAGTCATATCAGGGAATAATTTATCCAGTATTGCATTGCAATTTGCTACACAAACAGGCCAAGTTGCTACACAAATGAAAAATTGTGTAGCAATTTTTTGTGTGCATAACCCTTGCATTTTCACAAACAATGTGTGAATAACCTTAAAAATCTTCAAAACTGCTACGCAAAATTTGAATGCTAAATTATTCCCTGCATGTGACATTTTTCCTCCTCAAATGTGATATTTACTCATAAGACCTGCTTGGTTAACCTTGAATATGTAATATTGGATATAAAAGATACTTTGAAGAGAAAGAAAAAGAAAATTGTCAGATTAAGCTGTTTGTTACAAAACAATTTTGGGGTGACTGTTCTTGCCCTTTGTAATCTTTGACCAGTCAATGCTTAATAAAAGGGTCCTCAAAGTTCCCCTATTTAGTAAAATATGAGCATTAATATGAACATTCTTTTTACCAGTAACAGGGAATGTACAACCCTTTCAAACCACCAAGGCTTGTTTAAATAAATTACAAAATGGTAGGAAGACTAGGGCACACCACACTGCCCACAGGGGTACGTACTAAGGTCCCTTAACCCACTGTCACGATAGGATCAATTAGGATTTCAATCCATTTTCTGTGAGTTTTTATTAAATAATCTCCTCCATCATTAAGAAAGAACAAAAAATTCATATATTTACACATGCTGGCAATTAAATTTGAGGTTCTCTCCAATAAAGGATGGAGAAGGTTTTGATGAAAGCTCACATTCCATTTGAATTTGTTGCAGTGTGACCGCAGCTTTAGGCACCAACAGTAAACGGGAACTATCTGTCAATGCCTTTCAATATCTGTCCTACGCCTATGGTACATAAACCAATGTGAAATGTTAAATTTGCAGAAGTTTTTATAACCAGAAAGCCAAAAGGCTTAGTGATTCCTTGCCGCTGAAATGTAAGGCCTTTTTTCACACTGACATTGCTTGGCAATGTTTTTCAATTAACAGGGCTCCATAATGTGCCCACAAAGTACACATGCAAGGCATCCAATCTTCCTACATTGAGATCCCCCTTGCCCGTTGTGAACCCAAATGACATTTGACCTCCACCAAAAACTTCTGGGACCATGTATTCACTATGTGCCATCTACAGGACAAGTTATAGGACCCTACAAGTGACATTTCTTGAAAGACTGTGCAGGAAAGCTTGTCAGGCTTTGAACATGCTGACTCCAAATGAACTTTGACCTTTCAGAGAATCAATAGGGATCATCTACTCAATATGACCAATCCACACACTAAATATGAGCACAGTCACATGTACCGTTCTTGAGATATCGTGTTTACGAAGTTTTGACCTTTTGACCTCTCATGACCCCAAATGACCTTTGACCTCCACCAAAAACGACAGGGATCATCTACTCAATATGGCCAACACACTCGCCAAATATGAGTATAGTCACATGTACCGTTCTCGAGATATCGTGTTTACGAAGTTTTGACCTTTTGACCTCTCGTGACCCCAAATGACCTTTGATCTCCACCAAAAACAGTAGGGATCATCTACTCAATATGGCCAAGGCACACACCGAATATGAGATTAGTCACACTTACTCTTCTTGAGATACCCTGTTTAAAAGCAATTTTTAAGAAATTTACCTATTGACCTCTCGTGACCCAAATGACCTTTGACCTCCACGAAAATCAATAGGGATTATCTACTCAATATGACCAACCCACACACCAAATATGAGCATAGTCACAAGTACCATTCTCGAGATACCGTGTTTATGAAGTTTTGACCTTTTGACCTCTCTTGACCCCAAATGACCTTTGACCTCCACCAAAAATAAAAGGGATCATCTACTCAATATGACCAACCCACACACCAAATATGAGCATAGTCACATGTACCGTTCTCGAGATATCGTGTTTACGAAGTTTTGACCTTTTGACCTCTCGTGACCCCAAATGACCTTTGACCTCCACCAAAAAAAAAAACAGGGATCATCTACTCAATATGACCAACCCACACACCAAATATGAGTATAGTCACATGTACCGTCCTCGAGAAATCGTGTTTACGAAGTTTTGACCTTTTGACCTCTCGTGACCCCAAATGACCATTGACCACCACGAAAATCGATAGGGATCATCTAATTAATATGACCAACCCACACATTAAATATGAGCACAGTCACATGTACCATTCTTGAGATATCGTGTTTATGAAGTTTTGATCTTTTGACCTCTCGTGACCCCAAATGACCTTTGACCTCCACCAAAAACAATATGGATCATCTACTCGATATGACCAACCTACACACCAAATATGAGTATAGTCACATGTACCGTTCTCCAGATATCGTGTTTACGAAGTTTTGACCTTTTGACCTCTCGTGACCCCAAATGACCTTTGACCTCCACCAAAAACGATAGGGATCATCTAATCAATATGGCCAACCTACACACCAAATATGAGTATAGTCACATGTACTGTTCTCGAGATATCGTGTTTATGAAGTTTTGACCTTTTGACCTCTCGTGACCCCAAATGACCTTTGACCTCCACCAAAAACAATATGGATCATCTACTCACTATGACCAACCCACACACCAAATATGAGCATAGTCACATGTACTGTTCTCGAGATATCGTGTTTACGAAGTTTTGACCTTTCGACCTCTCGTGACCCCAAATGACCTTTGATCTCCACCAAAAACAATAGGGATCATCTACTCAATACGGCCAATGCACACACCAAATATGAGCATAGTCACACTTACCCTTCTTGAGATACCGTGTTTACAAGCAATTTCTAAGGAATTTACCTATTGACCTCTCGTGACCCCAAATGACCTTTGACCTCCACAAAAATCAATAGGGATCATCTACTCAATATGACCAATCCACACACCAAATATGAGCATAGTCACATGTACCGTTCTCGAGATATCGTGTTTACGAAGTTTTGACCTTTTGACCTCTAGTGACCCCAAATGACCTTTGATCTACACCAAAAACAATAGGGATCATCTACTCAATATGGCCAACCCACACACCAAATATGAGATTAGTCACACTTACCCTTCTTGAGATACCGTGTTTAAAAGCAATTTCTAAGGAATTTACCCATTGACCTCTCGTGACCCCAAATGACCTTTGACCTCCAAGAAAATCGATAGGGATCATCTAATTAATATGACCAACCCACACATTAAATATGAGCGCAGTCACATGTACCATTCTTGAGATATCGTGTTTATGAAGTTTTGATCTTTTGACCTCTCGTGACCCCAAATGACCTTTGACCTCCACCAAAAACAATATGGATCATCTACTCGATATGACCAACCTACACACCAAATATGAGTATAGTCACATGTACCGTTCTCCAGATATCGTGTTTACGAAGTTTTGACCTTTTGACCTCTCGTGACCCCAAATGACCTTTGACCTCCACCAAAAACGATAGGGATCATCTAATCAATATGGCCAACCTACACACCAAATATGAGTATAGTCACATGTACTGTTCTCGAGATATCGTGTTTATGAAGTTTTGACCTTTTGACCTCTCGTGACCCCAAATGACCTTTGACCTCCACCAAAAACAATATGGATCATCTACTCGATATGACCAACCTACAAAGCAAATATGAGTATAGTCACATGTACCGTTCTCGAGATATCGTGTTTACGAAGTTTTGACGTTTTGACCTCTCGTGACCCCAAATGACCTTTGACCTCCACCAAAAACAATAGGGATCATCTACTCAATATGACCAACCCACACACCAAATATGAGCATAGTCACATGTACTGTTCTCGAGATATCGTGTTTACGAAGTTTTGACCTTTCGACCTCTCGTGACCCCAAATGACCTTTGATCTCCACCAAAAACAATAGGGATCATCTACTCAATACGGCCAATGCACACACCAAATATGAGCATAGTCACACTTACCCTTCTTGAGATACCGTGTTTACAAGCAATTTCTAAGGAATTTACCTATTGACCTCTCGTGACCCCAAATGACCTTTGACCTCCACAAAAATCAATAGGGATCATCTACTCAATATGACCAATCCACACACCAAATATGAGCATAGTCACATGTACCGTTCTCGAGATATCGTGTTTACGAAGTTTTGACCTTTTGACCTCTAGTGACCCCAAATGACCTTTGATCTACACCAAAAACAATAGGGATCATCTACTCAATATGGCCAATGCACACACCAAATATGAGATTAGTCACACTTACCCTTTTTGAGATACCGTGTTTACAAGCAATTTCTAAGGAATTTACCCATTGACCTCTCGTGACCCCAAATGACCTTTGACCTCCAAGAAAATCGATAGGGATCATCTACTCAATATGACCAACCCACACACCAAATATGAGCATAGTCACATGTACCGTTCTCGAGATATCGTGTTTACAAGATTTTGACCTTTTGACCTCTCGTGACCCCAAGTGACCTTTGACGTCCACCAAAAACAATAGGGATCATCTACTCAATATGGGCAATCCACATGCCAAGTATGAGATCCCTCAGACTTACCCTTCTTGAGATATCGTGTTTACAAGCCAAAGCGTCACATACGCACACACACACACACACACACACACACACACACACACACACACACACATACACACGACATCACCATCGCATAGATTCCTTGCCTGCCTACGGCAAGGAATCAAAAATGGAGGGAGAGGCATTAGAGTAACTTTCTGTGAAGACATTAACCAAAAGTGTCAGGTGAGCCCATCACACACAGTGCTGGGAAAAATGATGTCTATGCACTCACCATACACTTGTAGGACCATTTGAATAATGTGAGTGGAGAGGGGAAGAAAATGTTTCTGCCCATATTTCTGCACCATGTACCCAAATGAGATTGTTGAGGGGTCTCTTCCACTGTACAAAATTTGGCTTGGTTGGCTTGGTTTTGATGTGAGGCACTGCATGTTAAGGTTACTGTACATGATGGCATACTGTAGCTAAAAGGGGGAAGGTTACTCTATGTCAAAGACATGGTAAAGATTGCCAAACCCACACATAATTAAAACATTGGCTATACTGTAAACTTTACATACTACAGACCTACTTGATACACATGCACAAAGACACAAGGACAGACATAAGAGCATGCCTGCACAGGTTAAACACACATGTTTACAACACGAAAATGGAAAGGATAAAGGTTAACATGATAACAATGGAGAGATAACAGATGCAAAGAATGGTAACATTGAAAAATACTGGAGCAAGCAACACATGTATATGCATGCAGGGTGAAGAATCCCTGAAACTCCCTGGAGGGTGTGATGGCGATGTACATTAGATAGCACAATACTAGATAGAGGTCTGCCTTCTAAAAAATGCAAAAACAATTATTTATTCCAAAAGAAGTTGAATAATGCAGGATACTAAAAATCGAAACATATTGCAGCTAAAGACCGAGGTGTAGCCTGGGTTAAACAAGCATCCTGGGGGATGCGGAACACTTTCTAAATTTCCTACATCTTTAAAGGACTATGCTCTAATGCACATTCAAAAATCTTCCACAGGGGTAAAAAGGGGGCACAATTACAAAGGGATGCAGCTGGGGAAAGTGTCTACTAATCTCCATAGCTATAAGACTATTGAGGTTTCAGTGAAATGGTGTTTGGTTAATTTTTAACTGTTCAAAATATTTCTATCAAATGATACTGAGAAATGAACACGGCTACCATAGCATGTACAACCAAGTAATGTACAGTGCACTAAACTACATAAGTCTAAAAACTACTGTAAGTCAATTAAAGGGGGTAATTCAGCAGGTCAACAGACATCACATTTTCACAGCTGTAATCATGTAGCTTAGAACACTGGGAAGGGCTGTTTCAGGCCATCTGGGGGGGTTTGCAAAGGCCAGATATTTTCTGGTACGCTAGGAACCAATCCATGGTGGCGCTCCTCTTAGATAGTAGCGAAGGTTGCCCTACCATGCGGGGTCATTGCATTACTGTAATGGGCGGACAACAGCACCCCAGTAACAATTGTTGTAGAATGGACACCTGGATAGCAAAACTGCGAGATGCGCAGTGCAGTCACATTGATGCATGACCCCTATAGTAGAATATCCATGGAATACCTACCTGATAAAGATTGCATGCAGCTGACAATGTACAGAAGTATTGTACAAAGACGACTTGTCAGACCTTAATAGCTACAGTGTATTTGCTACAATTGCTTATAAAAGGCATCCTTCTTTATTGTAGCAGTAGCAGGAATCCCATCCAAGTTAAAGAGTAATGGGAATGGCTTTTATTCAAAGTTGATCAACTGCTGCAGTTTGGCAGATTTTTTACGTATGTCTAAAAAAAAATATCACTCCAATCCACATGCTTCTCCTTGTGGGCTGGGGGTTGTAGAGTATGCCCCCGGTCTCCCATAAGGTTTCACGGTATACCGGTATTTCCGTAAGTACCGGTACGTACCGGTACCGGTACGGTACGGTACCACCAACGTAAAGGTACCGAAGTATCGTGGAGACTGGTACTCAACCGTAAGGTGACAATCTTTTCTCAAAATTATAGCATTTAAATTAGAATGATATTAAAATGTAACAAAAATCCATTTGATAAATGCCCTGTGTCTCTAAACATTAAAATATAAACAGGGAATAGTCACTTGATAATCATTTCGCACCATTTCAGTCACAAATCCCCTCTAAGAATTTCGGAAATTGCCGTTTAACGTTACTTTCGCAGAACTAGTACCCTCCACACTATAAAGGAACTTGCTTTCTTTCGACATTCTGCGCAATCTCAGAAGGATCCCTGCCAGCGCCAGCCTCACCTTCACATTGTGTATTTAGACGGACACGATTAGTCAACTTTGAGGTGAAATCTTTTCTCAAAAATAAAGCATTTGAATTAGAATGATACTTGAATGAAACAAATACCCATTTGATAAATGCGCCGTGTCTCTAAGCATTGCAATACAAAAAGGGAACATTCACTTGAAAATCGTTTTGCACTATTTTAATCACAAATCCCGTAAGAATTTCGGAAAGTGCCGTTTAACGTTACTTTCGCAGAACTAGTACCTTCCACACTAACAGGGCCCTTGCTTTCTTTCGACATTCTGCGCAACCCCCGAACGATCGCTGCTCATCAGCAAATGCTTTCACATGGTGTATTAAAAATAGATACCATGCGTTGATTGATAGAATTCACTTTGATTACGATAGCACACAACATTATACTAGTGAGAAATTCGTTGTAAGCAGACAAAGAATCATAGCATTGCAAGCTCTGACATGAACGTTGCATCGAAGATTTCTGATTCTAACACAGTGCTTCAATGGGACTGCTCCATAACGCTCACTATGTTTGTGGAAGAAAAACTTTCGTACGAACGCGACGAACGTTCTTTCAGAAATTTACACAGTGAAGGAATAGGACTGAACACACAGTAAATCCCGCTTAAAACATTGGCTCGCGTGTTCAGTTCACCAGATCAACTCACTTGCTTTGTTGTATTGATAGTACGCACTGAAGAACAGTATAGTGTTATTGTACAACGGATTGCTGCGCGATGCATTCGTAAATTCAATCATGAAGCACTTTGATTTAGTTTTGATAGTGATAACTCGGCGGGAAGAAAGCTTGATGAATCAGTCTTTTATGGAAATATTTTTGTTCTACTTGGTAACTTATGGTTTTACTTTAGGAGGGGGATCGTCATTATTTGCAGAAATTATTTTTGCAATCTTCATTACAATTCTGAGTGCTCTTGTCATCTTGTGGGGTCTAGCTCCGGTGCGGACACGCGGCGCTGATTTATTTTCTGTCCCGTATTTATCGGACGCTAAATTTGCAGAGAGGTTATTTCTTTTTTTGTTTACCGATTTGGTGAGTGCGGGGTGACTAAAAGTTACAAAAAATTCTGAAACAGGAGGCAGGGATTATCAGAAGACTTCACTTATGTCAATGCATGGTATTTTTACGGATATTTTGTATGTGAAAAAAAATCCTACTTTTTTAACTCTTCTGGTACCGGTACTACGGTATTACCGGTACCATTTGTGGCGGTACCGACGGTACCAATTATCAGTGGTACCGTGAAACCCTAGTCTCCCACCTGTCCTAAGAGGTGACTAAACAGGAGGAATTGCACAGTATTTGAACTGTACAGTATGACACTATGTAACACATTCGTGTTGGTGTGTCACTAATCTTATTTAACTAACCAATCCACATGCTGATATGCACTACAATATGCCATACATTTAGTCCCCTTTAAAATAACACAGTACTTACCCTTTATCTTTGGTTTAACAAAAATGAGATGCAAATTAAAAGAGGAAAATGGAGGAAAAAAAAAGAAGAGAAAATTTTATGAAACATGATCTTAAAATAAAATGGGGATAGGCAGATGAAAGGGAGGAGTCCATGAGAGGTAAAAGATGAAATCATGATTTAAGGAACAGGATAGTCATAGCATGACAAAGGGTTGGGTTAATTTGTGAGAACAATTAATGTCAGTGAGGCTAAGATAACTGTTTGAAGTTATCTTCTTTGGAATTTTGCTTTACTTTTTGGATGATCTTCTTTGATCTTCTTTTTCCGCAGCGACCTGAAAAATCCCCCACTTCGATTTCGATCGGTCATGGCTTTTTGCGGTGATGGGGTCACTCACTACTTTGGGACCAACAATGAGGACAAGCTGTTCATGCAAAACTTGAATGCCCTACATCAGAAACGGAAAACAGAAAGATGAGGAGAACAGATACAAAAAGAATCTTGAAAAATTAAATATAGGTACAAAAAAGGTGTGTCAATTAGTTCCAACTCCACAGGTTTTCACATGGATCTGCCACTGGTTTTTGCAGGGATTTGTGCATTGAACCTGTGTGTTCCTGTGAAATTGACACAGGTTTGTCAGTCTCACTTTGGCACAGGCGTTCCACGGGTAAGACTGGCAGACCTGTGGCAGTTAAAACTAATATTAGCAACAAAATTTGAGCCTAAACCTGCGGCTTCAAATAATGGACAGGAAATGATGTGTAAAACTGTGTCAAACCTGTGTTAAGAAGGTTCCAAAAACAGGTTTGTCACCCAGGAACAAGCGTGATTCCCTTTGTTTTTCACAAGAAATCATACATGGTAATTGACACATGTAGACACACTCTTTTTTGTTAGGGATATAGGTCAAATGTAGGGGTCAGAGCACTGAACATGAACCACACATTCTTTGATTCCTGCACAGAATAATAAATGACTATAAAAGTATACAATATATGATATTAAACTATAAAATAGTGAAACTCAAAGAGATGTATGCATAGCTACCATGTGGTGGGTAAATGAGGAAAATAACAGAAGAAAATAATAATAATAATGGCAAAAATCAAAGAAAAAAACATGAATACATGAATTTCTGATCATGCCATGCCTTTGTTATTGATGAGATACTCCTTATGCATTAAGTTCAATGTATTATTATTATTAAGACTGAACTGGTTGCCTTTCCAGTGTGCCCAGCTGTACATACAGTAGTATGACACCTTAGAATTAGGTGGTGCTGCCATGGGGCAGGGCAAAGGGGTAGTATACATACTGTAGAGCAGACTCCCTGCTGAATTATGATTTGACTCTTGAAATACACTTAAATAGTTAAAAACATAGAACACATTTCCTTAAAAGAAGAGGTGAGGGAGATGAAAATAAACAGGAGAAAATCAATTCCAAAAGGATTGTGAAATGTCCTTTCAGTGATCTTAGGATGTCTCTTGCTGAAAAATTTCTTATACTATTACACAGGGTAAAATATGATCCCCTCCCCAATTATTATGGGAAGGGATCACAGAGAGAGGGGGACAAAGGAGCTTATGTATGTCCTCACATTTTCTGATATGAGCATTTGGAGCTTTTGGTTTTTCAGCACATTGGGTTACTTTGTTCATCGTTAGCTTACACAATTTAGAACTGGCCCACATCCCTGTTAGACCCTGTGCACACCCCTGTTAAAAAAGCAATATTCTAAAAAACAGGTTCCCAAGCACAAAAACTCGTTTTCGCATTTGAAATGCAAATAGTACACACTCATATGCTGTTGCCAAGGAATGAAGGGTTGTGTTACAATAAGTTGTAATCAACAAAGCTTTCCTGTTTTACAGGTCTATGAGCTGTGATACTCACCCATTTACACATTAATTCCCCCACTTGCAAGTCCATCTGCAAGCATGCGTGCACCAGAATAGCCTCCTCTTTCCCCAGGGTGGCCACCTCATCTCCTCTTGAAAACTTTCAAAAGCACGGGGGGGGGGGGGGGGGAGGAGCAAAAATATGTCTTGCTTAGAGCAGGCATGGTGGAGAGAAAAAAAGACTGCCCTAGGAAAAGAGAGGGCGCCATCCTGATGCTTAAGGATCTTTTGCCAGACTGACTTGCAGGCAAGTACAAGCAGTAGGGAATAACATGTTTAAACTAGAACTGCATTTGCTTGCAAATACGCAGAATTGTAGTGCGTGTTAGAGATGTCTTTTCAGTTAGTACAGTAGCCCAGTTTTTATTTGAACTTTAGGATTTGTTCATGGCGGGAAGAGGGGCTGTTGTTTCTTTTTGGCCACTCCTCTCAACCCTATTTCTTGATAGTACAAAGATGGACAACTTGTCTCCCAGCTCCTTGGCTGGACGCATAAAGAAATCATAGAAGAGTAACCAATGATGGAGTAAATCCGGACCTTCTATGCTAATAGTCAGTCACTAGCTTTACTTTGAAGCATATTTGCCAACAATGAAGCAAGTGCTGAGTAGTCCTTGAACAAGACCGTGTACTGCGCTTAACGGTATAGGACCTACTCCGTATACAGTCTAGTGTGGAGTAAAATGAAGTGGACGAAGCATAGTCCTGTTCAAGGACTCGTGCTGAGTAGCCTACTTAGCCATACGTTATGCTCTGTTGTGTTGTTTACTCCTGCCTGAAATGGTTTTATCGGTTCTCGACTCCTCTTTCACCGTTCTTTATGTTAAATAATGACGCCCTCTCAAGCTCTCTGACTGCACCGCTGCATGCATATGACAACTGTCTCGTGGAAGGCCGAATAACTGTTGACGCTGTGTGTTTTAACATCGTGTTTCGTTAATTCGCAATGCATGCTACATGCATGCTGTCAAAACGTTTCGGTCAGACTGCTGTCAAAATAGCTTCTGCTTTTACCACTGAAATAAAGCATGATAATAGAACTACAGCACAAGTCGCTTAATCCAATGCTGTAAAGCCAATTCGTTCCGTACAGGGAATTGGCGATACCCTGCTCCGTAGTAGCTAGATGAAGATACTGTACAATAACGTCTTGATACTGTTCAACGATAGTGGACGCAATGGCGCCGTGTTACGTATACCAATTTGGAAGCAGCGATTGATTCTCCAGGCTTATCACTTCAGTGTGAAAAGGCCGAACCACATTACATCGCGTTTTCTGGAAATTTATCCGCAATGCTCTTTCATGAAGCTAACTCCTTAAATCAGCCTTGTAAGTGTAGTATTTGCTTTTCTGAAGTTGATTTTTGTTTAAAGACGGCCACAGATTGCACTTACTGCTATTGTTAAAGGGTAGGGCATGGATATTTGTACGAACTAAGTTACGGTACGCGCAGGGAAATGAGTTGTGGGCCATAACAGGCTTCACAAAAGAAATTGTCAGTCGGCCAGTAAATGCCAATATTGTAGTGCGGCGCACTACAATAATAAGGGGTGAGAAGTAAGATAGACTCATGCCACCCTTTTTAGCAACAAGTAATTTACATGAAAATGTGAGCACATCAAAGCAGACAAATATCTGAAATAACAATACAGTTCTTGTACCTGTAGGTTTTAACTTCACAACTTTATAAGGACTATCTGACACATTTTCAAGTTTCATTAAAAATTCATGACAATGCCTGTAGCACCTTTGCCTGGATCCACCACTGACACTACAGTAATTAGGCATACTGAAGATTTAAAGTAGCATTATACATAGTCAAGTGGTCCACAAGTCTGTTGCCTTGTAAGAATGTATTTAAAGAACATTAAAAATTATGACCTACTGCCATCTATATGCCACTCTATGTGCCCCACTGCCAGAAGAAAAATGGTTTGTTTCCCCTTTTGGGAGTCAAATTGTCCACAATTACTTCATCGATTGATTGCTCAAAATGCCAAAACTGCCCTTCAAATACTTAAATTTCCCAGTACGGAGTCTCAGAGCTGCCTATGCAGTCCATGCTCAATGCTACAGTATATGCTAAAAGCTAGAACCCAGACTAACTCAGTTTTCCAGAGACCACACTTGATTAAAGGTTGATTTAATTGTCAACATTCCATTTGTAAAAGCCGTCTCTTAAAAGACAGATTCCAAAGGTGTCCTGAAATTTTTATAATCACAATGAACACTATTACTTTTAATGTGGGGGTTGCAGGTCCTGCATTTGGACTTTGGGGTGTTGAACTGAAATACAGTATAGAAGTACTGTACAGTATCATTCTGGGGATACCCTGTACATAAAGTTATTGCTTCTGATAATAAAGTTGTTATGACTTTGGGGTCTGAAGTCTAGACAGAGTGTCATTAGAAGTTGCAGCCTTTCAACTATTTACACTGTACTAATATGCAAGATAGTAATTCAAGGCCACTAAACTTTCCATAGACAGATGGAAGGAGCTCCACAACTTCACAGATGTTACTTTGAGATGACTATGATCACTTCCTTTTACTTCTGGGGGAGGGGAGAGGGGGCTATGTTAATGTTCCCAGGAGTTCACTGTTCCTGAGGTTCTGGTTCCTGATTCTTGGGAACATCCACACTTCTGGGAACATCAGACCTAGGGAATAATGAACCTTGTAATCATTGCCAAACCATCAAGACACAGTATATGAAATCTGGGAAATTCGAATATTTAGAATATTAAACCGTGGGAACATAAGACCTGTAGAATTCCTAGAGTAGTTACATTACAGGAAGCATACAGTACGGAAGACTAAAACTACAGTACCATAGCAGCTGTACTAATGATCTAGAGGGAAGAAAAACATTTAAGTGGAGCCATGATATGTTGCCTTCAAGTTTACCCAGTTAAAGACTTTGCAAATTGCAAAATATTTGAAAAATGTATTATAATAAGGGATAAAACGCCACCCTCCTGGTACCATCCCATACTGTATAAATTTGCAAAATTTTGCCTAGTGTTTTTATATTTAGTGCAAATTTCCCCACCTCCCACCACTCCAGGAAAAACAAACATATACGTGGCTCTATAATAAAACAATTAATTGCCATTTAATAATGAGTCTGAAACTAACGTCCATTTGAATAAATTCCTGTGCTGCCCATCAGGCGCATAGTCTGGATTGTGTCATGGGGGTTTGGTGTCATGGGGGGAGGTTTGGGGCACAACATAAGGGAAAGTCTAAGGATAGAGAGAAAAAAAATAGTATTTTAGGTGTTTTTTGCATTGCAAGGTTGAGTAAAGGGGGGGTATCTAACCCCCACCCCCCTCCTTACTTTTCCTACAGTAAAACAGTACAGTACATGTTACAAGAGCTAAGTACTATAATAATGAGAAAGATAAACCTGTCTACTCATGGATGGTTCACAAATGACCAAAATTATTTTTCATTACGGAATTTTGGCCTAAAAACAGGGTTATCAGAGCATTGGCATAGCCACGGGGAGGGTTTGGGGGATTAGAACCCTCATATCATGCCCAAAACCCTCCCCATGACACAATCCTGGCTATGCCTGCATCAGAGGAACAGTACAGCACATACTGCATGTGCTATTTGCGTCCTACTGTATAATGTACATACTATATTTAAAATGTAGCTGTGCACTTTAGTAAAATACACAGTAAGCAATTGTTTGTTGTTTACTTGGCAAATCCAATTTACTGTACCTTAGTCAATATAAGAATTGTACAAAAATATTGCAAGAATTAGAACCATGCAGGCATATTTATTTGAACCAAACAGAATGTACATGTGCACATAACACAACAAAACTCTTCAGCAAACTTTCAATATGAGACACAGGTCACAAAAAAAAGATGTTCCAACAGCATACACTACAGCATGTTCCAAAAGATGTGCATGCAAAGAATGGTAACTTCCAATGAAGGGAATATTGTATGTAATTTATTTTATAGAAAAAAATCACCATTTTAAAAAGTACAGAATACTTATTTGTTGCCACCAAGTTTATAGTTTATTAATTTAACTAGGCAGTACATCATGCATGGTACTACAGCCATACAGGCTAAACTTATACTGTGCTTATGCCTAACCTGCATGGCAGGGGCCCAATTAAAACAAACTTTTTGTAAGTCAAGCAGGAAAGGCTTCCCGAAACCCCTCCAAGTCTAAACAGGTTGGAAAAAGGACTTAAAAACAGAGCAAGATAAACAATGAAGGTGCCCATTCTGCTGGTGATGAGAACCGCATTGAATGATCAAGTTACTGCCGGAAAGCTACTATCATATATTCTGTAAGAGGTGGCATAGCCCCACCACTTCAATTTCACCACCAGAGATCATTCTGCAGGAGATGGAATTCAAATCCATCTATTGCAGGAATTGACCACTAGTTTATATGTGAGGTACTTTAGACAGGATATAAATCGTTTATTAAAAACAAGGCACAACAATTACAGTATGGTACTGCTCATCTGTTTTCTTTTCAAGAATAAGTTTCCCACAGAAATTCAGTAAGTTGCTATTCAAGAATAATTTTTCCATCCAACCTTTCAAAATTTCAAATGATACAAACTTAGAGGCAATGAAGCTGTCAGTATGCACTTTGAGTTTACCGTGGAAATTTAGTGGTCTGATAATGACTTAGAGATCTACATGTATGTTCATTGTATGCTATGGTATGTTGGAGCACTTAAAAGGTCCTCTCACCCCAAAGATGTTTCAACTCTCCTAACCTACCTACTTAAACCCCTCCCACAACTGTCTTAAATTAGTTATCTTTACCAAGACACATCTTAATTTATTGCTTTTGGGTAAGTATATCTACAAGACCTCGATGTGTAATCAGATCACTCTCAGTACAGTATATGCTGAGTAATAAGAGATACTGTACAGTACTTACTCCGCATATTTTGAACTTGCTGTCAATCAATGGGCTGTGCCAATAGACGAGGCTGTGGCCGGCTAGACTCGAACCAATAGGTTGAAAACTGGACCGTAAAACTCCACCTAACTAACCAAATTACTAATAGATGAGTTCGAAATTTAGATCTATGCATGTGTGCGAAACCTTTCTGTTCAAGTCAACTGGTGAAAAAAAAAAAAAAACACCTGGAGATCGGAGCCATACATAGCATACAGCTTTACACACATGTTTACATCGATCCTGCCATCAGCTTGAAAATGTAAAAGTGTGACTAGTTGACCTTTGACCTATTGTGAAATACTGCTCCTTGAAGAAACTTAAAATGTCTATTTAGAATTTCTGTTGACTACTAACTGTACTACAAAAATTGGAGTTTGAGGTGAAAGTTGACTGCCTTTATAAATACATGTAATATTTCCATCTAACTGTGTACTCCTGTTAAACTGTATTCATGCTAGTGTCATTTTTAAAGCAAATTTAAGTTTAAACATTTCAGGCTTGGCAGCCTGTCATGATGTGTCACACACAGAGCCGGTTGACAAGCCACTGGGGCCTGGAAGTTGACAAAAGTCTGGGGGCCTGGTGCAAAAAATTTCTTCAAATGGCATCCAGCAACATGCACATAAGAATACTGTAAAACTGCAGATGAGGTATCTGATAGAGTACAGATTTTCAATCCGATAGTATAATGTATTTTGCAAGCTGGCCGCAGAAGATTCCTGATAATTAGATCATGCAGTCTGCTTTAGGAGGAGACCGAACAGTGAATGTACCCAATCCAATTACATTGACATGTATCAGACAATTTATGAGCTCCAAAATAATTTAAACCTTTCCAAATGTAGGAACTTTCCAAAGGGCATTCCCCTACTAAATTTGTTAGAGTGAATGAAACTCAGCATTTCAAGGAACATCAGACTTTTTTTTTTCATAATGCCATCTTTATAAAGACAATGCTGTAAATTGCAAATTTGTGAAAATTTTGTTGAGTATGATTTTATGCCTTGAGCACCTTCTCAAGGTGGATTTGTGTGCAGAATTAATCCAAATTATTAACATTCTAAGGTCTATGCCTTGAAGTTATCGGCAGTGACACTTGCTATGGGGCATTTTTCCCCTCACTTGTTCCCCCCCACCCCCCCTGCACCCCTCAGTTAGGTCAGATACAGTAGGAGATGGGAGAAATTACAGATAATCATATTAGTGACATCTACAGCACTGAATAGAACTGTTTGACACAGGTGCATACACACTGTACACATACATAAGTTTGTACTAGCTATGAACTGTGTGGTACGAAATCTATTCTACAGGACAGCCAAAATTTCATTCACTCTTTCAAATAATAGATGAGATTTTTAGCATATGAAAACTGTGATAGAAAAAAAGTACCAGGCTATTTGACACCTAGCTCTGCATTTAATTGCAGTTAAACCTTGGTCAAAGCATTCAGCATCTCATTTGAAACTAACAGTTTCTATGTTTTCTTATCATACGTACAGTGCATCTAAGTATATTGCAGACCTTTAGAGTTCCCAGGGATGACAAAAATTGTATTATATTAGCTGGTTTCTTCTATCACATTGGAATTGTAAAACAGTCAATGGAAAATTTGAATAATTTTCGAGAGGCAACTCAGGTACTTGGTCAGAGGCCTTGCAGATAAATCTAGAGGCTATACTCTAGAGGTATAAGCCTACTGTTCAACTGATGATAAAATGATCGAGGTTTGGTGCCTAAAAATTTACAGATCTCCTGTACATACAGAGTGCAATTCAACATGGGGCCTTCTTTCACAGTGCTATGGAAGAGTTAACTGCAGAAATCTTAAAATGGTTGAAGCCAAAAGTCTCTAAACACAAACTTGATGGAAAAGCATTATGAATGGGTGGTGAGTTTGAAACATGTATGGAGTTTGGACTAGGATGGCCATGCCCCGATGACAGAAAAGAAGCACTACCTTACAGGGAAATCTTAAGCAAAAATTTAATTTTCACATGTGGAAGAGAAAAAAAATCTACAAAGTGTGGTGAAAGTCCCATTCAAATCAGACATGTATCTCTGGAGATATCAGTTAATGAAGTCAGTAGATTTGTGTCTAAAAGTGAGTTTGAGGGCAGCATGAGCTTATATCACTTCCTCGTATTGACAAGGAATGCTTTGTTTCCCTTTGTTTTATCAGACTGTTGTGTTGACCTTGAAGTTAATAGAATGTGGGGGATGCAAAGTTTGTTAAAGTTCTTGTGCCACTTATGCAATCACATTTTAATAATATGGGATTGTTGAGGAGAAAATCCACAATAAACTTTAAAGAAAAACCAAAGACTGCCCATTAATGTGGGGATGTGATGTCATATGTACTTGCTTCAAGTTCACTTCTTGTTGAAAAGTGCAGACTTTACCTGTTCATATCTTGAGAACCACACATCAGATTTCAATGCAAATTTCACCCAAATGCTTAGAATAAGCACCCATCTGACATACCAAATCCTGTTGTGACCTTAAACCCTTCTTTTAACTAATGTGCTATCTAATATAAGGAGTATGTACATATCAGAAAATTTTCATAAAACCAGTCAGAATGCTGCAAAGTTTTCTATGTGTTTTTAGCTGCATACTATGTCTGAATCTGAAATCATCAACCAGATATTAGAATAGAATCAAGACAGCAGGCAGGTACTGTGTAAACACAAACAAAGGATATGTCTGAAAGCTGCATTGTCCAAATGAAGGCCATCCTAGGGTGTCTGGTGCAGGAGTTAAGGAAAATATCCACATGATAGCAGAAAAAAGTTGACACCAAAATGAATTATAATCTAACATGTTCTTCAAATGAATTGTCCACTTTGCCAGCTGGTCAGCATCAAGGAATAATT
The DNA here is from genome assembly GCA_037179385.1 of Holothuria scabra. Taxonomy (NCBI): domain Eukaryota; kingdom Metazoa; phylum Echinodermata; class Holothuroidea; order Aspidochirotida; family Holothuriidae; genus Holothuria; species Holothuria scabra. Next base: position 6,062,692 of record CM074191.1, read on the forward strand.
AAGGACAGAAAATTTTTGGGAACCACCTCCCTACAGTAAAATAGAAAGCTACAAGTACTGTGGCCATTATAGTACCATTTACAAGTATGCCCTATGACCCTCTCAATACTTTTTGACCTCATGCCATTCTATCCCCCATTCATTCTTCAGCAACTCCTCTGGCAAGGGCCTGGATCCAGACAGGAGTAACGCATTTTGGGAAATCATACAGAGGTTTGCTCTCTTGCTGCTGATCATATGACCAAAGCTGGAACAAAATACTTCAATTTAGCAATCTCATTTGCTGAGAGAAGAACCATTTTATTTAAAAATGTATAGTTTAATACAATACAGTGGGCTAAATAAAATTAGTCAACATGAATCTTACGGAGTAAATTTGACTTCTCTGACCAGCATAATTATGACATCTATAACCGCCTACTAAACCTATCAAAAAGAACCCCACAGTCAAGTTTTATTGACACATTAAGTACTAAGGAGCACTGTAACATAACCCTCATGTTTGGTCTAACGATAAGAGCATCCGCCTCTCACAGGCAAGGCCCTGGTTCTATTCCCAGGTAGAGTCATACCAAAAGACTCTAAAGATGGAGCCTATATAATGCCATTGTGCCAGATGCTCTGCATAAGCAATGGAGTAGAGAAACAAGGGAGTGGGCCACAACTGGAAAAAGGCAGTGGCCAACTTGAACTAATAGGATGGAACTCAGCCATTGAACTCCATGTAACCCACTGACATAACCCTCCTATCTCCCAAGTGGAACCCCTAATACCTTATCTCCCAAGCGGAACCCCTAATACCTATGTTTTGACACCCTGATAATGTTTCCACAGCCATACTGTGAGATTATTGGGCTACTTGCTGTTGCAAAGGCTGGGTACAAGATCTTACCAAGTGTGGTGGTACAAGATAAGATAGGTAGCACTCAAAAATGAATAACGGACAAAAAAGACTTCAGTTCTATTTCAACATGATTGATGATACTGTTTATATTCCATCTCAACCTTAACCAGCAGGTACACAGATTTGGACGACATGCTGCTACCATATACTTCCAGGTCTATTGCATCAGTCAAAAGTTTGCAGCTTGGGGCTTGCAGGCCCAGTAGAGATCAGAAAACTAAGAGTCCTTGTATACAGTGCCATGATTGGTCAAAGGTTGTGACATACCTCAGAAATTTAATAAACTGCAATATGATATGACCAATGAGGAGGCCATAGAAGGTCAAACTAGCCACACCCTGAAAATATGTGATAGCTTTCCACATGGAACTAAGGTGTTGAGCTTTGAAATGGCACTGGGAGTCTAGGACAATAAGATGCACCACTCGTACAAAACAAAATGAGTTCATGTATACTGTACTACATGACAATATATTGTATATCAGAATAATGTGGCAATTGTCAGCACATATAGGTACATTGGAACATAGCCACATCAAAACATAGGCTAATAGGAACATATATATAGGGGCATGGGAACATAGCTAGGGCATCAAAAAACAGAGTCAGAATAGAGGAGTGTCAGAGCAAAGGTGTGCTGAAAAGAAACTTTTTTTTGGATGTAGCAGTACCTGAATATGGACGTCAGAAATCTAGGTGTCTGAGTAAAGGAAAACTTACCCAAAGCACGCATACTGTACCCTCTGCTGCCACATTTTTTTTCAGATCACATCCTAATTCCAAGTTTATGATCTCTATAAATCATCAAGACTGTACAATAATTAGCCCCAAACAATTAAAAAACAGCCTAAAAATGAAGGGCCAAACCTCTCACCCCAAATTACAATTTTGGTATGGCAGTACAGAAATTCTCAACTGGCTCAGCCCTTTGATTGACAGCTAATTCAAATAATGCAGAGTACCAAAGCTTATGTTACACAGCATGAATGGTACTGAGAGTTGATTACATAAATTGAGTTTTTCTATACTCACCTTGAAGCAATAAACCGAGAAATCTTATATCTGGATGAGGATGAATTTCAGACAATTGTGGGAGAGGCTTAAGGGCCCAGTTCTCTCACCCCAAACAGTACCAATTCTCCTAACCTTCTTACTTAAGACCCTCCCACAAATGTCCAGAATTTCATGCTCACCCAGATACAATCTCAGTTTATTGCTTCAACTTCAAGGTGAGTAAAGAAAAACTCAATTTATCAAAACACTCTCAGCACCATTCATGCTGTGGAATATATAAGCTTTGGTACTCTGGATTGTTTGAATTAGCTGTCAGTCAAAGAGCTAGGCCAATTGAGAATTTTGGTACCCCCCTACCAAAATTGTAGTTTGGGGTGAGAGGTTTGGCCCTTTAAGTGAGAAGGTAAGGAGAATTGGTACTATCTGGGGTGAGAGAACTGGGCTTTTAAAAAGGGCAACAGCAGTCATCCCAAATTGAAGTAGTGGGGTACTGTAGACTGTACAGTTTCATGGCTGTTGGGGGTCATGTGACAATGCTTTTTCTCTTCAAATGAGAAATTTACAAGAAATAAGTGCTTGGTTTACCTTGAATATGCAATAGTACAGTCATAAAATGTTATGAAAGATACTTTGAAGAGAAACAAGTGGAATACGGTGTTATTGAGCTTTTTCTTCAAAATAAGTTTGGGGGGACTGCTCTTATACCTTTAAACGTAAAAAAATACATATCACATACGTGTACAGTAGTATAAAGGGAGCTATCATCCCACTAGCAATTATTGAGATAACAGTTCAAATTGAAACCCCCAGCCAGCACTCTGATGTACTCCACAGAATGCACACACATTATGTGCTATGTATTTGGGCACAAATCCATGTACGAATGTCAATTATTACTTTGGTAAGTTTATACATAGTTAACAGTGTTATGTACAGCACTATTTCTTCTGCTAAATTACAATTTAATAAAACTCACCATCAGCCAACATTTAAACACCCAACAGGGCTTTCCCAAGCACTACGACAGATGATTAAATAGATGCTGTAAATTCACTTCAGATCTAGGACCAGCCGAAAAACTCAATACTACTTCACACATTTGTCCTTCACTCTACCCTATAGTGCACTGTGTATTGGCAGTAATTGGCCTAGTTCCTGGAACCTGTAGGCAATTGGTACTCCTCTGCAGTCCCTTGTTATATTCAAAACAAATTCCTCACACAAAATCTTCCACAGCAGTTGCACCCACACATGTTGAACTATCCTGGCGAATGATATCTTCTACTGTGCATGAACCCAAATATGCAGCGGTATTTACAATATTACCAACAAGTAGTAAGTGCCCAGACTATGCTTACTTACATGCTGTACATGTAACACAGAAGCTACAGCTGTGGGCACCTGATATTGCCATTGCCCTCTAAAGGCAGTGAGTAATGCAATCAACCATGACAGTGTGCAAACAAATTACCTTTCTGTGTTTAAATTGAATGATATTTTGTGTGTATAATGTGTAACCTTGGAAAGGCTACACTTTTAAGAGAAAGAAATCCCCTTAGAATTTCAAGGCTATACTTAAAAAACTACCAACAATAGAGTAAGTTTTGTTCCTCTAAAGATGATACTTTTCTTGAGATGTGCAGCCCTTTCCATCAAGTTGCCTTGATCACCAAAGTAGACAGTGCTGCAAGATTTTCTGTGAGAGGTCAATTTAGCCTGCAGTGTTGTCAAATTAAACTTGTAAAATGCCAAATGCCAACTCAAATTTTTACACAAAGGAAGTATATTGTACAAAAAGAGGACGAAAGCAAAAACAAAATCAAAGCATAAGATATCATATAAAATAGCTGACTTAGCATCAATCACAAATTTATTTTTTTATACTTGAGTCTTAAAATACCAGTAAAAGTCTTTCATCTTCAAAGAGAAATTGAGGATATTAGTATCATGCATAAAGTTACAATGGAATTGAGGACCAAATGTAAAGATGACAGAAATAGTTTGGCTATCCTTTAAAAGATCATTGATATAGCTAGTAGGGGAAAGCGGAGTTGTTTTTTTAACCCAACCGGACCAATCCTCTCACCCTAAACTTCAATTCTTGTGAGGGTTAATAGTTAATATTCTCAATTGGCTCAGCTCTTTAACTGACAGCTAATTAAACTCAAACAATGCAAAGCTCATAAATGTTAGCACACAGCATGAACTAGAGTACTGAGAGTGTTTTGATTATAGTTTTTCTATACTTGCCCTGAAGCAGTGAACTAAGATTGTGCAGATGAGGGGGGGGAGAAGGTTAGAGGCTTGGTCTCAAGTACCCCACAACACCCGGTGTTACCTCGTGTTTACAATCAGACAAAACTGCAGGTTAACCCTGTGTTTTCCAGTCTGTGTTCTCACGTGCCCCATGTTTCGTTGATTGGATAGTGTTACCATAGTAAGGACGTAAAATATTTCACATACCAATTACAGTAAAATGTAACAAGATACCTGTTATCAGTGCCATAAATACCTGTGACCTTGCTTGATTAAAACCAACACTGTGTTTAAAACTGCTTAACCCTGCGATTTGGGGTGGATCGAAATTTAAACACTGACCCCGGGTTAACCTGCGGTCCTACGTTACTCGAGCGCAAGGTAACACGGTGTTACCTCAAGCGTGGGGTACATGAGACCACAGTATATAGGAGAATTGGTAATGCATGCTTGGGGTGAGAGAATTGGGCTTTTAAAACTATTTAAAGGTCAAGAGCGAACTTATTTTGAAACAACAGCTACATATCAGAATTTTCCTCTATATGTCTCTTCAAAGTATCTTCCACATATAGGTAAAAAAAGCAGTTACTCCCAGTAAATTTCACATTTGAAAAGAAAAATTGTTGTACCCATCACAGCCAATCATGAAAGAGGACAGTTTACCATACTCCTTCAAGTTGGGGTGACTGCTGTTGCACTTTTAACTATACTAAATATTTTTTACTTTAATTAATGAAAGTAAACACTTTCACTTTGCCTTTCATCTCCTCACTCCCAAATCTTTGCCAGCTATCAGTGTTTTGACTGAAGACTGAAGTAGAAGTTTTTTACCTCATTGAACCATTTATGGTTAAGCAGTTGAAGCATCTAACTACAAGCCAGAAGGTCTGGAATTATGACTCCTGGTTAGCCCATACCAAAGACTTTAGGTTTATAGTCAGGCTTAGACAATTTTGTTTTTTCGTATTTGCCCCCCAGGCCAGCTGTTTTCTCAATCTACTTGCCCGCATAAATATCTACTTGTCCAATCTGTTGAGTACATAAAACTTTTAAAGTCTAAAAGTACAAATGCCATTTTGCACAACTCAAAAATTTAAGGCTGGGAGCCCTTGCCCAGCGGGCTGCAACATTTAGCATGGTAGTTGCCCGAGTGATTTTTTACTTGTCCCGGGCTGTCAGGCGGGGGATTTGTCGAAGCCTGGTTATAGTTGTGGGTAAGTGGGGATTACATCTAGGTCAGCTGGAAAAAAGGCTGTAGCAGGCCCCACTTAAGCCAACTGGTTAAATAAACTAACTTGAAAACCTATGGCACGCCAAAAGGCTCACCAAATATGATGATGTTCTAAAAATACACGTTCATGTACTAAAATTACACGTTCATGTACCAAAAATATATGATGATGTACTAACTTCATATGATCATGATGTAAATTTACACCATCATGTACTAAAACCATAAGTTCATCATGTTAAATGTTACGTTGTACATGTAAAACCACACGTTGTACATCTTAAAACACGTTGTACATGTAAAAACGTAAGATCATCATGTTATATTTGTCTCTTCCGCATGCCATACAGAGTGAGCCTTTCGGCGTACCAGGAGTCCGCCAAAAGGCTCACCGAATTTGATGTAGTAAAAGTACACGTTCATGTACTAACTGCTTACGATCACGTACAGATTTCATACGTTCATGTACTGTTTGCTTACGTTCATGTACTGATTTCATACGATCATGTACTGATTTCTTATGATCATGTACTGACATTTAGTACATGATCGTATGAAATCAGTACATGTACGTATGAAATCAGTACATGATCGTATGAAATCTGTACATGATCGTAAGCAGTTAGTACATGAACGTGTACTTTTACTACATCAAATTCGGTGAGCCTTTTGGCGGACTTCTGGTACGCCGAAAGGCTCACTCTGTATGGCGTGCGGAAGAGACAAATATAACATGATGATCTTACGTTTTTAGGGCTCACATCTTTTTTCAACCAGCGGTTCTGACCGGTTCGCCAAGTGCAGTCAATAATGAGGTGACATCATGGAATTAATTAGCTTCAGTTGGTCTTTACAGTGTCCCACAATCCCCTAGTAGGTTTAACAGTTATAATCAGCAGAGAAGCCAACTCCAGATAAGCAGCTTATCAACACAATAGGAGTGCAAACTGCAGTATCCATCAGTGATGATCTTAATCCTACTTTGAGTGTGCTTGCACTACACAAGAAGACGTGTGTGTTGATTGCCTACACAAGTATGTACTAAAGTATAGCACATGTGTACAGTAAGTTTGATGCTAGGGTTGGGCGATATATCGAAAGTTATTCTTATTATTGTCACCATATTTTTTTCCAAGAGAGGAGACGATACTATTATTTCTTGTGACAAACAATGTGAAATAAACGTGCTTTGTAATCTTTCTTCAGTCTTATTTTGTCTCCTTTTTATTGTTTCATCATCACGGCATTCAGGTTTTACCCTGAACTGATCCAAAATCAGTACAAACTTATCCTTCGTGATTGCGCCATTAACATGACCTGGCTTAATATGAACGATGGGGGAAAATCCTATGAATCAGCTAGCTTGAGATGCACGAGTAAAAATGTGCGGTGCATCCTGCGCTAATCTTGCAAAATTTCATTGGATAGAATCCACGGAATATGCTACAAGATAACCACTGCCACAGGTTCACCCTTCATTTGCCCCTTAACTTGTTATGTTATGTTTAGTTGACAAAGTAATATAGCCTAATATTCTTGCAAGCTGGTTGGTAACCAGATGATTTTGTCATTTAATTGAACATTGTTACGTACGGAAACACGGTGTGAGAAATTTTGAACGAATATGCATTTATACCGTAATCGGTAGGCTCGTCTACGCAAATACCCATACATTTGGCTATGTCCGAAATCTATTCAAGTTCAAGGGAAATTCACGGCAATGCATTGTATGGTTAGTGTAGGTCCATAAGTGCACGCTAAAACCCACACATTAGGCTAGCTACGTACCCTGTAGAGAAGTTGAAGAGAAGTACACAGTGTATGTACCACGCGGTCAGTGTAGGTCCGTAAGTGTACAGAAACACCCATACAATAGGCTAAGTACGGAGATGTAGGAATTGGAAGTGACGTACCGTACACAAACGTAGGAATTACGTTTTCATTCCCTGTTTGCACCGCTATAAACACATTTTAATAAATGATGATGCCTAGAACGTATATTCCACTGTGTAGGCCTATAAGGATAAGCCTGCGGAGCTTTTTATCATTGGAATGCGCTTGCCTCTTTTAACATTGTTAATGTAAATGGGTCTTTATTTTAATTAGGGTACCAATGGTAAAATACGCTGTTAAGGGCAACTGTCTCGCTATTTTAATCCACATTGTCTTTGCTATGCTTTCATTTTGTCCTCACTATTCATGTCAGTGCATACTCTTCAAAAAATAAAAATCATTGAAGTTAATCCTCTCAGTTTTGATGAAAAAGTGCCAAAAATCAGCAATTTGGGGGGCAAAAAGTGTGACATTTAGACTACCATAGAAGGAGTTACATTTTCCCTTATTTTTACACTTATTTTGCTCTGTTATTTTAACTTAAATGGTTGATGAGGTATCAATTGTACTCTTGTAACTCATATTTTATGAGAAACTGACACTTTTCTATTTCTTGGGATTCGACCTAAGAGGGGTTCCACATGTAACATTTGGTGTTACAGTTACAGTGTGAAATTTCAGGATCTTATTTTCCAGAAATGACCCACAGTAAACACTAAATCTTTCTTATTTTAGTGGTTAATTGAAGCCTGTGCATTGTTGAATGAAGATTTGGGCAAAAGACCATTGTACAGAAAGAAAAACATTCATGTAGCAATATTTTTCATTTTGACAGGCCACTTTGGTGTTCCTGAAATATGTTACAGTGTGAACATTCGAAGTTAAAATACCACTACTTCCTACATTTGATATGTTGTCATTTTTAGCTGAACTATACTTTTTAACATGGCTTTTAACTTACAGGCAATAAAGCTGTGCCAACTTGTTTATGATTTGAAATATCACAAAATATTATTTTGGTGTTTCCCAATCTCAGTTACACATGGAACGCATTGTTTGTACCACAGAATTGAGATGAAACCCTTGACTAAGTAATCATAAGAGGTTTCAGCTTCAAATTGCTAAGATTAACTAAATAAAACACATTTATGATATTAAGCAAATCAATATGTAGTCTAAGTGGGATAAACCTATTTTTGGTGTTCATGTTACACATGAAACTTAAAATTTCCAATGAATGTGGCTATTTTGAGGTCAAACGTAACCTGAGCATTCATAAAAAACAACTTGTACAACATCATTTAGGCCTAAGCCTACAATGAACTTAGAAAATATAGCAATTCCACCAATGGTTTGATATCATAAATGATGGAACATGAATTTAGGACTCTTAAATGTCATGTCACAGTCTGGTACCCTAATTTAAATAAAGACCCAAATATTCATGTCACCCTGTATGTGGTAATCCTCTCCCACACCCTCTCACCCAAATCCCTGACTCTCTTTTTCTCATGCAGTTCAGGCCTTCCAGAGGTTGTTACGTTATGGTTTTCATGTTGAAAGTTTAACTGCCCTCACTACCCCGCAAACGCCTCCCTTCAACCCACCACACCCATCCATCCCCTCTTCCTTCTGTGTAGTGAAAAGGTGTCTCTGACAGTAGAGGTTCTGTTTACAATCCTCAAAGGTCATGTTTTGCCCTTTATACGATGAATTAAGCACACTACATGACCTACTTCTGGGGAGGGGGAGGGAGCACTCCTGTTTGCAACCTGACATGTCTGCTTCCCCGAGGATCTTATTGCCTACAATTGATATTGTTCAGCGGTCAGTACGGTCTAAAACCTAAAAGAGGTAACCGAAAATAACTACCAAGAATATAATGTCAACTCCTGGAGCTCGCAAAAGCTCCCATCATTTGTGAACAGGCATGCATGTTGGAAAGGGTCTCTAAAACATTGGAGAAGGTCGAGAAAAAAATTATATGAATGTAAACTGTTTGACTCCTGGAGCGGCAAAAGCCGTTTTGTGGACATGCACACGGAAATTTGGAGCGACTCCGGGTGCTTGGTTTGTTCGTCGTATGTGCTGCATAGTTTATTTGATCAACTTTCGACTTCAGCACAATACATAACCCTAGCCTCTTAATAAGTATATTGGTTGGACAACCTTCCTTTGGGTTTTCCTTTGCAAAACTAGTTTTATGTATAGGCCTATCGATAATAATTATGACAGAATGGTGCGCACTGCAATACCACAAAACAAGTACGGTACTTTCGACAAAACGCGTTGTCATTTCCGAAACTGTTTTTTTTTTTTTTTTTTCAAATGGGGTGAAAGAATTTTCAAAACGGATATCTTTCTTTTCAAGTGGTTTCTACAAGCCAGGGACGTGTTACTAAGAACACATCCCTGTGCAAACCATGTCATGTCTAACTGAGCATCGCACGATAGGGGATAGGGGGGTTGTAACAATTTTTGCCTGTTTGACCACGATTTTACCTATTGGTTTGACCTTTTGACATATGGATATTCATGCAGCCTAGCACATCTTCGTTGAAGGATGCAGGAATCTGTAGTTGGAGAGGGTGAGGGAAGTGGGTCCACTGGTAAATTGTACAAAATTCCTATTTTAAAAATCTCATAATTATTTATAATTATAGACACTTCATCAATAGGGGGTCTTATGCATTTCTCCTCTCTCGCGCGCGGCTGTGCCCCTGCCGTAGCAAGAGCGAGCTGTTGATACCATGTTCACAACATTATTTCAAACAAACGGTTCAAGCAAAATGTATTAGGCTACATGAATGTACATATAATAACACAAATGCGATTGGAAATTAGAAGACATGCGACTTCTGAATATGCTTATACTGTATTATCAACTAAAATGCCATAATCTCCGAGTTGCACGTACATAAACAGTTTCTTACATGTTACAGAGTTGAATTACCAGATTGCGTTTCATACTGCCAAGGTTTTTGTTACGAGTTGTACCTCAAGAGGCGTATTCGTCATCACATTTTAATATAATAGTATCCCATAATCAGATTCAAAGTACCAACATTTTTTTGTCTGAATTTCATTACCATTTGAGAATACTGCGGTATGGAATTCTAAAAGTGTAAATTATTATGCACGCAATAGTGTTCTGAAAAATATTACGATTACCGTCTTAAATTGAGAGATTTTTGGACTCGTCCACAATTCCAATCCTGTTACAAGGATTTTACAGCTAAAAACATAAGAAAGTAAGAGATCGAGGTCAAAATAAGAATCTACAGGTCTCCATGGTACCTCCTGTTTTATCTACATAAAATATATCCTTTACAAGCCCTTTAAACCAAGCATGGGGGGTAGGGTAAGCAAAAGTAAGCCAAAACTCGTGTTTGAGCAGCAATTTTGAAGCAGTTTTGTCGAGTTGCATATTTGCAGAAATTACGATGAAAGTAGGGAAGGAAAGGTCAGCTTTTTACCCCCAAATACGGCAAGAAAAATTAATAATGCTGCCACTTTTCGTAAGGGTAAAAGAAGACAGTTTTTCCAATATGGAAACAAACTCAAATAAAGGCGAATCGAAGCGTGAATCAATTGTTTTATCAGTTTCTAGTATATTTCGCTGTTAATGGCATTTCGTGGATAAAATAACATTAGAATTTTACTTTTAATGTCGGCTACATGTAACATATGAGCTGGAATTCTTGAAAAAGCATACGAGGAATCGAATTGCCCTTAACCATCCTGGGAAAGAAATAAGCGGACTGCACAATATGTTAATGGCCTACATATTCTTTACAACGGAGAGGAAAACTTTGTTCTTGAAAACTGATCAATGTTTATAGTGATTTTTTTAACAAGCCGTCAAAGTACGGTACTCTGAATACATCCTTTATTTTTTCTCTAGCTTCTAAATTCCACAATAACCCCTTCATTCTCTACTTACCAGTCTTCCTTCTGTCTCAGCATTCTTTGTTGGTGAATCAGCTACTTACCACACCAGTCTTCATTCACCATGCCATTCCAATAGCTCCAATGTGCCCTGGCCTCATAATGACCCATCCCTTTCCACCCAGTCATTTCATCTAGCAATTTAAAAAGGCTTCAACGACACCCTTCCCTTTCATGAATGTATTAAGTCAAACATGCTTCAGTGAAGCTCAGCACAGCAGGGCTTGACATACGGCTCAAAAAGGGCATGACGGCAAAAAGGAAGAGCATGACGACACAAATGAATCTGAGGGAAGGGTGTAATGGCATTTTTCATCTTCAAAGAAGGACGTCCTGTAAAAACTAACGTGGTTGATATTCAGCTCAAAGCAACTTTTCCCCCTCATATTACAGAGCTCTCGATAAGTGAAAAGTTGCATCCGCAGGTTTGTAAATAAAGTATCACCCCGTTCCTTGCATGGTATGATCCGTATCGCAACTAATTGTTAACTGATGTTTCTAAAGTGGAGGTTACTACTTGTATTAAGGGGGTTTCGTGTTAACAGTCTTCCCAGTATGCGAAATTTTATGCATTAACCGAGTTTTTCTAAGGTTTTCTTTTGATCTTGGCAAAATGGCAAGTCTTTTGCTTCTAAAGGAATGTATTGCCCTTCATCTCATTAACGATAAATTTAAGTTGAAATTGTTCTTGTCTGTTTACGATCCTTACTTTTGCTATTAAAGTTGTAGTAATTCCTACTATTCACATGTCCCCGCGATGCGTGTTTCACTTCTACACGTTAAGTCGCGCCCGCTTAGAAAAACGATATTCATTCTGTAATGTAGCCTACATAAGCCTAGCATATTTCCTTGACAAGTAAACCTTGAAGCACAGCTCATAGACAGTATATACGCAGCGTATGGGAATCGGGAAGGGCTGAGAAGTAGCCTGTAAGAAAGTGCTGGAAGCTGAACGGTAACTTTTGCTGGTGTAATTAAATGTCGGCACAAATGTAAATCGGCCCTGCTACTACATTTCACAGTTATCGTGTAAAGTAATATGACATGCCTACATTTTTTGAAGCAGTAAATTTAGTTATACGGTTATGTTTACTTAAGCTTTGCACATATTCCAACTGAAATAATATTTTTTGTTTCAAATCAATTGCATAAACATCGTATTTTTGGTGGGGATAAGTTTTTCGGAAGCAAAATTCATTTCATCTGTAAGCACCGTATACATTTTCATAAGGGTTATTTTTCGTAACTTGCCCATGTACGAAAGAAAAAAAACTTCCTTCTATCGTGCTGCTCCCATAAATATTAATGTTATTCCTGACTTTATATTTTTCATAATTTTTCATTGCTATTTGAACTATTTTCAAAATTTTTGCCCTGCAAACACATCTCAAAAAAAGGCAAAATGTTGTCCTCATTTTCATATTTTTTTTCACATATCCTATGCGTAAAGTGGAGCATTCCAAAGTCGTGTGCACTGCTTCGGTGATCACAACTAGCCTGCTGCTCGCATGTGTGATAACGACATATATATGCACAGTGTGTGCCGTTCTTAGCTGTTTATTGCGAAATTTGAACACATGGGGTTAAGGCATGTTATAGTACTGATACTGTAACGAAGTTGCAGTGACAAACTTAACGTTATTTTTTTAACGATGGACAATCTACGACACACTGAACACAAAGTACGTATTGAAAGGGCAGGAATTATTTGTCAGACACACTGCTTACAAGGACGAATCGAACAAAATTCCCCGAAGATTATTTTATTACTGTGAAGTGAAAGTTAGTGTAATATGGTACTCAGAATGTACAGCACTGATACCGACGGCAAAACTAAATAGGCTTGACGGCGGCAATTTTTGTTGTTGCCTTGTTGGGTTATTCCGTCCATCTCAATACATACTTGTACAGATAGGCCTATTACGATACAAACTACTACAACTTGTACTATGACTCGGGGTCCCAGTGCACTTGACAGAATAAAGTGCTGCAATCAATAATCTTTTGTCAACACCTCAGTAAGCTGTGAATTCAGCCAATTTGTGCACTAATATTGTTAGTGAACAAAAGAAGTACAGTATTAGGCAGCCAGGCCAACTCAGCTCATTAACTGAACAGGAAGTGAGGGTGAGTGAAGGTAACCTATGACGTCATTATGCACATACATAATGAGGGACTGCTCTGAAGCAGAATCGGTCAGAACCGCTGGTTGAAAAAAGACGTGAGCCCTTACATGTACAACGTGTGTTTTAAGATGTGCAAAGTGTGGTTTTACATGTACAACGTAACATTTAACATGATGAACTTATTGTTTTAGTACATGATGGTGGAAATTTACATCATGATCATATGAAGTTAGTACATCATCGTATATTTTTGGTACATGAACGTGTAATTTTAGTACATGAACGTGTATTTTTAGAACATCATATTTGGTGAGCCTTTTGGCGTGCCATAAAAACCTCGTCTAACTTACTAAAGTAACTCATTAAACATGAAATCTGGCAAGTTTTGACCTTAGCCGCCAAACATAACATTATTCCTTAACAAGCCCCACCCCCTCCTTGAAATGCCCCCTCAAAATTTTTAACAACTGTGAAGACTGAGGCCTCCTCGCACTACAGGCCCAAACCACAGAGTAAGCCTAAAATTCAGGTTGCAACAGTAGGCTAACATCAAAAACATGTTTACCTTTTCACATGTAGATCCAGGCATGGCACATCAAAGTTTTAAAAACACAAAATGAACAATCATCACAATTCACAACTAAAGTTCCAGAATGAACATAGCTTAGGCTATTTGGAGACACTAGTGTACGTTCTAACGGTATGTTAACTTTTTATTAAAATATACCCTCAAATAAAACCCCCCTTTTCAAAAATATAATGTCCCCAGGTGTGTTTATTATGGAATATATGCATGGTAGATCTCTCAAAGTACTACCGAGTCTGTTTTACAAGGTCTCAAATACAATACTGCCACGGCCCACTGTAATTTAAAATGATTCTCTATGCCGGCAGTTTCATTAATTCCACTTGCAAATGTTCCAAAGGTCTAAGCTACACTTCAGTTGCAGCTAAAATTCTCATCAGTTAGGACAAAATTAACATAGATTGCAAGCAATGGTATCCTGATCAAGATTTCATTAAACAGCATCTTTTTTCTTTTGATCAAAAAAGTAGAGCCTGAGCATTTAAATGCATACAGTACCTCTCTTGGTCTTGAGATTACTGGAGCAAAAATCTGTCAGTGCAATATTACACATGAGTGCATTGTAAGCCAGTTGATTGGTTATTTTTAATGTATACATTGATATGGTAACACAAAGTCAGTGCCTCTATGATGTGAACATTTGACAAAGAGAAGCAGCATCATAAAGAGCGCACTTTTACCCGTCCTTTTGCAATTGTGATTGTTTTTCAAGGTGACAGACAATTTAGATGGAATTGTTCTTGATCAACTTTACATTTTGTAGGCATACAGTATTTAAAAAGCAAACATTCCTGAACTAACAGCATGAATACACTCAATGCCAAAGGCACTTATGCACTAAGAATTTTAGAACCTTGGGGATTTTCCAGTCCACAATCTTTTGTTGTCCAAAATGTTGCAATGTTACAAAAATAAGTTAAATAGACTTCACTGGCCAGCAGGTGTATAGTAGGATTGCTGCATCCTATTTTAAAATGTGAACTGCACACTTGGTAGTCACTATTGAAAGAAATGGTCCAGAACCAGCCATATTTCTTTTTTTTTTTTGTCAAAGCCATATTTCACATGATAAAGAGCATATTTAATCAATGTTCTTTGAAATAATAATGTATTCTGGTCTTGAGATATTAGGGAGCATACTGTAGCTTTTGTTAGTCACCGGCAGTCGTCAGATTACTACTCTACCCAGTGTAATCCTACTGAACATTCTGAACAGCTCAGTGACCACAAGCAGTCCACTGGGCAAGTTAATGAGGCAGCCATGGGGAGAAACTCAAAAATTTTCACCTGCAATTTCTTACATTTAAGAAAGAACTTGAAGCAAGCAGGTGTGGTGTCATTGACAGCCAATGTTTTGTTTTTCTTAAAAATCTTTATACAGTAATTTAATACTACAAAACTTTGCTACAGTATACATATTGACACTGTATAAATGCACCCTGAACAAAACAAATACAGGCTATAGGGGTACATGTCCCCAATCAATCAAGTCCAGGATCAAATTAAAAGGATGTAAAATCAAGAAAACAAAACACTGTACATTACAATGTGAACTCGTGAAGCCAAGACTTGTGTCTGCCTGCTTTAAGTTCACTTTTGTAAAAAATGTGTCCACCATTTTCCATTGCTCAATATCTTGAGAACCAAACATGGGAAGGAATGAAAAGTGCACTTGGAACGCAGTTTTTTTTTTTTTCAATTGTGGTCATGGACTGTGATTACACTCATTCAAACTCTATTGAACAAGACACAATCCACTTAACATACTGCAGCATATCATACAGTGGCCAATTTTATCGTCCAATAAATCTTCCGATATTGCAATTTGCATACATGTAATCTGTTTTGACACCCTCTTCCCAATAAATGCCCCTCCAGTGAAGTCTTTTTCCCATTACATAGTGTCACCTCCTGTGTTTTCACTAGACAGCTAAGTCACAATTTTGATGCAATGGCATGTCCATTTGACGCACTGTTGTCAGTGGGAAAAAATGAAAAAATTAGACCACATTCCACTTTTGCCCACAGTTGACACTGTATGTGTATAATCCACAAAACTGAAATTTCTAGTGTTCAAGATAAAATTTTCTCATAATGATAAAATTTTCCAGTGTATTAGCTCAATGCATAATTTCTTTGAGGGAACACATGGGCACCCCTGTGTCAGTTTACTGTACAAGCTACAGAACAGTTCCCTCACCAAGCGGCAACTGCTGCTGAAGCTTTGTAATCTATAGTATGCACACTACAATTTGCAGAATGGATTTATCTTAAAGGGAAATACTGCCTTTCAAATTCCATCACAACATGAGTCAAGTATAACCTATTTATGGTTCTTCCCCCCTTCCACACACGAAACAGGAATAACTTGCAGCAAACCAACATTACCTTCACCAAAAATGGACACCAAAATGCAATCATTTCCTCATCCAACAGGCCCATTATCGAAAAATTAGCAACGTTTGTAGTGCTACTGTATACTCAGGTCATATTACACTCATTACGTAATTCCATTGACCAGTGTCTTTACCATTAAGTGCATAGCCCTGTGATGGACAGTGCTAAATTATCCTTTACCATACAACCCATGCAGGGAGATGAAATTTCACTCATTAGTTTGCCATGTTGTTATAGTGCTAGCAAGGCAGGACAATAAAAATGTGTGATTTTCTTGAGTAAAAAACTTGTTTAGGATTATCACTTTTCATTTTACCATAGTGTTTGATTAGTGTCACTAATTCGTTACAGTTTTGTTTTCTAACAGATTGCTATTTAAGATCAATAGCAGCAGTTGTTGAAGCAATAACAATCTTTACATTCTGCTGTTCCAAAAGATCATAGATTCTAAGACCAAAAACTTGTGAACATTACCATTCAATCACTCCATCCGAACACTTAAGGTGCCTAAGAATATCGCATGGGTCCTGTTCCAACATGAACACATTCAATTTTCTTTAAAAGAATGCCCAACAGTATGAAAACGAAGTTGGTCACATGACCATTTTCATTCACATAAACTAGACACCAAGCTTAACAACCTAATGGAAGGATACTGTACAAGAAATTAATATTCATTAGATATATAACTCCAAAATATTGTTGACGTTCAGAACGCTAACACAGCATGCGAGTACATACGTAATACTAGTCTGCACTTGTACTGACTGCTACACAAACGTAAACATTACAGCTACGTAGCTAAGCTGTGCCATCACGGGTCTAGGGTGTGCATACTGCAACGTGCAGCATATGGTACTGATTTTATGCTGAGCTAATTTCTGAAAATACGGAAGCATGAAGCTAAAAAACAAAAAGGCCTACACACTGTTCAATGAAAAGCAAGAAAATGTCAACAGCATAGGGAATACAGCAAAAGCCTCAGTGCTGAAAATCGACGAAGAAAAATACTATAGATGGCAAAGTGCCTGTAACCGATTTGGTGCGTCTGATAAAGAAATGACTTCTACTTGAAAAGTGAGTTTTCCTCAGTTGATCTCATACAAACATACACTCATTCAAACACTATTGAACAAGACACAATCCACTTTACATACTGCAGCATATCATACAGTGGCCAATTTTATCAAGAATAAATCTTCCGATTGCAATTTGCATACATGTAATCTGTTTTGACACCCTCTTCCCAATAAATGCCCCTCCAGTGAAGTCTTTTTCCCCATTACATAGTGTCACCTCCTGTGTTTTCACTAGACTGCTAAGCCACAATTTTGATGCAATGGCATGTCAATTTGACGCACTGTTGTCAGTGGGAAAAAATGAAAAAATTAGACCACATTCCACTTTTGCCCACAGTTGACACTGTATGTGTATAATCCACAAAACTGAAATTTCTAGTGTTCAAGATAAAATTTTCTCATAATGATGTATGGCCACTGGGACAAGCCATGAAGCAATCAACTAGGATTGTGTCTGGATAAAGACGAGTTTTAGATAAATGTGGGAGGGGCTAGAAGTAAGTAGTTTGGAAAAAATTGGAACTGTTTGGGATGATGAAAATATGCCTTTAAGTAGCAGTGGCGTAGCCACGGGTGGGGGGGGGGGTGGGGTCAGAACTCCCATGACCCAACCTTGCCATGCAAAAAACACCTAAAATAGCAGTTTTTCCTATCTATCCTTAGACTTTTCCCTCATTTTGTGCCCCCAACCCCCCCCTCTCAAGATACCAACCCCCTTCATCATGACACAATCCTGGCTATGCACCTGTTAAGTAGGTTTACATTTTTGTAAATTAGGAGGTAAAAAGGGGAAATGGAGATTTTGTATTTCGTCTCTTATTAACTACTGACAATTAAGATACATGATCTTCTTTTAACAAGGATACTGGATAAAACATTTACTATTTAGAAACATTTGACATTAATGGTAATACAAAACATGTTTTATGGTTATAGCCTACTAGCTATGTAGTCAGCTAAATTTCAGTCGAGTTATAGGC
Source organism: Holothuria scabra (assembly GCA_037179385.1). NCBI lineage: Eukaryota > Metazoa > Echinodermata > Holothuroidea > Aspidochirotida > Holothuriidae > Holothuria > Holothuria scabra. The sequence goes on from CM074191.1 coordinate 6,081,046, forward strand.
CACCGACAATTAGGTGTATGTATTCTCTACTGTCACATATTCACAGACACAATGGTACACATAAAGAGGGCAGTATGTAACAATAGAGACCTTCCTTCACAGAAAGATGGCAGCATGTACTTTTTAACATGACAGACATTAACTAACAATTTATTTACAGATACTGCACCAGACTATCCTCAAACTTTTACTTTGCTGAAATGGCAGCTTGTACTGTATAGTTTTACACTAAAATTTTGTTCATCTCATACACTAGAAGAACACCAAATATGTTTTTGGTGATAAAACCATTTGAATTAAAGGGGAAATTTGTGAAATTTCCTAAACTAAGTTGTTCAATTGTTCTTTTCTTCCTGGGTCAATTTTTTGTTTACTTTTTTTTTCTTTTGAAATGCTACTTTTTGGTTTCTCTATTGGTTTCAAAATTTTTTTGATTTTTACCATTACATCTGTTAATTTATTATTTGTGACATTTCTTGTGATATGTTTTGCTGGTTCAACTCTGATTTGATTTTTCTTCTGAAGATACAAAGGAAAAAGATCAAATCAAACAAAAGTGAAACATTTTTCAAAACCTGTCGCAATCTGGATAAAACTCAAACTGAATGAATTTTTAACTTACTGTATAGACCCAGAACTATTCAAACATTTCCCAAACTCAGGCCTTGAATTCCAAGGCATGTGAGAGCAATCGCATGCCACCACTTTTGCCTCACTGTGAGGAGTGATATATTTTGCACAGCTAGACCAAGGATGGAATGTCATTTTGCAGTTAAGTTTATTGAAACAGCACACATACCACACTCCTTCATTTCCAGAGAGAAACGTGTTCTGTAGCCACCTGTAAAATTAAAAACTCAAGGCCTGCAAATCTGCCTTTAAAGCAGGGCTGATCATATGACCCGGGCGAATGCCCGTGCCTGCCTAAATGCCCGCCTTGGAAGCAAAAATCCTTCCCAAGACGGGCATTGCTATGCCTGTCTTGAATTGTGCGTTGGGAAATAAATAGCCCGCCTTGAGAAATACAATCTCCCGTGTAAAAATACAATGCCAAATACATCAGAATACATGACCACACATGCGTTAAAAAGACCGTCCGAAAAATTTTTCGCCATAATATTCTGGTACTTTGGCAGCAAACATATAGTTGGTCGTACAAACTGACAATATCATGTTCACAAAATGTTATGTGCAGGTATGTGTATGTAGTGTATAGTGGAATTCCCGTCTATACTACGAAAAAAAATTGTGTGCGGCATACATACGGCCTTAACGTACAGCATAGGCATTGCATACACTATACAGTATAGAGTACAGTTATGTATGTGCATGCACATGGATACTGCTGAAATGCGACGGCTGCAGTATAGATAATGCTAAGACCTTTGCTCCCAATACACAGTGCTGATTGTTCACTGGTTATGATACTTCATAAGATCGGACATTTTGTCTCAGACATTAGACTCTTAGGTTAGCTTTTTCAACCGAACGTTTGCGATCTTGAACGTTGAGCATGCTGCTCTGTTGTACACAGACTTGGAAATCCCCGCTGAGTCACTGTTACTGCATGTGGCAAAACTCACACAGTAAAACTCTATTGAGATTTGTCGCGGGATTCAGAGGAATAACTAATTGCCCGCCTTGAAGCATGAAACTTAATTTAGGTGGGGAGTTGCTTGTCCTCCTGAAAAATTTTCATGACCAGTCCTGCTTTAATGGACAGTAGGCTCTATTTATTGTCAAACTGTCAACTCTCTATTCAAAATATATTTTTTTAATTTCCTTCAGTAGGCCTAATGGCTCAAATATTTCCTACATAACCCTTCTATATGTACATGAGTCTATGAACTTACTGTAGCAGTATCTTCCAAACATTTGCTCAAATACAGCATTGCACCAATATGCTCTGTAAGGTCTTCAAATACATTCAAAACTTTTCAAATAGGTTTCTCATTCAGCTTGTTTTTACATGGTCACCTGAAGTTCACTTAACTTTTGTACAACACTTTATATACTTTACTAAGAAACAATTGTAGAGTCAAAATTGCAAAATTATTCTCTGCAGGTTTTTTGTCACAAAAAATTTTCAGAATATTCAAGACTATAACTAAAACAGCTAAAAATATGTCCTGCTTGAGCAAGGCATGAAGGACCCCCTCTGTCGGGTTCTGCAAGTACCGTAGGGCTCACAGATTCCCAACCCATGCAGGTAAAGCTAGCCGCACACTATACAACTTTAATTTGCGCATTGCAACTCAACTTGATCGTTGTATCTCCAGCAGTCGTGTAGTGTGCGTGAGTTTACAACTGCGACTGGCATTTTTAGGACCAGTTTTAAGTCTCGCTGTCTTCAGTCGGGAAGAATGGACATGTTGGTTCTTCCCGACTATGTACAGTGTCAGTTGCATGGACTGAAAAATCTGACCAATCAAAATTACTGATTTATATGCACATGATATAAATCCTGGGTACAGTAGTTGTCTGATGCTCAATTGTTCCAGTGACGACTTTTGATGTAACTTTGTGTAAATATTCAGTTGAAAAGATGGGTACATGGACCGAAGGGAGTACTGCAAGTAGAGATAAGACAAACTCATAGAAATGTAGGAGAAATGACCCGTACTTTATAACTGTGGAAGCAAAAGCTATTCCTAAAGAAATGCTTGGAAAAAAACATTGAAGAGGTTACCGTGGCAGTCAACATTACTGGTGAACTGCAAGCTTGCATAGGCCTAGTACACTAGCTACACACTGAAAGTATTGTGTATGCTGCTCTGTGCTGTTGTACAGTAATAGTAGTAGTGTGCACGTGCCAATCATGGATGTGCATTCCCTAATCGTTCGACCGACAATGTGCAATAGCCAGTCGTATAGTGTGCGTGGCCCTGTCGTGTCACTAAAAATCTTGGCCACAGTTTAGTTGAGTTGACGCGTTAAGTCGTATAGTGGGCGGCTAGCTTAAGGTTTTGAGAATTTTAATGTGTGATTTTGTCCTATACTGAGTTCATTAACTGGAGATCTTGATACTTGTACAGGTACTGTATTTTGGTCAAAGACTAATGTTATTGTTGAAGCTTAATTGCTAACATGAATATTCCAGTCAGCAGTGGAGAGTCATTTAAAATTGTTTTAATTAGATGGCACAATCTCAGTGCTAAAGAACTTACTGTATGCCAGATGGACTTCGGGCAAGTTTGGGAACTAGACATGTGCCAATAGACCTTATTCATAATTGACCACACACTGATGTTATCCTTGGGGAAAAGCAATGGAACATGGGGCCTTATGTATCTGAATTCGTATAGTGGACGGACTTTGCAGGTATTTAACTGACTATGCATGAATACACATTAGACTGGTTAACAAATCAGCTGCCTTCATTTGTCAGTGTTTGTTTGTTTTGCCCCCAAAGGAGGGCGTACTTTTGACTCTGTGACATTAAATGCATGCAGGTCTATAGGAAGTACTGTAATGAGTACAGAGATAAAAACTAAGCCTTCTGTAGTTTTGAGTCTAAAGAGAAACTTCTGATCTAGTGGGTCATTGTGACAAGAGGGGTGCAGTGATATAAAATCACTTCAGGTAAAGTAGCATGAAGCGCATGAATACTACAAAATTTCAAATAGTAGTATGGGTTTATGTCAGCAATGTAAATTCACTATATATTGTATATTCCTACCATACCTGGTCTGCAGACACATCACCGAGAATTTAGAGAATTGGCCAAACCCTTCTTAAACAGCAGTACCAAGCCACAACCAACTCAAAAACAAGCTTCCTGCCTACCTATATTCAGTAACAAGGAAGACAAAAGCCAGTGGATCTGCACAGTACAGTAGATAAGCTTTCTTTCCCATTTCTGTGCATACAAGTTTACTGCCGCAGTTTACTACTTCAAGCCATCAAAGATGGGAACAAGTCTTTTCTTGCAAGTCAAAGACAAGTCTCAAATCATGCAGCCAGCTGCATATCAAGTCAAGTCACAAGTCATTGAGTAGCAAGTCAGTTCTAAAGCCACTTCCATGGTTTACTGCAAGCTACTGCAGTGAAGTCACATGTCATGATTACTAAGTCCAGGTTTATGAAACATAATTGCTCACGAATGTACAGTAGATACAAGAAAAAAGGACTCTGCAAAGTTGTTTGATTTAAATCATGTTGACGAAAATCATGGCTTTAATTGAGAAAATCATAGTTTAAAAAAAAAAAAATCAACTACCCAGTAATTTGGGATTAAAGCCTTAGCCCCTTCCTCAATTTGTGCAACTTCTAAAATATTTTGGCATTTTTCATATTTGTCATAAAAGACGAGTCTCACTATAGACTATCAGTAAAATCTGGAGAATTACTGTATTAGGGGTCCCTTTTTTACTAGGGTTTTATTGCTAATTAACCTTTTGAATGCATCAAGGGAAAGGGTTTACATTCTCTTTTTTTTTAAACACATCCTTGTATTTGCCATACAGCAGTCTTTTCTACAAGAAATGTTCATTTCTAAGAGAGCATGATATGTTGGAGATATGGAAAATGATATACTGTAGCACCATTATCCATAGTCTGAGATGAAAATCATCTAGAGGATTTAATAGACCTCTTCATTTACTGACCAGCCATTGTCAAAAACCCCTTTACCAGAAAGCCTGGACTTGCCCTTTTGCAGGATGCAAAGTCAGTCCTTTGTAAATTTTCCAGTAGCTGAAACAGTATTAAATTCAGCTGGACCGGGTTGCTTTCTAAGTAGAATTCTGTGTGTATTTCACAATGCATGTCGATACGAAGTCAGCAGATCATCAGATCATAAAATTTGGATAAATTTTTAAATTCTGTTCACTTGCTAACATTGCAAAATTCAAAACTACGGGAACAATGTCCCCTGCTTACAAGATATTGAATCAGAATCTACATATATTTTTAAATGTTTCTTGAGTTAAATCAGTAGTGGAGTTTCCCATATTTTTGTTACGTTATGAGTGGTACAGTATTTGTAACTTTGGACTCACACTGGTCATTTCTTGCAAGTCTATGTTAATATGTTGCAAGTCATTTTTGGAAAGTCAGAGTCAAGTCGTAAGCCATTTTTGACAAACACATGTCAAAACCTACTGTACCGCTCGAGTCAGACTCACATTGAACTCTGGGATTAACCATTTAGTAAAACGTTCATCAATAACATAAGAACGACCCTTATATGATTTTGAAGAACTAGCACAGTCCGTTGTCTCATGCGCCTACAACACAAGAATTTTGTTCCTAATTCTGTTTAAAGGGGTGGTGGAGCTATGTGGGGAGGTAGAATTTGTGGGCTTTTTCCCCTTGGTTTTTCTCCACATGACACGTGCGGCTCGGTTACTTGCCATTTGGTCTACCCCCTGAAAATAAAACGATATTCCGGGTGTCACGTGATCAACGAAGACACCAAATCTGCCTTCTCTATCTCCAAAAACACAAAATCAATACACTCACACGCCACACAGTGCACTTCACACCTTTTGTTAGTCTGGCAAGTCACTTCCTTGACCAGTGGGTAATTTAATCTGTGATGGTGACACACTTGTCAGATGGGCATTGAGCAAACATTTGTAACCTAAGCATATGTACACATAATGCAACGCCCAATTGTCACCAGTCTCTCTCCAAGTTAGGTCTGTTAATAGTTTGGTCTTAAACCAAAACATAAATAATATAGCCTACTCCAGGGACTTAATTTTTCACACAGAGATATCCCAAAACCTTGGAGCTTCAAGGAGGCTTTTTTCCCTGGACCCCAAGGGGGAGGGTTACTTCTGTATGGACCCCACTTCACTGAATGGATACCAGTGTTCTGCATTTCTTTTTCTCTCCATGCCAACTGAGAATTTCTGAGGACTATTTCTGTACAAAAATTGTTGTTTGGGGTGAGAATTGGCTGCCTTCAAGTGTGATATTGCACAGTGAACTATACCTACAGTGCATTTATCCAGGCCTTAAATTTTAGATTTTCCAGGTATACTGTGCTACATCACACTCCTCCCAAATTTACTGTATGGAATGTGGCAGATGTGCTGTATTATTACCAAAATATCAAACTCTGAAACTCTGAAATGACATAAAACCAGCTCCTTTCCATAACTTTTTATTCCATTTTTAATCAATTTGCACATTTTGCAAGAGATGGCACATATGATGCAAACATTATTAATGAACATTGATACTTGAAAAGCTTCTTAAATAACAGATTGGCCATTTGGGAAAGAGTATGAATTAAATATTGAGAGAGGGAAGGATGTTTGGTTAGTAGTAACAACCGTTGCCCCACTGTACAAGACTTAATACTGTCAGTGTTTTGTAAAGGATGTACCGTAGCAAGCATTGCAAAGTGCTGTTCTCGATGTTTTTGATTAAACAAGTCTTGTGTGCGAGGTGTCACAGTTCATGCTCTGATTGGCTGAACCCATGCGTAAAGTGTAGCTAGAAGAACCATCAAACTGTTCAGGCTCTGATGACTTTAGAATGAGGCCTATAAAACATGGAAACACAACGACAGTAACACAACGCCCCACTGCAATTCTCTGAAGCCCTAACTTGTCATGAGATCTGCCAAGAATACCCACAGCAGCTGTCTGAAGCCCGATATTTGTTTTGAACAATACACAGCACACTTTCTTCTGAAAATTTTGAATTGCACATCAATTTGCCAAATTTTAACTATAATAAGGATGACTGTAGTGAGTTCATGAATGAACAGTAGTTCTGTAAATGCATACCAGGAAGCAAGAATTTCATCTTAATCTACATATCATACTTAATTTAAAAGGTTTCTGGATAATTTCCAGATTCAAAGCCAAGACAAGAATTACATAATTCTCTTGTCACAGGCTAGTTTTTTGACAAAAAAATGTCTGGTTTAGAAGTGAATGTGGGGAACCAGTTGATAATACAGCTGTCCACTGGAAACCACCTAGGGGAAGACTGACATACATGTGTTGAGGAGGGGGAGGGAAGTCAGGACAGAGGGGAGTGATGGGAGAAGGAGAGAAAATTGTGAACTCCCATCATGATACAATATTGTGTGAGCCCTTTCTTTTTGTTGAATCCCAGATTTCCATAATACAAACAGAGAATCATGGGAACAACTTGGTCAAATCCGTCTGAACAAATTTTGGCTTAGTACTGTACGATGGCTACTACAGTATGCTGACTTTCATAAATTATAAGGAAGTGATGTTCAGGTGTTTAGTGTACGTATACAACATGCTCTGTCCATATAGATGAATCTGATAAGCGCTTGTGATCAGCAACTCTAGGCAGCCATTAGTGGGGTCCATCAGCCTTAAATCGTCTTCATGTATCCTCTACATGAATTTCAAACCCTCATATTCAGTAAAAGAGAAGAAATCAATACACAATTTAGTGTACAACCTTCCATGATACAGCTAAGCAAACAAATTGAAAGATTAAAAGTTGATAGACCCCAGTTATGGCCGATTAAAATTAGACCATCACTAATTGCTGTCCGGATTCATCTATGAATACATCACTAGACACTTTTCTAGATAATAAGTACAAAGGATTGTGGGATAGAATTTAGGTACATGTTGGTTTTGGCAGTGGCAGTTTACAATCGCAAAAACAATTGTAGTTGCTATGTGGAAAAAAATCTATTGCATTATCTGTTTATGTTTACAGGGCAAAGAAAAGGTACTGTACCCAATGTAACCTGTCATACAGTATTAGCCCTGGAATATATGGCAGTAACATGAAACAATAAAATTTTAAACTTCTAATAACGTTGAAAAAATACAATAAATTGGACACAGAAAAGATTCAACTTCATTCACTGAAAACAACATTTCTGTGCAACTTCAGAAATAGCCACTGCAATTTTTACGCATATCCCAATTTGACGTGGGCAATGAGAGGCACTTACGAATGCAATTGCTTACGGGTGATCACAATTAAAGCAATTTTGTTTGTGGGTCTACCATGTAAATCTCTGCAGGATATATCCAATGACAACACAATTAACATAGATACTACAAACTGCATAAGAGGCTAGGAGAGGTATCATGAATAATTTATTCGAAAAAAAATGAATTATCAAATCAGTTGGAAATCAAATTGAGTGGAACCAACAAAGGAAAAGAGCAGTATTAATAGTTTGTTAAAGGCAATTAAATGCCTCAGTCCAAATCATTAAATTTTAAGTGGCAGGCATTGAGTATGAAACTGCAATTTTATTGGAAAGGAACAAAATTGTACAACTATAGTTTTAAGATCTGATGTTAAATATGAGGCTTTTCATTTAAATAAACTTCTTTAAGTTAATACTGTAGGCTATATACTTACCACTGAATAGCTCGTTGAAGTATATTGTCTACAGTTTGTTCATGTATATGCGTTCTTTACTGTAATAGCTCTGAGAATGACCTAGGGAAGCAAAGAAAAGACAACATAAAATATATCAAATGAAGAGAAGGATTACAAATGATATTTATGATTGATGTACTTTAAAAGTTAGTTACCTATGTGTATCAGCAATGCGATGAAGTCCCCATATGAGATATACATGGGTGGAAAAAATTGGGAAGCTGGGAAGCTCCTTCCTGGGAAATTTGGCCATCTGGAAGGAAATTTAGGCAGCTGGAGGGAAATTTCCCTTTCCTATACATGAATATATAGGGAGAACTGTAGGAAATTTAACTCCCTTCCAGGGAAATAATTCTACTTCCTTTCTGGGATATAAACATTTTCTTCCAGTCCTGTGAGATCATGTATCCCACTGAAGGTGCATTTGCCCATAGAGTAAATATCAGTGACTTCACGGTCAAGTGGTCGTTGTCTGTGTTTGACTTGCTGCCAGGAGTTCTAGAAGTCAACTTCTGACGGGGTCATACACAAGACTGAAATTTGAACCTACTGTACTTTCATTGGGTGTGCATAGTGCTCACAATAAGAAACTAAGGACTAGGGAAGATGAGCCAGTGAGTCACAGCTGGAGTAAAGGCCACAGCCAGTCCAACTTACACCAACTGGTTAGGAACTAAGCTGTGAAACCTCATATCACCAACTCAGTCATACTGTAAGAAGTACTACTACTTTAATAGTGCTCACACTACATGTATAGCTGTGCAGGGTTCTAACTCCAAAATTCCAAGAGACCGTTATCATGCTCAGTGCAGTGTGCAAGATTATCAATGCAGGTTGTTCCTATTCCCAGCGACCCTAGTAGCTATGTACAACCCTGCTTGGCTGGGAAGCAGAGACCTTTCAGAAGGGTTTGTTTGCTGGCTTGGCAATGACAAATAATACGTTTGGCAACATTTGGACCAGATAAAAAATTGGGGTTGTTTTACATTGGGATAATATCCATTTCCGTAAGTTTTCAGACCTTTACTTGCCATGGAATATTTTTTGTTCTGTTAGTCCTGAGATTTGCTCTTCATATCAGCAAGCATCATGCAGTGCTTGTTGTAGCCATGCAGCCAGTGTCAGCCGGCATGGCTAGAACCCTGTGTGTCTGTGCTCCTACATACTGAACATTAATGTACAAAATGGATAGTTTGTGAGTGTAGTACCAACACAAGTTACAATGAACTTTGAAAATGGCCCCCCACATGTAAAAAATACACAAGCCCACATACATTTGTACACACTTATACTTGATATTGACAACGGTTGACAGTTTAAAGGAAAATCCTGCATTTGTTTTGCAAGGAAGCTTCATCCCTTCAAAACCAATATTTATTGACAAAGAATGATAAATAATTAAAAATAAGGCAGCATGGTAACCTTCTTTTCAAAAAATGAGTTTCCCTCAGATAGAAGTTCAGTTGTTTCTTGCTCAAGAATAATTTGTACACCCAAACTTTCAACATTTCAAAAGATGCAACTTCCGTAACTCTTCTTGGGAATAATATTTAGAGGAAATGAAGCTATTGCTGCCCCACTGTTTCAGACCAAATGTTTTGATAATGACTAGAGCAGTTTAGTTTTAATTCTACGTTGGACTATTTTAAATGCAATTTTTCCATTTACAGAAAATTCAGTGTAATAACTCAGGGCCAGGCCTAATAGTTTTACACTTTTTACTGGTACAGTATGGTCCGAATAAAAGATTATTCTAATTCATTTAGTTCAATTATAATTTGCAATATTCCCATTCAGGAATATATAGTAATCAAATATTGTTATCAAGAAATGGAAAATTGTGTTTTGATGATGTCATAAAAAAAAGGCAGGGCGTCAGTCCTGTGTGATGATGTCATCATACGTCACCAATTACATTTGAGACCCCACACCCTTGCATTTATCCACTAAATGATGTGTGGATATACGTGGCTTTGGCAGGTGCAGTATACTTTACACAGGGCTACGGTATGGTTACTCTAAAAGCACTACAAATTAACAGACTCAAATAATCAGGCTCCATCTTTACAAACAGGTGTTATCTCAAATATCAACCAGTTCCACATCATTACAATTTGCATACCAGTAAAAATCCCAAACTTATACACCACCTACACAGATCTATATTCACCAGAAAACATCTCTTTTTGATGTAAAGTATACCATGAAAAATGGGCAGCTTTTTCCTCTACTACAGATCATAATAAACACTGTTCAAATGAAATTTTACATTTCTGTTACCTTGGAAAAGTCTCTTGAACTCTGTAGTAAGCGCAGTACATACAGTGCTTACTAGTCCTACATGTTGGCACTTCACCAAGGTTTGAAACGATGTGTACGAAATTAAAAATGTTAACTTCTTCCATGAAATGAACTGAATATAGTCAGGCACAAAAAGATGGTACACCTGCAAAGTCACGCGATCAAAATTAACCATGTGCAACTTGTAGCAGTATTCTTCATGAGAGGTTAACCCATTACCATTGTGCTCCTCCAATCAGGCCATATCTGCTCGCCTCGGGAGTGGCGGAAATGCAGAGGTAGCACGCCCCGCATCAGCTTCTGTAGGCTATTGACCCCATGACCTTAAACTATTGCCTCTCTGGTTGTTGTGGCTGAATTTTCAGGTAGCTACTCGCAGTTTCAAGCTCCCCGTGAAACAGTGAAGATGGGTGACAGCCGAGCTCTCCGTCTGGATCCAAAAGGAACCAAACAACGGTAAAGGGTTAAAATAAGCCTGTGGAGTGTGTTCACTGCGAAGCTGATGCCCGTTTCTGAATGTGTGTACAGCCCCGTGGTGCCCATACTTTAGATTAACCCTTTACCATTGTGCTCCAATCAGGCCATATTTGCGTGCCTCCGGAGTGGGCGGAAAAGCGGAGGTAGCACACCCCGCATCAGCTTCCGTAGGCTATTGACCCCATGACCTTAAACTATTGCCTCTATGGTTGTTGTGGCTGAATTTTCAGGTAGCTACTGGCAGTTTCAAGCTCTGCATGAAACAGTGATGATGGGTGACGGCCGCGCTCTCTGTCTGGGTCCAAAAGGACCCAAACAATGGTAAAGGGTTAAGAGGGAAGATTAAGCCTCATTGTAAAAAAGGCCCCTTCAACAAGCCAGTGAGCAACAACGAGTAAAAAGGCTGTGGTCGGCTCAAATTGAACCAACTGGTTGGAAACTGGGCCATACAACTCCATCTCCATGTTACTAACTAACTAACTCTCCTTGCTGCCTACCAAAAGGTATATCCCAGGTGCGGACCCAAGGGGGGGGGGCTTTTACAACCCCAGTCCTCCCTTTTTTGCCAGATCAACAATAAAACATACAGAAAATTAGCAACTGCAAGTGCCTCACTTCCCTGCTTTCTCTTAAGTCAACCCCCCTCCCTTCTTTAGAATGTCTGGATATGTGCCTGTGTCCACAGCTCAAAAATCACACCCTCAAATTTATTCTCAGATTAATACTTTTAGTGGTTAAATGACTGTCTCTATAGTTTCACAACAATGTCCTCACTGCTTTCTATCACAATAAGCTAGACTGAGTACCACTTATTGCATCAGAACTCAAACTCTCCCCCAAGTGTTTACCCCAAAATCATGCCAGTGGTCCTCACATAGTTGCTCCCCCTCCTAATTTTAAAATCTGTGGAGAACTGTGAGCACTATCTAAAGATACACTGGAAGTATAAATATTTTTTGTCTACTTAAAATAATTCCATTTTATAAATAAGAATTTTCCATTATTTTTCTTATTACCAACAAAGATTTCCTTCTTTTCTTTCTAGCCAGCTCTTGCCACTTTTTCTTTCCTTCAAAAGGGAAAATTATGTAATTGCATCATTTAAAAAGTCCACAGCAGTACTCCCAAACTTATTTGAAGCAACAGCTAAATTAGTATACACCACAATTTTCTTCTAATTTTCTAAAAGTTTCATGGTATTTTTAAGCTTCAATATTGCATATCCAAGGTGAACCAAGCAGTTATTTTTAGTAAAAATCACATTTGAAGAGAAAAATCATCCCATGACTCTCTAACAGCCAATAATGACACACCATAGTCTACTACACTACTTCAAGTTTGGTGATTGCTCTTGTCCTTTAAAGAATAACATCACTTTAATCATTTCCATCTACAACATCATATGAATGTTACATTCTCCTGTGGACTAAGAGTAACTGTTGTATGTACTGTATATGCCAGTGATATTTCCAGCCTGTTGTAAGAGGTACAGTAACTCAAGTCTGAAAGGAAGCACTTGTTCTATATTGGGACTGTGTTTGAAACCAAACTTGAGCTGGAACATGTATTTGAAATCAGGGTCTGCTCTATAGTCGCCCGTTTTATTGGTTCCCCCATCTCATTGGTCCCTCATTTAGTATAATTTGTCTCATTAGTCCCCCTCATATTATTTCGTTTCATTGGTACCCTGTTTCATTGGTTCCCCGGTCTCATTGGTCCCCTGTCTCATTAGTCCCCTGAGTTAGAGTTATGGTTTAGGGTTAGGGGACCAATGACACAGGGGAAAAGTGACACGGGGACCAATGACATGGGGGACCAAAGAGACAGGGGACTCTTGATATGGGGGACTATCGACATTCTCCCTTTGAAATCATACTTACAGGTTAACCTTTTCATCGAGATGAAACTAAAATATTTCAGTTGGTGAGCCCTTAAAACTCAAGGACTCTTATTTTACTAACACACATCTATTAACTAAACATGACAGGTTTATATTGCTGTTAACACATACTGTAACTTGCATACAGGTGCTTCAGTTATTCCCCCTTTTTATATACAATTAATTAGGCCTAAGTGTCAATTATTAGACAAAGAACACAATATAAATTTATACAGAGACCCAAACTGCACTAAATTACAGACTTTTAAATTAAGCCACCACTCCCATTCACATGACAGCTTTTCCAGAAGTTTGTTACTGAGGAGCCTACCAGCAACCAACACAACAAATAACAATCACATCAAGATGAAACGTACTCTATGCATTACAAATCAGAGGGAATATCTGCTATTGTGTAAATTAATAGGAAGTAAACTATACCACCTGGCAGTTCTTATAATAATCTACAGAACTTATTAAAAAGACAATATTAGATGTTTTTAATATCTGAAAAATACAGTGTACCATCCATTATTACTGGTGAATTTCAAGGACATGCTGTCGTACAGGTAACTCTGCAAACAGCTGACGGATACACAGCAGAGATACAACCTTTCAAGTTGAGGATGAAGCCCATGTGATATGCGATATCATATTCTGGTGATTAAAAGTTTTTTACCTTCTATGTTTTCATTTTTTACCATGTGGAGATGACAACAAGCTGTGACCTATTACAGAAGTCTGTTTTGAGAGATTCATTCTGCTCAAAGTCTAACGATATTACAGAGAGCAGAAGCAGTACTAGTCTTCCTTGATGCGAGGAAAGACTTGAACACTTTGGCCTTAAGCACCACATTTCATTTTGCTTGGATGGTTCCATGACAAGACATTTAATAGCAGATGATAGGATAACAAACAATGCTGAGACAGACTGAGGACAAAATTTTACTTACGTTGAAATTATTTGGTGGAAATTTATTAAATTTTTACAGCTGGGAGTGGAACATAAGGAAGTGTCAAAAAAGGACTGGAATATATTGAGGAATATTCATATTGTTCTATATCTAAAAAAGGAATTCATTGAGGAAAATAAATATTGTTCTATATCTAAAAGAGGAATTTATTGAGGAATATTAATATTGTTTTATATCTAAAAAGGAATTCATTGAGGAAAATTAATATTGTTCTACATCTAAAGGAGGAGGAGAGGATTAAATACAGAAAGAAAGATGAACCACAACAGCTATAAAATGGACCACGAGAGGCAAATCAGACGACCTCGTGTCTATACCTGGACCATGGAAACGTGTACTTGTTGTCAGAAGAATCTAGCGGGGTAATGTCAGCCTTGCTTACTTTATAATACAACTTAAGAAAATTTTGTAAGAGTATAATCTTTAAGAAATAAAAGTCAATAGCTACTCTTTTTTTTGTTTTGCTGTATGTCTAAGATTAGGATGAAGTGTTCTATGAGAAATAAACAGATAACATCTTTTGGTTTAAGAGACAGAACTGAAAGGTGTGAAAGTCCATGGGTTAGTGCTGTAGGAAGTACAGCAGCCTATGCCCCTCTAGAGATAGTTTCCCCCTGTGGGCTGGGGGTTGTAGAGTATGCCCACGGTATTCCCCGCCTGTCATAAGAGGCCACTAAAGGGGAGGACTTGGACAGTATTTGAACAGTATGACACTATGCAACACATGAGTGTTGGTGTCTAAAATCTTATCTAACCATCTACCTATCTTCTCAGTTAGTAAGATGGAGTTTTAAGGCCCAGTTTCCAACCAATTGGTTCAGGGCAAATATCCTTTGGGATAGTGAAATACTTCAGTTATTTGATACCAGATGCATGTACACAATTTTACAAATTTCAAGCAATATGTTCAACAATGCCAATGAACAATTGCAGACAGACTAAAGTACAGTTAACATCGGACACAGCAAAAGGGAAACAAAACGAATTTTACTTCCATAAACTCCCCAAAACTCCCTGGCAAGGAGGGGCGAAGTAGTAGTCTGAATGCAAATAAGATGTAGCAAGGGGTAAGTATATGTCAGCGAAGTGAATAGTGAATACTGTACTGAAAGTGTTATAGTAACACTTACTGTATTGACCATGCACAAAGATCTGCCTTCCCCTAATGGGTTCATCATTACAACTCAAAATAAAATTTGGCACTTTTGCTTTTAATTTAAAAGCGCTCTAAACCAATTTTAAAGGGCAAGAGCAGTCACCCCAACTTGAAGTAGAGTAGTATACTGTCCTGTTTCATGATCGGTTGTTGAGAGTCATGTGACAATTTTCTTTTCAAATGTGAAAACTACTTGAAGTAACTGCTTGTTTTACATTGAATATGCAAAATTGAAGTTATAAAATATGATAAAGGATACTTTGAAGAGAAATATGAGGAAAATTGTGAGATTAAGGTGTTGCTTTGAAATAAGTAGGGGGGGGGTGCTCTCGACCTTTAAATGGTAGGCATCTGAATCACACACAAACAAACATAATTGGAACTTATACCACCCAGGTCACGTTATACTTTGGAATAACAATACACCAATTAAACATATTACAATGCTTGCAGCAGCATATGTGGGAACTCGGGGGAGATAACTAAACCATTTGCCCTCACAGACTACTGTTGATTTTTTTTTACTTAATTATACTAACCGAACAATGCTGGCTATACGTTTCTTAACACAAGTATTAAAGACTACAAAGGTAGGCCCAAATAGGGCAACATGTTGCATCCTGTACAAGGACATCTCTTTATTTAAAAGCAACCCTTAATTACTCTTAAACAGAGCTGTCACCTGTCTGACCTCAAGAAAGGGAGACTTTCTTTTTTCAGATCCAAAAAATATGGAGATTAATACAACAATTGGTGTTTTTTCAACTAAAATAATACTAAAATATTGGCGCTTTAGGCTAGAGTGTAAACTTGGGTCTGGGCGACAGTCAACGCTTCCCCCAATGTGTATAAATTTCCATGTATAGTATGTTGTGTTGTAAATCTATCATGTACAGTATGCAAGTCATGAGGCCCATGCAAAATATAAACCAAGCTCCCTATATTGTTCAAAAGACAGTAAATAACTTGTACCTCTCATCCATTTTCTTACTTAATCAAAATGTGTTCATCTTGCTCAAATAAGTCTAGGACTGCTGTCAAGTCTGAATTGGCTGTTTTCGGAATGTCATACATGAAATGGAACAACAAAAAGGTGGAAGAATACCACATACTGTATGAAACCTGGAGGATGAGAGATGTGAATATGAATAAACACTGTCACTCCTCAGTAAACTTGGAGGGGAGTTTGGCAGGTCCAAGTAAATTCTATCTTCCCTTGGGACCTAGGACAGCAATATAACTCTGATATCAGAGCAACCTACTGTACTGTACACATTTTGTAAATGACCTAAATAAAAGTTCAGTAACTTATACTGTGCTTTTGTACTTAATCTAACACTAAAGAGAAATACGACAAAAAAGATCCCTGTATCAGATACTATAATTCTATTCTACATTACATATATTTTCAAGATTTAAGAATTTATAGGTGGTTTTTGCTCATAATGCTGGTTTGTCTTGATGCACAAATTTGTCTTTAGGCCTACCCACTCGTACAATACATCTGGACCCTTTGAAAAGAGAATAGTTTAAGTGGAAAGCATATGACACTTGCAATCAGTCTTGAACCTATCTTGGTGTAAAAAAGTATTGGACACTGCTCCTACACTAATGATGGCTACACATACTGTAACATTCTATACACGTGGACTAAACGTGCCACCACATCACGTCATACTTTTACCACTCGCTTTATTTAATCTTTACAGCATAGTTAGCTGAAGAATTTGGTGCTCTACTTTAATTTTTATGATCAGCCCCAAAGTTTGTGGTTCTAGTGATGATTTATTCATAGGGTCCATACTGTACACCTAATCACCTATTCTGCTTTAGGAATTGGCTGAACCCTGTTTTAGGCACTCCTTAAAACCTTTGTGATGGTCTGATCATCCTGGCAAAGTTTAGAGTTCTAAAATTCAGAGGTTGCAAAAATCTGATTTTTCAAACTTTGCGCCAATTATTTTCTAAGACTTTGAACAGTTGCCAAGAGGATTTAAGTTGGGCAGTTTCACTGCTTTCTTCCGACTAGGCTTACAGCCATTGTGATGACACTGTACTTCTTTGCATTCCTCAGTGGGAAGATAACTCCATCTTCTTCTTTACTGTTCATTCTCACTAGCCCACCACAAACCCAGGTAACGTAAGATTTGGGTGCAAGAACAGTTCCCAAATGTGTTTTGTTGAGATAAACTTGTAGGTAAGGCTGTACAGGAACATTGTTTTCTGTTCCAGAACAGGCCGAGAACAGAGAACTGAAATATTCATCATCCAGAACTTAATTTCATTTTAAGTAAGTAAATTACAGATATATCTAAAGTTAATAGGAATATTGCGCTAAGGTTACACTTATACCAAAGAAACCACTTTTAACAATCCCTATTTAACCCTTTAGTTTCACCATTTACTGTACTGTAACTCCAGAAAAGGCAGGTGTTTGGTCTAGTGGTGTACTAGCATTTTTTCTCAGCACCCCAGGAGGTAAATTTTCAAGTTAATGAGTCATACCAAATACTCCAAAAATTTTATGAAAGGATGAGCAACAAGTAAAAGCAACAAGAATAAATCACCAAAAACACCAGGGTTTGCCCCATGATAGCAAAAATGGGGGACCAAATGCAGCATCAGTATATAGCAATTGTAATCCATTATCACAAGGAAAACAGGAACAGCAACAAAAACAGTATTTTGCTATTTTCATTTAAATGTTTTATAATATTTAATATTAGACACAACATGATTTCAAGTCAAGTTATTGGGAAGAATAACCTTCAAAATGTACAAAGGAAGACTCTGAAAACTTCTGGGGGGATTATTTTAACTGTGTGTCCATAGGACAACCCATCCTTTTTTTTTAATTTCTAGTGCTATGAAGTCTGGGTCCCAATTAACAGTAGTGTAGCTAAAATTCAGAAACGAAGAAATCCTATTAAATATGTGGTAATCAAATCCCACAAAACATTACCTTGTTCTGGTGTCATCAGCCGTGATACTCACCTCCTATTCACCTAAGTAATTCCTCATCAACTTACCTGCAGGTCCATATAGCATTATAAAACCTTTTAGCACCAGCATAGCATCCTCTCTCCTCCAGAGGAGGTGACTGGATGATGGTGAGATAGACAATCTTCCTACAATGGTATCAGACATTAATGTAATACCTTTGACTGCATGATATTGCAGCATTTGGTAATTTTTTTTTATAGTATGCAACTTACAGTAAGTTTAGAAATTCAAACAGCCTATGATATTTACCTGTACCTGATAAAAATAGTATCATACAATGGTTTGGGTGCCCATTCCGGGTCTACCCAATGTTCTCAAGGTTCGATGTTCCCTGTTTTCGTATATCTCGATGATTTGGCAATGTATACAAGGTTCATTATTACAGAGGTTCAATGTTCCCAGAAGTGCGAACGTGCCCAAGATTCGGGAACAATGAACCTATAAGGAACATCAAACTTTAGGAACATTGGCATAGTCTTGCCCATTCAGCTTATAGTTACATACACAGTATACTACAACCCAAATAAGGACCTTGACTGATATTTTCAGGACTTTTAAAGCTACAGTATCAGATCCTATGATTCCATCTTTTGTCATCAAAACAGTGTAACTGAACATTGAGAAAATTGGAACAATAAGTTAACAAGTTTTCTACACTATCCCACACCTTCCAAGGACCTTTAGAAATATTGTTCATTCCTTCCTGATTTTCCAGGCCTGGAAATTCAAATTTCAGTTTTTCTTGACTTCCCAGGATTTCCACATGTACAAACCCTGAAATGGAAAACATTCATTCTATGTATTAGAACACTCAACTTCCTAAATAGATTTCACAGGGGTCAAAATTTGATTGGTATAAGTTCCAGGTACTGCCAAGATAGCTGATTGCTGTGGGTAAATATGGACTAAACCATGACCTGCTGTGCAGGCTAAACATTGTTAAAACACCCTGCAGATACAGTATTTTAAATTAAATTTCTAGACACTGGACTGGAATTTTTGTACAGCAAGGGTCATGGTATCCAAGTGATTGTAAAACATTGGCTGCTAAGTAAAAAAAATGTAAGCCGACGATTAAAAAATGTAGGCCAACAATACCACTTATAACTTAATCAAGAAGTCAATAGGTTCTTAAGTGATCTTGTTTGTCACACAAAAAAGCAGAATATCCAGTGAATTTAATAATATCATGCGGTCTCCCGTTACTAAGAAGTGGATACTCGAAAATTGTAGAATCACAGAAAAATGTCTACATGGTAGGCCCAGAGCATGTAACATTTACTTGTGTATTTAAAGGGATACATTGAGCTGGTATCAACATGAACTCAACATGAGTGTTAAAGGGGAGGGGATATAAGAACACAAATGAGTCACTTTTCACATCCAAAAAAGAGGCCAACAGTTTTGAATTTGTACCCAGTATCCAGCTTGCTTGTAACGGTTTTGTACATAATTTACTTGTAATATTGATTTTTGCATATAATACGATGAAATTAAATTTATGCTTAATAACACGCTCATGAAACATTTATTTTTGCCCGCTCAACAGACATGTATACACTTCTACAGCTTTATTGGCTGTGATTAAATAACAAAAGTGAACTTTTCTGCATCACACTTCATAACCAGAATGCAAAAATGCATTGAGGTTTCGATGATACATAAATGTTCTGTTTCAAAGAGTGCCATCATGCACCATTACCTTCTCATTCAAATGTTATACTAGCATGTTCAAAAAATAATTTTGTCATTCCAGATGACCTTTTGACCTCCATTAAAGCCATACATAGCTAGAATGACAAACAGACAGACAGACAAATGGACAAACAGCTATCTTGAAAGACCACATTTAAAAAGGTTTCCAGGCTTTGACCCCTGGAGACCCTAGATGACCTTTCATCTCTGCCAAAAACTATGGGGACCATCTTCTAACCACAATGCATCCACATACCCAAATATGAAATCTATCCAAGTTTCCTATCTTGAGAAATTGCATAACCAGGATTTTCAGACTTGGACCAGCAGTGACCCCAGATGACCTTTGACCTCCATCAAAAACATTATGCACCATTTCCTGACCATAACCCATCCACATAACAAACATGAAATCTATCAAAGCTTCTTAACCTGAGATATCACATAAACACGGTTTTCAGACTTTGACCCCTGGTGACCCCAGATGACCTTTGACCTCCATCAAAAACATTATGCACCATTTCCTGACCACAACGCATCCACATACCAAATATGAAATCTATCCAAGTTTCCTACCTTGATATAAAGCATTAACAAGGTTTTCATACTTTGACCCCTGATGACCCCAGATGACCTTTGACCTCCAACAAAAACAATAGGGACCACCTCCTGACCATAACACATCCACATACTTCATATGAAATCTATTCAAGCTTTCTACCTTGAGATATTGTGTTTATAAGATTTTCAGACTTTGACCCCTGGTAACTCCAGATGACCTTTGACCTCCGCCAAAAACAATAGGGACCATTTACTGACTATAACGCATTCACATACCACATATGAAATCTATCCAAGTTTCCTACCTTGAGATATTACCTTAACAAGGTTTTCATACTTCCACCCCTGGGGACCCCAGATGACCTTTGACCTATGCCAAAAACAATAGGGACCATTTACTGACTATAATGCATCCACATACCAAATATGAAATCTATCCAAGTTTCCTACCTTGATATAAAGCATTAACAAGGTTTTCATACTTTGACCCCTGACCAAAGGTGACCTTTGACCTCCACCAAAAATGATAGGGTTCTTCCTCTCAATATGGCGCATCTATGTACCAAGTTTGAAAACTGTCACACATTCCTATCTTGAGATATCGTGTTAACGAGAAAAGTGTCACAAACACACACACACGCACACATACATACATACACACGCACGCCATCATGATTGCATTGGTTGCTCTCATCATCGATACCAAAAATCATAAAACCTACACACTAGGCTCTACAATCACAATGTTAAATCACAAGCATGTGCAGGGTTTCCGTCAGAGGCCAAAAGAGGGCCCCCACCTTTCCAGAAGAAGGTGGGTAAAATCCCCCCCCCCCCTTTTCATTTCCGTAAAAATTAGGAAATTGTCAATATCTTGGTTTCTTGCTTAAAAAAGACGACACTTTAACAGCAATGTTTGAACTTACACAAATAAATGGCCTTTAAAACCTTCAAACTGCACCTTACAGGGGCTTTGAAGCAAGCTTTTGTCCCCCTGAACCCACTCATAACTTTAGCCTTGAACAGCATCAATTTGGACTTGGGGTTAAGCAGTAATAAAATTCTCATCCCCCCTCCCACCCCTTTTTTGTATTTCTGGCAGAATCCCTGATGTGTATTACACAACCTACCAAAGCAAGTCTGACTAGGAAGTAAGTCTGAAGGACACAGTCAAATGGATTTAATGTATGACTTCTCCCATTTCAAGCTGAAACGTGAAGAAATTCTATTGCTTCTGAATGGATATTTAACTAACCAATCAAAAGTTGAGCTTCAATTTCAACTTAGGCTCAAGGTACAGTATAAATAAATTCCAGCAGTCCAGTAATTTATGGTGGGAAATTGTTTAGGTCCATAACCCTTAGTTTTAGGAATCATTTTGATTCTCAATACCACAGATGGCCACAAACAACCCAAACCTTCATGATACATCATGATGATAAAACTATTGGGTTCAGGTTTTATATTGAATACAACGCATGGTACAGACAGACGAAAGAGTTAAAAAGATGGACCACAAAAATGGCTGACAAATCTAAAGATCACTTAGTACTCAGCTGTATAGCCAAATAAGCTGATTTGTGTCATTGTTGGCAGGTGTTAGCATACACGTACTTTATTAAAAAAAAAAAAGACTAATCAAAACCCCTTGAGTGGATTATGGCATTGGCTTAATGACCACAAAAGGGTCGTTGAAATCAACCCCATCACTGACTTGCAATTAAGTCTGTCTGTGGTGAAGTAGTTTGGACTGAACCATTTTATATCTTCAAATCAATTACAAGAAGTTTTGCATACATGCAGAAATGCAGTAATGTAAGACAAATTAGAAACAAAATCACACTAACAAAGCTGATAGGAACTACTATACAGTTTTGATGGAAAATTTTGTCAATGGTGCAGTATAGTGCAACATCAGTCAGATTGAATTTAATGGCATGCTAAACACAAATGTATTATATTGTGCCATCTATAGTTACAGTAGTTAGATGGAGTTTTATGGCCCAGTTTCCCATCAACTGGTTCAAGGGGAGCTGGCCACAGCCTTTCATACATTTGTACCTCACAGGCTTGTTTTTTCCCTACTCTGTTGTTTATGCTGAGCGCCAAGCACAATAGCAGTGTGTAATGTCAGCTAAGGAAAAACAACATGGTGGTGAGTTAAATAATCAACTCAAAAAGATAAAGATTTGTTAATATCAAACTTAAAATTTGGTCAATATTTTTATGTGAGGAACAGCTCAAAAACTTCTGTAAAGATTAATTCCTTTTTCCAGACTGAAATAGAAGTAATCACTTACTGAAAACTTCAGAATTTGGTACCAAAACTGTTCTATATGCACACAACTGGCCAGCAAGGAGGCATTCCAAACATAATCAACTACACAGTACAAATAATACTTCAAATTTCAAGACTATTTGACCATTTTTTTTTCTCACGACAAACACCCCAAATTCAAGGAATTTCAAAAACATGTTAAAATTCCTGACTTGTCCAATTTTCTCCACAGTGTGGGATAGGTAGATCAGGGTTTTACAGCTCATCCTCTATAAACCAATTGGTTTAAGTTGGGTCAGCATTTTTCCAGTTGTGGCCAACAGACTGTGTACAAACCATGATTAAATGTTATACTTCATGTATAAATTCTGATAGTACGTTTGCACTGAGTAAATTCGTAGCAGTAGCAATCTGTCCATCACATTACAATATGCAATGTGATGCAATAATCCATAAAGTATCGAGAATTCTTTTTTACAGCAATCAAAGAGCTGTTTTCACATCTGTGTAACGTAGTACATAAAATGCTCTTTGACAAGATATATGTCACAATCTCACATACAGTATCTTAGAATTAATACACTCTAGGCCGACTGTACTACATGTTGTATGCAATAGTGATAAAATTGCAGTCTTTAGAGCCAGCATTAGACATGATAATGTGAATCCAGACCAGAAAACTAATCATTTTGCAACATAACTGACAGATGTTCTATAGATCACATAAATGATTAAATGGCCTTACACAAATGAAAATTTTAATACAAACATGACGTCATACTACAGAACCAGTGTTGCCATTTATTCAAGTTGAGATAAATTTAAGAGGCACTTTATTTGGTGGTTGTATAATGGTTTTAAGGTGCTGAATTTCTCAACTAACACCAAACATCATTTGGCCTGTTTTAAACCCAATAAATAATTTTAATTATCATAAATTTCATAAAAATGAACATTTTTCACGATTTCTGTGGGAAATTGCAGGGAAAACATATTGAATTTTCCAAAGTTCACACCAAGAATATGATGTAGTCAATGATTTTATCCAACGAAGGCATTAGGTGAGGTAAGAAGGTGTAAAGTAGATTAATTCTGTCTGTGGTAAGAAGAGAGGAGGGGGAGGGGGGGATTTCAAACACAAACTGTAATCTTTACTTAACATAAGTAAGGTGTTAATACCAATCACCTTGCATCCAAATCTGGCACTTTTAAATGGTGTTGAAGACCAAATTTTCCTGGTTACCTCTTAGAATATTTGACAATCCAAACAGTTGGTCATTCAGACCCATCTGTAAAGGCCTAAGTAAATGTAAGGACCCATATTAAGTCAGAAAAAACAAAGGGTATCATTTTGAGTTGAGATTTTCTTTGTACATAGAATTTTAAGAAAAAAAAATAATAAAGAGGTGTTTACTGATAGTTAGGCTATAGCAGAACTGGAAATATGTTAATATATGTAAAATGACCTGATTGAACTTGACAATTTCAATTTGTGACAGTTAGGAAAGATTCTAAAACACCTTTTCCACTCTCACGATACAGTATGCTTTAAACTTAGCAGTTTCAACATTTAATGAAATTGTGAAACTCTTCTCTGTATAAAATTTAGGTATTACAAATTCATGCAAAATACAGAAAGTCATGGAATTTCACTGAATATGGCAAGTGTACAGTACTTATCGAACTTCATGATGTACTGGGTTATTTCTATACTGTGTGCTACCAATAGTGTAAGTATTTAAGTAGAGTAAATGCTATAAAACAGCTCTCCATAAAACTGAACAGAATACTGACATAAAATTTAAAATTCATTGACCCATAATGACCATTACACTGATCCATGGTTCAGAAGACTTTCAAGTGTCCCTGGATGACATGGGAATTTGACCACAACCATCTATTAACAGTGGTCAGAGTTAATTCAGTGTAAGATAATGAGCAAAACTCAGTGCACGATGGAAAGGTCAAGATGAGAGAGAACAAAACTGCCAGATCTTGTAATGTACAGAATGTATGCCAGTATTTTGCACTATAGTGTACATGGAATCTTGTCGCAAAGAAGTCTTGAGCATACAGTATTTTACTGAACTTAAGGCACTGTCGACCATGCATGTATGGGAAGAAAATTACTGTCACATACACTGTAGATAAACTATTTGCCTGTTTCTCACTTTCTCTGAGCCTCTCACTTAAACTAATTCGATAACTTCATGCACTGGTGGTCAAGACTTGGGGAACAAAGCAAGGTAGGTATGTTGGTCTGTCGGACTGAAACTCTAGATCAAGCCTAATACAGTACAACCATGGAAGTAAGTACCTCGGAGGTAGTACTTCCATGGTACAACTGCTGTAGAAGCAGACACACAGGTACCATGTGCACTGTGACAGAGTAACCATTTGCACAGATCTTGGGCATTAGAATTTCAAGGTATGCTACAGGCACACTCTTCAGGAAGTTAGAAAGTGTTGTAGGTGCTACAGTACATTTTACCAAACTGTTAATTCTTGGTTACCTTAGTTCATATTCTTTATCTTGGGGTGCAAAAAATTGCACTTCTCAAAGAGATCTGAAATGAGTGATTCATAAAATATACTTTGAAGAGAAATACTGTAAGAATATTTAGCTGTTACTTCACAGTAATTAGTTTGGGGCAACTACTGTACCTTTAATCTTTAATGGAATGTACTGTACCTTGTCATCAAAGAAGGCTGTAAAATCATATTTATTTTAGGCAAACATTTATTACAGTGAAAACAACCCCATTCTTTATATACAGCAATCACAATTCACCAATCACCTGTGAAACACCTGGACAAGTGAAGAATACTAGAATATTGTTATTTTTGAAAAAAAAAATTTATGACACAAGCAGACTGCAGTGTCCAGTCCCCTCTGCCCCCCCCCCCCCCACAGGATCCAGATCTACTACCATCCCACAATTGTTTCATTTGGAATGCACCAATAAAAAGACCACTATCGTTTGAACAGGTCTCTGAAATTACAGTCACCATTACAGGTATTCAACCAGAGAGTCAGCGGCAACTCAACTCCTTAAATATTACAAATCAAGCTACAGAAATCATTGGAAATGGGGTTCATTATTTCACTCAACTTCTGTTGGTGCACTACATTCAAGTGACCATGCACTATACCTCAACCAAATATGGTTAGATTAAGTTCCCTTTTAGGCCTTTACTATGAGTTGTGCTGTTTTAATATGCCCTCTAAAATGACATTCTCTTTCCTTGAGTCATTTTATCAAAGTAAGTGCCACTGCTGATGCACTTTAGCTGTGTCCTCATACATTGGTTGCATTTATCCCCCATGCATGATCCTGCTTTAATGCATGATCCTTCATTGTTTCATTTTTAAAAACCTACCCAAACCTATTGTAAACATATATACATGAATACATTTACAGTATACAATATTTATAAACTGATGCAAACTGTTACAGACTAATACATTTCCTAAAATTAAAATGCACACATTAAATTCCACATATCAACCTTTAGCACCTTTTAAAATAATTGAATATTTCAGTTATATTTGGACAGGATAGTTTACAAAATTTTAAAACATTATGCAAATCAAAATGAACATTTGTTTTCAATGATAAAGTTCCCCATGTTCATTTGTTATAAGGCCTGCTTTTAATAACACTCAATGGCTTTAAAAGACACCAGGGAAGAAATAAAGATTGGATTCAGACAGGCAGGATACTAATTATTTGAAGCAAAGAGATGTTTCCCATTAGTTAATTGACAATAAAGCATCACACAAACAGAGGTTTATAACTGATGCTTCAAATTTCAGAGCAGTTATGAATATATACACTTTTATGTGCGAACAAATAAATTTTACCACTGCAACTTTGTAATGACTTAAACCATTTGCAAAGTTGCTTCAAATGTTACATTGATAAGTCTGAAAAGTAATTGTACTCACAACAAATGCCCATATTGCTAAACTGCCATCATTTTAACAAACTTAGGGGACAGGAATAAAGTCCTCACACACACACACATACACAATTTAAAAAGAGGGTATACTGTACGGAACGTACCCACTTTGAAGCATGCATGTAGTAATTTAAAGGCCTAGTCCTCTTACCCCAAACAGTTCCAATTTTCTTAACCTACTTCCTTAAGCCCCTCCCACAACTGTCTACACAATTCTCATTCACACACAATCAATTTATTGATTCAAGGTGAGTATATACAAGATCCCAGTGTGTAATCAAAACAAGGCACATTCTGTGTAATATGAGCTTCTCTATTCTGCATTTTTTAACTAGCTGTCAATCAAAGAGCAGTTAAACCAATTGTGAATTTCTATGAAATACAAAAAAATTGCAGTTTTGGGTGAGAGGATAAGGCCTTTTAAAAATTAATATGTCTTTGTTTGTATAATCCTTCATTAGTTTTCAACCTATCATATAAAACAACCTAAATTTACTAATTTATTAAGTAGTTTTCATTTCTTTCTTTTAAATTTGCCAAACTCATGAACCAACCTTCCCTATTTTCTTCAAATCTGATTAATTATCTTTACAGTCATATATAATAAAGCTTAACACTTGATAAATTTACCTTTGAAAACAAAAATTTAATATACTGGTTTGTGAACACGTTAGCCCTGCTTCCACAGCAGTAATGGTCAAGAAGGCTGGAACAAAGTCGTAAGAGAATTTCCCAGAATTGCCAAGTTGTGCTGTGCATTTTCGGTTAATTCATCACCCGGTTAATCCATTTTATTGACTAGCAGTTCACTGATTATTAACTGAAAATGGCAACATGTTATAGCAAATCAACAAAACCAACATTTCAAAAGAGCACCATCACTAATTACATAGGAAGTGCAAAATGGCACAGTGAAATCATGTTTGCCAATGTTTGCATGAGGCAAAAATGTTTCTACTTTGTGCTGAGTTCATATGATCTTTTCACAAAAAAAAAAAAAAAAAAAAAAAAAAAAAAGCAAATTGGACATCTGTTCAATACAGTTATGTTTGCAACATCAAGCACAACGTGTTCACATAATCCTGTTAGGACTCAACACATTGTATGCAAACATAGTTCAGTCATGCAAGACCTGGACTGAGCTGTTCTTATTGCATGGAAGAGGATTCAACTGAGCTTGAGGGGTTGTATGCAAAATGTACAGTCCTAGTTACAAATCCATACAGAAATAAAAACTGCCACAATTTTGTTGAAATGTGCCCTTTGTGCAGTATAAACTAACCTGTACATAGATACATGTTTTAGTTCTTTGATACCCTGTAGAACCATACTGTAGTTCATTTGCGGAGGGTGTTTTAAATGTATAACCAATCATCGGTTAATGAATAGCCCCAAGAAAAGGAAGAGCATAAATAACTAGTACTGTACTTGGATAAAGGACAGATCTATTCAGTTTCCTTTGCTTCTGAAGATACTGTGCTTGAGCAGCACATAGACCTACTCTACCCAAAAGTGAAAATAGCGGCAGACAAAACAGCCAGCCTACAGGACCTGATTATACTATTTGCTTTAAAGTGATATGAACTCATAGTGGTTTAAGCACATTTTGCAAGGTATATGGTTTGTTAGCATTTTATGCCTATACTTCTTACTGTATCATTAAGTTTAATTAAAGGCCAAATCCTATCATCCTGGGAAATTCTTATTCTCCTAACCTACTTATTTAAGCTCCACCCACAATTGTCTCAATCTCATTCCTATTCAGAATCTTAGTTTATTGCTTCAAGGGGAGTACACAGGACAACATTGTATTATCAAAACAGTGCTCTAAATTTTTCAGTTTGCTGTCAATCAAAGGGCTGTGCCAGTTTTGAATTTCTCTAGGCTACAGTACTACAAAAATTGTTGTTTGAGGTGAGAGTTGACTCCCAATAACCTGGACCCATGGTCTTTTCTCCACTTTCTGGATCAATGGCTTGTTTTCGCAACTTTAATGCTTTGTATGCACAGAACTATGCACAACTGCAGTAGGTTCCACATTGAAAGTCTTTGATATGACTGGACCTTAGATTCATCGACACCACAGCCTCCCAACTGAGAGACCGAGACTCAAAAACATCTGGTTTAGCATTTTTAACTCATCCATTTCAGTAAGGCTGGCCATGCCTTTTTAAAAGTGGCTCAGTGGTTTGTTTTCCATGATCTACTGAAAAAACTATAAGCACCAATCACAATGGCAATAGATTCCATTTTAAAATCTACTACACGTACACGACCCGGCCTGGGTCAACTCCAGACATAGCTGCTGGCTGTCCAATACTCTAACCACTTGACTGTATGATCAGTTGTGATATTTTATCAAATAACCATACCTGTAGGCCTACTAACACACTCTCACAAATTTTGTGTATATACAGACGTAGAGTACTCAATAAAGTGGAAAACTGATTAGCTGCAGTGAGTAAACAAATAATGTAATTACCAATAGGAGTATGCATTATAAAAGGTCACAACACAGGCCCACATTACTCTTCATCAATTCAACTTAGCAATGCCATTATGGTTTCCAATTTGGCAGTAATTCATTAGATGATTTTCTTCGACATCATTGCGGATATGATTGATCATAATGTTTACAAAAAATACATAGATGATTTTTCCATTACCAAATTACAGGGACAGTTCCTTTTTAATTTTTCAGACTTCAGTACTGTAGATTAGCAGAGGAGCTGAGTAAATATAAATTTTCATTTTATTTGAGCAAACCAAGTTACAGTGCATGTAGAGCCATAATTTTAGAACCACTCATCATATATTAGTCATTAAATTTGGTATAAAATCCAGTAAGACTTGACATTGGACAAAATCACAACCCGTCTGTCCCTCCCTTCCAATCTGAGAAAAAGTAACATGAGACCATTAACTATTAAGAGAAAGATGCCTGATAATGTAACCTTATTTGTACCTAGGAGTAAATAAAGGTCATGTTACACAAAAATGACAAAGTTTGGTATTTGATGTGAAAAGCATTAGAAACCAAGAAAATTGCAGCAATTCCCATCAAAATTCATTAAGAAATGACCATTTTTACAGAGTAATTTATGATTTGCACTTAATGCATAAAGTAGGTGGTGATGAATGGTGACGGCCAATATTGTATATTCCCACACAGCACAATACACCTCTCCCCACCCACTACAAATCTTCCTAATTAGTATCAAATTTACTCCCTAAAGTAAAATGAGGTAAAAAGTAAAAAATTGATTGCTGAAAAATGGGGTAGATGCCATGGGGTGGGGTGAGGTGCTTTTCCCAGATCAGACAATTATGCGACACTCAAATTTAGCTAGCTATCATCTCTGAGGAGCTCAATATGCAAATCTTGTGATGTCTATGGAGGAACATGCCATACATGGCTGATGCCATCCTTTGTTTTTGCAATGTTAATTTCAAGGACAGTTGTAACATTAGTATGCCCTGCCGTGTGAGTTTTATTTTTTTGAAAGTTTAAATTGTGCCTTGAAAATCATGAATCAATTACCAAACAATTTCAGTATCTGAAGTAATTAAGACATATTGATTAACAAAAGAAATGCCAACAGTGTGTGTAACACTCACATCATTATTTTTGCATTTAAGTAACAAGTTGTTTCAGAGACATTCAAACTTTGAAGATGTTGAGAACAGTACTAACAGATGCTGATATCATTCCAACAGATTTTTCCTCTGGAAAACTTGCTCCTTGACTGCCATGTAAAGTCAGGTTTTTTGCTGACATGTCACACTACCTTTCACTGCACCTATGTGGAACTGCTGCAGTACACATTTCTAAAGCATTAAAACTAAAGGCAACTTATTAGGATTAATAATTCAAAATAGACTGTTTTATTTTAAAGACTGTTTAAGGTTCTTGCAGGGACAACTTGGGTTGTTCGTCGCTGAATTTGAATTTTCTGAAAATTCAAAAGATACAACTTTTGTAATGCATGGAGTTTTGATGTAACAAAACTGTACAGTAGCTTAGTTTTATTGGTGAAAATGAATGTGTTAAAGATAAAGGTTATAAAGCTATTGTCTTCATGACCCTAAAATGTTAACAGTGCTCTTTAAATACCATCTTTCTACACCATGCTTGAGAATATCCTGATGTAGTTTTATATTTAAAGGGAAAATTTTTGTTCAAATTCACAAACATGGCAAACAAAAAAAAAAGGGGGGGGGGGGAAATGGCTTTTGAACCATTCAGTTTCAACTAGAGCAGCTATGCTGCAAAATCTGAATACCTTGTGAATGTTATAAAGACAAAGTTTCAAATCTTAAAATACACTTAGATATTCTCTTAGGAGTAGATGTTTATATCACAAGATACAGATACTTTCAGCTTGCCTCTTGGCCATACTTTGTGCACTAACCCAATAAACTGTAAACTGAGCTTGTTCCTCTTTCAATACAATTACTGGGCATATATCTGCTACAAAGCCTTCAGTGTATGGTCAGACTAGGAAAGGCTACAGGTGTATCCTGAGCCAGGATGGTGTCATGGGGGGAGGGGGTATGGGGGCAGAACATGAGGGAAACGTCTATGGGTAGAGAGAAAAAACTGCCATATTAGGTGTTTTTGCATTGCAAGGTTGGGTCATGGGGGATTCTAACCCCCCAAAACCCCAAGACTATCTTACAGTTACTTCGTGCTTGATTAAGCAGAGGTTTGCAGCCTAGATTCTGAGGTCTAAAACCTTAATCACAATGTAAACATTCTCAGATATCTGGCCTATCAACCATAGTCTACAGGTCTTGAATTTTGAGGCGTTGAGTGTGACTGCACACCATCACTCACCTCAAATTCCTGTAAGAAGTGTCATTAATTTGCACTCTTAGATGAGGAATGTCAGCACATAAAATTTTATTTCAGAAATTACCAAATAGCACACCTATCACAGGTGCTTTTTACTTTCCTGAGGAGTGTGATTTGTAGAACACCTGGAAAACTTTAAACTCAAGGCTTGCATGAGAGTGCAGTGTGTGAAGGAATGACAGCCTCCTTGACAACTGAATAACTTTGTCCCTAAAATTTTCCAAAATAACTTAGCAACACTTGGCAACCATCACTTTTTTCATCAAAATATACAACTTTATCTGCCTTACGCTAAAAGAGCTCAGTACGCTAAAAGAGCTCAATCTCTGAAAGACGTTGACCACAGATGAAGTAACATTCAATCACAGGCTAGTGTGACAATACTGTATCTCATCATATGTATTGAGATAACAATCTCAGTAAACCATAGCATGAGCTTCATTTCTTCAAAACATGTTACTTATGTAGAAAAGTTCTGGTTGAATTATATGAATCAATTGATGAAAATTGGGGTTAACTAATTTTTCTAGAGGAAGTAAATAAAAAAGATAAATTTTTATCTGTTTAAAGTATGCCTTGAGAAGCAGGCTACCTACCATCATAATGCTTTTTCATTAATAATAATATCATTGTGTATCTATAAATATTTATTTTAAAAATAGTATTAATGTTTTCTACATTCTGAAAAATGCAATTCGTCAAATTTGTTAACTCCATCTTTGAGAAACTTATTACTTGAAAAGAGGTCTACAATCTTTCCTTATTTTGGAATAGCTGTTATTAATATTGTTTGTCTATAAGACTGTATGAACACTGCTTTCACAAATTGTTTTTTTTTCTGGATTTAAACAAATGCAATTTTCCCTCTAAGTGACTCCTGAAGACTAGTTCTTCCTTGAAAGGTTCTCATCACTTTACAAGGCTGCTGTAAACTACTGTACTGGATTAGTAGTCAGCCATCAACCTCTACAATAATCAATTGCAAGCTGACATTTAAAGTCCACTTGAACTAAAACCAGACTTTACGCTTTCTTAATACCACCTGGAAATTTGCCAATGGCAAAGGAATAACACAGGCAAGAGTGATGTTAAGTGTTCAATTGGGATTCACTTTTAGACTAGGAGATAATCAAGACTTGTCTGCCAGGCTCCCAGGTTCCAAGGCAATAAATGGTTGAAATTTCTATCTAATCCAATTTGAGTGTATTTTTGTGGTTAAATATAAAGGATCTGGATCGAAATTTCGACCAAATCAAGCAGGAGACGCTCAGATAGCATGGGCTTTACACAACTGCCGGTACGGATAATAGAAAGTAATTTCTCTCAAAGTTTGCCATGTACAGTAGTGCCCCTGAATGACATGTACTGTAGCAAAGAGTTAGCATTGCCTTCTTGTAGGGCTTTTGTTTTCACTGTCAGTAAAAGGACAAACAACTTAACACTTAAGGGCAAAAGCAGCCACCCCAATTTGAAATAGTGTAGTACACTGTCCAGTTTCATGATTGGCTTTTGAGAGTCATGTGACATTTTTTATCCTCAAGTGTGAATGTCAATACTAGAAGTAACTGCTTGGTTTACCATGAATATGCAATATTAATGTCAAAAAAGATGATTTAAGATGCTCTGAAGAGAAATTAAGAAGAGAATTTTGATACTTAGCTGTGCTTCAAAATAAGTTTCGGGAGACTGCTATTGACCTTGAAATGTTATTTTTTGTTATTCTCTTTATTGTCAGTCTCAGCAGACATAAATTTACCAAATAGGCTAACAAACAGAAACAGAAGACAATCAACAGGAAAAAAAAAAATTTTTGGCATACATGTGGCATTTTGTAAAATTCATGTACAGTGTCAGATTTGGTTCTAGGTAGTATGGTACAGTGTTACAGCACCCTGGTATTTGTATGCAAACACTATAGTACTAAAAATATATTTCTTGAAAGGAAGCCACTTCCACTAAGACTTGGAATCACGGACTTCATGGACAGAGCATTTAACACGTATGTCCCATGCATAGATTGTCGCCACTGTCTGGGGCAAAAAAGGCGCAACAAGATGGCTGCCGTGAAGCTATAAATCTTCTGATTTGATGACGACTCTGTTATGTTTTAAACAGAATTTTAACTTGGAATAAGAAAAAATATCGTATTCCTGCAATACATGAAGTGATTTGACCTTACCTTGCCATATTTCAAAAATATTTCAACTTTCTTGCAAAATCTGGAAATTGGCTTGAGCAAGTTCAAACTTTCACACAAAATCATAGCAGACGGCCATCTTGTCCTGCTTTTTTCTAACACGTACAATAGTGACAATCTGCTGTACAGAATGCTCTATCCATGTACAGGAAGTCTGTGCTTGGAATCCACCTAAAAATGAATTCCAAGTCAGGTGGCCACATGAGTTAACAATGCATACCAAGTCAAACTGATCCAGTATGGTGACATCTGCTGTTCATACATTATTTTTTAACTTTTTCCAAGGATAGACCTTCACCATCTCAAACATCACTCAGAGTAGTTTTCAAGAGCAATCAGGCACAACTCTACTGCACCCTACTGTATTTATGTGTTCGTTAGTTAGTTAGTTAGATGGAGTTTTGCAGCCCAGTTTCCAACCTATTGGTTAAAGTCAAGCCAGCCACAGCCTTTTTACCTGTTGTGGCTCACTGGCTCGTTTTCACTAAGTCTATTGCTTATGCGCAGCATCACGCACAACGGCAGAAGGTTCCATTTTTAGAGTCATTGGCATGACTCAACCTTTAAAGCGAACCCAAGCCTTCCATGTGAGAGGCAGATGGCTCTATGTGATCCACTGGGATGACATATATCCAGCGTTTGCAACTGTGTCTCTTTCAATGTGAAGTAATGGTATTTTATTGTTATCTGGCCTCAACTCTAAATGAAATGGCATCATCATGGATGTCCAGGTAGGCATGTGCCCTCTGAAAAACCTTGTGCCCCTTCAGTGCCCTTCCAACTGAAATTTCGGATCTTCAAAAACAAAATAGTCTTCTTTAGTCAGAGACTCAGATTGTGAATACCAGATTTTGTACGATTTGATTCTTTTGCAAACAATTTCATACAAAAAAGGCAACAATATTTATTTTCTTCAAATGAAAAAATTGCCAAAACACCTGGGAAATTCCTTATCCTGAGCACTGTCAGAGGGGCTACATTTTTTTCCAAAATTTTCTGCACACCCAATTGAAGATGTCACTTAGGTCAGGTAGCCATTCAGGCATGATTCATATTTCCTTACAAAATCATATTTAACTGCCCATCAACTGCTCTATATTTAGGTCAGATCCCCCTCCCCAACTTTTTTCAAAATGTCTGCCTGATCCATACCTAGTATTAGGTACAATGAAATCTTACTTGATGTTACACAATCTGTATTTAGACCAATGTTTAGTCAATACCATTACCCTTTCATGACGACTTGAATACTCATGAATACCCTATAAATCGTTTGCTACCTGAACTCCCACCATGCTTTGCCCCTGAACCCCAGTAGCATGGGTGGAAAAAGTTGGGAGGCGTCGAGGCTCCTTCCCAGGATATTTAGCACCTAGCAACAAATTTTGACAGTTGAAGGAAAATTTCCCTTTTCTACAGCTGTACATGAAAATATAAGTAGAATTGAGGGAAATTCTGCTCCCTTTCTGGGCAATAATTTTACTCCCTTCCTGAGAAATGAACTTTTTTCCAGCCCTGCCTGCATCAGAAGCCTTGATGATTCATACTTGATGGCATATTTCAAGCACAATGAGTGGTGTCAAGTAGTTTGCCCTGCAAAATACTTGTGCCTTCCTAGAATGTTCAATGGCAATGCCACTGGCTAAGTGTTGCTTCACAGTGTAGGCCTGGCTGAGACCATGCTTGCTGCAATATATTATTTGCACAACTTTAAGCTTAGCTGTACATTGGCAATGTTAACCAGTTTTACAGCATGTACTACTAACAGGGGTACTGCTTTGTGTGCATAATGTTAGGCCTAATTATTAGTAGGCTATAGTGTAAGTGGGAAAGCTAGCAGTGGCAATGTATCATAGCACTTAGCAGGACCTAGCTTATGTCATAACTGTATGAAGTCACTGGTTGGCCAAGTCAAGAAGATGATTGTCCATGCAGCATGCAGCTACTGTACACATGTATGCCGGGAAGACTGTGCAGTATGGTCTGTGCCATTAAGAGTCACTAGATAACTAACTGGGACCCATCCACAGCCAATGTCCATGGGATCATGATGACTTGGGCAAACAGCCTTTTTTGGCTTATGTAGAGCCTCTTCTTTTCCCCAGATTTGGCAATACATCATGTCTTTGAAGTTATTGACAAATGTACCATTTACTGAACAGGTGGTAGATTTACTAGATTATTCCTTCAGTCAGTGTTCTTGACTGAAAAAATATCCAGATTATAGTACTTGATATTTCTAAAGCTTAAGCTGGTGGCCTCTGGTTAGAGCTTTATTCAGACAGTTATGAAAAAAGATGAGAGATCAAAATCCTCCCATTAAAAACTTACATACTTCTATCAAGTGTGGTATCAGACTTTACAATTCTAGAGAGATTAGAACAGGTCTATCAAATCTTTGATTGTAGCTTTGGACCTACAGTAGTTCAGGTATCATTCTGACATAACATTGCACCTTTTAAAGATCGTTAATTTCCTTTTGTAGGTAAGGGCACCATGCCTGACAGCAGCAATACTATAGGGTCTGACTAGTGACTTGTTAACTCAAGAACATTTTACCACCATCGTGAGTTCTATAAATCACACTGAGCACCTTACTTGCAGAGCCAAGAGCCTTGCCAGAGTCTGATGGGGTTGAGATCTATACATCAATAAGCATGTCTGAGTCCTTTTCAATCTGAATTTCCAGCTCACCTAAAAAAGACTCACTCCCCCTCCCCTCCCCCCCCCCCCTCTTGTCAATGGTGCATTGCTACTGTAAGTCCTTCTCTCAAGCTGAATTTGTTCCCACATCTTTTCATGTTTTACCCTCATACCACATAAGCTTACTCTGCTACTAGCTCAGCTCATGTGGAAAAGACTAAGTCCCCCCCTCTTCAAGACTAAGCCCCCTTCCCCCCTCTCTCCCACCCCAACTCCTTCCAACTCTACTCTAAATTCTTCCACAAAATATTTTTACTCTAAATTGCACTGTGCGTAGTCATGTAAAAAGCACAGAAAAGTTCCTCTATTTTACCTTTCAGTTTTATCACCTTACTCATTATTGAGCAAATTGGATTGAATTGAAAACCACCTACACAGTAATTTGCATGCATACCAGAATGTCCAAAGTGTAAACATTTTCACTCTGGGGAATTGTACAACGTTTGCCACTTGTTTGACAACACAAACAAGACATCTACCTGTATGTCCTTTTGCAGTTCAGAAAGTTTATCAGCTGACAGTACACTTGAGATGACTAGAACAGCAAACATCTAAATGCACATGTTTGGTATGATAGTTCGAGATGACCTAGAGACAATGATATGAACAATAAACATTATACACCAAGCCTTGAGACCTGCACTACACTGTACTCCACTTGACTCTGGGAGCCAGTAGGCTGCCTGGTGACCATTTAATACATTAGTATGGGTACTAAGTAGCAAAGCTGCATACTACTAAATGTGTAAATACTGATTACTGAGCAAAGTGCATACTTACAGTAGGCCTTCTGTCAAATGTGTAAGTCAAATGTGCACCTAGGTAGGCTAAGAGCTCTATAATTCCAAAATTTAAATAGCCTAGGGGAAAATACCCCATATTTGACCACTCCCAGAACTTGATGGCTTTATGTTATGAATCTCTATAATCCTGTAATAGATTTGTCTAGAAACAGTACCTAACCTTTGAAGCCAACCCTGCACTTCCAACAGATAAAAGTGGACCAATTCCACCTTAATGACATTATAACTTTAGTCCTCATTGTGCAGTATCTGGCAGGATAAAATTAATAAAAAGGACTTCACTTAAGAGGCAGTTAAAAGATTTCTTTTCATTAAAGTGCTTTTAACTTTTTCCCACTTGAAGATACTGTATCTGGCAAAGATGGAACTAATAACAGTAAATTAGATGGAAATTCTTGAAATTTTGGAGTACTTTAGATTACAGTTGCAAGTATAGTTACTTAAAATGTGACAGGGATGATGGCAGATGCTACCAACACGAAACTGTTACTAAACTAAAAATTGACAGCAATGAGTGAAAATTTGGAAAAGGTTGACTGCCTTGAAAGAGAAAGTCTCAACATACAGTAGACAAATTTTTGTCAGAAAGTATGGTTATTAGGCCTCTACCAAAAGCAAAGTGGTTCAAGGTAGAAGATGTGTGACCAACCTTCCTGGTTTAGCTAACTAGAGGCTATAGCCTAGCTACTGTGCTGTACGCTAATAGCTACTGTACTAGGTCTGTGCTATATGATTTATACACTGTAGTTAAGCCTAGCCAAATTTGAATGCTGGGTAATTGTCTGATATTGTGAAAGCA
The DNA here is from genome assembly GCA_037179385.1 of Holothuria scabra. Classification (NCBI taxonomy): domain Eukaryota; kingdom Metazoa; phylum Echinodermata; class Holothuroidea; order Aspidochirotida; family Holothuriidae; genus Holothuria; species Holothuria scabra. The sequence goes on from CM074191.1 coordinate 6,119,036, forward strand.
CCTCATCCTACTGTACCCCCAGGTCCAGGCTATGGCATTTAGGCAAAGGCCTACCCCATTTTGCAGCCATTAATTTTTTTCATTTTTACCTCATGTTACTTTAGCCTAAGGAGTAGTTAGTAAGATGGAGTTTTACAGCCAAGTTTCCTACTAAGGAGTTAGGAGTATAAACTAGGCTAGCTTTGCTGGAATTTACCAGAATATTGGTCCTGTTAGCATGCATAATTAAAACAAAGAAGGTATTTGGTGAGTTACTAATGCCAGTGGGCTCTTGAAAAAATTACCCATACTAAACAAATTACCATTACCCATTTTAATCCCAAACAAATATAACCGTGTTAGAACGTGTGATGATTAAAACTAGTGTTTGCACAGATACAGCATTCAATCACTTCAAAGCATTCAACTACCTAAGAATTTTGGGGTTCTATGCTATAGACGCACAATCTTATTTTATTACCATTAACCATGTTTTGCTCGAATAGACCAACTGCTTTTGCCCAAATTACCTATGATGTTAAAGTATGAATGTTGCATAAACAGGTAACTTTACCATTAAACAACATGAACAAAGTTTGTTGAAAAATATTATTTTTACTGGTTACAATAATAGGGTGTGCAATTATTTTCATAAAAGTGGTTTTCCTTAATGGGAACTTTAAGCCCTATTCAGTTCCATAGTATCTGAAAATCTGATTATTTTCATCACAGTGGAACTGATTATGTGAAAAAAAATTGAGCAATATCTTTGAAGGAGACTGGCACATATAAATTTAATTGATTTAAGCATCTTCTGCATCTCGGAAAAAAAGCAGAGTTAATGGTAATTGAAGGTGGCTTAATAATACTGTTCACTGATACTGCTAGAGCAACCCAGTATTCAACCACGCCATAGTAGATGTTGGTGAACGGGCTGCAGAATATTTTTTAGTGGTATAAATGAGAATTAAAGAAAATTCTGAAAGATCTGTCAATTAAAAAACTTTTGTGGGAATAAGGAACATTTTGACTATGTTTTGCAGTATTGAGCTTAAAAAGTCTGTTCAAATATAGGCTAACATTAATCTAATCTTTATGAGAACCAGAAAGCCAAAAGGCTTAGTGATTCCTTGCCATCAAATACCTTACCTGCTTTCAAATTGACAGTGCTTGATAGATTTTTCTTTACATTTTAGGCACAGAATTTTCGCAATTTTACCCCTGGTGACCTCAAATGACCTTTGACCTCTACCAAAAACAATAGGCTTCTTTCTCTCAACATGACAAATCTATATACCAAATATGAAAAGTATCTGTTACTCTTATCTGGAGATGTTGTGTTTACAAGCCATTTTCGGTGTTTTCACATTTTTACCACTGATGACCTCAAATGACCTTTGACCTCAGCCAAAAGCAATAGGCTTCTTTCTCTCAACATGAAAAATCTATACACCAAGTATGAAAATTGTCTGGCAACCCTATCTGAAGATATCATGTTTACAAGCCATTTTCGGTGTTTTCACATTTTTACCGCTGATGACCTCAGATGACCTTTGACCTCAGCCAAAAACAATAGACTTCTTCCTCTCAACATGACAAACCTATATACCAAGCATGAGAAGTGTCGGTCACTCCTATCTGAAGAAATCATGTTTAAAAGCCCTTTTCGGGATTTTCCCAATTTTACCGCTAGTGACCTCAAATGAACTTTGAATTCTGCCAAAAGCAAATGGCTTCTTTCTCTCGACATGACAAATCTATATGCCAAATATGAAGAGTATCTGTCACTCCTTTTTGAAGATATCATGTTTACAAGCCATTTTCAGTGTTTTCGCAATTTTACCGCTATTGACCTCAAATGACCTTTGACCTCTACCAAAAACAATAGGGTTCTTCCTCTCAACATGACAAATCTATATACCAAGTATGAAAGTTGTCGGGCAATCCTATCTGAAGATATCGTGTTTACAAGCCATTTTCAGCGTTTTCACAATTTTACCGCTGGTGACCTCAAATGACCTTTGACCTCTACCAAAAACAAAAGGGTTCTTATTCTCAACATGACGAATCTATATACCAAGTATGAAAAGTGTCGGTCACTCCTATCTTAAGATATCTTGTTTACAAGCCATTTTCGAAGTTTTCGCAATTTTACTGCTATTGACCTCAAATGACCTTTGACCTCTACCAAAAAGAATAGGCTTAGAACTCTCTCTCAACATGAAAAATCTATATACCTAATATGAAGAGTGTTGGTCTCTCCTAACTGAAGATATCATGTTTACAAACCATTTTCAGTGTTTTCACAATTTTACTGCTGGTGACCTCAAATGACCTTTGACCTCTACCAAAAACAATAGGGTTCTTCCTCTCAACATGACAAATCTATATACCAAGTGTGAAAAATTGTCGGGCAATCCTATCTGAAGATATTGTGTTTACAAGCCATTTTCAGCGTTTACGCAATTTTACCGCTGGTGACCTCAAATGACCTTTGACCTCTACCAAAAAACAATAGGGTTCTTCTTCTCAACATGACGAATCTATATACCTAATATGAAGAGTGTTGGTCTCTCCTAACTGAAGATATCATGTTTACAAACCATTTTCAGTGTTTTCACAATTTTACCGCTGGTGACCTCAAATGACCTTTGACCACTACCAAAAACAATAGGGTTCTTCCTCTCAACATGATAAATCTATATACCATGTATGGAAAGTGTCGGTCACTCCTATCTTAAGATATCGTGTTTACAAGCCATTTTCGAAGTTTTCGCAATTTTACTGCTATTGACCTCAAATGACCTTTGACCTCTACCAAAAACAATAGGGTTCTTCTTCTCAACATGACGAATCTATATACCTAATATGAAGAGTGTTGGTCTCTCCTAACTGAAGATATCATGTTTACAAACCATTTTCAGTGTTTTCACAATTTTACCGCTGGTGACCTCAAATGACCTTTGACCACTACCAAAAACAATAGGGTTCTTCCTCTCAACATGATAAATCTATATACCAAATATGAAAAGTGTTGGACATTCCTATCTGAAGATATCGTGTTTACAAGCAAGTGTCACAAACACACACACACACACGCACACACGCACACACCTACACACACACACACAAGACATCACCATCGCATAGATTCCTTGCCTGCCTATGGCAAGGAATCAATAAGGGAGGAAATCTATACACATAATATTAATATGCATGAAACTAATTACCATAGACCTTAAAAAATTATAGGTATCACAAAAATAATAAATGAAAACAGCATTTATAAAATTACAAAGCATTTGATATGGTGGCTGAATTCTGGCACAAAAGAAAGAATACTGGATCATACATTAGTGGTTGGATACTCAATACTTGACCAAATCTGGAGAATTTTCAATATGACCTCTCTCTATTTATAGAATAAGCCAAATGCTTACTATTTTACTTTTGCTACTGTATGTGACGTTTGCTGGGTCTTCGTATATTTAACAAATAACTAGAAAGCCAACAGGCTTAGTGATCCCTTGCCGTATGATATATCATAGCAAACATGGAAACAAACATGACATGCATGAGATCCCATACAATTATCCTACTTAATTGAGATATAATACTAGTAGGGTCCAAACTTTTTGACCTCATGTGACCCAAAATGACCTTTTGACCCCTTAAAAACAATAGTGATCACCTTACCAACACGTCCATCAACATGAGTAATTCAAAATTAAGCTTAGTACAGAATGAGTATGGAAGTACTTCCAATATGGTATGAGATCCCTCACAGTTATCCCCCTAAAAATATTATGTCTACAAAGTTTGATCTGACTGTCACCTCAAACCTTTGATCTCCACACACAAGAGGAATTTCTCACACAGCTTTAATATTCCAGAAAACTGTCTCATTACTTGATAAAGCGGTATTTTGAAACCATTTTTATCAAAAGTTTGGTCAATGGGGACAGCTCTCCATTCTGAAGTCTCTATGTTCCGATGCCTCTATGTTTCGAAAAGTCTGCATTGAGGTTAGTGTTTAAACAAGCCCTCATCGACACACTCTCCTACAAGCATTGGATCAAATACTGTGTTCTCACATACCCCGCGGTCGAGGTAACACTGTATTACCTCACGCTCGAGTAACGTGGGAATGCGGGTTAACGCGGGGTTGGTGTTTAAATTTCAATCCACCTCAAATCGCAGGGTTGAGCAGTTTTAAACATTGTGTTTGTTTTAATCAAGCAAGGTCACAGGTATTTATAGCACTGATGACAGGTATTTTCTTACATTTTGCTGTAATCGGTGTGTGAAATATTTGGTCTCGTTACTATGGTAACACTATCCAATCAACGAAACACTGGGTACGTGAGAACAAAGACTGGAAAACACAGGGTTAGCCTGTGGTTTTGTCTGATTGTAAACACAAGTTAACACTGGGTGTTGGGGGGTATGTGAGACCAAGCCTAAAGAGACATCTGAATAGAGATGTGTAACCTTGGCTATTACTGACAGCAAATTTTGCTTTACGGGGGAAATGCCCCACCCATTGTCTATGGTATCCTTTGCAAATTAACAAAAGCAGATATCCCTATTAATCCATAATTTAACAAGACTTTTAATTCGCCTTTTGCCTACTTATACTGTAGGTACAGCATAACATACAGTACAAGTTTTCCTTGTTTGATACACAGTATACAACATTATGCTTGCTCTTATTACCTGAACTACTTTTAAATGACAGCAGCAATGCAAAATAAAATCTTAATACTTTTGAAAAGTGTCATAAAGGGTAATCTTGAAGCAATGGTTCTATGCATTAAGCTTTATGGTACACTTTTTTTTTTTTTGGGGGGGGGGGGGGATAGTGACATGGATAAAAATGAAATGTGAGACAAGAATTCCCACTCGATGATGATATTTGACATAGCTACATAATTCTTCGCACAGGGGTTACTTTTTTGGTGCAGTTATCCAGATATAAGCAGAGATGAGGCAAGTAGTATGCTGATACATTTTATGCTATCAAAAATTTAAAACAAATTCTAGAATGAAACTAAGTGACAAATAATCACTGTAGAGCATATTGAAACTGTAAAGCAGAAACACCAATCTAGACAGACACCAATGTTTAAAGTTTGTTCAACAAAATTCCTTATACAAACACACTTTTTGTTCAATTCCACCAGCTTCTATGTAAAGGACACTAATTTCTGAAGGGTGTCAATCTACAGTATTTCTAAGATGACTTTCAGTTTAGAAACTTGATCAGTGTACATGAACTTCTTCATCTCCAGACAATGGCTAGGCAAACAACTTTTATTTGTGGTCAGATGAGACAAGATAATGTGGACAGTTATTTTATGCTGGATTTAGCAGAGGTGTGACTTTCATGGAAGTCTGACATTTTGACCACAAAAAGAGTACTGAATGCCTGCAGGGAATGGCAGGAAATAGAGTAGAGAGTATATACAAACAATGGGCTGTCATGGTTATGTACTGAGATAAAAATAAGCTTTCTTCAGAGGGTTTATAAGAGTCAATTAACACCACTTATACAGTAAAAAGCTTAAGTCAATTGAGCTGTATGTTTGTATGTGTATGAGGTAATCCTTCAGGACACTGTGGGGATAACTGGCAGTCAACTGTGAAAAATTGGGCAAGATAACTGTGACCAAATGGCAAAGAATGGGTCAGTCACAATTTGATTCACTCTATTAGGCAATGACAGTTCATGTGCGCTGAAGGGTATTTGATACCAAATGATCAGTGTAAATTAGGTTCTTTTTGTAAAACTAACTAACTGTGGTATATCTAATTAATCAATTCCCACTTCCAATTAATGCATGCTTGCATGCACATGTCCTCATGAGGACAGTAGGCACAAGGTTTGTCAAATATTAGCACTTTTTGCCACTAAATTTAATGTTTTCTTCGGGTTTTCTTTAAGGTTATTGAAAAAGCAATGTAGGTATGTTATAAAAGAGATTCATGTGCATCACACAGAGTACTCTCTGTTCAAAGTTTATACTTTTGAAGTTCCATATCAGTCATCTACTTAGTGTGCACAGAAGCGTCTTCTAATATTTTCAGACTATGTCCCTAAATGTCCCTTATATACAGACTGTTTAAACTCACATGTTCCACATCAGTTTCATGAAAATCTATTTACTTGTGGCTGCAAAATCAGCATACCCATGAGCATTGAAGCATGTATGCCAGCCTGATGAGCAGATTTTGCCTTTTAAGATTTTATATTTTGCTCTGCCCACTTTTTTATGTATTAATACTTGGTTCTTAATGTAATAACAGGGTACAATTTCATACCAGAATCAACATACTGTACAGTAACTACCATGTGATGTGCCTTTCTGTGCACCTTAGACCTTCTTCCTATGAGTTTGCTTCAGTACTTTACAAATGCATTTTCAAAATTACCTCACTAAAGAATTTACATAGTGAAGTTAATAAACTGTTCCAAAAAAATTATATACCCTATGCCTATTACATTACACATGCCAAATTATTCTTACCCTTTCATCCTAACCGCTCATGGATATTAACTTCAACAGTTATATACTCTTTTGAGATATAGTGTTTGCAAGGTTTAGATGTTTTGAACTCTGATGACCCCAAATGACCTTTGACATCCAATAAAAACAATATGGGTCATCTACTCAGTATGGACAATCCACTTAGTAAATATGAGATTCCTGGCAGTTACCTTTCTTGACATATGGTGTTTACAAGTTTTTGAGCTTTTCATCTCTGATGACCCCAAATGACCTTTGACCTCCACCAAAAATGATTGTGATCATCTACTTAATATGGGCAATCCACCTGCTATGTATGAGATCCCTCACATTTACCCTTCTTGAGATACAGTGTTTACAAGGTTTTGACCTTTTTCCCTCTGGTGACCCCAAATGACCTTTGACCTCCATCAAAAACAATAGGGACCATCTACTCAATATGGACCATCAGCAAGGTAAGTATGAGATTGCTCACATTTTTCCTTCTGGAGATATCGTGTTTACAAGCAATTTCCAAGGTATTTACATTTTGACCTCTGGTGACCCCAAATGACATTTGACCTCTACCAAAAAAAATAGGGACCATCTACTCAATGTGGACAATCTACATGCCAGGTTTGAGATCCCTGGGGGTTACTGTTCTTGAGATATCGTGTTTACAAGCAGGCGTCACACACACACATACACACACACACACACACACACACACACACGACATCACCATCGCATAGATTCCTTGCCTGCCTTCGGCAAGGAATCAAAAATGCTATTAAAGTCTCTTGGTAATTTTGGCTGCAGCAAGAAAAGGCACAAGCTGCTGAATACTGTGTAGCATTGATTGGTGGAATTTTGCAAACACACCTACGACTTTAAAAATAACAAATATTTTACGACTGAAGTCTGAAGATACTGTACCGTATAAACATTGGTACCAGTCAGGGCTGGAAAAAATGTAAATTTCCCTGCAAGCAAATCAAATTTCCCAGCAAGCAAATCAAAATTCCCAAAGACTTCACATGTTTACATACAAAAGTACTCAAATTTCCCTTCAAATACCAAAATTTCCCTGCAATGACATTCCTGAATTGCTGGTTTTTTCCAGCCATGGTACCAGTATTGTAAAACACACAGAACTGGTATTGAGGCAGTACTGGTTCTAAACCCTTGCGAAGAGAAGTCAGGTGGGAAGGAACCTAAGCCACGCATGGCCCCCATGTTATCCAGCACATTAATGCATCTGGGTGTTTAATTGAGTCAATTACCATGCAGGAATCTCTGTTCTTAATGTCCGTGTAAATATTTTAATCATCCACACATCCTGACAGTTACTTTTGTCGGGGAAAATAACGAGTACCGGTAATTTTTTTCAAGTACCAGTATTTTTTCAGGAACCTTTTTTAGTAACACACCAAATATCTTTGGTATTTTCATTACCTGTACCTCAAGTAGTCGTACTGACATCAGTACTGGTATACCACCCAACCCCAACTGAAGATGAAATGTTCCTTGGAGCCACGCATGTTGAATCAATAGCCTTAAAGTCTTAACTTGAACATGTTGAAATTTCAATCCGATATCTTCAAAACCATGCTCTAAACTCTGTGATATGATGTGGACTGGAACAACAGAACTTTGTAGTTAAGAGCAAAACTGCCAAATGTTGTTCACTAGGCCTAGGGCCTAATCTAGTACTCTTCCAATATTTTAAGGGTTACCATTATCGACCACTGAGTAACCTGGCAAGCTCCAGCTGTATAACGACAGCCAAGATAAAAGGAGCAAAAAGTATGATTTCCAGTTTCACTGACCTATAGGCCTAGTCTAGGGTCAACTATTGACCACAGTCCAGATGGGGCTACAGCATGTCAATGTACCCAAGGTTCAATGTTCCTGAGGTTCAATGTTCCCGAATCTTGGGAACATCTGCACTTCTGGGAACATCGAACCTCGGGAATAAAGAAACCTTGTAAACATCATAACAGGGAACATCAAACCTTGGGAACATTGAACCCCAGGAACATCAGGTAGACCCTGTCCTGATTAGACAGTTTGCCCTGCGCGGGGGGGGGGGGGGGGGTTAATTCCGTAATTTCTGCATCCCCTGCAGATTGTATTGTATTGCCATACCACTGTTTGTGAAACTCACATTAACAGTAGAGCTCTGTATGTACTGTTTCTTGTTGTACTGCATAGAAGGCATGAACCTAGTCGATCAATGTGTACATCAGCAATTGCCTTCCCCACGGAGCCAACTTTGTTTGCTCCAGCCACACATACGATGCCTTCTCCAAAAGGAGGCTGTTGCATATCAAGCGGTTACCCTGCCTTGGTGCCAAGCTATCTAGGGCTGTGAAAGTTTAGCAAAGTAACTAAACATTTAACCTCACAAATTTACGATCATTTAGCGATTAATCGCGATAACCTTATCACAAAAAAAATTTTCAGTATGTAGTGACTGATACTAAATGTAATGCAGAAATAATAAGTAGTTGTTATCTTGCATGGTAAAATCAAATTATTCTGAAACTTTGAAGCCTACAAGGTCCACATATGCCCAGATTGTTCCATTTAACTAAAATCAGGGATCATCAGAGTATAATACAAATGGAAAAAAAACTCTCAAAAACAGGTTCTGCAATTAATCGCTTGTAGCTTTGTACTAAACGTTTATTGCAAATGCGATCCTTTAGCGATTAATCGCTACATGCTCACAGCCCTAAAGCTATCCATGTATGTGAGTACATATGTGCATACTAGACACTGTGTACAAAAGTATTTATTTCACCACTGGCTGTTTCAACTTTTACGGATGTACGTACGTAGGCTAACTGCTTGATAGTACACAGATACAGTGCATACTGGCATACATCGCATGCATCATCGCAAGTTGGTGGCTTAAAACCTTGCAAAGTCAGAGGGTGGAAAGGTAAGCACAATGCCTGGAAAAGGCGATTTCCAGCAATCTAAGAGGGTAGCTATGGCCAAAATTTTCTCAGTGCTCACTGCGCCAACCGATGGTGGCACTTGGCTTAAGTAGTATTGACCGCGCAATTCTCTTGATCTCTTCTAAAATCCCTTGCGCATATTGCCAACTTTCCAATCAGGGCCACAGTGAGAATAAAAGTGCAACAAATTTGGGATTAAAAACCTACAGTACTCAAGTACTGACATGTTTTGGTTTTGTGATGCATGCTACGATAATTTAATTAGTAAGTTACAGTACACTGAAGTGCAGCTAGTATTGTACTGTACGCTTATGTTGTGTACAATGTCACTTATTACTGCTAGTAGGCAGGCTTTCCAACTTTGGGGAAAATTAATGTGTGTGACTATCTAAGTGGAACGCCACCATCGGTTGGCTCAGAGCATACAAGAAAATTTTTGGGTTTACAGACACCCCCACATGGCCGGAAACAGCACTTCTTGCGTGCATATTAGATGGGGTTTGAGGAAAACAGAAGTGGCCGACTCTCCAAAAATGCAGCAACGTGTTAACACATTAATATGCTTGTGATAAATTTAACCATGATGATAGGTAAAGCTCTTGATTTCACCTTAAAATTTCTTTGTGATGTTGGAGGATATCACACAGCAAAGAATAATTAAGCAACTTTCAGAGGTGCTTTTAACAGGGTTTGAGTTAAAATGTTTGTTTGTTTTTTGTGACCTTGTTAGGTAACAAGTCATAGCATGGTGTGCTATTGCTAAACGTGTTTCACACAAAAAGATTATTTTCAGGGCTCATCAGTAGCATGATATAGTAGGTAGGCAATGGTACCAGAGTGTCACGTAAAAACCGGAGGAAATGGGTACTATTCAAACAAAACACTTGGAACCCATGGTTGGGTCCAAAGTGTGATAAGTGAATAATTGTAACTCTCCGTTAGCAGGTGTGCCAGGTAAGGGTGTGATTTGGCTGGTCTGAGAGAGTTGCGATGTAATAGCCCTTTCAAACATAACCTTAAAGGGCAGGAGCAGTCATCCCAAATTGAAGTAGTGTAGTAGACTGTCCAGTTTCATGATTGGCTGTTGGGAGTCATGTGACAATGTTTTTCTTCTTTAAATGTGAAATTTACCAGAAATAACTGCTTGGTTTACCTTGAAGATGCAATTGTAAAGTCATAAAATGTAATTTAAGATATTTTGATGAGAAATAAGATAAAAATCGAGTTTTTCTGCTTTTTCTTCAAAATAAGTTTGGGGGGACTGCTCCTTACCTTTAAATCCCAGTGTTATTCGTGGGACCGACCAGTGCGTCAGAAGTTCCTATTAAAAGAGTTAATGGTTATGTGGTAATCTAGAACAAACTTGTGTAGGATATATCGTGTTCTAATGATCAGATAAATAGCTCAAACACTCGGTAGGGTATATAGTCAGGCCTTGAAGGGCAGTTATTTTACGACGCTAAACGACCACGAATGTGGGAGAAGCCATTGGCTTATGAATTACAACTTCACGTCGGGTGGCAACCAATTCCGCAATTTGGATCAAATTTGGTATTTTTTGAATGGCCACTTCAGATGGGAAAACTGTGGACTGATCTCAAATGAAAAACCCACCTTACTTTGACCCAGCCAGGAATCAAACTCCAGACCTCCCGGTTGTTAAGCTTCATTGCTTCAAATGCCACCGCCTTTTTTCACTTGGCCATAGCACTGGTACAATGGTACCGGTCCATCAGGTAATGCCGATGTTGGGCAGTAAGGAGTTGGTGCTATAGGCTTAGTGCGATGGGTGAGTCAGAGTACCGCTTTTAAAATGCACTGATATCCGCAATCTGATTGGTTGACACGTTTGATAGATACAGTTATGCGATTTGGCCGGTAATCGGCCATAATGGCAACCTTGGGCAGGGATGATTTTTAAGCAATTGAAATTGGTTGTCCAAAGGACAACCAGCTGCAAGAATTTGGTTGTCCTCCCAAAAATTCAGTCGTCCTCCATAAAAGACATGTGAAAACAAAAAAAGTTGTGCAATGTGCATTTTCTGGTTTCAAGACGATTGTTTTATTTTTATTGCACTGTCTGCTATTTGCATTGCATTATATCTAGCGTGAAAGTCACTTTATTGAAAACACACATGAAAGGGCTGGTGTGAGTGATAGTAATACCCAAAGTAACAGTTGGGGAATCTCCGAGACGACACAGGTCTGGCCTCTGTGATCATTGCTACCCCCCCCCACCCCACATTTTATTCATCACTTACTCAAGGAGGGACAAAAGACATTTTTTTCCTGAAAACTTCCCAACGTTCGGTAGACGCAATAATAATGTGATCTTTAGCCACCCTATTCGTACATTAGGACATGCAGTTGTACCGTCAAAATATGGTGCATTAATACTAAACTTGAACGGTAGCCTACATATCACGATTTCTGAAACTCATTCCTTTTGAATCAAAATCTGACAATCGTAAGCATGAAGTGTCTATTGAACAAAATGCCTTTTTAAAAGCTTGTTTGTTTCAGCTTTAATAGTGTTTGACCGATTATGCTATAATCGCCAATACAGTACCTTTTTACCGATTATTTAATTAAACTATAGGACCGATCGCGATTATTACGAAGAGGGAAGTCACCGTGACATGTTTGTCCCTTAAGCCCCTTGCATCTAATATATCGTATTCCCGTAACCAGTTACGTAAGTAACCGATAGTACAGTTGAATTGTTTGCAGTCGATGTCACATGCCCTTTGATAATTTAGCTCTAAGGCCAACATCATGCTTTTTTTAGTTTTCATCCCTCAATCATGTCGGAACAGTTGCTGTTGCGTAAATGTACTGTACGGGTCTCCCGCTTTAATGAACCCGTGTTAGAGCAATCATGATAATCTAGCAGTTTTGAGCAGCAGAACATATGCACCGGATTAACGTATCTTATGGTTCCTTCCGGATATAAATATCCCCGTATATTGTTAGCAGCTCTTGTCCAAAACTTACGTCTAGTTTAAAAAGAATGTGCAACTGAAATGCACGTAAGTTCGATCCTCGAAAAATCCACGCATACAGAGATTTGTGATGCCTCTTGGTGAATTTAGCACGGGGCTTTCCCGGCTTCGCTAGCCGGGTATATAAGCATGACAAGTGCGATCGTCCTAACACAAACTCAACAGGAAAACCTGTCTCGAGACCGAGCATTTTCACACACTAAATCACATAGGCGACGGCGCGAGTTGTGATTGGATGGCTGCAATCAACGCAATTGAACCAATCACGATGCAAGAGCCAATTTAAATTTTGCAGTGGATCCTATGCATATGATGTCACCAAGCAAAACATGGTGTCTTGTTTGGCGGCAAAAAGGGACACGCACTCAAGTGTAATATATGCATGGGGCCGAGAAGTTTGCTGCACGAGACCACGTGCATCACTGTTTTCGTTTGCAATGACGTCATATGAAAACATTGAATAAGTCCTACTGTAAATAACATTACAGAAGGAATGCCGGGGATGGCTTAATTTATGCAAGATAACAACCACCGAACTTCACAAGACAAGATTCTCCATGCTATGCGTGCAAAACGTGCACAGATATGTATACAAAGCTTGGGGATTTGAAAAAAACGGCGAAACACTGCAGCTAGATAGTCTATTCTATGTGTTTTGTGCAGAACCGTTTGTACAGCAACTTACGCGGCGCTTTCTGCCAGACAGCAAGGTGTACACCTTGAATGCAATTTTACTTTACGGTAATACTACTGGGTTATAGCGGAAAATATCAAACGGCAGGGGGAAAATTTATACATTTGCGATTATCAGTGCATCCCGTTTTGGCAGGATGTTAAAGGATTGAGTATTTACAGGAATTTTACCGAAACTAAGAGCAACTTTCAAGTTGCAAATAATCGGTGGTAATGATCTGTTGAATGGAGATATTTTACCAATGCCAATTATTTACCGATAACGGAATAATTGGCCCGATGCTGATTACATAACAACAAAGACAGGCGAATTAACAGTCCTTTCCAAGAACTTTTCGCGCCAACACGTTGAACATAATCCCGGAGAATGTGTATGAGCACGTTCTGTACAGTTCAGCTGAAACAATGATCATCCACGAGGCCTGGCTGCTTGTTTGGGGTTGTGCGTATCGTGGTCTGTCTCCAGGGTTGTTTTGTTCTGGTGTGCTTTTCGTGAAGGTACAGATGTGTTTTGTTATGCGAGTTCATGAAATGTTAAGATGTTTTGGTTGCATAAGAGTGTTTGTTGTATGCTTTGTGTCTCAATATACATTACCAAGGTAGAAATTAGTCGTCCAAAGGACAACCTTAGGTGGTTACTTTGGTCGTCCTGCAGAAATTTTGGTCGTCTCGGACGACCGGACGACCACTAAAATTCATCCCTGTTGGGCTAAGGGGGTGCCACGACAGTAAAGAGCTGTGCCAAGTGCTTTGACTACGTAGGCTATCGTTATGCCCATTGTTACGAAATTTGGATGAGCATTGAAACATTGCAAATCTCATGAGTCATGTTCTTCTTGAGCAAGCACAGGAATGTGTGTGATCTGAACTGCTCTGCGTGTGAGGGTGTGAAGGAGCTGAGTCTGAGTATGCCTAGGCTAGGCCTAACGTTAGGTCTAGTTAACTTGGGGCTTAGCCTACAGGCTACACTCACTCTACACTACGGTGTTACTCCTAAAGTTAAAGGTTAACAATAACGTTAGTCCTAACGTTAATCTTCGCAGTGCTATTTCAAAAACAAAATACAAATGATCAAATTCAAAGACAGTTTGAACTACATTTGCAAGTTAAAAGAAAGTGCCTCAATCATTTTAGCACTCCATGCCAACCTTCCAGGGGAATCTCTTCTCAAATTCCACGCCCCAACGGTTGTTGCGTTGGTTTGATTATTGGTTACGAGCCTAAATTTGTCAACCGAAACGGTGTTACGCATAGATGAGTAATGTCCAGTCGGTGTACCGATACTTCCATATTTCAGATAATATTTCCCTCATTTTATTATTTATGATTTTAAAAAATGTTTTTTTTGATAAAAAATCAAGTAAATATATTATTTGTATACTAAATTACATTTTTTTATAATTATAAATCTTTTAAAAAGAAATTTAATAAAATAGTTAAAATATTTAGGAATTCTTCCTTACAAAGTGGATATAATTCTATGAAAGGTCACGGGGACTTTTTGCATGTGAAATATTATTTGCCTACTCATACAGTACATCTAATCAAGCTCAAAGGGTGAGGATTTTGTGCCCACCCAATGCATGGCTAAGTCATGAGGAAGGGTCACACACTTAGCTTTACACATATGCATTGTCTAAGAGCGTTGACAGGGTTAACATGTACATAGGGGTTGGTGAGGTGTAAAGAGTGGGGTCATGACGGGCCGGGGACGGGGGTCAGGGAACTGCTGCCCCACAATTGGCCGAAAACTTGCTAAATCAGGGGGATTTTTGTGCCTCAGTCAGGCAGAGGTTATGCGGCGGTGTGTGATCTGGAATGGGGCAATAGGGAACAAACCCTGTGAAAACTGAGAACTTGAAAGGCCATACGGCAAAGTGTGGGGTGGACTAAATATTACCATAATTGAGGTGAAAGGTGGAACCCCGCCACCCCCCCCCCCTTCCTTCATCGAAGAACAATTACTGAAACTCTCACCGCTTTTCTTGGTGTTCTGAAGTCTGTACAAACCTGGACAATATTAAGTCTAATCCATATACAACCTGCCAGTTAGCCTATTAAACTGAAGTTTCAAAAAATATTTTCATTTTTATAAGTGACAGAACGGCAGAACCAAATCCGAGTTCACACAGTGTGGTGAAACGATCCATTCATATGAATGGGACATACATTTCTGGAGAAATTAGTAGTCTACATGAATTCACTAGATTTGTATTCCAAAATGAACTTCAGGGCAGGCAACCAGGCCTACAACTTCCCATCTGTGACAAAGGATGCTTTGTTTCTCTTTTCAGACTGTTGTGTTGAACTAAGTTGATAGGAATTAGTAGGA
The DNA here is from genome assembly GCA_037179385.1 of Holothuria scabra. Lineage (NCBI taxonomy): Eukaryota > Metazoa > Echinodermata > Holothuroidea > Aspidochirotida > Holothuriidae > Holothuria > Holothuria scabra. The sequence goes on from CM074191.1 coordinate 6,134,514, forward strand.
CCTCCCTGTGGGAAAGTTTGCGAAGTTCTCATGCCACTTATGAGATCAAATTTTGATAATAATGGGATTGGACGTGCTTCCCACTCAAATGATTTTCCAAGGCTTACTCTTTTTCTCTTTTTTAGGATCATTTTAATTACACAGGCGAAAGCGTAGTCAAATTCTTGCAAAAATTTGCTCGAGAAATGAAGGGGAAAAAACAGTCATGGTAAAATTAAATGAAATTAAAAATAATAATAAACAAAGAATAACAAAAAAATTCGGCATGCAATCTGACAGCTTCAGGTTTGCCAAAATAAAGTTTTGGGTTATGATGATTTGCATCCTCGCACTTCATTAATTTCTTCTCATTTTTTGATATGAATTGACCACGCTTAAGCTTAAAGTTTCTCAATTAAAGTTAAGTCATATGTACAGGATCCTTAAAGGGCCATTCCTCTCACCCCAAACTACAATTCTTGTCAGACTTTTCTGTGTCATCCCTGCACAAGTCCATATCTTATTCTGCTAGTTTTGCTGTCCATCTCTGTCTGTCTTGATGTTTTTGTTGTGCAAATAATTTCAAATCAAAATCACATTCAAATAAAAATCAACTTCAAATCAAATCAGACAGCTTATTAAAAAAAAAGTTTCTACTCAGTCAACCCCACCGTTAGTCTTACACAACAATATTTCCTATCCGAAATGGTTAGAGTATTCAGGCGAAAGTTGAAAATGATGAATTTGTTTTAATTTCCAAATGTCTGCTAGGTAAACGAGAAAGTATGCAGGTGTACTGAAATAGTTGAGAAGGGAGAAGTGGTTTGATAGTTATTAGACTGCCATGTTTTACAGCCCCGTTTCAATAACCAATTAGTTAAATTCGAGCTGGCCACGGACTTAGTTTTTTCTATATGGCAGTTGTGGCTCACTTGCTTGTTTTTCCTACCCCATTGCTTATGCATGCTGAGTCCATTTTAAAGTCTTCGGTATGACCCGGCGGCGGGACTCAACTTGAAACTCCCTACCTCTCTACTGCAAGTCGAATGCTCTATAACCACTTGACCATGCAGTCGAATCGTAGTTTGACCCCGAATAATAAAGATTTAGTTTAACACTGACCAGTCAAGAACAGCGCAGCTTTCCCAACTGTTCTTTCATAAAATTTCCAAACTCTCTCTTATGCAAGCTCCCTATACTTTTATTTATTCATTTAAAAATTCAAAATTTTTCAGCCCTTCCTCAAATAGCTTTGTCTTATTCAGCCATGGTGCTCTCTCATAAAAGTTTTACCGGAAACTCAGTTTCCGAGCTTTCATAAGAAAAAGCAACCAGATTATCAAATAACAGGTCAAATGAAAAAATGTGCCAAAAATTTGTCATATCCGACGCTATAATCAAGTGACATCGGCGATCTACAGTGATGAATTCCTGAACTCTCTACCATCTTATTCTCCAAAATACGCTCTTGATATTGGAATATTTTTAACTTTCAATATGTCGTCAGACGACCTCAATCCGCATATCACATAGTTAACATAATGTACAACAACGATCTTCTTGCAGTTCCCATGCAACCTCGGATTTACTGATGGGGAAGTGTAAATTAAATGATCTACAAACTTTCCATATTTCCTCACAGAAAACGTAGGATCCTACATTTTCTGCAGCGCAAGCTCCATATTTTCAGGCCTGATTGTTTTAAAAAGGTGAAAATTTTGGGTGTGTCTAGATCTTGGGAGCAACTTACATTCCCGATAGTGTTTACATTCATGTTGAGGAAAATCGGAAAATTTGGGTGTTCGTATTTTCCTCTTCCCGCAAGGACAAAATTCCAGCTAAGCCACGAGTAGAACAATCATGTCCTTTCATAAACATGACGATTAGTGACTGCTTTGCTACTCATTAGACCATTAGACCCCTAGTGTATTACATTGCCCAAAGTTTTGAACGAAAATTGTACGTTTTACCTGGTAATTTTCTGATCATTTTGCAATTTTCTCTTGTTTTACTGAACATATTTGCAAACTAGAGTTCAAAGTATAGCGATTGATTAGATCCACGGCTTTCTGATTTTCACAATTGTCTGTATGATCCGCTCTAACTAATAGTAGCGCTCCGCTTATAGATAATCTTATCGAAAATAAGCGCACTCTTTTAAAGCTGTAACCTATGGTGCAGAGACTGGATACGCCCTTAGCCGGAATCTTCTTAAAGGGCAAGAGCAGTCACCCAACTTGAAACAGTGTAGTAGACTGTCCTGTTTCATGATTGGCTTCACGAGTCATGTGACATTAATTTTTCTCTTCAAATGTGAAATTTACTGGAAGTAACCGTTTGTTTTGCATTGAAAAATGCAATATTGCAGTTAAAAAATATGATGGAAGACTTTGAAGAAAAAATGAAAAATGTGATATTTAGCTGTTGACTATTTAAATCAGTTTGAATGGACTGCTCTTGACCTTTAAACATCGAAATAATCCATCCCCAAACACATATCGGTCATCGATCACAACAGGTCTTCTTCCTTAACAATATACCAAAGACCCGCCAATGTAAATAACCGACTTGGAAGGGGCGTAATAGCAGATTTTGAAGGTAAATTTGAATCCTGACTATTCGATTCACCTGTTCAAGCTTTAAACTATTCTAAATTTCTAAATTTTGAGGAACGTTGTAATTACCGCCAGCAATCTTTACGTCATGAAGCTATAGTCAAAACAGGTAACCAGTTGGTTCTGCTCTCTTGAACGGGAAGCGGAAAACAATTGGAAAAACATGGCATGAAGGTAAAATTTGAAAAAAAAGTTAGGATGATATTGAAACTGATCCATTTTAACAAAGTAACGTAAGTCTAATAGTTCTTCTTGCGGCAAATGAGGTGCCCAATAGACTGGAGACAAACCATCGGGCCCCGTGCACCACTTTGATTGTTGTGTTGAAAGGCTATTTTACTTTTACAACTATTTATACGTGATCAAAAATCCTTGCACCCCAACAGAGCCCAGTTCTAAGAGAGATGCTTCTAGTATCATCCGGGTCGTAAGCTGCCCTGGTTTGATGCGCACTGTGTAACAAGGTGTTTCTTGAATGGCTGTTGCCATTGTACCGTATCGATTGTATTCTTTGTTCGAGTGGATTAGGTTAGGATTAGGGCTATCGTTAGCCAGTAAGGAATTTATTTGTTAAACAGTGCGCATCGCCCCAAAGCTGCACGCACAATCGAAGACAGACTTAAGTCTCAAATAATCACCCAGGTTTCCCCGAGTCAGAGAGTAGTTTGACAACCCAATGTTCGAGCACAGAACCTACTCCCCTGCCAGATGCAGACTATGATATTTAACCTTAAAAGGCAAGAGCAGTCACCCAAACTTGAAGTAGTTTAGTAGACGGTCCCGTTTCATGATTGGGTGTACAACATTGTTTCTCTTCAAATGTGAAATTTAATGCTTGGTTTACCCTGAATATGCAATATTGAAGTCTAAAAATATGATTACCGAAATTGTTACAGACACCATATTGTTCACTCAATTCAACAAAAAGGGGACACATAGGCGGCATTAGGGGGGCACTTGCCCCCCCCCCCACTTTTTTCCAGAACTTAGTTTTTTACGTCTTAGTCTGGTTGCTTTTGCTACAAAAATACAAACTGGAATTGACAGAGCTACGCGAGTGATATTTAATTAAGTTGTATAATGTTCAAACAGGTCATATACTGAATTGAAAAGTAAATAAAAACAATATTCTTTCAATAAATGTCACAACGCTCCTTTTTTCGACACGCTTCGCGTGCACCCTCTTTAAATATTTCAGGATTCTGGGTTACTTCTTGTAGAACACCTCTTCCATTGTCACTGAAACTTATCACCAGTGCCCATGCCGTACACAGCAAGGGGGAGGCAGGGTGGCGGTCATCTTCCGGTCCCCTTCTCTGACCAAGTGCCCCAAGCTTTCTGAAAGGACGATGATCTTATTTGACCCTAATCTGGAGCTCCACCCTTTTTTCGGCTGAAGCGAAAAGGGCCCTTTCTCTAATTTCCATTAATTTCTCTTTGAGATGTCTCAAAACTAGTCCTTTTTGGTGTTTTCTGCAAGTCCCATCACAGATAAGGACTCTATGAAAAATCCCACGAAAAGGAATCTATAGGAAACAAGTATAGGTGCAAATATCCTCAGGGGTCACCTTTATTCAGCTGTAGTGAAAAGGGACCACTCTTTGTCTAATTTTATTTCAATTTCACTATTGAGATGAAGTAAATATTCATTTTTTCGGCGCACTCCGCGCGCCCCTTTACAGGTAACGGCTCTTTGAAAGTCACCTGAAGAGACTATGTAGGAAACCAGAGTATGTTTGTGCTTCAGTAAGAATAGTGAGCTTTAGATTTCACGACGCGGACGTCATCATATTTCACACCTTGGTGCAGGGTAATTTCGCGTTGCGTTCGAAACCGCATAGACATCTATGAAATCATTTCGTTGTAGATGAGGTCCGCGCCGTGAAATCTAAAGCTCACTAATATCTTAAGGGGGCACCGTTATTCAGCTAAGGTTAAAAGTGGCCCATCCTTTTTCTAAATTTCATTCAGTTTCATTGTTGAGATGTCTTAAACGTTAAATTTTTCGGCGCTCTTCGCGCGCCCCATCTTAGACAAGGGCTGAATTCACATCACATGAAAAGCCCCATAACTTTCAGAAAAGAAGATTTGGGGCACCAAGGAGGGACTCCCTGGAGAACCTCAATTTTAAGTAATCCATTCTCCCTCCCCGCACCCTCTGCATTATCGATTCCGGCCGACTTTAATAATACGGAGTAAGGATATAATTGAAGAAAGTCAAATTGTGATATTTGTGTTCTGTAGAGTGGTCATATGTGTAATTTTAAGTTGAAGATAAAATGCATCATTTTAATGCCTGCAATTTCGTAAATACCCGGGGATTCGCCCTCTGGACCCCACGGCGATAGGGGGAGCGCTTCGCGCTCCCGCGGTGCCGTTTGGTAGTCTGCCCGAATTTGCCCCCCCCCCCCTTTCAGAGATCAAATCCCGCCTCTGAGCGGACATTTAAATTCTGGACTATGCAGGGGGAGGGGTTTGGAGTGAGGCAAAAACCATTGCTGTCCTCGGTGACAAAACGGTCCCGTAAGATCAGGTGGGTAAACATGGAAAGGAGAGTTGAGTTGATAAAACGTCATGACAGAATATCAACTGCGCAGTGTTTTGCAGTTAATAAAACCTGTTTGCCAGAGAACCACACGACGAGTACCAAAAGTAAAGATAAAGCGACATGTTCTAATTTGACAAGACGTTCCACTAACACCACATACCATGCACACAAAACTGTGTTTTAAGTTTAAGTTTTTCCTTAACACTTTCTGTCCAACATTGTAAACATGTTTAGATGCTAAACACAAGTGTGTATTGTAATTCCTAAACTTTTGCTTTCCGTGGCGTAGCCACGGAGGTGGCTTTGGGGGTTAGAATCCCTCACTGCCCCATAACCCGACATTACGATGCAAAATACACCTGAAAATCGGGTTTTGTTTCTCTCTATCCTTAGACATTTCCATTATGACGTACCCCCAACTCCCTTCCCAATGAAACAATCCTGCTTAATCTACTGATTGCTTTTAAACACGTTTCATTGCCAAACATGTAATGTGTAATTTCTAAACATAACGTGCACTTTACAAAGTGGATGCAAAATAAGTGCACGGCTAAACACGTGTTCATAGAGTTTAGTCAAGCATATCCATGGTGCTGTGGTGGTAAAGATTGAATTTTCAATTTTCAATTTCTTGTCATTGTAAATAAATATGGATGGTTTAAATCGTAAACTTGTTCGATGGGTTAAGAGGGAGGGGTGGGCGTAACGGTGTGGTGTAGGCCAACAATCCGCTTAATGATGATGAGCTCTATAAAGGGGGGAACGCATGTTTCTCTGCCCCTTCCCCTGACTTACATCAGTGCATGTCTACATGTCGTTTAGTTTTGTCATGTTACTAACTCTTCACTTCACCACGGAATTCAAACAAGTCTATGTATCACGCCAGTAAATATGTCCGCCCCTTAGTCCAAACATTAGAGATTGTCGCAGTTATGTTGGGCAAATTTTTCAAATATTTAAAGGCATATTCTGGAGACAAAATTGGTTAACTTCAAAATAAGCAGAAACATTTTCTCTTTCAGAAGGTGAAAACGGCATCTCGATAGCTTATAGCGTTCAGAAGATACAAATTTTTAAAGAAATGCAAATTTTTCTTATGATTTGATGCATCATGGGAAATCTGTGATGTCATCGTGGCACAATAATTTAACATTGCATTCAATTTATTTATAATTATGATGCCGCTGCAGGCAGTATTAAGCAATTTTGTTGGTTATACTCTATGTATGGTGAAGGGTAATGCTAGATCTACAGGAAAAGATATTCAAACATTCCAACAGTATCAAATTTCAAGGACAAACAGGACCTTCAATTATAAAGAAAAACAAAAGTAATTTGACGCAATGTGCCCACATTACATAACTCTTTGTGTCTTTGTTGAAAGCAGAGGTATTTTTGAACTAAAATAACCAATCTTTAAAGTAAGATATCTTGAGTTAGGAAAATGGTATTGTGATAGGGTTTGGAGGACACGGTGTGGAATATTTTTGTTTTTCTTACAAGACAGAGGAGAAAACCCACCAGAACATGCCTTTAAAACTCCATTTAAAATATCCTATGTCGGCATCGTTAGCGATAAAACCCCGTTTCAATGATGCAAGCCTCCATTGTCTGCTCGATTGTAGTTTTATCAACGTTATGAGCATTCCTGATGAAATATTTGATCGTAACGACTTCCACTGATGAACTGATATACACCCGCATTACTATGTGAATATTCACTTTGTATTACACGGTCTTTAAACCAGGTCACTTTTATTTTTTCATTATCTCTACGGGGGTTTGATAACATTTAAAACAAAACGAAAATTCAGCCAGCCTTTAAAGGGCAGAAGCAGTCATCCCAAATTGAAGAAGTGTAGTAGACTGTCCAGTTTCATGATTGGCTGTTGGGAGTCATGTGACAATGTTTTTTCTCTTCAAATGCGAAATTTACCAGGAATAACTGCTTTGTTTACCTTGAATATGCAAAAGTAAAGTCATAAAATGTAATGAAAGATACTTTGAAGAGAAATTAGATGAAAATTGTGTTATTTAGCTTTTTCTTCAAAATAAGTTTGGGGGACTGCTCTTTACCTTTAAGCTTAAACATCTATGTACTGATATTTATTTTCTGAAGGAAGAACTTTATTGACATCGTGTACATATTTACATACAGAACATAAGATGAAATGGGAAATAACTTACACAAGACTTTAATTTACAGTTCGTGATGTTTGGTTTGTAAATTTGTGGACACATGGGTCTGCATTTTTCAAAAAGGAGATTATAGAGTGCTTTTACTGACGTCACAAGCTCCACCCCTCTTGACGCGAAAAAAGGGTGTGGCAGCCTACTTGAGCCACTGTAGCTAGCTGAAAAGCAGCTAACGACACGCGTGTGTCTGATGCCCAATTGGCTAAAGCACTGATTTTTGTCCCGCAGTGGGCGTTGCAGACAACTGTACAAATTGTGACGTCACGTGAAATACCCTGTAAGTAAATGGATAGCAATGAGGTCGGGGGCGTCACTACGTAGTGACGTTAATATTACACGAAGTATAGCCGTTTTCGCACATCTATGTTTGATATAAAAGGCGTGTTTGAACATCCTTAAAAGACCAAGTTGCAGCAAGTTAGTGAAGTGCTTGCTTTGCCATGCCAAATTGGTGAGAAAGTTATCCCAAAGGCAGCTCTGTATCCAATCGAGGTGTCGAAGGGGATGAAACGTGATCACAGAGCAAGCTCCCGAGAAAATTAAAGGCGACAGTAAAGTGTGTGTTGATATTAATATTGGACTATGTAGACATTTCCTCACATAAAAGGTTGATGTGAAAACATGTAAGAACACCCTTCTTAAAAGGAGAAAGTTGGTAAAAGTATATCACATCTTGTGTGATTCAACAGATGGAATTTTCGTCCCATAAATAACACAAAAAAATGTAATGAAAAGCTCGAGGTTAGACAAGGTACGGGAGGCGACCAAACGCTACTAGAGAAAATTTTGTGAGAACCAAAACGCCGACCAAGTTAGAGTAAAGTGCGTTGTAACATTAAAGAGAAAAGTTGTCGCTCAAAACTTCCTTCCTGAACAACAGTTATAAATCTCACAATTCCGTTCCTTTTTCTCCAAATATATCGTTCACGGTTATAAATTCAATTCAAAAGATCAAAGTTTCACTCTTAATAGAGAGGCTGCACGGACCACTCTTTAAAAAGAGAGACCCCTGCAGACACTCCTTAAAGAGTGAATTCCCACTCTTCTCGGAGTGAATTTCAATCTTATATATATATATATATATATATATATATATATATATATATATATATATATATATATATATATATATATATATATATATATATATATATATATATATATATATATATATATATATATATATATATATATATATATATATATATATATATATATATATATATATATATATATATATATATATATATATATATATATATATATATATATATATATATATATATATATATATATATATATATATATATATATATATATGTTGAATTAAAAAGGAGCGAATGGGACAAGTTAGTGAAGACCAACATTGAAATATGTTCTTTTATTAAACGGATTAGTCTAGGGGTAGTCTTGATCAAGTTAGTTAGTTAGATGGAGTTTTACGGCCCAGTTTCCAACCTATTGGTGCAAGTCGAGCCGGTCGCTCCCTTTTTCCAGTTGTGGATCAAGACACTAATACCAGTTACTACAGCATTTGCTACTCTCTTTTCAGTATTCCCTTTACTACCTTCGGAAATTCTCAGCTCTGTTATTACTGAAGCAAATCTCCCTGAAAAGTTAAGTTTAGAGCACCTCCCCCATTTTGAATTCTAAGGAGAAAGGTGTTATAACGTTTTGACCGAGACTAGGGATGGGTGTTGGTTCCCAGACGGTTCAATTTTCTGGATATTTTTTCATGAGAAATCATCTTAGTACAAGCAGTCAACCATGATATAGGTCTAATCTACACTGCAGTGTCGTAGCCACGGATGGAAGGCGATTGGAACCCCCATGACCCAACCTTGTAATGCAAAATACATCTAAAAAGCGGGATTTTTTCTCTCTATCCTTAGACGTATTCCTCATGTCCCAAACCCCCATGACACCAACCACCTTCATGAAACCAACCCCCTCCCCCATGACCCCAAATTCCTGGCTACGCGCCTGTCTACATGTGAAAGTTATTGTGTGTTATTCAGTTTTAAAAATGACTTTTCCTGGTTCAGTCGATTATTTTCATGGGAAGTTGGGGAGGATGCAGGATGTAAGATACAGCCTCCTCACAACGCCATGTAGAGAAACCATTGGATTTCATTGGGGGTGTGAGTGGGAGAAGTCGACTGGCTTGGCCTCATGGATGGTACTTAACTTGTGACTTTCTCAAAATATAAGCATAATGTGGTGGTGTCACTTTATCTCGACCCCCTTCTTTGTACCTGTTTGCTTATTGAAGTCAGACATACGTGTATATGCATTACATGTGGGATGTTCACCACACATGAGAGGGGGACCTCGTCATTGTATACCAGCCAGAGGCGCAATGTTCCCATTGGAGGGCACTCTCTCAGTTTTGTCAAGGGTATAAAATTTTGTCTTAAAAATGTATTTGAAAGGCTTCACATCTCAGGTTGATATGGGATGTTCACTATTTTTTGGAAAATATCGCTCAATAGATTTATGTTTACTCGACAGTAGCTCATGGTAAGTTAAGTTCGCTTGGAGATACGTTTCTTAGGACTGTTAACTCACGCATTGAGCGTGAGAGTCGCGCATTTCTATATTAACCTCTCACGATAACGTATCAATTTCTCACGAAATTTTTCAATCTGGTGAAAAGATTCTACTCATTACTCAAACGATTGGTCACTCGCTTTCCTTCACATAACCAGGGAGGTGAAATCACACCTCCCTGACATAACCTAGTGACAATACAAACGCCTATACCTGATATATTACAACCAATCGTTTTTCCATCAAAATTAGCTCAATTAACCCTTTAAATTGTACAATATCAGGAAGGCTTATCGGAATTGGAATTTGCCGTAAGCACGAAAGCACGTGACAAATCGTTTGAGTAATTTGAGCACCAATATGATAAAGGTCATACATTTTCTAAATTAATTAGCGCCATAACAACCTACAAGTGCTCATCAAGCTTTCATATGGTCATGACTTTGTTGCAGAGTTTAATTGCCAGTCAGTGTACGTAGCTTCGGAATCGCCTCTGTGGCTGCCTCCCCTCGGTTTATCATATCATATATACCGATGAGCTGAACGAAAAAACTTTGCCCGCCCCGCGGACATCAGATGGGGTAAATTCTGTGTGGTGATTTGCTCACGACCGTGTAATTTCCTCATCTTTGGTTGAAGTGAAAACTATTGCAAACAGAAGCTCAAAATAACGACTGCTTAGATTCTACTTATACAAGGCTGTGAAGGCTTGTATGCCTATATACACGAGCAACATTTCCAAAACGCTTCTAATAAGACCTTCACTTGCAACAAACCCAAAACAAGCTTGTTTTCAGATCATTGCACAATCTCAAAGCAACTTGAAAATATTTTGAAAACGTTTTCAAAAAATGCCTTGACGATTCTTTGAAGATAAGATGCAGTTTTGTTGTAGAAATGTTTTGGGAATGTTGATTGTGTATACAGGCCTTTCAAAGCCATTTCCTGCTGTCTGAGGGGTCGCGATTTTCATATTTTCTGTTTGCTCCGGGCTAACTGGTGGTGGGGTCCACCTCTTCTGCCCCCCAAATTACAAAAAAATTTTTGCTGATTCCAGCCAGCGTTCGTTTTATTCTAACGTGTACCTACATGTCAGGGGGTTCGATGATGTGGGGGTGGGGTGGCAGGGTTCAATTTTCCCCAATTCAAATTTTGAGGGCAAGCATATCGTTTTGCACCTATAAATAACGGAGATCAAAAAGAGACAATAGGAAGAAAGAAGAAGATGTAACATCGTGTTAAACACAGATGACTTCAAGACTTCGAGAAACCAGGGAACTGTTCCAAGTACTAGTCCGCTGAAAAAACGTCTACTTGAATTCATAATACTGAATTTCTAAAGCGCCATCTGTATTTGTGCATGTGGATTTTAATGTGTGTACGTGGGTGTATGGGTGTGTGCGTGTATGTGAGTTTTCGCGCTCGTGTCCGTGGAGTTTTATAGACGAATCCGGTCAGGGACATAATCCAGGGCTCCTACTGCTTGAAAATTTTTGCCCCCAGTACCCTCATTCGCAAACCAGTTTGACGCCCCTGCTGGTATAGCGATATAACTTAACGGTAACATACCATTTGTTGTTTCTCTTAGGACTTACGAAGTGGTTCCCAAAGAACGGCCAAAGGAGGGCCAGTATACAGGTATAGGGTTAAATATATGAAGTATATGACTAGCAGTGATGAAAACATTAAATCGCGGAAAAGATACTACTGTATTGTAGCCCCTTAAAAACCCTCCAAATAAAATATTTCTATATTTCCATCAGCGGAATTGTGCATGTTCAGCGCCCGCTTATAGCCACCCCCCCCCCAAAAAAAAACCCCATAAAAATTACCCTGACGATAAGGCATTAGTATCTTCCCCTCCCAAAAGCCAATACGACCCCTTGCGATCCTCGTCTGGCTTTCAGCTTGTTCATCAACAAAAGATAAAGGTATATCGTGTTTAAACGCGTCATTGAGTTACGTAACTTACTAGTAAAACACTCTTCATAACGACAATTTTACAAACAGCGTTAGTCAGTTTATCTACTTCTCAGTGTGGCATAAATCTTTAAGACGATACCTCTAATCAATAATAAAGTCTATAGGTACTCATAATGTGTATACAGACATGAACCAACCTGTCCAGCTGTTAAGACGGGGCCTACCCGATGTTCCCGGGGTTCGACGTTCCCAGAAGTGCTGATGTTTCCAAGATTCGGGAACATTGAACCTCGGAAACAGCGAACCTTGGGAACATTAATGACATAGTCTCGTTTGGGGCAGACCGCTGACAGGAGTCATGTCGCAGAATAAGGGAGATGGTTCTCGGGCAAAAAAATATCTGCAACATCACAGACCAAAAAATAACGAATTACAGATTTACAGATAAACTGATGGCAACATTTAAAAACTAGTTGTCATTACTTTTTCTGTAATCTTCTTAATGTATCACTTTACTCTTTGTTCTATAAATTGACAGAAATTTCTTGCAGTGTACTTTGGAGCGATGCTTTTCAGTGCTATTATGAAGACGAATGCGGACTTGTTTCTTCGTGTTCTTTAGAAAATAGCATGAAAATTGAATAAATAACCAAGAGACGGGGTACCTCCTGTTATCGCCACCGTCTTGTCATTAGTTTAAGAGGATCAAGACATAATATGAAGAATGGCCTTTCTTCTTAATTAATGTTAGCCTTATCGTTTAGGTAGCTTGCGGAGATACGTCGATATTTATTCGTCTATCGGTGGCTTTTTGAATTATACTCCGATCAGATCTTGCATCATTTTTACTGCAGTTAGTTAGTTAGTTGATTAGTTAGTTAGAAGAACTCTTAAAACTAAAGCGTGAATTTAGTCACTCATAATAGAGTGAAAAGTGATAATTCACTCCATCAGAGTGTGCATTTACTCATTCCAAAAAGAGTGAAATTCACTCCAACAATATACTGAGGATTCATTCTTTAACGAGTGCCATCAGGGATCACTCTTTTTTAAGAGTGGTTCCCGACACCACTTGAAACTTCACTCTTTGGGAGTGAATTTCGCTTTTTTGAGGTGAATTTTCGCTCTTTTGGAGCGTACTTTTCAACGTTCACTTTTCTAGAGAGAGAAATTTTACTCTCTTAATTTTTAGGAGTGTGAGGTTTTGCGGCTTCGTTTCTGTCCAGTTGGTTTAAGTCGGACACTTGCAGTGAAGCTTATCTAAGAAAATAAAACTATAAACCTTTTTTATAATATTTTCATATATGGTGAAAGATGTCGCTGTTTTACAATCGATTGGAAGCTGTTGGCCCTCGGCAACTTGTGCTCGTCACTCGGTATGTTTGTAACATTAAAATGCGTCTCACGTGTTTAGCGTGTGTAACTGGATGTTGGCCAGTGACGGCGTAACGGGAGGGCCGCGCGATGGGGCATTTATCACCCTCATTTTTTTGTGTTTGCCTCCCCCCGTTTGATCAGTTAGGAGTTAGGTTAATCGAAAAAAGTGAGCTTTACTTTTCAAATGAAACTTAATTTTTCATCAAAGAAGTGTTTAAAATAAGCCTGTGGAGTGTGTTTACTGCAAAGCTGATGCCGCTCTCTCTGCGTGTGTGCACAGACCCGTGCTGCAGATACTTTAGATTAACCCTTTAAGGTTGTACTCCAATCGGGGCATATTTGCGCGCCTCGGGAGTGGGCGGAAAAGCGGACGTAGCACGTCCCGCATCAGCTTCCGTAGGTTACTGACCCCGTGACCTTAAACTATTGTCCCTCTCGTTGTTGTGGCCGAATTTTCGGGTAGCTACTCGCAGTTTCGAGCTCCGCGTGAAACAGTAAAGATGGGTGACAGCCGCGCTCTCCGCATGGGTCCAAGAGGACCCAAACAACGGTAAAGGGTTAAACCTCAAATTGCTTCTTTATGCTTCGCCACGGTGACATGGACCAAAACACGTCGGAGCTGCGCTTTCGAGTCGGTTTCGCACTACGTCCAAAAATGCGGCCCTCAACGCTTTCCTTTGCCCATAGTCCCACCCCCACCATTTTTACATTCTGGCACCACCACTGGCTTGGAAAGGTTTGGTGAAAAAAGAAGAAGTACCTAAAGTTTCCAAACATATCTTTAATACGTCGAGAATAAAAATCAACGCTTTTTAAAGAATATCATTGATACTGCATCCAATCAATTTCGTTATCGGTCGTCATGATGCTTAATCTTCAGGACTAAATGGGAACAGCGACGTTCAAGGTGGGAGCTTGTTCCTACAGACCTCGGTTTACTCGGTCCCCTGGACCATTGTGTACACATTTTGTAGCCTAGAATGACCAAATTCTGGAGAAATCATGCTTTACACCCACCATGCTATAAGAGGTGGGTTAAGTTTGGACAAGCGAAATATGGTTAATACATTAAAGCGTACGTCAAGTCAAGCAATTCAAAAATATATATTAAACAACATGAAAAATGTATTCTAACAGTCCAGCTCCAATCTTTATAGGACACTCTCGGGCCAAGATAAAAAAAAAAATGTTGAAATTAATTCACTTAAAACAAATTAATCGATTATGGAATAAATTGTGACTTTCTTGTTGTGCAACTCACAGTAACTGCTTCGTTTCCCTTTCAAGTCAAATGTTTTTATGACCTTGAACACTTCTTGTTTGCTTTTAAAGCTTGTTGCACATGGCCTTAATTGATTACATCACCCAATAACAGTAAGAGTGCTATCACAACTTGGTACAAGGTGCAGCAACTTTCAGAAAAACAAAGGAATGTAAAGATCGTAATTTGAGTAGGTCAACAATGAAATCACAAATTACATTACTTTTTAAAATGAGTGAATAAATTTCAACATTTTATATCTCGGCTCAATAATGTCCTATATAGAGGAAAGAAGTTGGAGTGTTAGAATTCATTTTGCATGCTGTTTAATGTATAATTGTGAATTTTTACACTTGATGTACACTTTAAGGTCAGATGAGCGCAAAAGTTGTTAACGATGTGATACATAATTGCAGTCCTTGAATGCACAAAAGATATTATAATTGCCACAAATGAACACGACGGTGACGCTATTATTGAAGGCAAACTAGGAAGTCAAACCAAGATTTATATAGGCCTGAACTTTATCTATGTATTGTGTGAAAAAGTTGGGAACTGTTTTCGAGTGACTAACGCTAGTGCAAGTTTCGGCACTTACTAGCTTCGTTTAATAAATGTCTTTTAGGAATTCATTTAATGTTCATCTCAAACTACAAGTTAACCCCGGGTGTCTACCGAAATTTTCAATCGTCCCTGTTCTTTGATTGACATGATGACACCAAATTTAAATATTGCTGAGAAGTTCATATACACAGGATGCACTGGAAGTGTTCTGATTGTCCCTTAGGGCTCTTACACTCATGACGGTATGCCCGAAGCAATAAACTAGGATTATGTCTCATGAGCTCAGTTACCATATGGCCGGAAAATTACCCCCTGGTGGAATTTTTTGTTTTGTTTCTAAGTGCTTTAACGCGCCCTTGCATGCCATTCTTCTAACAAAAATCCATAGCACCGCCACATGTGTATGGATCAGAATGAGTTTAAGAAAACAGTGGGAGGGGCTAGAAGTCAGGCTTGGGGCGATTGCATCTCAATGTAATCGATTACGATTGCGATTTCTTCAAATTTTACGATTGCGATTATGATTATGATTACAGGTAAAATTGAAAGTAATTGATAACGATTGCGATTACATTGCAATGCAATCATGATTGCAATCGTGATTACATTTTCTTTCCACATAAACTGTAATAGGCAAAACAATCCAGTGCCCACAACTGGAAAAAAGGCCATGGACATTGCTCTATGTAAGCCCGGACGGAACTAAGTCCTCCCAAAGTAGAGATTATTGAAGCTATGCACTTGTCACTCATTTTAAGCTGGAACATCCAAGGAAGAGGGACAATTAAATTTTGTCATTCCAACAGAAGAACCAAGCACTGAAAAAATTGTTTAGTAACTTTACTTCTTTGTTCAATTCAACTTCAATGTAATCAGAAATGAAACCAAGATTGCGATTACTTTGCCATTGCAATCGATTGAAATTGCCATTAACTTTGCGATTTTCACAAAAGTAATCGATTGCGATTACAACTACTTCAAAATGTGTAATCGATTGCAATCGATTACGATTACTGATTACGATTACCCCAAGCCTGCTAGAAGTAATGAGTAGATTGAGAGAATGGTAACTGTCCGAGTGGGTGATGAATAGGGTTGTCACCACACCGTTCGGTGCTACCCACAGCTCCGAAAATCTCCGCCAGGTACTCGCCATCAATTTTAGCGCCACGGCCTGACGTAAATTTCTTACCCTAATTGACTAAAGTTTTTAGATTTCTTCAGAATTGAGTGATGATTCCTTGTTTTGTGTGAAGCACTCTCAAATCTACAATAATTTTTCCTACCCCTTAGACGCCCCAGGACGGTGATCACACTTTACCTGGCTCTCAAAATGGTCAGGTGACAACCTGGTGATGAACTACCGGTACCATAATATGGATTTAGTAGAATAGGAGTAAGGATTCTCTCTTTTGGGGTAAAGAATGCTTTCACTTGACGTTAGAATTGATAAGCTACACTCACTGTGGCGTTAAAAATCAGTGGGTTAGTGCAACATTTCTTACTAGTGGGTCATCAGGTGGTCAGCCACAGCCGGCTACACTAGCTGAAGTCAGTATTGCACTACTTTTTGTCTGTCAAAGAGAGCGGGCTTGTAACGTCATTCTGCCTAATCCTTTTGTTAACTGACCAACATTTGGGACTACATTCTTGTAACATTAAAATAGTTCATGCTTCCATATTCTGACCAAAGGTTGAGGAAGGAAATCATTCATTGGGATCACAGAGAGCTCAAAATCTGATTAATTATAGTCTTTGTCCACGTTTTAATTGTCAAAATGGGTCCAGGGGCATTGATGGGTGTGCATTAATGACACCGAATCTTGACCTTCATTTTAAATCCCCACAACGGACGTAGGTTCAAGTTGTATTGATAAGTAGAGGATTCCTTAACTGTGGCGGAGCTAGGAATTTCGGGCCAAGGTTAGTTAGATGGAGTCTTACGACCCAGTTTCCAACCTAACATTGGTTCAAGTCGAGCTTACCAATGCCTTTTGTGGCTCAGGCTGGCTGGCTTGTTTTCCCTTCTCCATTGTTTATGCGGAGCATCACGCACAACGACAGTAGGTTCCATTTTTATTAGAGTCTTTGGTATGAATCGACCTCAGCGGGTACCGAACCAGGGCCTTCCGGCGTGAGAGACGGATGCTCTACCTCAGGCGCGTAGTCAGGATTGTGCACGGTCATGGGGGGGGGGGGGGGGCGGGGGGGGTGTGTCTGGGGCACGGAATGAGGTAAACGTGTAAGGATAGAGAGAAAAAAAGTAAGGTACCATTTCTCATCATGCTTAAGTTGTTCTATAAAATGTATAAATTTCTATCCATATCTTTCATAATTTAGTATAAAAGCGGCAACCATTGAGCTCCATGTTTTTGTCAGGTTCAAGATTAGAATTAGGTTTTTGAAAAACCACTAACTCTGTGTGAATTTGCCAGAGTCAAAGGCAAAAAAATATTGCAGAGGGAACAAAGTTTGGAGCTGAGACTCTAGTATAAGATTTGCAATTTTAGCATCCGACAGGAAATCAAGACTGAACACATAACCATGGAAGTACTACCTCGGACATAACCAACAACTATAATTTACATTATGTGACCGCTTTGAAACAGCCAGTACTTTTTGCAACTTATGGGAGAGGCGAAATATCTGCTTGGCCCTCTAAATACCCTTTTCACAAAAATTGAAATTAAACTTGAGTAGAATTTTTTTGAAGTCGGCGGAAGGACAAAACTAAAAAATCATTTCCATTGCGTTATGCTGCAGTTCGAGTAAACAATAGTGATCGGCACAGTTTCTATTTGTTTTCCTATGGTTAGAGGGCGATAGACCAATTTACGAAGAAAATGTGACCTAAATATCAAAAGCCGTAGTGCGCAAGCGTACATTTAGTATTTGACCTTTTCGAATTATCATATTTTGAACTTTCAAAGTGTCAATGTGAATAATACGAAACGGGAGGAGACAGGGAGTATTCGGCGTACAGAAAATCATAAAACAGTGCTGATCAGGGCGTACTCGGGTAATTAAAGTTTAATGCAAAGCGATGTGTTTAAAGCCGTCGTAACGAGTGTCAGCTTAGACCGTACACAACAAGGTTTGAAGATTGGACGATAACATTGCAGTAACCGGAAGATTATACACGATGAGTGTAATAGTAGGCTAGGCTGTGCAGCCTAACATTGCTTGTCTGTGAAAGCTTCTACATTGTAACGTCATTCATCGTTTGCAGTGCAACGTTAATAACAATATAATAATACTGGTTAGTGGGTTAGGGTTAGCAAAGGTGTCATTATGTAAACATAATTGTGTTTAGCTGGTACTTAAGTGGTACCAGCATTGCGCAACTGAACAATAGCATGTCCTAGGCCTAGGCTAGCTAGGCTATGTCATCAATCAAATACTAAATTAGCCTGCCTAGGCTAGGCCTAGTCAAATAGGCTGGCCTAGCTGTAGTCCTCAGAAAAGGACTGTGGTCGTTCACTATACTCACTATGCACAGTCCTTACTCCAAGTGTTTTAACAAGCAGGAATCTCAGTGGATGATTTTAACATTGAAATTAACATTCTTCTGACAGGAAATTTTTGACCAAACCCTCATTTAATGCCATAGGCCTAACCATTCATCTAAAAGTCTTAAATTAAGGCACAACCAAATTCTTTTTGATCACTGGAATCTTCCAGAAAGGGTGTAAACTGTGGAATGCAATCATCAACTTTTTCGTGTTGTATATTTTCCTTACTTTACTATGTGACTTTGGAACTTCATTTACAACAGTATGCTAATGAGTGTAACTGTTACATCAATGTGGGAAACTTCTGCAGTGGACTTGCCATAGGGCCTTATGCCAAATGGCAAACTCTAACATTCTTAGTGACATCATAATAATATGCATCAGTGTTCTAATGTAAACAAATATTTCGAATGCTACAGTAAATTTTCGGAAGTTGCAAAGTTGATGTTTTTATTCCAAATTTTCCGACCTTTTTAGAAGTTTTAGGCCATCAAAAATTGTTGCAATAGTTGAACAGGTTTTGAAAAAGGTAAATTAACATTTTTTAGGTCCTGCCTTTGCTACAATTAAAAAATAATTTTGACCCGAAATAGTACTGTCGAAGACTATGTATAGGGAGCAATGATGCAACCGTCCATACATAGTCCTTTACTGAGGACTAGCCTAGGCCTAAATAGGTTAAGTTTATGCCTAACAACAGTTAGGCCTAAACAAAGAAAGTAGGCTAAAAACCTTGGGCTATCAATCACTATGCAGTAGGCTCTAGGCCTAGGCTGTATAGACCTTATGCCATCTAACTCCAACAGTGCAATGTGGGAAGGAATTTTTCATTTCTGTTCCAGTTCACAAATGACTCAATTATAAAAATGATATCTCCATGGTAATGATTCACTTTTGTGGTCATATACATGGAATTATCTTTCCCAGGTTGCAGTTTTGAAGTGCCTTCTTTTTAATTGGCAAGGTCTATGGACAGTAGTTAGTGGGATATTATTTTGTTTGTCAGTGTCACACATGCAAGAAATGTCCTAAAAAATTGTCAAGAAATTCAAGTTATACATGCAAACACACATGGTCAATAAAACTATGTCTAAAAACCAAGTTTGTACCACTCAAATTTGTCGAAATTTTAAATTTTGAGTGGGATATTAGGCCTATTTTGTTCGTTGCATGTGCAAGGAATGTTTCTCCAAACTTGTCATGGAACTTCTCACATGCAAACACACATGGTCAATAAAACAGTCTGTCCAAAAACTGAATTTGCCCTAGCCTAACTTTGCACAGTAAAATTTGTAGGCTAAGCTTTAGACATTTTCCAAGTATAATATTCCACCAAATAAACTTTAAGACAGAAAGGAGAAAACTACATTTCAATTTCTAACGATCACAAGCAAGTAGTATGTCAGTGGTAAAGATCTGCGTCTTTCAGTCATTAGGTCGTGAATTCAAATCCCAGTTCCGACATTAAAAATTGTTGTCTAGTTCTCTGAGTTGTAGTTAATCTGCTAGGCTATCCCTTAATCATAGAGATTACACTGTGAGTTTGTCTCACAAAACTGGCATTAGTAGCCCTTATTGGGGCATTGCCAAGTTCCCACAAGGGAGGATCAAAGAGGCATTTGTTACAGGATAGTGCAGTCAAAAAGTGTGTTTTAGTCACATGTAAAATCCCACACATAGCCACCTATGTCTGATTGGATCATGCATTGGAGCTGAACCTTTACATTAGTATGGAAGGTAGGGCTGTGACGGTTAATCGGTTAACCGGTTAACCGACCGACTCGTCGGTTACTCGTGGGTGATTCCTTTTCATAGATTAACCATTTTTGTATTGCCAATAACTCAGTTGCCGCGGCGTGGCTTTGTTAGTAAACTGTTACACAAACATCGCGCAACAAACAGTGTCAGTTTCTCACAAATTATCGCTCAAACAACAACTGTAAAAAGAGTTTTAAAATCGGCCGTTCGATTGAACGGATTAATTCCGCGGCAGCTCCCCGAATTTAGAACATTACAGTACCGTTCCGTCCGTTTTGACAGACGAGTTTGCGACGGACGAGTGCGACATTTAACCGTCCACAGGCAACGATTTCTCGACGAGTTTGAGAACAATGGCAAAGTGGAACAGTCCAACCTGTCCTCCAAAAATCAATACTGCGACGGGAAACCGTCCTATAATCCCCCTATTGTTTGCTGCGACGGCTGCGACGGGAAACCGTCCTATAATCCCTCTTTTGTTAACTTACTCAGGGGAAGTCCATGTACAAGAACTGAGAGGTTTATCTCTCATATACATTTGCACATTTTCAGTGCTGCGAACCTCTCATACGTTTGCACATTTTCAGCGCCGCATCGTTACGAACTGGACACAGGTACTGTAGTACATGTAACAGACCTATCAAACGTTTAACTCCTGTTCGATTGTGCGGCGTTACCCCGCGTGTTCATGATTTCCATGCTATCAAAAGCCGTACAAAAATTTGACCACAAAATTGTAATGGAAATTCAAAAAAATATTCGCACGTCTTCAGTCAGTTTTCACCGAAATCATTGAAAAACCCACTTAAAAATATAACGGTCGTTTCATATTTCTTAAAGGAAAAAATACCGTAGGCCCTAGTTCATTGCGTGGCAACACGCCGATATCCCACTACTGAACCTGGTAGTTGCACCTCCCCCTGCCCTGACTGAAAACAAACACGGCCTCTATGAACCTCCTGCGCGGACCAGCTCGCTTTTCGGGGGTTTTTTCCTGATTGCCAATTAACATCAGGAAAAAACGGAGGATCGACCGCTGAATTGCCCAGCATTTGCTCATGGGTTTATTGGAAGAATGATCAAGTTTTAACAACAAAACTTTTTGCGTGATGCTCTGTTTATATCTCTGTTCGTTTCTAAATTGCCGGCGAATGCGACTTTTATATGCCTAAGAAATTAAATATAAAAACACCATCATGAGATCCAACTGAAAAATATTCACACCTGGCATAAAATTATGAGATTCTAAAAAAAATCCGTTTGAAATCATGAATGATAATCTCAGGCCTTTCTTAAAATACTGCAAAGTGTACCGACTGGGTAATGTCAGACAGTGTACCGCCTACTTTTCCTAACCTAATGTCATCCCTTCCGCAAAATAAAATCAAAGAGCAACGAAGCAGAGGAGTCACGAAATACAAAAATATAGTTTGTTTGTGTTTGAAATGTACGTTGAACATAATCCCCCGTAGTTTTTACCCTTTTTGGGAATAATAGGACTACAGCGGTACAGGCTAATGAATATCAGGTAACCTACTGCCGCTAATACGTTCACAACCGGCATAAAATTATGTAGGCCCAGTCGTAAAAAAATCGTGATGATGATGATTTCAGGCCTTTCATAAATTATGGCAAAGTTTACTGACTGGGCAATGTCAGACAGTTTACTGCCTACTTTCCCTAAACGGTCAAATAAGGGTACAAAAGGATGGCGCCGATTTATACCCCGAAAACTGATCGGGTGTAACTGCTATTTCCTAAGCCCTCGTGGGTTCACAGAAGTACCGGTAGTACATTTACAGTAGTCCATAAAACAACAAGGAACCCCGAACGGATGAAAAAATGGGTACTTTAAAGTGTTGGAAGCCCCGGGATTTACAGTAATATCTTCCGACATTCCAAGTTCCGACATCCTTATAGTATTGCGACACCCCTTAACTCCGACCAATTAATTACATTCCAAGTTCCAACAGTCCTGATTAGCCTGGGCCATATAGTACGCCTAAATAGGAAGTCCTAATTAGTTTTGTCCCTCGTAAACTCCGAATCGGCAGGTACATATTTCTTCGGAGAATTCTGCCCAAATTAAAAAATGATCCTAAGAGGGTAGACGGTTTCAAATACTGTTGAAGTTCAAGTTCGGTTTTTGAAATAGTCCTATAGGCCCCACTGTAGTTTAAATACGGTGCACGGTCCTTTCCATAAGTCACCTCTTTCGACAGGCGGGTATACAGGGGCAAACAACTCACAGTCCACGGGGGGGGGGGGGGGGGAGGAATGTCCGTGAATATAGGGCAGACAACTGGTGGGGTTGGCCTATTTTCTGTCCACTAAAAAAATAAAGAAACTTACCGCTATCGTTAGGCCTATGTGCCTTGAGTTCAAAGAATTAAAATACTAGTTAGTCTGAATAAAATCCACAGTTACAGAAAGACCAGCAAGAGAGATTTACGCGGTATTGAGTTTACGAATCCGCCATCCCTGATAAAAATTTGGATACTTTCCTTGGCCCGTCGCACCTTTGCGTACTTTTAAATAATAGCCTGGTGCATACTTTATTTGGTCCCATACGACACCGTGGCACTTTGACCCACACATTCTCCAGTTCCTTAAGCTATGATTTCCCTTGCTTAAACTTGATCAGTTGCATGTTTCTAAAATCGCTGGCTAATTTGATGCGAAACATGCATTTGATTTCTTTTCAACGGTCTGGTTGGCCAATGACTACCAACAGGCCAGATTGACTGAACAGATGTTACGCAAGCTTCTGCTTTAATCTGAAGACGGGTTAGTCCCAATGAAAGCCCCTTACGACCAAGATCTGAAGTGCAGTACAGTGAGCTAGCTAGCAGTCGCCGTTGATCACAGAACTAGCGGCATTTCTGTAGCGCGCGTGGCCCGTCATAAGAATACATGTCTGAACATGTTTTGGGCTGTCGTTCTCGCACAGCCTTACCTTTCACCTTCACGGTTCACCTTTGCCCCCTCCAATGACCGTGGCACAAAATGTCATGTGCTAGGTCGTGGCAACACGTTCAGCAAATCAGGGGTCTCGGTTTGGGGACTTTCCGGTGACTTCATCACTCTGTTTCTTCCCGATTGGTTGCAGCTTGTAAGCGTTACGACACGTGTACAAATCCACGAGATCAGACAGTCAGACAAGAAAGTTCGATTCATTGCGGTGCGGTGTATACTGTAACCAATGCATGTTGACGTTTAACTGTTATACATTTTTGTGTGATAGATTAACGAAGTTATCGGGCTATATTTTCATTGAGAATACGATGACTAAAAATTGCAGCAAAGTCCCATTTGGAATTCGTAGCTTTTAGCAGTTATGTGCAGAGACATAGGCCGTGTTAAATGACTTGATTTCAACTGTTGACGTTTGGTATTTTTTATTCATTGTAAACTGTGTTTTTCTGGACTAAATTTTGTAATCCATTGTGGACTTAAAGTCTTCTTGCCGAGTCGGCCTTGTCGGGCGCAAGAAAGAGGGGAATGTTTGATTGATTGTGGGATTCCGTGGGAAAATCGGGGTGTAGTTCTGGTCTCTTGATGGGGGATGGAGTAGGGGGTGGGTAGGGTGAGGGTATTGGGGAAGGTGGTAGTTAGACAAAGTTTTACGGCCCAGTTTCCAGCCTATTGATTCAGGTCGAGTCGGCCACGGCTTTTTTTTTTTTTAAGTTGTGGCTCACTGGCTTGTTTTCCCTACTCCATTGCTTATGTGGAGCATCATGCACAATGTCAGTAAGGTCCATTTGAAGAGTCTTTGGTATGTCTCTACATGGGAATCTATTCATCAAACCCAAGCCTTCTGCGTGAGAGGCGAATGCGTTACCGTTAGACCAAAGACGCGGTCTGGAGGGTGGGGGGGGGGGGTTGATATGTTTACGAGCCAGGACTCGCCGACCCCGACCTCCCAACTGCATGTTGAATAATCTAAGCTAACCACATGACCATGCATGATCAAGTTGGAGTGATTAAGGACAATATATTTACGAAGAATCATCTGTTAAAAACAATCTGGGAGATCAAATTTAATATGGAATTGACTACGTAGTTATTCATGAATAAAATCCACCGAACGACCACGGCCGGCTTTAAAGATCGCACCACGCTGCAGCTTAGATGAGGGTGTGTTTGATCTATTTGCAGTGGGGAAATTTAGGTCTTGAGTGGTCTACAAGGCCGGGGTGGGAAATACATAACGTTTCGTAGGGAGTGTCAAATATGTGCTCTCTTTTGAAGTATGCTCTCACTCGCGCAGCCAGTAGAAGGGCAGGAATAACAGTTTACGTCCGCCAAGGGGGGGGGGGCAAAAGGGAGGGAGGGTTCCCTCAAGAGAAGGTCTGTGAGACCGGAAATTACAATGAGAAAGGCCCGCATGACCAACTATGAGAAAAGGATCGAAATCTGGAAGGGTTCACGGGCCGAAAAAGTGTGAAAAGGTTCGCAAGACTGAAACTGAGAAAAGGCGTGATAGACCGAAAATGTGTAAAGTTCGGCAGGTATTTACTTTCGGTCGCACAACCCTTCCCCATTTTCTGGGAACAATTCAGTTTTGGTCAGGCTAAGGTTGATGCCCTAGAAAATACAGGTCACGCTCTGGTCAGGTCACGGCGCCGCGCCTCTGTGACTGTGATTCCAGACAGATTCTAGACAGTCATCGCGTCGTCGAGTCTACGCGGTCAACATCAAAGGGTGCGGCGAATACGAAGCAATGAAAATATGGTCACTAACCCAGGTGAACGAAATGTTTACGAATAAGGTTGCGCGATTAAACGTTCTTGAACTGTGGGAAATGGGGCTGCTTTTTGTTTTGAAACCATGGAATCGAGCGATACTAAAACTTGTGCAGTGATATTAAACTAGCAGTTTGTGAGTGTTGCTTATGTCGAGTTTTCTTAACACGGTACGCAATTAAAATTCGTTTGGATTATATCATACGCCGATATTGATTGGGCTTAACTGATTCAATGGATTTAATTTGGATTTATACATATTTACACATATCTGCTTGTGTGGGAATATAATCTTTGCAAAAGGTAAGACTAAGAGAATCATATCTCTTGTTTAGGAATTTGGAAAGAACTATAGCTCTTCAACAAGGCGGTGCATTACGGGATCGAGAGAAAAAACTGTCCCTGCAACTTAAAATCAGCCTACGAACAATTTCAATTCAGTACCACCTACATCGTGTAATCCTTAAGCTCTGTGTACTTTTCTACAGTGGCTGAGGAATTTCAAAGCTGTACTGAAGGTACACAAAGGGGGAATTTGACCCCGCCTTCCTCAAATGTTGACTCCCCGCCCCAACTTCAGTTAGGAGTTGGGACAGCCGAAAAAATACAACCCTATAGAGAGAGAACTTTTCATCCATTCATATGCTAAAACCTAAGGACTCTCGGGGGTTTTGCCTCCCTGGACCCCCACCCTCTTTGAGCTCGGTTTTGCACAGCGTCGGAGAAATAATGCCCCTCCCCCCCCTTATTTCCTTGCCCTAAATTTTACTGCCCTTAGTTTTACTCCCCTAATATTGACATTCTGAAGGTCCAGCTACTTTCTACTTAAAAGGTAAAGCTGGAGGTAAATTCATATTGCTATTTTCACTTGCTAGACTTACCTTTTTGGGTTTGGTCGTAGGTTAACCTGAAAAGAAATGGGCCGTGTGAGGTAGGAATGGGATGTATACACGGAGCACGCACGTATCATTTTTTGGAAAAAGTACAGCACATGTTGTTGCTTTACTAAATTTGCGCGAAGCTCCATTGGCGGATGCAAGAAAAATATTAATCGGCAAATAATTTCAACATGATTTTAGCGCTGAACGCCAACGTTTCGGCACTGTAACAAACAATCTGCTACATGACAACCTGAACCTCCGTATGACCGGATCTTTGGATACCGTGTGTGGTTCCCGTGCCAGAAAGGCTAACACCTACTTTCATAAAATCTCTTAACCAGATGCGGTATACAATATGTCCTGATGAGGCCAGTATCAAAGGGTTACCTCATCAAATTAATCAATACTTTAACGATAGTTAGCTGTCATTCTGTGTCAATTGAAAGATAAGTCAAAACGAGTACCATAGCCTAAAATTTGGACGCAGTTTTACTGTTAATATTGTCAAGGTGTCACTTCTTGAAACATTTGAATGAAAAAATATTTCTTACTATGTGGACCTCACGCAACATTTGCATAACGGAAAAGTCCCCCAAAACACACAGTGCAGTCAAATAATTTCCGAGTAGTTTTACATTGTCGACTTGTTATTTTTTTTCACGGGACTGCGCTGCAAAAGGCGTTAACTCTTCACAGTTAATTACGCAAACTTTTCATTCCTAAACTATTCATCAGTACAGCAAAACGATAGTAGTAATGTAGTTTAACTTTTAAAACAAACCGATAGGACATAGTACTACCATTCAAACTTCATATAGACCCTCTCTGTTTGCTTTGCCACATATCCCAAAAGATGTTAGAGTGTTTAAGCCGTTACGTTTTTCGAGCGTATTTGCTTTATAACCCGCGGCTCTGGGCGGTCAGTATTGACTGCCAACAACCGCTTACAACATGATCCGTGGACAGCGAAATGGAAAGTGGTAGCAAAGTGTCAAATGACTGCAGTAACATTTTTAAAAGCAGTACCGTCGCCGTTTATTTAAAAATGGATAAGTTAAAAATAACGATGAAAAGACTTGCAAAAATTGAACGATATACTGTATGCGGTAACTGTTCAAAATTTCTCAGGGAATATACGATGTTATCTCAAGTAAATGCCAATGCAACTTTAGAGGCGCATTGTGTGTAACTTGCTCTGCACGTACGGATTTGACATCGTTTTCACCGAAGTTCAATTACAGTTACTGAACATCAATAAATTTGCATTGTTCGTCAGGGACGGTTTTCCGTCCTCTAGGGGACAGCTATATTGTGGCTCAATTTACGTGGCTCTCATTTATACCGTGTTTGGAACAAGCAGCCACAACACAAAAGAGACCGCTATTGTTCGCTAAACCTGTTCTAAAAGAAAATCCTATTGTTGCGTGCGACGAATTCCCGTCCGCTCGTGGACGAGTTTATTGTGCACTAAATCCTTGCACAAAAGAAGGGATTTTGCGACGAGTTGGAGGGCTATTGATAGTAATTTCATGGGGGGGAATTTCGTTGCGACGGGTTTGCGACGGATGAGACAGGTATGGGACGGTTGGGACGGCTATCGATTTTTTACGAGTGTCAAAACGGACGGAACGGTACTGTATGATGAGTGACAAGTGGAGCACCCATTGTTACTTTCCTTGGCAGAACTTCATGTTCTTGTCTCCTAATCCCTTCAATAGCAACACACAACTTTAGAAATGAGCGGTATGTTTGAGAGATTACCAAGCGAAAAGAAAGCTACAAGACAAGCAGGGGCTGTAACAAAATTGACCAAGCCCTGTATTTCTATGGCAATAAAACCTCCACGAGACCATGATTAGGGCACAAAAGTATATTTGAATAAGTCTTCCCACTGTAGCTATTCGAAATATTTTATCATGCTACATCTCCGTAAATTTCATTATTTTTCATTGTTAGTACTAACACTGCTACTTAGCAGTATTTGGAAAAAATTTAACCCATAAAAATATGATCGTAAGCACCAGATAATTCCCACCATTTTGTTGTTTGCCCAATATCATATAAAATGGAACATTCCTTGTTGACTTTTATGAATAAGCATACGCAGTTCGTTGAACCAACTGGGTTGTAGTTGCTATAATGTACTGTACTGTAATACTGATCTAATTTTTAGTGGTCTTGGACAGCAAAAAATGGACTCGATTAACTTTATCTTATGGTTCCTTCTTGATATTAATATCCCCGTATTTTTGCCACTTCTTGTCCAAACCTTAGGTCTTGTTTCAAAATAATGAGCAAATGAAATACACTTAAGTCAGACCCCCGAAAAAGCCAAGTACGCAGAGATTTGTATTGCCGTTTCTTGGTGAATTTAGCACGGGGCTTGGCCGGCTGCACATGCCAGCTATGTTAAGCCTCCGAAGTGTGATCGTCATAACACAAACTCCAGGGGGTCATTCGTTCGGAAGTCTGGTATTTTCACACACTAAATCCCATAGGCGATGGCGCGAGTTGTGATTGGCTGGCTCAGAATCAACGTATTTGAACCAATCACAATGCAGAGGCAATTCAAATTTTGCAATAGATCGTGTCATGGAGCAAAACACGGTCCCTTGTTTAGTGGTAAAAACGGGTATGCACGCAAGTCTACTGCATGCATGGGACCACGTGCGTTATTGTTTTCGTTCGTAACGACGTCATATGATCACATTCCATAAGTCCTACTGTAAATAACTTTACGGTAGGAATGCTGGGAATTCCTTAATTTATGCAGGATAATAGGGCTTGGTTGTGCTGTCTGCGGCTGGTGGGCCGTTTACAGTGCAATTGTACAGATCGCTACTACAGTATGACAAACACGTGAGAGCTGTACATGTATTGAACACTGCATCTCAAGCAAGCTGCATCAAAACAGCGGTGTGGGAGTGTTTCATGAAATAACTGACACTATGACATAGGGTCAGGCGGGAATACAACTGTTGGTGGAATTTTAAAAAGTGCACATGGTCTGAAGAAAGCTTCAGTAAATGGGGGATGGGTTTTTACTGTGAAAATATGATATAAACTCCGCGCAAAATACCAAAATTTTTGCCACATACTTACATGGGCGAACATGACTTACGGCGCCATTTTTAGACTTTTACTTTCCTGTACAAAAGTGATGGCGCTCTTTGGAAATGTTGACTTTCTGTTGTTGTGTGAACATTACGTCATTTTCGGTGAAACGGTTAACCGCCGGTTAATAAAATCGGTTAAATGTATAGTGAATTAACCGAAAATGCACAGCCCTAATGGAAGGTAGGGTTCACCAAAAGTAATCTTTCTTTATCATTTCTAGGCTTGAAACATTGGTGCTATGAATGAACAAGGTTCCAGAATTATTTGTAATTTAGGGTAGATTAGAAACTTGAGGGTTTTCAACCTGCATGGTATTTCTGTACACCTTAAACATCCTCTGCAAATTTTAAATATCTTGAAGAAGTAACAGTCCTAAAGAATTAACCAACAAGTACAGTAAAAAGAACTAATGGCAGTTGAAAATTGCCCACCTTTTGACCAGAACTAACCATTTAAAACAAAAAACATGAACCTGAAAACCAAAGGCAAATCCATTTCTAAACATTAATGCTAATTTATACGAAAATCTGATCAGTGCTTAATAATACGCCTAGGCTAGGGCCTATTGGATGTAGGGTCTGCAGAATACTATAACTTTCTCCAAAAAGTAGTAGCCAAGATGCTCCAGTGTTGTTCAGCATGCAAACACAGTAACAGATCACTGTTAGAGCTTTAATTATTCACCACTGAGTTATGGAGCTCTTGTGTTGGCATGAATATGTAAGATGTTACCTCAAATATAAGTGGAGATGTAGGGATGAATGTTCTCAAGTGTAATTTCAAGCTATTGTTGCAAAATTACAGTATTTTTTGTACCTTTTGTTTTGACTGTACTCGTATTTGTTACACATTTTTGCAAGTATCAGGTGTTCAAACTTGGCTTAATTCCACTGTAATAGGCCAAGAGCATATTAAAAAAAACCAAGACAACAAATAGAAAAAAGCAAGTAAAATTAAGCAGCCTGAAAGTTCACACAAAGGGCTGTATGATTTTTAAAACTGTTCCCATCACCTTTACCGCCAAAAGCATTCAGGAGGAAGACTGTTAAAAAATGATATTTCATGCCATCACAAAAATGATGTCATATTAGGAACACCATGTAGCCTTTGTACACCTGACTAGCTGTGATATAGAAGGTAGGGCCTAACCGATGTGGTTTTTCACTGCCGATCCGATGTCCCATGTTTTTTCCCCAACATCGGCCGATATCCGATCCGATCCGATATTTTTGTCACCCAGCGGTATCTATGCGTTAAGGCCCACAATTTTTCCCTGTTTACTAGTAGGTCTAGATTTCTTCCTTGTTGTAACTATTTAGGCAATGCCTCTTTATGTACATTGCCCCGCGCATTTACTCCTATTTAAAGTCATCTT
The DNA here is from genome assembly GCA_037179385.1 of Holothuria scabra. Lineage (NCBI taxonomy): Eukaryota > Metazoa > Echinodermata > Holothuroidea > Aspidochirotida > Holothuriidae > Holothuria > Holothuria scabra. The sequence goes on from CM074191.1 coordinate 6,164,915, forward strand.
TAAAAATTTAAAATGTGTAAAAGTTTGCAAATTAGTATGAATTTAATCAAGACTAGGAATGAACTGATCACCTGAAATTATATTTGAGTTTGAATGTTGGTTGTACTCTATTTAAATAAGTTGAAATTGAAAATGCGAGGGCCAATCATGCTGATGTACAGTAGTGTTGCTTCTCAGATCAGTGTATGCTACAACGTACACTAACTTTTAAGTCTGCATGCAAGCTACAGTAATTCATACTGTAGCAACGGGCGCGCCAACACTGCAAGTCAGTTCTTTTTAATGTAGAAACTTGCAGAGAAGATGTACTGCATGCTGTATATTCTGCAAGAATTTGTAACATCTCTGTCTAAACCCGACCTTGCGTACTGTAATACTAACGGCGATTTTCAAAAATACACAATATGGGACGCTACCTCGAGTATACCGAAATAAAAATCAAACCTTGAAATAAATTGGAGCCTTGAATTGGCTGATATAATGGTTTATTGTGTGCAAACGAACACTTTTCTACTATATGTTTAGTGCCAAGATATGACTGCAATGATTTCGTAAATATTGATGATAATTTAAGACACCAGGATTGTTGGTTTGTTTCTTCACCACGAAGCAAATTAACCTCGTGTTATGTATGAATACTAGGATGTAACTATTAACACTAAAATTGTTTGGGAAAAATAACGATCTAAGCAAAGTTTCATTATCTTGTGAGCCCCAAATGATCGCCGTTTACACACGTGTGATGGAGAGTTTCCTTTTGACAGGAGTTTGAAGGGTGTCCTGACCTGAACGGCAGGGAGGTTATGAATGAACCTATATAGTACTCCTAGGTACGGGACTTCCTAATAAGGCCACGATAGCATGGGTGTTGTCACACGTGTATGCTAGATGCAAATTTAACAAGAATGACGTCATTTTTCGGAGGTGTTAGAGAATACTGTAAACAAATGCTGGGATCGGTAGATATTTTTAACTTATGTTTTGAAAGAAGTAACACAAACAGCTTCGAGGTGGAGTTAGCAGGATTGCTTTTTGAGTCCAAAAATGTTCAAAAATTAAAATATGAAAAAGGCAAAGGTGTAAAGAAGTATTGATTTTCTTAGAAGGGTTTTTTTCTGTCAAATTTCTAATATCTGTCGGTTTGATTTGAACTTGTGAACGTGATTGCTACCTCTCCGATACAGTTGTTAATTTCTCATGCATATATAGTACCCAAAGGAGCATGAACAAATCGTTGCTTTAGGTCTACTTTACTCGTCTTCGGGAGTATTGCTTGTCTTCCCCAAAAAGCTCTTCACCAGAGAATCGGGAGGACTTAAGAAAAAAATGGGTAATCATTGAACCTGAGGGCTGTTGCGATCGGGACCATTTTTTGAAATTTTTTTTTTTAATACCACATGCAAACACTAGGTCTTACCCATGCCAATATTGGATCAGTCCCTCATGAGAAAGGCGGAGCAAAGTTTGAAACAACAATGGAGTAACTCTTGAAAGAAAATTAATCTTACAGTTTATGTATTGCAGGTTTGTTCTTTATTTGAGCATAAGGAATAAATGACACTGCCATCAAACAACTATGGGACAAAAGTGAAGGGAAAGTGCAACTGAAATTTGTAAAATATTACATATGGAATAACAACTTGGCTGGCTTGTTATTACTAACGTTTACTTATCCTATAGTGAGGATTCACAGAGTGTCATTACAGTATGTATCTGCAGTGAACTTGAGGTTACGCCCCTTGACTCTGCGTCAGAGAGGGGAAGGACTTTTAGAAAAAAGAAACTTCTTGCAGCTGAGGCGTAGGAAATGGCTTGTTTACGGTGGCGCAAGACCAGCAGTAAAAAGTTCCTTTGAAATTTTTACAAAGTTTTCAGGATACGGAATATCGGTAAACATCGGCGAGAACCTAGCTGAATAATCCGATCCTATATTTTACCGATGGTGGCGAATATCGGCCCGATCCCATGTCTGATCCGATTATCAGTTGAGCCCTAATAAAAGGCCTTGCCATGTACAGTGTAACTCTGTGAGAATGTAGCAGTTCACTGCAAATATAAAATATCCATTCCATAAAAATGGGGAGGATGTCAAGCCTATCATCATTTTTACTGGGCTGCGGTACTATCACTGATATTCTTGATTATGGAATGACAACAACAAAAAAAAAAAAGAAAAGAAAAAGGAAGAGAACTGGTAGTGGGTGAAGTGCTACTTTGCTGTTTAGACTACTGTAGTGCCTCAAATTCCATTGAATCTACATCAAAGTAACATATTTTTACTGCAAACATCCAAACTGAAATTTGCCTTTGTGCTTGGTGCTCAGCATGAGCAGGGATAACTAGCCAGCCACCCACAACTGGAAGAAAGGGCTGTGGCTGGCTTAATTTGAACCCATTGGTTGGAGACTGGGCACATAAAAGTCCACCTAACCCAACCTAGCAGAACTGAAATTACTTTGAATCCCCTGTAGAGTTGTTTTGAGCTGTGATTTGGGCTCACCCACCAGGCCAAGTGGTTGGTAATTTCCAACGATATGTGCAATCAGGGCTGGAAAAAACGTCATTTCCCAGGAAGGGAGTAGCATTATTTCCCAGGAAGGGAGTAAAATTTAACACAGTTCTCCCTATATTTCATGTATAGAAATGTGAAATTTCCCTCCAGATGTCCAAATTTCCCGGGAAGGAGCCTCCCAGCTTCCCCACTTTTTCCATCCATGTGTGCAATGCATTTCTCACCCCTGCTTCACTAATCACATCTTGTTCATTTCATCTTCAGTTTCTGGTTTGAAATCAGAGAAAGCTTACTTTACTGACAGTCAGTAATATTTTGCTTTTTATGCTAACATTTACAATGCAAAATTAAACAAATAGAAAGAAAAAAATGGCATCTTATAAATTGTAGTATTGTCTCCTATTTTCTTCCACAGACACCACAGAATGGCTGTGAATGTATACAATACAAGTGCTTCGGCAGAGAATCTTAGTCGACATGAAATGCTCGAGTGGATCAATTCCAGTTTGTCTTTAAACCTCACAAAAATTGAACAGTTATGTTCAGGTAGGACTTAAACATCCTTTTGCATCCTTTTGCAAGGTTAAGATGTGACAGCTTGTACAGGGAAGAGAAACTCTTTATAAAGGAACAATAGGTTGTTTTTTCTTTGAAAGGAATTTTCAGTTAATACAGCAAACCAGGTTTGGTGCTTAAAACCACAACAAATTGAGTTACTGAATGGATGAGTTGGTGAAATGTTTGCCTGTTTAAAGGGAAATACTGGGTTAGTTTTACAAGGAAATGTCATCCTTTTAAAAGAAATATATCGGCAAAGAGTGATAAATAATTAAAAATAAGGCAGTATGGTAACCTTTCCAAGAAATAAGTTTACCTCAGATAGAAATTCAGTTTTTTGTTGCTCAAGAATAATTTGTTTACCCAACTTTCAACATTTCAAAAGACGCAACTTCCATAGCTCTTCTTGTGCATAGCCTAATATTTTGAGGGATATATATGCAGCCATTGGTGGGGTTTTTTGAGACCGAATGATTTGATAATGACTAGAGCTATTTACTTTTAATGCTATGTTTGAGCATTTTAAACGCAATATTTCGCTTTAAGATGTATTGAAAATATGGAGCAGAAATTTGGGAAAATTTGTGATGTTTTGAAGGGAATTTTGGATTTTGCAAGGAGTGTTGAAGTATTTGGGATTTTTGTAGGAGATGCTGCCTTCCTTTTAGGCAAAATAGACAACATTATGAGAAATGGAAAGTAATCAAGGCTCCATCTGTTATGGTGTATTCGAGGCTGGCTTCATGGTCAAGTATTAAGTGCTGTGACTTGCAGCTGGACGGTCTGGAGTTTTACTTCATGTTGGGTGATACTGTAGACTTCAAAAATGGACCCTACCATTGTGCTTGGTGCTCAGTATTAAGCATTGTCTGAAGAAAACAATCCAGATAGCTGCAACTGGAATAAAGGCCATGTCCAGCCTGACTTTAACCAGTTTGTTAAAAACTGAACTGTAAAAGTGGTACAAAGTGCAGATTAGTACTCTCTGAAGAAATTAAATTGTTTCACAGACAAAGGGAAATTTAATATAGCCTTCAGAGTACAGTATTTAACTGAGATGTAGCTGCATGGACCACTATTTAATAATTACTGTAATTCCACAAAGGGTGAAAGTTTGTTTAAATTTCTTGTTACTCTGAACTATTTTGTATGATTACCATATTTAGTATCAAGGGTGTACTTTACCGATTTCTTTTCACAATTTATTTCAAATAGAAGAGTCACATTGGTTTTAAAACCTGTAAGTCTTTAAAATCATGGTATGTCAGTTGTGTTAGTTGTGTTCAGAGTGTCTCAGAACCTAAAATTCCTTTGGGTATGTCTGTACGTAACTTATCCAGTTGTCCCAGTGCAGTCAAGGAGATATTTCATGAAGGCAGGGCTTAAAAAAAATTATTTCCCAGGGAGGGACTAAAATTATTTCCCTGGAAGGGAGTAATATTTCCCATAATTAGAAAAAGGAAATTTTCTCCACTTGCACAAATTTCCCTCAAGGTGCCAAATTTTCTGGGAAGGAGCCTCCCAACTTACAAAATTTTTCCACCAATCACGGTTCTTGAAAAAGTCTTGAAATTTTAAATTTCATTTTCCAGACCTGGGAAAGTCATGACATAGTGTAAAAATGACAGAAGTCATGGGAGAGTAATAAATTTTTAACCAGATCAGTATTTTAGTTTCTTATTTCCGCAAGTAAATAAATTTTCTTATTTTTTTTTCAAGGATGTCATGCCATGAAACTTTTATCAAATCTTGGATAATTTGGTCATGAAACATTCATGAAAATATCATGAAACTTAATGTATGAGAACCATGATCAGTGCATGTAAGGCTGCTTCAAACTGAGGGGAATTAGCAACTGAAGGGAGATCAAAAAGGTTGCTTGAATTGAAAAGAATTCATTGTTGTCTATTTTCATCAGTTCGAGGTTGTCTTACATGAAGTACAGTCTGTGTACCCGCAGTAAGCTTGATCACTATAGCTGTCAGTTACAATCAACAGTGTGCACTTTTACTGCACATGGTAAAGTATGACAGTGGTATAACATTTAGTACCATGTACATCTAGGTACAGGTGTAAAATGAAATTGTCACACTAAGGTGTTATTTTCACTTCTTTTTTTCTGCCATTTTGCTACAAGTTCTTTCATTTTTTATTTACAGGTGCTGTTTATTGTCAATTTATGGATATGTTATTTGAATCAGCAGTTCCAGTCAAAAGAGTGAAATTTCAAGCAAAATTAGAACATGAATACATACAAAACTTTAAAATTCTTCAAAATGCATTCAAGAAAGTTGGTGTAGATAAGGTAAGGTGTTCCTAACACTATGTTGTCATGTATGTTGTCATGGGGGCACTCAAAAAATGCTTTGCGACCCATTTTAGTGGCAAGTCTACCTGAGGAAATACCCACATACATAGATGGTGATCTGAACTAATTTTCATGTGAAACACATTGGTACACAGCAGCTGGAATACACCACTCTGCCACACTTGGAAAGTGTGGCAGAGGGCCCTCCAAAGGGCCCTTCAGAATAAAAAATTCTATTTAAGCAGAAAGATTGTCCTAAATTTGATATCTCTACTTACTGTACATTGTACTGTAGATTGTCTTGACATTCCACTAGACTGATTGCAAGTTTTTTCGGAAAGAAAATATAACTGCAGAGAATACATTATTCTGTATCGCAATGTTGCATTTTGTAAGTGGACAATTGCTTTGCAAATGCAAAATTGTGTAGCAGATTTTGTTCATTAAACATTAAATGGGTTTTTAATGATTTTGTGGTCAGGGAGTTCAGAAGCAACAAAATTTGTATGCAGATTTTGAACTGACCCTATATTCTGTAATAAACGCCCCCGGGGGTGTTACATTTTTGAAAAGGGGGGCATTTATTTGAGGGTATATTGGAATAAAAAATTAACTAATCGGCATCGGTAAAATTCTGCCATTCAACCCATCATTACCACCGATTATTTGTAAACTGAAAAAAGGGCACAAATATACTTGAAACTTGCTCTTAATTTCGTTAAAATTCCTGTGAATACCGTACTCAATCCTTCCCGCCAAAACGGAATGCATTGATAAGCACAAACGTATAAATTATACCCCTGCCATGAGCGCGGTCGTTGGTTATTTTCCCCATAACAATGTAGTATAACGTGGAATTGTATTCCTTGCAGTCTGGAAAAAGTGCCGCGTAAGTTGCTGTGCAATTTGTTCTGTACAAAAGCACAAGTGCAGACTATCCGAGCTGCAGTGTTTGGCTGTATTTCCAAGTCCCAAAGCTTACCATGTATATCTGTGCACGTTTTGTACACATAGCACCTAGAATCTTTGGAAGTTCGGTGGTTATTATCCTGCATAAATTAAGCCATTTCTCGCATTCCTTCTGTAATGTTATTTGCAGTAGGACTTATGAAATGTAAACGTCATCGCCAACGAAAACAGTGATGCACGTGGTCTCATGCAGGCTACTTCATCGCCCACGCACTTACGTGCGTGTCCGTTTTTACCGCCAAACAAGGCATCAGGTTTTGCTCGGTGACATCATATGCATACGATCCATTGCAAAATTTAAATTGCCCCAGCATCGTGATTGGTTCAAATGCGATGATTCTAGCCAGCCAATCACAACTCGCGCCATCGCCTATGTGATTTAGTGTGTGAAAATAACTAAGCCTCGAGACGAATTTTTCTATTGAGTTTTTATGTGTTACGACGATCACATTTCCTATGCTGATATAACTGGCTACCGCAGCCGTGCGAGCCCCGTGCTAAATTCAACAAGAAACGACATCACAAATCTCTGCGTACGTGGATTTTTCGGGGATCTCACTTGCGTGCATTTCAATTGCAGATTATTTTCAAACAAGACATAAGTTTTGGACAAGAACTGCTAAAAATTTACGGGGATATTTATATCCGTAAGGAACCATAGGATACGTTAATCGGGTGCAATTGTTTTGCTGCCCCAGAACGGCTAAGATTATTATGATTGCGTATTTCTACATGGCCTCATTAAAGCGGGATTCTACAGTACATTAACGCAACTACAACCCAGTGCAGTAAAATACTGCAAATGTTCCGACATGATTGGGGGATGAAAACTAAACAGAGCATGATGTTTGCCTAAGAGCTAAATTATCAAAGGGTATGTGACATCGACTGAAAACAATCCTACTGTATCAACGACTGGTTTATATCTCCACTTTTGAAAAGAAAATGTCAGGCCTACAAAAATGATTTTGCAAAACAAACGGAACTATTCCCAATATTTTCCAACTTGAACGATATGAACAAAGCAAGGGGCGCGTACTTTAGGGACAAACACGTGTCTTCCCTCTTTCTAATAATCGGTAATCGGCATCAGGCCGATTGTTAAATTAAATGATGATTATGCATTACCGGTCAAACACTAGTTTTATCTGTGGTTTGGGCCTGTAGTGCGGGAGGCCTTGGCCTACGCAGTTGTTAAAAGTTTGAGGGGGGGGGGCGTTTATTAGAGGGGGAGCGTTTATTACAGAATATACGGTAATTATTCCCTGAAATTTATCCACAGGGCTTTGTTGAAGCAAAATTGGAGAGTGCCTTTAAGTTAATTCAGCATATTATATTGAAATGAATTTAATTAAATATGTAAGATAATTTGAATGTTTAAGTTAAATCTCAAGATTATGTCCTGCTCGCAAAAAGAGAACTAAGCTAAGTCTACGCAAGGTTGATTTGCTCAGTGTCCAAAATAAAGTATGAAGTTCTTCACTTCCTCAGTCCAGGATTCCCCCAGGCACTCAAAAAAGGAGGGCAGGGGAGATTTATCACTTCAGACCAACTCCAAGAGCAAATGTATGGTGCATTTTGGTCAGACTTACAAGTAGGTTTAGGTGGGCAAAAGCTAGCTTTAGGGTGATTGCAAGGTGCAACCTGAAGATTATAAAAGGCCATTTACCTTATCATGTAAGTATGTAAGTTCTTGCACATTGCTGCCAAGGTGTCCTTCCCTATAATAAGAGACCAAAGTAACTGACCTTTTGGAAATGTTTAAGTTGAGTGTCATGCAAAGTGTTAAAGGGAATATATAAAAGCCCTTTCATTAGTCAATAGAGAACTGAAATTCTCTTTCCCATTTATTCATGTATGTAGGAGATACAGATACCTTGCAATTTTCTAAGCTAAATGTTGGGGATTTAAACATCCAGGAACGATTTTTTCTCAGGATGTTTCAAATTTTTTGTTACTTGAAACACTATGTGGGAATATTTTTCCTTTCTGTAAGGTTACTGAAAAAGAATTGTTATAAAATGTTCCTGATGCAGACCACAAGCTCTTGCAATTGAGAAGGTGATGGTTATTTGCAAAACTGAAATAATTGAACCCTCAACTGTCGCTTTGCCCCTCTGACCCCTAGTCTGGGGGCTGGCCAACCTTCGTCCCATGATGACTTAGGGTACTGGCCATTATCTTGCACACCTTTGTCAATTTTTACAGTGGTCTTCATTTTATCTCTGATGATTGTACACAAGTTTACTATTCTTCATCAACTCCCAAGTTCACTGCTCCACTCCCTACTTTTACCACTTTAAACAGATTATTCCCGTTGAAAAGCTTATAAGAGGAAGATTTCAAGATAACTTTGAATTTGTCCAGTGGTTCAAGAAATTTTTTGATGCCAACTATAGTGGTCAAGAGTATGACGCTGTATCAGTAAGGTCTGGAGCAGGAGTAAGCTCACCCGTAGAAAGCAGGGAACCAATAGCTAAACCAGCGAAGAAACAACCGAAGGTTGTGACCACAACGAGAACAGCAGGTAAGACACATTTAATTAAAGGGGGTTTGAAGGAGGGGGGTGAAAGGGGCAATCAGAGTCTGGCAGAGAATAGCACAGGGCTGGAAATAACAGACGGCACTCATACCCATGGCTATGGGGCCCTTCCTGATGGCTGTGGTGCCCCTCAAAAATGGCAGATTGAAATAACATAGACTGATAACCATTTTGCTCAGTTTGGCTATGCCCTTTTGAATTTTATTTCAAGCCCTGATAGCACTTGACTGTTTGTTCCAGCACCTTGTTTTTCTGTTCTGATGTGATTGTTTATCGAATGAGTAACACTGACGAGGTCTTTCAACCAGGTTAAGGCAGAGTCATTTATCTAATTGGAAGTTATTGGCATGTCACTTATGTATTCCCTGTGCTCAAGTGCCCATACTGGTCCATTTGATAAATGAATCTCCCCTAAGAAGATTTTATTTTGTGTTGATTACTGTTGAAAAAAAATTATGACTACTTGTTGGGTAACTAAATTTAGCACAGCTGGAAAACTATTCAGCCTCCACTACACTAAACCAATTACTAGGTTAGACCAGGATCACAGATCATTCTTTGTTAGTTTTCAGTAGATGTACAAATGTGATACAAAATAATCAGAATTGTGTAGAAAATAGAAGAACAAACTCTGATTGATGCTTTAATAATAATTGAACAAAGCACACTATCAGCCAGAAGTCAGGGCTGGGAAATCCTGTCCTAGCTGACTGGCTCTTCACTTCAATGTTCAGTCTCTCAAAATTTGTGACTGTAAAGCCCGTTGGGTAATAATGGTGGTGCTGTACACCAGGGAGTTGCATTTTAACTTAGTGTTACAATTTTAGGAGGCTTGGTTTGGTCTAAACAAAATCTTTTTGAGCTACCTCAGAATGTTACCAGAAAGGCTGTTTCTTTCAAAAATATTTTTCGAGCACATAAGTTATAATCTAATTCACTGCACAACCCATGAAGCATTCAAATCAAACTGTAAGAAAAAAAAAGACAGAGTATGACATGAAAAAAGCAGCATTGCAGCTACATGTAATGCTTTAAGGTTTGTCATAAATACTTGAAGTGCATATTGAATAACAGTTGGAAGATCATTCGAAAGATTGGGATGGGCAACTGCAAAAGATTGGTTTTCAAAAGATCACCAGTTGGTCCCCAGCGTTGTTGCAGCTAGAATCTGAGTATGAAATGCAAATTACATCAATGACTCTCTCATGGTTGTGCCACCTTCAGTTGGCTAGAAGTTTTCACACAAATTTTGGCACAGATTAGTTGAGAATTTCTGGTTTAGAGACTTTTAGATAAATTTGGAGCTTATTCACATGGTAAAAGTGGGAATTTGTGGGGGTGGAAGAATCTTCATTTTAACCATGTGTGTGGGCTGGCAAAACCAGTTCAGGTCTTTACTGTCTTTTTCTGATCCTTGTAGCTACAACCCTGGTTTCACTGGTATAATGGGGATTCTCCTGGCACTAGACCTTAGAATCCTTGTGCCAACCTAAGCATATCAGTTAAGTATGGGGGTCTTCCCATTAACTAACTCCCAAACTTAAGTCTTTTCAACTTAATTTGAAGTGTAACAGGGAGTCAGTGCAGTTCTTTTTTAAAAGTGGTTGAACTATCTAGGCCGTGAGGACAAGTGTAGCAGCCATGTGTTGGCAAATATGCAGTCTGATTCACAGGAAATCATTGGACTGAAAAATAGATTTAGCAAGCAGTGAATCCGCTAATTAGTTTATCTTAACCTATATTGGTTAGTAGAGGGATATTTTACCATATGTCATTTCCTGTATGTGTGTTTGGTGAAAGTAATGAGATATTCAAAACAAGAGGCTGGAAATATTTCCTGAAATGAAGCTTTTTTGCAAGGTGTTTACAGTTTATATGACCTCATGGTACTGTACAGTATGTCCTTACAACAGGATGTTTCTTTTTGAAGTCGCAAAGCAGGTAAGGTTACAGGAACAGCTTATGAGTAGACTCTCCCATGGCTGCTTCATTAATTTGCCCAGCAGACTGCTTGTGGTCACTGGGCTGTTCAGAATATTCAGTAGGAGCACACTAGGTAGAGTAGAAATTTGCTTGCTGCTGGGGACTAGAAAAAGCTTTGCTCCCTTATAGTGTCCCTGAAGTCAAACAATCTAAAAATATGTATTAAACAATATTTGAGGCGAGATAAAAAATGTGAAACTTTTTACACTCAAATTGAAATGGACATTGCGCAATAATTTAAGATGTCAATGTTGCACTATTTAAATTACAGTCTTTGTATTTCTTTGTTTTCTGGAAAGATACTACACCTTGTACCACAGTGTGATGGCACTCTGATAGGGAGATGTAATTTATTAAACCCCCATCGTGCAACATGCTAATCAAGCAAACAGGAGGTGTTTGAGGTTATAAAAATATTTTTAATTTTAAAGGGAAACAAAGCTGGTAATGTGAGTTGTACAACAAGAGAGTCACAAATTATTGCACAATGGACTAATTGCACAATTGACTAATTTATTGAAAGGGAATAACTTTCAACATTTTATATCTTGTTTTAGAATGTCCTATGAAGATGGGAGTTGGACTGTTAGAATCTGTTTTCCATGCTGTGTAATACATATATATTTTTTTAATTTTCTAAATTTGGGGTACACTTCTACAAATGAAATACCAACAATCTACAATATACTCGACAAAGTAATATCTGCATCAGCAGTTAGATACAGTATTTCATCAAGAGAGAGAGGTTTCTTTTAAATGGTGAAAGGTATGAAAATGATCTCCAAGAAAAAGCACCCTTTTTGGCAGTCAGTTTCATTTGCCTTGCTCTGGTTTGTTTTTACAGCAAAAGTAAAACCCCCAGCAAAAGCATCAGGGGCGGCTGTGAGTTCTCAAGTCAAAAACCAGATAGCAGAATTGAGTTCAGAGGTAAGTTTTGGAATTTGGATACTTGTTTGATGTCAAGGGTCAGCTGATTTTTTGTTGTGGAAAAGTGTAACAGTGAATAGTATTATAATTTAGTGAACATCATAGATTGATGTATATAATGGTATTGGTATTTTATGTACAGTAGAAATGTTGCCTGTAGTTTTACCTTATTTTCTTAGTGTGACTATTAACCATCAATTTAATTGGCATGACAGATAAATTAAGAAGCTCATGAAACAACTCTTTACACTGGCTGCTAAAATACCATCCCTTTTTTAAGTGGATTATAAATTTCTACAAAGTTGTGAAGCTTTCAGTATATTTTCCTAACGAAGTTGAAGAGTTCACGTGAAAGTTTTGAGCAAATCAATTTTAATATTAGGATGGTTTGTAAAGTAGATTGGAAAATTTTGGCATGGGACAGTGGTAATGTTTGGAACCTCTTGAAAAATTTTACTTCTAACTTGTTACTTCAAATTATGTTGCAAGTAGAGTTGGGGTTGTGTAGTTGAGTAACTTACTACTTAATAACAAAAGTATACAATCATTAGAGATTAATTGCAATTATGTCCATAGAACTAGCTCGTAATAGCATCACAGACTTACCCAGCATACAGCACCAGCCCAGAAATTTTATTTTTTCATGAAGCACTTTTTGTGGCTCCACACTGTGACAGAAGCACCATACAGTAGTGAATACTCATAGCAAATATATCAGCTGTCTGGAGTGATTTATGAGATAACCCTGCTGTAATTAGATGTACCACTGGGGGGGGGGAGGGGTAAGTGGAAGGTTATGATGTGTGTTGATGAAAGTGCTGCAATTAAAAAATGATAAAAATACGAACAGTATTTTGTGTTGTGTCTCACTCCTACTGCAGAAGAAAGCATGGTTGTGGGATAGATAGTGGACTCGTTTAGAAGTTGAAGGGGAGGGGAGGGGGTTGCGAAGGATACCGGTTGCAATTAATCACAAGAATTGTTTATTATTTTTTTGACAACACATAATTGTTTAAAATTAATGGCTACTTGATTATAGCTATAACCTGCAAACATGGTACACATTATGTTATGATAGTTTTTGTAATAGTAAATATATTCATGCACATCAGATGCTTCAGATCTTTCATTTTGTTCAACCTTCCCCCTTCAGCCCACCTTGAACCCCCCACCCCTCCCACTAAAGAAACATTGAATAGTTGAGTCATGTATTTTTCACTTCAACACAGTTAACCACAGCAAAGTTGACAATTGATGGCTTAGAGAAAGAAAGAGACTTTTACTTTGGCAAACTGAGGCAGATTGAAGTTATTTGTCAAGAAAACGATAATGAATCTTTGGAACCAATCTCCAGGGTACTTGAAGTTTTATATGCAACAGAGGTGAGGCTTATTGTTACATGTTACTGTATGTCCACTGTGAGGAAACAATTGTAGTTATTTAGTGTTCTTTCTTGCATCTTTGCTTAAATGTTAATGATATTTACCAGTGGGTGTAAGTTGCTCCTGTGTGACTTTAACTTTGTTAAACTTTAAATGCTGATTATGAAATCAAGGGGTTACTTATGCTGTGTTAACTAATGGCAATCTAGTCCAAGGAAGATTGCTTGAAGGTGCATGAAGTAATGAGCCTCGGTAAGTTGGTATGGGATATATTGGTCTCCAACTTTGTGCAACAGGCTTCAGAAAGAGGAAAGATTGATGTTTTAGAAAGTCTGGCTATCAGTCTTTTCCAGCCTGTTTTGGCCTTTTTGACTTGATGAGTGATACACATCCATAGTTTTAAGCTATCTGGACACTACACTTGTTTTCATTACCAGACTCAACGTGTCATGACATATTCCCCTAAAGTTGGGGCAACTTTCATTCTCACAATGACCTATGTACATCACACAATTAGTTTTCTCACTTTGAATGGGTAGCACAATTATAAATGAAATTCCCTTTTCCACCTTGTGCCAAATGGTTTGGCATCTGATCGGTACACTGCTTTAGACTTACGACTATCACAGACTCAGCAGAAAGCAACATGTTTGTTTTTTTTTGACTGAAGGCAAAATGACTTGAAACTGGTTGCAAAACTCGCAGTCACAGACCTACGTACACTATACAACTACTGGGGACATGACACAATGTGTAGTGTGAAGCTAACTTTAAAGCAGATGTGTTGGATTTTGGCTTTCAATCAACTCCTGAATAAGATAAAATTTAGAGTTAATTTCCATTTCCTAATTGGTGAAAAGAAATCTTGAGCAATATTCTTCAAACAGTGATGACTTATTTGGACTAAAGGGGCAGTGGTCAGTGGGTGGTTAATCTGTCAGATTTTGTCTCAATGGTCAGCCAACTTTTACTAGTTTGAAATTCAGTGCCCTGTTTCTTGGAAATTTATTAGGAAAAAAAAAAGTAAGGAACTTCTTTTCAAGACATGCTGTGAACCTTGACAGAACTTGTCATGTACCCTGTATACGTAGAGTTGAAATGGGGATTTGTCAAACAGCCATTTCAGGGAATATCCTGAGCCATACTTGAAGCTATCTCAGGAAGTCACTTTAAAGGTTTGTGGACATGCATGCATCCAAGAAAGCCAGCTGTATTACCTGTAATTTTATGCTAAAATTCCTCATAAAATATCTACTTGAATCATTCAACCATTCTTTAAAGTTTTGAAGTTTTGAGATTTTCCATTTGCTATGGAAAAGTTATGATGTGTTACATAGTGTCTGTTCTTATGTTGCTAAAGTATAAACCTTCTGTCCCATAGAGTTAAACTAACAAGGGATAAGGGATAATATATCACATGTATTCTGTAACCTCAGGGGCTCTCTTAGTCTTTTTGCATCACAAATATTTATGTTAAGTTTTATTAAAGAGGCCAAGAAATACAAGCAGGGTGCACATTTGGAAAATTTTCAACAGGAATCATGGCTATTTAGCCAGATCTTAATATTTTTACTCCTTTCTATATTAAACTGGTATATGATACATTCTCATGTCCACACTTCTTTAAAGTAAATTTTACTATGAACAATAACTCCATTCTGACACTTGATAAAGAGGGTGACTTTTAAAGAGTTGCCTCTTCACTTTGTAAAAAAAGAACAAAAAAAAAATAAAAACAAAAAATCTGAAAGTACGCAAACAGGATATGACGAGGCACAGAAAGAAAAAGGGGTAGATGCGCACTGTTTAACAAGGTGTTTCTTGATTGGTTGTTGCCATTGTATTATATGGATTGTATTCTTTGTTAGGGTTAGGGATTAGGCTATCATTAGCCAGTAAGGAAATTTCTTGTTAAACAGTGCCCATCGCCCCAGAAAAAAAACATGATCACCGAGTTTGGTTTTTGACATAATCCCCAGTTTGGCTCAGCAAGTCAAAACTGGTGATCAGTCTAATCAAACCTGCTGCTGAAATGTTCTCTCTCTCTGCTTTTTCCTTTTTCTATTTTGCCATCTTTTTGAATCTATCTGGGAATTTTCCAGGATGGTTTTGCAGTCCCTGAGGACGATGATGACGATGAGGACGAGGATGAGGATGAATTGGTTGAGAGTGATCGAGATCTGGGAAGTCTCGAAGAAACTCTCTCTGATCAATATTAATGTCCTTAGTATTGGTGTCAGTTTCTTTGTACTTTGAAATAACCAGTAATTCCAATACCTTCTTTTCTGTTTTCTTTTTCTGATTTTTCAGTACATGCATTCAAGTGCTTTTACCTTTAACATTTTGTACGTTTTCAAGCACATAGTCATACCTTTTGTTATTTGTCTGTTGTCCTGTTTTGTTTGTTCAGGTCTTGCAGCTTATTGGAATGAAATTCCTATTTTTCATTCACTCTCATTTCCTTTTTTTTTATTTTCATGGCCAATTTTCAATGGAAGGCCGTTGCAATACCAGTGAAGGTGTGTTTAATCATGTTTCATTCAGCTGTGCCAGTTGTCAAAGATTGTTGTTTTGACCAAAAAGTCACTAGATTTATGTCAAACTGAAATAATTTACCTGAGAAATAAAAACTTCATTCCATCTTTTTTTTTTTTGGAAAAGAATGGGATGAATTTTTCTGAGGGAATACATTTCAGTTTTGTAGCCTTGGGATTGTTAATGTCTGTGCTATGAATTGTGTAATGCATTCAATGTTTTAATATTTTAAGGGTACCTACTATATCTTATCCAGAGAGTCATCAAGCACAATACAGCATGGCTTCTGTGAAATTACAATTGGGAAAATGCTTTGTTTAATTTGTGACATTTTTCTTGCTATAAACATAAAATGTGATGTTTCTCTCTTGATGACCGGCATTGTCCATGTATGGATGACATTAAGTTGACTCTCTATGTACTCATATTTGGACTGAGAGTGTGAAGGGGGTTGGGAAAATGACTCAACTGGGTTATTTGTATTTTTGGAAGTTTTGGGAAAGACAACTGCAAGAAGAATTAATACCTTAGCAGGGACTGTATATTAACATTGATAAATTCCTTCCTAATATTAAGTGCTTTTGCCAGAATAAATATTAAATGGCTTTTTGATTGCCATAGGGCATTAGTAGGAGTGTACCAGATTTAGGCCTCTGTAGTCGATCATACTTCTTAACAGGTTCTGTTTACAAACAAGTAATTCTCAAGCTTTCCTGCAATTTCATCTGGTCTCTATATTTATCTATAGCACCTTAATTTTAGGGGATTGTTTTAGACTTTTCAGATAAAATTGAATGATATTGTAAAATAGATTTATGCAGTCTGATTTTAGGCTTATGTTTTTATATGTCAACTAAAAGAGCAGCAGTAGTAGGTCAGTGGTTTGTAAATATTTGTAATCCTTGGACCCTTTGTTGGTGTAGAATTTTGATAGAAGTGCAAATTGCAAAAAATGGCAAATTTATAACCTTGACTTTTTCCATGTTGTTTTTTGTTTAAGGTAGGACTGTGTATGTAGTTTGTTACACAAATATTTACTCCATGAACAACAGTATTCCAGATTATTTTATAATACCAAATAATCCAAACAGAATGACATTCATCTTAAACTAAATTCACGCTCATTTAACTTCAAAAGGGAACACTTCTCGATCTTGATTTCAGCATTTAAAAATATTTATCTAAACTGCATGGTTAACATGGATATTTTTATGCAACCACGCATTGTGCTGTCGTCTTTCGATTCCTTGTAAATTTTGTAAAAAAGTGGTCTTGAAAAAATTCCTTTGGAGTAGTTTGCATTAGGGTCCTTTCCACATTCACACATTTGTTCTCAAACATTATTATAGAGATGTTTAAACTCTTGTTGCAAAGATGAAACATACAGGGCTTTGAACACTTTCATACTGTGCATGTTGTATGTTTTTTCACATTTGTTGGAAAAACCGTCATATGATCATATTTTTGTATAATCAATGTAACACAAATATATGATGATGAATTTTGAACAAATGTCTGATCCTGTAGACGGCTTTTATGTGTTAGGATAAGGCAGATGTACCACCAAGCAGTGTTGTAAGGGCATTGCTGGTTTAAAGTTAAGATTAAAACAAAGTCTTGTATTAAACTTCTTAATAAAAAGTTGAAATGCAGGTCAAAGGTCATTTTGACTATATTATAATTTGTAGTATTTGTTCAATACTCTGAGTTATTAAGTGCAGTTAATTACATCATGTTGCGTAATCTGATAAATCAAGCATGCTTTTTTTCCCAAAATATACCTCTTTTATGTTCCCTGCAAAGGGTGATGGATGCACTCATATAGCTTTAATTGGTGGATTTTAATTGTTATTTTTATTTGTAAACCTCCACACTGGAACCAACCCCCCAAAAAAGGGGGGGGGGAGGCATTGCTTCCACATTTCAGACGTCTGTTCAATACAGGGAATAATTAATTGTTCAACTTTTGCATATCAATTTGGCTGTTTCAGGGCTCTTCAATCACAAAATCTCTAACAACCCAAACGTTTAATGTAGAAAATCTGCTACACAATTTTGCATTTGTATAGCAATTTGTCTATTCTGTGTAGCAAAATGCGATGTGATACTGGATAAATTATTCCCTAATAATATTGTTCTAGGTTTTATGAATCCTTAGCTTATGAGTATATCTAACTAACAAGTTCTTTGACTAAGTACTGATTGTGTGATATCAGAATGGTAAGAAATTTATCAAGGTTCAACCATTCAACATGTAAATAAATAAATTGAGTCAATTTGTTTGGAATTTCCTTTTTCCAAAATAGGATGGGTTTGAACCCCCAGAGGAAGATGGGGAACCTGTTGAAGGAGGAGATTTTGCTGAGGACCCTGGCTACCCTGATGAAGGTGACGACTTTGAGGAGAAGACTTATTAGTATCTTGCAGTCTCCTGTAAAGATTACATACATCGTAAAAATGTAAAACAGAAAAAAAAAAGGAAAAAAAAGGAACTAACATGGGGTAAAAAGTTTGCTTCATAAATAATTATATACAGATTGTTGTAATGTGATGCAGCCAACCATTTTTACTATTTTTTCTTCAAAAATGCCAGTTCTGGTAGCTTCTGTGAAACTCTTGTTTTGTAAGAACTTTCTATAAAACTTGTGACTAGTAAAGAGGAAAAATTCTAGAAAGGGACCACTAGAAGTTTGTGAATGGCAGCTTTACCCAAATTGGTATGTAAAACCTTGTGATGTAAGTTGAAGTATGTAGTATAGGTTGGATAATTTGACAACCATGCAGCAGTCAGAAATGAGTTATAAGGCTGTGGCTGTGCGTGAAAATAATCTCATTGTATTTTTAGCCTGTACAATAAAATACTTCGTTGTACTTTAAAAAAGATCAAGCCGTGATTCGTCAAAGTTGAGTTCACATGTCAGCTCCTTTTATTCTTTACTTTACTTGCTATTGCAATGAGAAAAACTTGTCACTGTGTAAGAAAATTACAAAGCTTGTTTTGGCTAAAAGCATCAACACCATTTGGAAAATGTTCCATATGAAAATTGATTGTATATTACCTAACTTACCTGTGTGTGAAAAGTAAACATAACATCTATTGAAAATGATATGGTAGTTATGATTACAGTTCACAGGATGTACTGCATAGCGTGGTGCTAAACAAGAACAAAGCCAATTTTTGACCATGCTTGTACTTCCCTGTTTCATATGATTTAGGTTTTGTTTTTCAGAAATCTAAATTAACCATTGGGCCAGGGTTTGTGTATTAACTGTTATGTACTTCATTTTTAATAAGGGCTAAAAGGAGTTTGAAGGAGAGTAAGCTTCTGTAGTAATGAATCTGGGAGACGCAGATTACCACCCAGAATACTTTACATGTGTACAATATGAAGTGGGTTTAGGAGAGGGCTGGGGTAGGGAAAGGGGGGAATCAGTTGTTTTGCTAGAGAGAACTAAGAAATTACAATTTTGTGTAAAACATAATCTTTTGAAGTTGAATATTGACCATTTTGTATTTCTTTTTGGAGTAAATGTATAAAACTTGAATAATTTCATTTAAGCAGTATTTTGAAGAGAGCTTTAGAAGGTCACATGAGAGATAATGTAAGATTATGAGATGTATATGACATTTTTTGCATCTTTTTAATAATACTCATTTTACTACAAATTAAATTGCCTTGATTGTATGTTGCAAGACTTGTAGTTGATCCTTTTGCGATGTTATGTAAAGTGTAAAATTGTAGCATGACACTTAAGACATTTGACCTACTTTTTGCATAAGAATACGTGGTCATTCAAATAGGGTCTCCATGGCCATGGGTGTGTAGTTTGCCCTAATGTTAATGGTTATTAATGTGCAACATTCCACAGTATGTTATCTAATTTGCTTGAAGGAATCCACAGATGTCAATTATTTTAACAGTCATTGACAAATTGCTCATGGAATTATTTTAATACACTGTTGCATGGAATCAATTTGTTGTTTCAAAAATACCCCCAAAGTTGCCCTTTAAATGAACTGTGTAACCACGTTGGGTTACCATTTATGCAGCAAGTTTGGTTCATTTTGTTTAAAACAGGCCTATGGGCCCTTAAACTTAAGCTGTCATAGGATCTTTTTAAAGAATGTTTTATACGGGAGGTGAGAGATGGGGGGGTTGAGGAAGGGGCCACTCAATAGAAAGGACATTTATGGTGAAACACTGCTATCACTTGGTTTGTGTTTATGGAGGAATCTTAGTTGTATAATTTCACCTGTCTGCATGAAAATGAGCCATTTTCACATTTGAAAACAAAATGTGCCAGAAGGCAGGCAGGCTAATTGAGCTGAGTGAAGGGGGAGGGGGAATGGGGAATGGGGGGCATGTGGGAGGGGGGAGGGATGGCAACCCAGTATATGTGTTACCAAGGGCCATGAGCTGTCACCATATGATTGAAAATTGATGGGACTTCATTTGCATACTTGGACAACCATGGATGTAGAATCAATTATTGACAGTGTTACAGAATGTACATACACCAGTGAGATGGCTATTGAGAAGGAAAACTATGCATTCATTCTTTGTCAGATACATTATTCATCTGTGATTTTGGAACTTGAAATTTTCCACTGACATTCTGTTTTGTACACAGCAGATTCTTGTTATTTTAAGCCCTGTCCACACTGCCACTTAATGCGATGCAGCTCATTGCAACAAGACTGTTCAGACGAGTTGCAAAGAGTGGAACGCTTTGCATCTATTTGCAAGCCGATGGGCAACGTAACCCAGTCTCATGCTACCTGACATTTTCGGTCGTATGAAACTGAAACGTGCAACTGACAACGACAGACTTTTGGAATATAGTCTGTGAAGGTCATGTAATCGAAATGGTCAGAACACATTCTTGTCTCTTCAATGTAACAAGTAAAGAGTATGTTAAACTTTAGAAATTTGTGTGAACTGCTTCATAGCCTGGGACATGTTGCATAATGTGGACACTTATGCCCTTGAACTAGTTAGTCATCAGTCGCTCACCACAATAAGACAGTCATGTTGCAGTAAGTCTCGAGGCATAGTGTAGATGGGTCTTTAGAAGGGGTTTCTTCTTTGCTGTCACAAGGGGGAGGGTGCTTTTACAAGTTGAGGTGGGGGAGTGCTGTCACAAGGGGAGGATGCTTCTACAAGTGGACATGGGTGAGGGTCATGAGTCAGTCTCTGTAGTCCTTTTGTATCATTTGCTGCAGCCATTTTTTTGCACCTGATATTCATTTGCTTCCTTCATAGACATTTGGGTGGTGGATGACTGTTTTATGTGGATGTAGTGTATTCACAAAGTGCTGTAATAGCATTCCTGGTTCAAAACTCAGTCTTATTTGGCGACTTTATTGTGGTGTTGTTCAAGTCTTATTGTTGAAATTTCAATAAGATGGAAAAATTTTAAATTGAACATGATGATGGAGGGGGAGAGGGCTCTTAGGCTGTAACACAAAATCATGAATGAAGTTGGAACCACATTCACAGGGATTACTGTAATAATATACAGCCACATTGAAAGGGTTTGGGCAGATGTAAAATGGGGTTGGTGGAGGGGAGAGGGGGAGGGGAGAAGAAAGAATCTCCACATTCTTTTTGAAGCTGAAGAGATTAACTTTGGCCGCCAGGGCTTTTTAGAGGTAATTTTTGTTCCTTAATCCATTCCACACGTTGACTGCAGGGGTTTTTAGCATCTCTCAAGGAAGTACTATGGGGGGGGGGGGAAGGGGAGCGGAGGGGAGGCTGGGAAGGGGAGCGGAGGGGAGGCTGGGAAGTGGAGGGGAGGGGAGGCTGAGGCTTTTGTGGAAACAGATTTTCTTGACATTTCAAATTCAGTGGTTAGGAATATTTTGGGAAAAAGTCAAATATAACATAGATTTCTTCTCAAGAATGAGCAGTTAAAGCAACAGTTCTGCCGTGTTGTGTGCTGTAAAAGTAATACATGTATCATTACTGTAATTACGTAATTCAAGGAAATGTCATATAACTCATTGCAGGTTTAACTACTAGTTTGCCAACTGCAGTGGTGCTAACCAGCATTTCTCTTACAATTTCTGTGAAAATGTTTTGATTTCAAAAGCAGTAGGGTATTTCTCACATGAGCTGCATTAAGGAGAAGCCATTGAAGGTGGAGACTGGGGGGGGGGGACAGGAATGGGGTGGGGTATGACAGATACGTTAAAGGGCTGATAGTTACAAAAAAACTGTCCGCTTTTATACGTTAAGAGGAAAACCTCATTTACCTAGTATCCATTTATGTGTATTCCTGGTTAGTAGTTCCTAACAGAACACTTTTCAGTGTACACCAAGCCTTTTTGTAAATTTCTGGCTGTTCCAATCTAAAGGAGGCATTTAATGTTAACTTAGTTTATTTATTCAATACTATGCTTAGTGTTGTTGGCCGAAAGTATTTGCCGTGTTTCGTTTTACCGCCATCTATGTTCTTTGTGTAAAATACCTTTTGAAGCTCACCATATTATATTGTTTCATTTTGAATTGGAAACATGAGCGAGAAATAGACGATATACTGAAGAAAATGTCATCCTAGTTTCTGTTTAATGTGAATGCAGCGATGGCTTTGAAACTGACCAGCCACAACATGCCATCCCATGAAACGCTAGTCTAGTCTTGATAAGCAGATATACCTTGCGATAGAAGTAGATATTTTAGATACATTTAGGCTTGGAAACCTCATACACTCCTTCTTACCTCCCCTCTTATTACTTACTATTGGACAGATTGGGGGTGAATCTGTTAACTAAGTCAATCAAATCCTGGAATTGGATTTTAGAGTCTAAAGCTAGCATTGTCATACAGTCAAATAGGAATCAAAATTTATCTGGGAAATTAGGAATTAACAACTGGATGTTACTTGTTTGTGAATAGAAAAGTTTTGTACCCCATCTATTTCATTTTTGTTTATTTTCCATTTTTCTGGTCTTGGAACAACTATCCATTTCTCCAATTGGAAGGACATCTTTATATGATGCTGCCCAAGTTTTATGTAGAAATGTGCCAGTCTCACAAAACTTTTTCTAGTCTTTCAAATTGTGCATAATGTTTTGTAGGCTGCCCTGTTGAAGACATAAACATGCTCAGAAAATACTCCTTTTCCCAGCTTTTTAAGGCTTCCCCCATTGCCCCACCTGAAATAATGTTTCTAAAAATGTACCAGGACATTTATATACTAGTGATAAAAGCACTTTTCTAAAAATGTCTAAAGTCAGTTTATTGCACTTTTTGGATTTAAATTGGGGAAACACATGAGATGGCTGATTGCTTGATTCTGTCACAAACCATCTTTCTGTTTTTTTTTGGAATGGATACAAAATTAGTTGGTCAGATTTTGCTTCACAGCTCATCAATTGGTTTAAGTCAGCCTGGCCCAGGCCTTTTTCCAGTTGTGGCTCACTGGCTTGTTTTTCCTACTCCATTGATTATGCTGAACACTAAGAGCAATAACAATAGGTTCCATTTTTGAAGTCTTTAGTATGACCCAGCCAGGACTTGAACTCCAGACCTCCTGGCTGCAAGTCAGCTGATTTAACCACTTGATAATGTAGATTGGATACAACAGATTGGAAACAAGAAAGAAAAGAAAAACAAGTTGCATGTTTTAATATCATACTCTGTTCATAGTTTCATGGCTACAAAGTCCAGCCAAATCAATTTCTTGTGCAAACCTGCACAATTCTAATTTAAACAATTAGAATGCAATTAGAATGTGCATGTTTCAAAAAATTTTGCATACAATCTCTGACTATTGTTTAGACTTTCAAAAACACAAGGTGAAGTTGAACATTATGTAATCATTCAATCATTACAGAACTGAAACACAGCTGCCCCATAACCATATCTGATTTTACCAAAACAAAACATAATCTGTACAACCTGCAGAATAAATACTTTTCCTATCTCCCTGATCGATTCTCTCCCTCCTCATTACTGAAACTGTTTTCACATAACCCACTTAATTAACAAGATGGACCATTCCACTTGTCACGAGGGATTACCAAGGCACAGGTGAGGAAAATAATAACATGTGAACAGAGACAAGAGGATAGGTGTTGGCTAGGAGATGCTTACAACAGGCCTTGAATTTTGCAGTGTGCAAAGTAACTGCTCACCATCACTCCCCTCAAATCACTGTGAGAGGTGCTATTCTTTGACACTTAGAAAAAGAATGGTAGCTATGGTAAAGTGTATCAAAGTTTGATTTAAAAAGGACAACTGCTCACACTCCTTAAATTCCTGAGAAATGCAGTTTGTTGTACACTAATTACCGGAAATAGGGTAAACATAGGGTTTAAATTCTATACAGATCTTGTAAAATGAGAATACATGAAGGAAAATACAACCGGTGTAGCCATCTAAAGAAATTGCATTTAAACTATCAGGGACTAGCTGTTACAGAAAACATGTCTTTATATTAAGAAGGTCTTGTCTGTTTTTGCCCCAAAATGTTATGCTCTTTGAGCTGATGAATGGACACTGCATCATTTGAAAAATAATTTTAGATAGGGTGTACAGTTAAGCAAATGTCCTTCTTTCAGACTCATAAAGTTACCAAATATGTGTGAACTCAGTTTTACAATGGTTATAAAGATTTCAAGTTTCATGACATGTTTTACGATACCCTCATGTTGACTAGTGAAACAATGGTGTTTGAAAAACCCCCCAACATATTTGCAAACCGTCTAATTTTCAACAAAACTATCCTGTTGGCTGGTCTTTGAAACCCATAAAGGAAGAATATTACAATTTTCTTTCATTTATTGTAACAGCAGCCAAGAACCAATCACATCACTCTGCATACATCTAAATGATTTCCACGTTTTAAGAAGCCCCTATAGACCTCCATTACGGAATATTAGCCTTTGAAAGATCCATCGTGGCTACCACATTTTTTAGGGAAGAACTGCAGTTGCCAATTAAATTACCCAACCACTGGTTCATTACTCCAATTAGCTGCTTCAATGAGCAGCAACTTTGATTAGCATTCTGGTACAATAGAAGCCCAACATTTTTGGGGTTCAAATAAACAAATTCTGAAATAAGTGCTGGCAAAATGGGGATCAAATTACTTATAGTGCATTGAAGGGTTACGTTACGTAGTGTAGCCCTTTGGAGGGCGTACTTGTCCATTTGGGACGTTAAGCTCCTTAAAGGAGCAGAACTCCTCCAGGAGTAATCGTTTGGTTTTCGCCCCTTGGCTCTTCGCCAGAGAGTCGTGGGGACTTTTAGAAAAAAGCGTTACGTAGTGTAGCGCCTCTATTGCAGCTGTCTCCTTAGGCTCTCACTCTTCCATTTAGATTTTCTGCAGCAATAAGCTGGAAGGAAAAAGTTTGTCTGCTCTGCAGGCTTATCAAGATACTCACCTGAGCCTCATTAGAAATATGATGGCACCACTTGTTTTGCCACATCAATACATGAGGAAACCAAAAGTCTGACCAACCCATCTTTCTTCAAAAATTTCAGTGTTCCCTGTTACCAATGACAGATCATTAGAAAATGGTAACAACCCAGTGGAAGTGCTAAAAATAGTTGTGTCAGGAGGGGGGTAGTCAGGGTCACCCTGACGTAGGGCAGTCTGAACAAGGCAGGGTTGCCTTATCACCTTCAACTGAAGGGTTACCCTGACTGGGGGGCAGGGACACATTAAAACAGGGTGATTGAAACATGAAAAGTGCACCGACAAACAATTTCGGTCCATCATGGGGGTGGGGGATGTAACTGCTTGCCCTGACCATATGGATCCTCCACCATGGCTACAACCTGATAAACCAACATAAGTGTTTCATATATTTATGCTTCTGACTACTGAATGCGTGGTTTATACACAAAATCCACTGACTTTGTTGAATCAGAAACTCAAAGTTACTAGGGATTTCCTTGTTCGTACCTTGCGTACAATGGCAATCGAAGAAAAACTTTCGTCTTCATGAACAGAAAAATAACCTGCCTCGTTTAGCTGGTTTCCTGAGAGTCCTGCAGTATTCAAGGTATGTTATTTTTGAATTATTATTGTACTAAGAGTCTTTTCCATAAAATACAGAAACTGAGTTTAGGAGATATCAAATAAATGGTATTTGCAAGACCTGTGTTTAACATTTCTTGATCAAGGCTTATATAAAAATAGTTTCGTAGCTAGCATAGTATTAATAAATAACACATTTGAAAGCCCTACAATCTTGCCCAAAACATATTTCAGAATATGATAATATCTTTACATACAATTGATGACTGCCCCTAAATTGACATTTATAAGTTAATTAGTAAGTTAGTTAGATGTAGTTTTACAGTCCAGTTTCCATCCTATTGGTTCAAGTCAAGCCGGCCACAGCCTTTTTTCAAGTTGTGGCTCACTGGCTTGTTTTACCTACTCCATTGCTTATGCAGTGCATCACACACAATGGCAGTAAGTTCCATTTTTAGAGTCTTTGGTATGACTTGACCTGAGAAAAGAAACCGGGCCTTATTTATAAGAATTCAAACAATACCTTCAGGTTGGTCAATGACAAGAGCAATTTCAACACCTCACTTGCTGCATACTGTTGCTCATTCTAGGTGTCATGTGACTGGCGGTTTTTGGTTAACTTTTGAGGAACGGCTGGAAGTTATCAGACAAGGGACAGTGTTTACAGTCTTCAGTGAGATTGTAAGGCTTCTGACAATAATTAGCTCTCATTTGTTTTAGAATAAAAACAGTGTCTTATGACAGATTATTTTCTTATATTGAGCCTCTTCATGGCCAGGTTAGAAGATGAAGGTAGGGGAATAATGAGGCTGGCATGTGTGTGTACGAAATTGCTCCATATCCGTTAAAATAGTTTAATAGGTCCACAAATAATCTATAGCATTTTGTGTATGTTTTAGTTATCTCTGGCTGTGACCTAGGAGTAAGGACTACTTTAAATGATTAGCTAGGCCAGAGATGACCAAATTTGATATCCTTAAGGAAACTGTACTACATAAAAGGAGGGTGGTGGTGGGGGGATTAAGGTTCGTATGCACCTTGTAACCTTTGCCCTAGTTTGGGGTAGCACCAACTGATGTAACATTCCATTGAACAATGCTGTGTATGACCTGGGTCACCATATTCTTCCATAAGGAAGGACCCGTAGGCCCATAGGATTTTGTTGAATGAAATTAACTGGTGCTGGTGATGGTGTCTTGCATGTCTTGATGGTAATTGTACTACTCTGGTTGCACATTGATATTTCACCAGCATGAAAGCAACTTTCCATGTAGCATGACCCAATACCACCCTGTACCATCCTTGCCTGCTTTAAGTGCCAATACTTGATACTGGTGATACAATATTGGTACTCTGTAAATACTAGGATATTATTCATATTGATGTCACCTGGCTATTTGCTATACTACCATTTCTATCTTTCACATCTCAAAGTTCCTCACTGAATTGATGGTATTTCAATAAAAAATGTAATTTTCAGGATGACATCACCCATATTACAGTTTATCATTCTGCAATCCAACTGATCCAAAGTGGAAAGCCTTAGATATGAATGGTATGCAGCAGAACAATTCTAACATACATGTATACTAAAGTTTGCACTAAATGCAGTTCTCAGAATTTAAAGAGGAAATTCTGTCTTCCAAAATATTTCAGAGGGAATTTGGTTTAGACAGAAGGTATTAAAAAACTAGCAACTTAAATACTTAAACTGTTCCCCTATATGATTCACATTCAGGAGTGGCATATTTCATCTTCACGTTTTAAAACCTTGCATGATTGTTATGAAAGGTACAGGAATTTCAAAATCCCACTGCCTGAAATGAGCAATGATGTACTCTATGCCCAGGTAGTAAATGCAGCATTTCAGCATCAATGTTAAATTTTGGCAGCAGCATCAAGTATTGACCCTAAATGTTGCCTGTTTCTTAACGGAACTGTTCTCTATAATTATTTTCACATTGTTAAAGTGATTGTCCATCCTCTCAAGTAGGCTCGAGTTGGGTAACTGACCCAACACATGGGTAAAGTACGGGAATCAAGAATGAACAAAATGGGTCACCCACCTATCAAGACTGAACAAAATTAGAACCCATTTATCTAGAATGAACAAAATCGGTTACCTATCAATAAAGAATGAACAAGATTAGCACCCATTTATCAAGAATGAACTATATGGGTAGCCCCCCTGTTCAGAAAATTGTGGAACAGGTACATGGAACTACACAAGGATAGTCCTTCTCCATCTCAAGTCTTGTTTATCAATACAAGACTGTCTGTCACACAGATGCCATTTCCGTTTCCCATGATTTTCAGAGTTGGTCTCAAGCCTCAGACCTCTGTGTTACCCCATCAGGTAATCCACTTTTGGAATTTTTGCTATCCAACTCATACCATCTCTCAAGTCATGATATAGCCTCTATTTGTTTCTTCATCAGTTCCTCTTTCACATGCTGGGCCACTTTTATTCGTTTTCTCCTCTTCCTTTTCCTCCCTGCCTCTTTTGGTCCACTTCCGTCATCACCAGGTCTCTTCAGTTTTTTCTTCACAGAAAGAGGGTTAGGCTCCTTGGGGCCTTTCCTCTTTTTTCTTGGACGCTGGACGGGGTTTTCCGATGCCACTTTTAATTGTTTTAAGGTTTCTTGTTCATGAGGGGTAAGTAGAGTTCTGTCAGCTGTTATCTGATTGGCTGCTCTCATTGATATCACTGACGGCTTCTCCAAGACTATTGACTTTCCTGTGATGTAAAGGAGTGGTACACCTGGATTGCGATGAATGATTCTTCCTAGATCAGGATCCTGGAGAACAATAAAAGAAAAAAAAATGAAATAAATGACAAACAGCAGACATCCAAAAATTTGCTTGGAAACAGGGATTCAGCTAAATCTGCAAATTTCTCCTAACAATAATTCCTTTGTAAGTATTTTTTCATGATAATCCAAGAAAAAAACCATGTTAATAACACAGTTAATGGTTATTGTGAATGAGTTGAAAAATTGAGCAACAAAGACTGAACATGACAAATTGACAATTGGCAGACCTATTCATCAATTAGTACTTGGTCCACTATAAAGGTTAAAATGGCTGCTTTTTCCCTTTATGGGATGTTTTAAGTATCTCATGCTACAGTATTTACTTATGGTAAGTTTTGCAGGCTAAGGTGGAAACATTTGCATATTTTGTCAGACAATATTTTAATCATGAGTTCTTGCAGTACAAGTACTGTATGTACATTCACATATATGCAGCATATATACTGTATGTACAGTAGTGTACAACAATTATACCTTTATTTGGTTCAAAGCAATCTGTGACGTTTCTGGCATACTAATTAATAGGGAAACCCAGCATGAGTTTGGCTTACTGACAAATCTTTTGGCAATCTACAGGCAACATCATTTGACAAGACTCAGAGGTTACAGAAATATTGTGGACTTGAGAGTCTATGCCTATGGTGTTGCCCATGCTCACATGATAAAACCATACATAAAATGTATGAGAGGTTTGGACTTTGACTCATAGCAGTTGAGGCTTTGGTCCAATAAGCTAGTTCAAAATTTGTTCTGGTGGCTATGCACCTGTGCATATCCTCCAAATCTTCAGGACAAACATTTTGTAAAATCATACTTTTATAATCCATCCATAACATTAGAAGGCATCTCAAGTGTGGTTTAGTGCAGTGTATTGTGCTAATACATTGTCTTTATGGTTTAATAATTTATTTGCATTTTAATGTGCAGTAAAGTAGGACCAAGACCCCTCTTTTCATTCGAGTTGGCCAGACAAGATAGTGTTGTATCCACATACTGGCTAAAACAAGTGAACGTTCATGTGCTGAGCTCAGTTTGTATATCCCTTGCTGTGCTCCATAACTCCACGTGGCAACAAATTACCAAACTTGCTTATTGGTTAGAAACAGAGCCATAAAATATTTATCTAACTCACTGATAGACATGAAAACTCTTTGCATGGATTTAAAGTTAATTGTTTTCCCCAACATACAACCAAATTTAAGCCATTTTATTCTGCGTGATATGATACCATCACAATTGAAATTGAAAAAATGAAGCCAATGTATTTAAAACAGTAAAAAGACACCATATCAGAAGACAGCGAAGTCAAGAGTTAATTAGTGAGATAAAGTTTTACAGCTCAGTATCTACCCAATTGGTTTATTCCAGTTGTGGATGCATACAGTACAAATAGCACCTGTACCAACCAGCACTACTAACAGATACCCCCCTAGTTGCATTATACTCTGTATTTAGGCACTCTGTTGATGCATTCAATTCATGCAGCTTGCATACAAGCCATGTATGTACTGTCACCAATTTTAGATGATAGATCTTATGCTACATGTAATTCATTAACCATCCTGTGTATTATGAAGTGTGTGATCATTTTAGGACACTGTTGTAGCAATAATATATTGGGATAACTGATGACATTAATGTTAACATCAATAAGTATGTATTCAAGCATGAAATGTCAAAGCCTGCTACCGTACTTTATGGAATGTATATCTGAGATTGCCGGTATTGTAGGAAGTAAAGACTGATCAGACAAGCAACCCATGAGAGGGGTAGTGCCAATAGCCTAGGCATATGGTACTGCATATTTAAAGGAATATATTGCTTTGGAAATGACTGGGGGCAGTGATCCTCCACCAACACCTTGAACACTGAAGTGTTCTCCAGAAGAGTCATCACTGACCAACTGTAGAGAGCAAACGGAGGAGGGAGGGTGTCCTCTTTCACTCTGATACAGTGGTAGACCTCTTATTAAAGGCTAAAAATAATCATTTTAAAAGACTTAAACAGGAACAAGTCTGAACTCTGAAGGTGCTGTTTTTTAGAGGGACTGATATACAAAAATTGATTTTGAGGGGTGACAATTTTCACCTGGAGCACTTGGGAAAAAACAGACAGGAGGAAAGGGAAGCAAAGTGTATTAGAACAAAACAAGTGGGAGGTATGTCTCCCCATCACCCCTGATCCCCAAACATGGAGATTTAATTGTTTTGATATAATGTGTAAAAATGAAAAGACATTCCTAAGCAAGGTTTTTGTTCCAAGGTTGGATCCATATTTATTTCCAAAGCCAAAACAAAATGGAAGCAGCTAAAAAATTGTACAATAAGAGTGAGCAACCATTGTAGCATTCATTCATACTTCTGTTTCAATGACAAATTGAATAAAGAACATGTTCAGCTATGCAAGCACTTTTAATTGTAATAAAACAAATATGCGAGTGTGGGTCACCACTATTACTAATTAAGTGCCATTCATCCATACTGCACCAAATAAAAATCCTCGATTTTTATTGGGCCATTTATGGTCATTAGAGTGTGTCAATAATGTGAGTCTACTATCTCAATATAAACTCCAAGTAATGGATAAATGCCCTTATTGTAGGCTACTCCCTTTCCTAGGGGTTGTGCTGTTTTAATTCAATGGTAATTTATGAACAGGATTTTCTGTCTCTCAAGCTTTTCAATCAAAACCTTGTAGTGTATGAATGAACAAGTTATTTAACAACCCTGGGTCTGTGCATTAGACCAAGATAGTGCACTCTCTGGTGTCAATGATACTGCTGGGAGCACAAAGGGTACAGTTTTCATTAAACCCTGATTGTATGTTAATATCCTGTTCTAATGCATGATCTGGAAGGCCCAGGTTCTATTCCCAGGTCAAGTCATACCAAAGACTCTAAAATCTGAACCTACTGCCATGGTGCTTGATGTTCCGCACAAGTAACGGAGTAGGGTAAACAAAGCCAGTGAGCCACAACTGGGAAAAAAGGCAGTGGCTGGCTCTACTTGAACCAACAGGTTGGAAACTGGGCCGTACAACTCCATCTAACAAATCCAACAAATGTAATGTATGATCTTTTTTGTTCAATTTTTATTTATTGTTACTATCACTCAGTGGCGTCAAGAATTGCAAAGTGGTGGTTAGGAGGGGGGAGGTGGTGGTAGTGGGGGGGGGGGGTGGTGGTGGTAGTGGGGAAGGGAGAGGAAGATAGAATTCTCCAGACTGACAAGTCATCTACCTGGGCACCAGAAAGTTTTCCCCATTGACCCTTGTCAAATGCAAAGTGATAAAACTAAAATTGTACATATGTGGTCATGTCAGAGATTATGTTGCATTGTTTGATGGTTAACAATTAAAAAAGGAAAATATCTAAGAAGTTTCAACAGAGTTTTAGCAAGAAGGATTGAGTGATTACAGTCCTGGGAGTGGGACATGCTGAAGGGAGAGATTTTTTGCATTTTTAAGAGATGTATATGGTGCTACTTTGTAAACAACTTTAAAGCATACTGTATTGTAATATACATGATCTGAGTTTGTTTTTGAATAGGCCTAATTACTAATTTTACACTGTATGATGAAAACATTAATGTAAATGTTTGTGGACAATGGTATTCAAGGGCTGCAAAGAGCCAGAATATAGATGCAGAGTACAGTATCACATGTCTGCCAAGTGGTTGAGCACATTTGCAGTGATTTTCAGGTATCAGTTGAAAACACACTTGAATCAAAAGCAAAATCTCTCTGCACAGTTCTGCATAAGGTATGCATGCATATAGGCTTATCATTTATATTCTGAAAAGTAGGATATCTATGTGGTTGCCTAAAGGTCGTGTCTAAGTAGAAGTGCGTCTCATTTGAAGATTGTTTTTGATTTTGAAAGGTGCCTAGATGGGAAATGGTGCAAAATATGAAAAATCTGAAAAAGCTGTCAAATTATGCCATGAAATCCAGACATGAGCATTTCTGAAAATCAACCCACACACCACCACTTTTAAGTAAAAGGAGGATACATACATATCTGACTGTGTGTTGGGTCTAGCGGTAGAGCACTCACCTCTCATGCAGAAGATCCAGGGGCCCGTTCCACAAAGAGTTACTGGGATCTTAAGTATGATTTACTGTTGGCTTAAGTATGGTGAATTAAACTTAAGATTGTGCGTAACTCTTTGTGGAACGGCCTTCAGGTTCTATTCCCAGGTCGAGTCATACCAATGACTCTAAAATTGGAACTTACTGCCATTGTGCATGATGCTCAGCATAAACAATGGAGTAGGGAAAACAAACCAGTGAGCCACAACTCAAAAAAAAGGCCGTTGCCTGCTGGACTTGAACCAAAAGGTTGGAAACTGGGCCACAAAACTCCATCTAACTAACTAACTAACCCACTACATATATATCTGGATGCCTGGCAAACCTAGGTCTATAGCCATACAATGTACTAGAGAGGGCCAGGGAGGGGGGGGGTCAAGGAAAACAGGGAACTCCAAGGTGGGTATAAGTAACATTTATTTTATGTTTTTGAGGGGGCAAGGGGGGAGGGAGACTGAAACATATTATAGTACAATTTAAAAGCGGTATGCTCTCCTATCTATGAGAGCAGACCCAATTCCCCTAACTTACTCTGGGGTAGAGGCTTGAATATACAGTAAATGTACTTTACCTGTGTGGCTACAAAGTAGTGGCTTGGGTTACCCTGCTTTACCAACTGTCTAAAACATTCTGATGCCAGGATGGGTTTCTTATGTCGACATTCTACAACAGCAAAGGATTTCAGAAGAACATAAGCTCCAGCTAGTTTTTGTCCCAATGACTGAGTTTCCAAAAGAGCACAGTTACTTGTTGAAAACTGTGAAGAAAAATGTAAAACTTGGTTAAAGAACACATTAGGAATTGCTTAAATAGATTGCACAATTACTTTCACACATTTATTCAAATAATGACTAGAGTATTTGCATTGTACCAAAAGTGTGTTTTGTAAACTGAATTAATTACTGTACTCAACGAATGGAACTATACAATGAACACAAAGGTCTACCTAAGAGAAGACAGCAATAAGTGAGAGAAATGGTCTATTATTTTGAGAGGAGGAGAGAGTAAGTTAGATGAGCTTTAACGACACACCAACACAAG
Source organism: Holothuria scabra (assembly GCA_037179385.1). NCBI lineage: Eukaryota > Metazoa > Echinodermata > Holothuroidea > Aspidochirotida > Holothuriidae > Holothuria > Holothuria scabra. The sequence goes on from CM074191.1 coordinate 6,198,564, forward strand.
TGTGTCATATAGTGTCAGTCAACTCAATAATAAGTTCAAAGTTTATACTTATTGCCCAGTATGGTTCAAGTTCAAATTTGATTTCCCTTTAGTCGCTTCTTAGGACAAGTTGGAAATCCCATGGGCCTATTCTACATCCCCCAGCCCACAGGGGTGAGAGAGGGCTGAGGGTGGTTGGGTGGGTGGCAATGGTCCTGTCCAACAACATGTTGAAGAATATATGCAACATGGCACAAGACAACAACAAAAAAGTTGAAAACAGGAGGTATTGGGAGGCTAATATTATTAGCAATGTAGTATTGTGGAGCAATGGAAAAAGGAAAGGGGTATTACTGACACATAGGCAAATGCCCAAATACTGTATCAGAGCTCCAAGAATATTTTTAAAGACAACATTTGTTACAACTGACATAAATAGGTTTTTAAAATGAGTTTCTTCTTTTTTTAATTAAAAAAAAGATTCATTTTTAAGTCACTTTTAAGTTGGAAAATTTTTAACACAACTATGTGAACAACTTGTGAAACTAAATCCTCTGTTCCTGCTAGAGCTCTAATACCAGGTTTAAGTACTGTATAAAGCTGTGTACATCCACATGTGCTAAGTGCCATGTTTGTAAAGACAGAGTGATGTTAAAGCCCATCTTACACTTTTACTGATTTCAGGTTTTGAAATAACATGGGTAGTAGGTCGATGTCCCTAGAAATCTGCTCAGCCCATGGCTTCTACAGGAAAGGGCTTGGTTCCTAAACAATCTCTTAAATGTATTCTGTACATGAACCTCTGCACTAAACAATCTCTTAAATGTATTCTGTACATGAACCTCTGCACACTGCAAAGCCTGTGGTTTTGGTAAGCAGCACAGAGTTTCACATGTATCAAAGTTTCAAGAAAATATTGATGCTTCTGGTGTAAAATTTCTTCGTCAAAAAATATATGGGCCTACTCTGATGTTTAATGCGCATTGTTAAGTACAGTCCTGGGCTATGAAGACGTAGACAAACTGGTTTTGGTCTAGTTTATCTGTCCCTTTTTATATTTTTAAGCCCCTTGACTTCTCATTTGGCCCCTAAATTTCACAAGCTAGGGTCCCTCTTGGCCCCCAAAGTTTGAAGGCTTTACCCCTGGATCTCCATTGATATTCATTCTACAAAGACAAAGAAACAAAGCAACTTTAATGTAACCCACTTTGGTCTTTAAAAGCTTCTGGCAGAATTTGCTCATGTGTATATTGTCAAAAGCTTTTGTTTTTCATTAAAAATTCAGTCATGCCTACCATATGGAATTGTTATATTTTCAAAATACAGAATATTGCTGTCATACAATTTTTGTTTTGTCTTGCCTCTTGTTATGAAGCTTTGCTGTCATTGTTAAACTGGCCACGGCCTTTTTTCCAGTTGTGACTCACTGGCTTGTTTTCCCTGCTCCATTGCTTATGCAGAGCATCACACACAACGGCAGTAGGTTCCATTTTTAGAGTCCTTGTTATGACATGACCAGGGAATCGAACCTTGGCCTTTTGCATGAGAGGCGGATGCTCTACGGCCAGACCAAACCCCTGGCCTTTTGCATGAGAGGCGGATGCTCTGCCGCCAGACCAAACCCCTGGTCAGAATAAATGAAACAAAAGATCAAGGGAAACATGCATGTGTAATGTGCACACATCTTTATTTCCTCTTCTTTTGCATCTCCTTGACAGTACATTACTTACTTAGAAAGGGGCAGCTCCAATAAAAGTGGTGATATGTTGAACACAGGGTTGAGCACACCAGGCGGTGCTGGGCGGTGCTACCCAGCTCTGGAAATCTCCACCCGGTACTCGCCATCACCGCCTGACACAAGTTTCTTACCATACTGAATAAAATTCTTAGATTTCTCTAGAATTGAGTGATAATTCCTTGTTTTTTATAAGCACTCTCAAATCTGTAATAACATGTTAAAGGGGAAGGAGACACTCCCTACCATTAAGACCGCTCCCCCAGGACAGTGATCGCAATTTACCAGGCTCTCAAAGTGGTCTGGTGACAACCCTGGTTGAACAAGTGTTTATGACCATCTAAACCATCACTCAAAGTGTCAGGTAAATTGTTCCAATACTTAAGAATATTTACTGCAGAAGAAAGTCAAGAAACTAAATTTATAACAATCAGACAGAGAGTAGAGCTGGTAAAAATGAAGGCTAAGCATCCCATGAGTTTTCTGGCTTGGGTGTCTGAGTATGTCCATGGTAATTTTAGCCTTACCAAGAAAGCCTTTTGAGAAGGGAATAAGTCTGTTTTGCTTGTGAGCTCAACATTTTAATACTTCTGTTGCTCTCTGCTATGGCAATCACTGAAACTAAACTATGAGAGCTCCATGTGAACACAAAGGATGTGAAATTTCAGACTCGTGAGAGTACCGTATTTGCAATCACCTACAGATTAGTTTGAAAGATGCCAATCATAGAAGTGAGTCAGGGACATGTCTAGGGGGAAGAGTTTGCATTGCCCCTTCCCTCACCATTCTTTCCCATTTGATGCTCACCCTCCCGAAACAAAATATGGTGCACAATTTCAGAGCTTCAAAAATAGGGTGCCTGGTGCCCAGGCCAAGAGCATCTTGTCTAATAGCTTGGGCAACAAAAATCCATAAATTGCACAATGAGGCACGCTAAGACTAGATCTAAACCAAGGCTAGTAACAGATCATCACTCTGAGCACTGAAAGTCACCTAGCCTGTAACTAATAACTATAAAATGTTCCTCATTATACGCATAAATTTATAAATTCAGAAGTTTTATCTCACCTTGACTTCTCCTCCCAGATATTTTTTCAACTGGTCTCGAATCTCTGTCTGGTTCTTCAAAGCAGCACATGTGAATGTGCCATCAATGAGAACCTGATGAGGAAGACGGAAATCAAAACTCCGAAAATAAAAGTTGACAACTTTCTTTGCATGTTTATATCTCTTGATCTTCATGCTGACTATTTAATCCCCAAAGGTAGAAACAGTAATCCAGCTTTCAAATCTTCTGGTGGGGTTTGCACTAGTGGCTTAGAGCTAGGGGAAAATCGGAAATATATGTACACAAATTACTTACAGTAAATTGCAAGACATGTTACTGGTGACAGGGCTGAATTCTATATACCAAGATTACACTTCTGTACAATAGATAGAAGGTTAATTAGAAAAAAGGATTTAAAGGGAAATATTACGTTTACTTTGCAAGAAAAATTCATCAGTCCTTTTAAAACTAATATTTATTGAAACAGGGTGATAAACTATCAAACATTAGGCAGTATGGTAGCCTTCTTTTCAAGAAATAAGTTTCCCACAGATAGAAATTCAGTCATTTGTTGCTCATGAAAAATTTGTTCACCCAAAATTTTAACATTTCAAATGATACAACGTCCATGGCTCTTCTTGTGCATAGTATTTTGAAGAAATGTAGCTATTGATGGGGCTTATGGTTAAGACTGAATTATTGTTGGACAGTGTCTGAGCCATTTTCTTTGTACCCTTTGTTGGAGCATTTTAAACACAATATTTCCCATTTAAAAGGAAACTAAAGCTGCATTGACATATCAAAGAGTCGCTAAAATTAAGACCGTTGTCAAATAACCTGAGAGGGCATTTGTCCCCTTGCATTTTGTCCTTGCTATCCCCCATAGTTGTACTCCAAGACAGGTCAGTCAGGAGCTAGGTCACTGAGGCTTAATTTTCACTCAATGATATGCTAAAACATCAGAGCTCCAGCATAGAGGCTTTGCACCTGGACTTACTGTACTGTACTTAAATCCAGATATAACTGGAAAAAAAAGAGTACAGCTAGATAAGACCCTGGAGCATTTTTGAGAAATTCTCATTAAAAAGACTGGAAACAATGAGAAATGCTTAGAACTCATGAAATATCTAACTATATTGTATAATTTCCCAAATAATATTGGGAAAACAGTGATTTGTAATATCCATGCATTTAGTATGTACAGGTAATATGCCACTGATTGTATTGCATGCAGTGCACAATTGCGATTACAGGTTGTCTAGATCTGAAAAAAGTCAGAATACGTGACATAAACCTTCCTTTAAAGTTTCATAGTGAACCACCAGACTTTTCTCTAGCCAATATGGGTGTATTCTACTTGTCTCTTCAGCTGAACACCTGACCTGTTGTTAACAAGGCTGTCTGCCACTAACAATGCTACAACACAGTTTATTTATTGATCAGGTGATGGTCATTTGACCTGTTGAAGCTAATTGTGTATTATAGCTTCTGATGGCTTGGGGGGATTGAAGGATTTGAAAATTTTTTTTAAAAATGAATCTATATGTAATGATCTTTTTACAAGTACATGCCTTGGTTTTCCAGACCATTCTGGAAAAGTAAGATGCTGGGGCACTTTTGAGAAATACTCATTAAAAAGGCTGGAAACAATGAGAAACTGCTCAGTAATGACGAAATGACCGCTGATATTTTATAATTTCATCAATATTAATGGGAAAACAGTGATTTGTTGTGGACATACTATGTACTGTTTAGCATGTACTGTTGTGCTAGGCCTTCTGCATGTTCAGGTACTGCAGGTACACACTGAGTGGTGTGTGCTACTGTACATGTTGTAGTCACTAAATTTGTGCACTCTGGGTGTGTCTACAGGCAGGAGGGGAATTAACTCATAGTGTGAAAAATAGTTGTACCTGATAAAACCAGTGAGAGGACTTTATTTTAGTACTTTTCAAACTGGGTTTTACTCCTACTCTAAGGTCCTAGGTCTAAGTTATCAAGTTCTTTGTTTTATACACACCATAAATGAGTTTCACAAAGCTAAAAAAATCTGATATTATTGATAGCACAAGGCATCCTGAACTATGGAATTTAAAAACTTTAGCCCTTATGGCAAGATATCATACCTATGCTAATCAATTTTAAAGGGCCAATCCTCTCACCCCAAACTAAACTTCTTGTAGGGAGGTACAGAAACTCTCTATTGGCCCAGCTTTTTGATTGACTGTTAATTCAAACAATGCAGACTACCAAAGCTTATATTACACAGCATGAACTGTACAAAGAGTGTTTTGGTTTATGTACACATAAAGCTTTTCTATACTCACCCTGAAGCAATAAACGGAGATTGTGACTGTATAAGGCTGAATTTCAGACAATTATGGGAGGGGCTTAAGTAAGAAGGTTAGGAGAATAGGTACTGTTTGGGGTGATGACAGAACTGGGCCTTTATGGTCAAACTATAAGGATGAAAAGTCAAGAGACAAAAAATGAAGCAAATCAACAAAAGAAAATCATTGACCAACATGGCATGACATCATACTTGCTTGCCTCAAGTTCACTTTTTATTGACATGAAGTGGACAAGTCCTTTGAAGTTTACAGTACAAACTCCCATCAACAAGTAGGAAGATTGTTGGCTTCATCTAGCAGAACAATTGATTACCTTTTTTCAATTGCTTATGCAGCTGCTTGCCAGGTTCCTTGAAGAGCTCTGTGTTTGGTATGCACAGTAAATCATACCAATCCCTGAGGGTCCATGTCCAAATGCCTGATTCACCATGTACATGGTTTTAAAACAGAGTTAAAAGAATAGTCCAGAACCAGATTTAAAGAGGAACATATTCTAAGCATTCTGGTAAAAGTTTCATTCATTTCCCATGTTTGGTTCTCGAGCTATTAGCAATTGAAGCTGACACATTTTCTATGAATAGTGAACTTGAAGCAAGCAGGTGTGATGTCATAGATTCACATTATTGACCAATGTTTTTATTTTTTTTCTTCCTGTTAGTTTGACCTTGAATTGATTAGGCCGGATGTTATCTTGCCCCTAAGGCACACGAAGTTCTTAAAATCCCATCGCTCAGGATGCACAAATGGAATTTATATACCAAAGTTTTTTCTCATCAAATTGGTGGCAAATAATAAATAAATACAAACCATTTGTCAACAATGTGAAGTCTTGATATCATGCCTGCTCGTTCCAAGTTCATTTTATGTAGAAAATTTGCCACCTTCAATTGCTAATTTATCTTGAGAATCAAACAGGGAAATTAATAAAACTTTCACCAGAATTCTTAGAATATACTCCCATTTAACATATTAAAAATAAATTTGGCTTTGGACTATTTTTTAAAGCAACTGCTGTTGTAATGTAAGTTGTAAGGTGTCTTCTTTTCACCAGGATGCTTAGAATATGTTCTCCTTTGACATATGAAATGTAAGTGTGGCTCTTGACTATTCTTTCTATTAGTTGCCCAGGATCATGACAGGTATGGGGAAGTCTAAGGTCATGATGCCTGCTCATGATGACCAGGTACAGTATGCAAAAACTATTGGTGCATAGGCCTTACATGAGAATGTAATGTGCTCAAGGATTCTGCAGCAAAGCAAGGACAAAAAAGAGGACTAAGTGAGACCATTTGTTGAATTTAAAGGATTAAAGGAGCAGGCGCCCTTTTAATGTGACACATGCACAATGTTGTTCATGCCACATACCAGAACCTGCTGCAAAATAAGACACACAAGAGGCCTAGGCCAATTTAGGCCTAGATTGCTCCACTGTGAAATGTCAGGAGCCTGTACAAAGATACAGGAGTTTCTCAATTTTGGATTTTAATGGTGCTTTGAAGCAAAGCGTTGCCATTTTATTTTTCAAGATACAGGAAAGCAGTATCAGTTGAATTCATCCAATCAGTATAATGGCTTGTCAGATAAGTGTTGGGCATTGGAAGAAAGATTTTTCATCCTCAAGTAGCTCATAAAAGGGATGATAATTAGCTGGTAAGATTTTATTTACTTTTGAAATTTAATGTACTATTATGGGGAAACACCAAACCATGTTTCCGTTTTATTTTTGTTAGGGGTGGTTTAACATATATTGCACTTTTTACCCAACAGTTCATTGTAAAAATTTCTCATAAATTAACATTGAATGATAACTAAAGCTAAAATCATTCTAGTTAAAGACAAAATTAAATGTATTCATTGAGGATCAATGACAAATCATGACAATTTACTTAGACTGAGATTACACAAAATTGAAATGTTTAACCATTTTTGCACAATGAAAGAAAGATTTTCTATAGTTTGGACAATTGACCATTGACATACATTGAAATAATGTGGAGGCCAATAGTTAGGCTAATTGTGGTGAGGTCAATGGTAACGGGTGGCACTTGTGTACTTCTCTGACCGAGAAATAGAGAGCAGTGAATAGTTCTACATCAAGAAAATGCAAACATTATAAAGCCCACCTTTTAAAGGGGCTTTCCATCAAAGTTACGGATATCTGTTTCCCCCCCTCCCCTGAAGGCTATTTTGATCTGTCTCCCACCCCAAGAAATATTTCTTGCTTAGAAACTATCTCTACTCCTTCATCACTCTGTCCAGCAAAATGAAGGGTGTCCATTCCTTCATGACAGAAAAGGAGGACAACCTTCAGTACCATCTAAGCGGAGCGCCACCATAAGTTGGGGCGTAGCGTGACAGGAAATTTTCGGCCTTCTCAACCCCCCAAAGGGCCGTAAACGGCCCTTCCCGGTGTTCTTAGCTACGTACATGATTACAGTCGTGAAAATGGAATGTTGAACTCTGAAAATCTGTGCATCAGTGAATTCCTTCCAAGACATTTTCAAAAGAGGGCTCTCAACATTTTTTTTCAAGGAACTTCCAGTATAGGTTAAAGCAAAATTCGCATAGAATTACGAATGTATGAATCTCCTACATTCAGCTCGTATTGCAATTCGTACTTCTATTGTTTACACCAAGCCCAAGTTAATTTCTAATGTACTATACACAGCCTGCTTGTTCGCCAGATGTGAAAAGCGAGACTGATGCACAAAACACATTGCGTGTAATCTAGACTCTGGGCTGGTCTGCACTGCATATTGTTGAAATTTAACATTATAATTTTCAAATGTGAGTAAATATCCTGAAAAGTGTGGCAGTGCTGAATTGTAACTCTCAGCGGCATTCATCAACCAGCAACAACAACTTGCTACTGAAGAAGAAATGTACAGATTTTTCAGCAATTTGTGAAGAAATTCGGGTAAGAGGACTACCTTGAGGTACCTAATGACAGAAAGTTTTACCAGATAAACATTTGTTCATAAAAGTTGGAGTAATTATGTCAAAAATTTCATTGTCATTTTTGGAGCGTGGTGTGGCATGGCTTATCTTTCCATGTTATATAGGCCTATATAGTGTGTGGTATTGCTATACGAACCAATGTAGACGGCGCCTGTGGGCGGCGTAGGCCTACAATAGGCCTATTTGTCCCATAATTTTTGTCGAGAATTGAATCCTAAGCCCTAGGAATTGCCCAACGTGTGAATGCCCTAGGCCTACATTTTGTACACAGTGACCAACTTGGCCTTACCAGCCTAAATACTGACTGACTCATGTCAAGACAGACCTAGACTAGCCCTACATTCAGTCGAAGAGTCACTAACAATTAGCCTATCCTATGCTAGGCTAAGGTAATTAAGTTAACGTTAATTACTGGTAAGTTTTCTTGTATCAGTGGCAATCCATTGGCCACGACAAATTCATAATTTGAAACTCGGCCTTGTCTGGCCCTTCGACAGAATCAAACATTAACTTAGTAGACACAGTAGTATTAGAAAGGATAATACGGTTCACGTCCAGCCTCCTTCACAGATTTCGCGTATTGGGTACTACTGCAAGACTACACTTCTTTCTGATCAAAGACTATCAGTGAGCTGTGAGTGTTGGTCATTGTGTGCCATGGACTCGGATGTGTGTACTTGTTGTGCACATGTCAGACATATAACAGAAAGTTGCCAGTTGCAAAATTATTGTGAATTTTTTGCTCTTCGTATTTGAATGATATCCATTATAACTTTCCTTTACGTTGAAAACTCTATATTAAATTGTATTTATACCTTTTCTAATTTTTAAAAAAGTATATACAGCAACATAACATGTTCACTTATTTGGTTTGAAAGGATCAACTGAACACAGTCCTGATCTATTTGTCTATCAAAATGGCGGCTCCCTCAACGTTAGACATACCAGTCGCGCGGGTACAAATTGATGGATTGGTAAGCTTCTTTGGTCAACACTTTAAAACTATTGCCATGAGAAACGTCTTGAATGACAATTCTATACTTTCTGAGAAATTTTTGATGTTTGTGTGCAATATTCATATTATTTTTAGAAAGTTCTTGACTTCCGTATGGCGCTTTTGGCGGGGAATAACACTAGGATTTATAGGAACACAGTTATTATGTGACATGTACGGTAGGCTGAAGATCAGTAGGCTATGCCACTACCTGTATCCATTCCTGTACAGTGTATCCAAAGTGAGGAGATTCCTCTATTTAAGTACCACAGTTTCTAACTGTACAGTAAGGTTGTCGCATGCACACAGAATTTTTCTTCAAAATTCTTGCTGAACTACTCACACCCAAACATGCAGTCCCTAAAACAGTGTGTTTAAGAACTGAATTTAAGACATTAAAAATTGTCGAAATTTTGCGTACACTGTAAAATTGGTACCATAATTCTACAATAATATTTCACCAAATAAACTTACAAACAAAAAGAAAAAATATGTTACAGTTTCTAACAATCCCTTTGAAGCATCGTCACAACGGTAACAGTCAAAAGTGTGTTTTGGTCACACGTAAAATGCCACACATTGCCTTCCTTAACTTGTGCATTGGGACTAAACCTTTGACCCCTACAACCCATATATCATGAGAAAGAAGAAAAGGAACTCTACATTACAATGGAGGGAAGCAGTTGCCAAAAATAATATTTCTTTACCATTTTTGGGCTTAAAACATTGTTGACATGAATACAAAGGTTTCCCTGCATGTTTGACTCCACCAGGCGTGTTGTGCAGTATTTTTCCAGATCCAGATCCAGAAAAATCCGCAATCGCTTCCAGGTACAGGGATGTAAGACTTCCGGATAAATCTGGAAGTCCGGATTTTTTAATATTTGGCGAAATTTCTCCCCGGGATTTTACGTATGATGCCACACTGTAAGCAGTGTTAGTTTTCACGATGGGAACTTATAGTATCAAAGCCGAAGCCCTGCTTTATGTTTAACTTCTGGAGAGCAGAGCTAACTATAGAAATAAAAGTAAGTAGCAGTACGGGATTTCGCACCAAATGCAGCATACTGCGTTGCTTATTAGTAATTTACGCCCGTAGATAATTCGCCTATGTAGGTTTGTCGCAACACGCTACACATCGCACTCCTCTTGTTAAAACTCTGTGCTTCTTTCCCGCGTTGGATTTTGCAACTAGGCTATCTGCTTCTACTTCTAACTAGGTCTGTGTACATGACCCTCGCTGTACGCAACGATCGATACGATACATGAACCGGGTGACCAAGTCCTGCGTACATGTACATCATCGATCGCTGCGAGTACTTTGCTCCACACGATAGTAACGCGTTAACAACAACTTACAGGTGGGCTGCTGTATTGAAAAATATCCCAATAATTTTGTGTATTCAAGTAAGATTTGACTTTTTTATTGCTACTATCACCGAAACTAACTTACTTTGGACATAACCTCAGTGGGATTTTAGCGAAAACTGAAGTACATAGATCGGCATAAGTTCACTTTTATCTCCATTAGACGTAACGTTATTCATTAACATTAGGCCTAGGCTAGGCTAGACTCTACACATACAGCCCTACGTTGTTAGGCTGTGTGTGTACTGTGGCGTAGCCTAGGCCTATTCAAATGTGGTCAAGGTTTATGCTATCTAAAACTTGAGCAAATGGGTGCTTAACCTCCTAAATTGCTGGAGCTTCCGGGGGCTTCGCCCCCTGGACCCCAACTGGACCTTTGCCCCTGGACCCCACCAGGGGCCCTTAAGCGGGCCCCTGGACCCCCGGCAGGAATGTCGCAGGGCTTCTCGCGCCCATGTGTGTGGGCTGGCGCATAGTTGTGGGATTTTTTTTCTGTTGCCACTTACATCCCTGCAGGTATCATTTTGTAGCGTTTTTTATGATCTTTCCATTTCCGAAGAAAAAAAAAATGATTTTTTGCTCAGCCCTGATGCACACTTGATTTAAATGAAACAGCCCATTGATCCACACCTACATCTTTTGTACTGAGCGGACATTGGTATGTTTATGTATGAGCCCATTGTTCAGCTTAGCAACAAGGGATTTCCCCCAAATATGCTTACATACAGTACTGCATTGTATATACCTGTACCTGCAATACCGAAGTAGGGTTAGTAAATCATGTACTTGTGTACATGTGCGTAAGCATGTGTACCGATTGCTATAGCATAAACTGTGTGTGAGCAGGCTATGTGTGACTTGTTAATGCAGAGTAAGTACACAGAACGCAAGCTATCATGACACAGATGCGTGATCACTGAGTGTCTTGCCCAGTTATGTTGCATATTCATGCCAGCACATCTGGGGTATGTAACTCAGTGATGAATAATCAAAGTGTCCGAGTGAGCAGTTACGATGTTGTTTTTGACCAACTTTTGCAGGCAGAATGTAACACTGAAGCATACAGTAATTTGGAGAAATTGTTAGGATTATGGAGACATAAAATCTGTTATATTTTGAAAAGTACTGGACGGATTTTGGTAAAATTTGGTATGGTTGCTTAGAAAAGGGTACTTAACAATGTGAATCACTCAAATTCTTGAAGTTTGATGTTTTTCGCGAAGTCATATTTTTAGTGCCAACAACCCTAGTTAGGGTTATGCATGCTTAGTAAATTTAGGGTTACGTACACACAGTAGTAGCCGACAGGGTTAGGGTTAGTGTTAGGTATAGAAGTTAGTTAGATGGAGTTTAATGGCCCAGTTTCCAACCTATTGGTTCAAATCAAGCAGGACACAGCCCTTTTTCCAGTTGTGGCTCACTGGCTTGTTTTCCCTACTCCATTGCTTATTGCAGAGCATCACGCACAACGGCAGTAGGTTCCTTTTTTAAGAGTATTTCGTATGACTCAACCTGGGAAGCGAACCTGGGCCTTCAGTGTGACAGGTGGATGCTCTACTGTTAGACAGAAAACACGGTACAGTATGTCATCTTTTCACAGTAAAAACCCATCCTGCATTTACTGAAGCTTTCTTCACACCATGTGCACTTTTTAACATTCCACCAACTGTTGTATTTCCCCGCCTGGTCCAATGTAATATTGTCAAGGTTTGGACAAGAACTGGCAAAAATATGGTGATATTTTTATGAGAAAGGAACCAAAAGATAACGTTAATTGAGTCCATTTTTTGCTGTCCAGGACTGCTAAAAATGAGATGGTTATTTTTATGTGCATGGTAAGGTGGACTTCTACAGTACAGTACATTATCGCAACTACAACCCAGTCGGTTCTACGCTTATTGCTTATTCATAAAAATCAACATTGAATGTTCCATTTTATATGATATTGGGCAAACAACAAATTGGCGGGGATTATCTGGTGCTTACGATCGTATTTTTACGGGTTAAATTTTTTCCATATACTACTACTAACAATGAAAAATAGTGAAATTTATGGAGGTGTAGCATGATAAAATATTTCGATTAGCTACAGTGGGAAGACTTATTCAAATATACTTTTGTGCCCTAATCATGGTCTCGTGGAGGTTTTATTGCCATAGAAGCACAGGGCGTGGTAACTTTTGTTACAGCTCCCTGCTTATCTTGTGGCTTTCTTTTCGCTTGGTAATCTCTCAGACATGCCGCTTATTTCTAAAGTTGTGCTTGGATGTTGCTATTGAATGGATTGGGAGACGAGCATACGAAGTTCTGCCAACGAAAGTAACAATGGGTGCACTACTTGTCGCTCACCATTATGTACTTAATTCAGGGAGCTGTGGCGGAATTAACCCGTTCAATCGAACGGCCGATTTTAAAACTTTTTTTACAGTTATTGTTTGAGCGATAATTTGTGAGAAACTGACACTGTTCGTTGTGTGATGTTTTGGTAACAATTTACTAACAAAGCCATGCCCCGGCGACTGGGTTATTGGCAATACAAAAACGGTTAATCTATGAAGAGGAATGACGCACAAGTAACCGATCAGCCGGTCGGTTAACCGATTAACCGTCACAGCCCTAATGGGTACATGACCAAAGTACTGTGCTGTATGAAAATGTTGTGCATACAAAGACAGTGATTTTAAATGTAGCAAATTTGGAGAAAATAACTATAAAGAAAATGCTAACTGAACAATACACGCCAAAGACCCTTTGGAAATAGTATTGAGTAGGCTATAGGCATACAGTATATACTGATATACAGTATGTTGAACTACAGTAGCGAGTCCAAACAATTCCTGGTTGGAACTGGGAACTAGTACTCCTCGGTACTAAACTCATTGCGCAATGGTTTCTTAGCAGATGAACTGGCAATTGATTACACTACTGTATGTAGAAGTTAATGGTGTATGGAATGTACTGTAACAATGTACACTGTACATAAATTAATCAATCCATTTATCAATTCTCAGTTTTTCTAGTACTTCGACTTAGTACGATCTCTTTGGGCAAGGTGTGGGTCCTGATATCTGGGTTGGTAAAATGCAAAAATAATTGAATCCCTTGCCTGGTTCATAGAGTAAGAATTTCATAAGCATCCTGTCTTTGAATCACCCCATAATGAGATCCTACAACACACTGTGGTACAGTATCACTAAAATATATGATATTTTCAACTTGTAACCAGGACAGTGGGGATACTCTCCAATACTTACATTTTTATTTGAGGGTCCCACTGTCCTCAACCAACTTTATGATAAAGGCTCATGGGTCACTATGAATTTGGTTGATTTTTTTTCAATGAAGTACTGTACACTCACTGCGAGCTGTAATACCAACAGTCTATGGAGTCAATACTGATGCATCTCTTACTAGGGGTGTACACTGTGTTAATCATTCTTAACTGTGTTGTTTGTTCAAATTAGTTGAATTCAGTGAATAAACCAATCAAAAAATAACTTTTTCTGACCTTAAATAAAATTTTTCCCAAGAAGTGATTTGATTAAAATCGCAATTTAAATCAGTGATTTTAATCGGGCCCATTAAAATCAAACAACCTGGCATAAACAATCTTTTTGTCGATAAAATGAAAACATTTTACTCTTAAGCAGTTGGAAGTCCCCCCTTCCTTTTTATCCTAGACTACTTAAAATCCTAAATCCTAATCATTTACATTGTTGGAAATCCTTCTGAAATGTTCTTTCATTTCCCCAAACATTTCTGTTAATGTTACAGGTCTTGGTTGTTTTGCCCACCCCAAAATAAACAGTTCAACCCAAAGACCTATTACTTAACACCTTCAAGTTAAAGGATCTACTTTCACTTGGCACAGCTCTTTGATTGACAGTTAGTTAAAAGAATGCATAGTACGGAAGCTCATAAAGCATGCTCCATACTGGTGGGTATACAAAATCCCACCATATTTATCAAAACACTCTCAGTATGTGCTGTATAATATACTGTAAACTTCGGCGCTGCTATGCACTTCTTGAACATACTGTCAATCAAAGAACTTTGCCGAAATTCAAAATTTCTGTGGACTAAATATACAAAACTTGCAGTTTTGGAATGAGAGGATTTATAGCCCTGTATTACATTTACCTGAGATCCCATTCTTTATCAAGTCAGCCATCAAGGACAGTCTTGGCATTTCGCAAAGCCAGCTGTAGCAAATGCCAAGACAAATAAACTTCGGTCAAAATTTTGTTAAGGCCGTAGATTGCGGGACATTGTATGGGAACTCAATGGTTACAAGAGCTGCACACTACTTGGCTTGAAATTAGGCATAAGCTTGAGTGATCAGTCCTTGATTTTCAGAAAAATTTATGGTTGTCCTTCGGGCAACCATTTCACTAATTGGAGTTGTCCACAAGTAAAATTTGGTTGTCCAAAACAAAACACTAATTGTGTTCATGTTATTATAGTCTTGAAGATTATAAAGATGTAATGTTTGAGAGACAGAAACACTTGGAGTCTGAAATGTGGTACAGTGCAAAATGTCAGAAGAGTTGGTCAGTATTTGCTTTCAGTCCTAGAGAAAAATGGTTGTCCATGGTACAACCAGCCTTTAACTTTTGGTTGCCCATATGAAATTTTAGTTGTCCCGGACAATCAGACAACCACGAAAATCGAGCCCTGGTGATGAATTGAAAAGAAGTAGTTCTGTGGTATTAAGAATTTTCACCATGATCAAAATTTGAGCAAATGTATTTATTATTATTGCTTTACAAACAAAACACTTTGCAATTTTTCAGGTTTTAGTAGGAAATCTTGATCAAAAAAGTTTGCTATGTTTAGTATCAAGCCATAGGATTTAAGATTTCTTGGTAACCCCTAAAGGAGTTGCATGCTTTTTGATCATGGTAACCCATCATAACCCTTTTATGTGCTGCTTACTTCTCTATAGTATATCCAGTGTTATTCTGTTAAATTAATCATATAAACCTTTTCAGGTGGTTCTTAAAATTATTAAACACTGTGAAGAAGAAGGTGGAAGCCTAGGAGAGCTTGTCCAAGGAGTCTTGTTGGGATTGGTTCAAGGAGACACTCTAGAGATCACAAACTGCTTTCCGTTTCCCAAGAATGCAGATGAAGATGGATTTGATGATGGTAAATAATAAATGATTGATGAGCAATGAAAAAAGGCATAAAATAATCAAAAAAATGAAAGGGAGTGAATGGTTAGGTTGGGGTTTCAGTACTTAATGCAGCTTTGAGCCACTATTTAATTAACCAGTGGCTTGGTACAATTAAAGTGTACCTAAGATCTAGAATTAAAAGAGGTATTTTAGAGGTTGCAATCAGAATCTTATTTATCCAACTTCCATTGTCACAGCTTGTTCCATTGAGCTGAATATGTTAAACGTTAAGATGTATTATAACTTAAATCAAAATAGTTCATTGCAAAATAATTTGTGACTTTGTTGTTGTACAACTCATGTTACTTGCTTTGTTCCTCTTAAGTTGAAAATGTTTGTATGACTTTGAGGGCTTCCTTTTTTTTGCATGACAAGTTGTACAAAGATGGCTTGCATAGTCGTGTCACCCCACAGCTGTAAGTTTGACTTATTGAGTAGTATTGTGCAAAGATAACATCACAAATTAATTGGCAATGTACCATTTTAAATTTTGTGAACAAACTTCCACATATCTCTGCTTTCGAGTGTCCTATTGAAGATGTGAGTGGAGCTGTTTGAATTCATTCTTCATGATCTGTACTGTGTATTTTTGAAATTTTAGACGGGAGGTACACTTTAATAGCAGTGGTTCAATTACCCAGTTCCTTGGGACTATATTTTCACCCCTAAGTGCATTTAAACAGTCTCTTCACTGCTGCTCATTCTAGAACACTGTCACTTGTCTTTTATTGCCTGGGACACCTTTTTTATCCCTGAACACTTTATTGGAATACTTCACTTTAGAAGTTTAGACTTACATTTTGTGGTCTTCTGAAAAAGATGGACAAAATTACTAACCTCTGGCCTTGCTCTGAGAGACATTTGAACATATAGCGGTATGCAGTTGTATGATTACATGCATGATGCAACTCAACTTATTTTCAGCAGTAAAGCTAGATTACTTCTCCATAGCCATGTTTGGAATTGACAGCATGATGAAGGTAAAGGTGAGAGGGGTGTACCCAATTTATCTATTTGAAATGCATGTTTACCACAATGGACCAATATCTGACCTTTATTGACCTTTGCAAAGGAGGTGAGAAATGCACCTGACTGCTTCTTGCAAAATTCATTCAAGGTTGTTTGTCTCAAATTAACACCTATGCAGAAATTTCTGTTCAGCTTCTTTTGTCTTTTATTTCTTTTTTTTTTTTTTTTTTTTTTTTTATTGATTTCAATATTTCCTCTAGTTGTATGACATAAATACATCCTAACATCATACATGTACAGCATTGAAATATCATTTTAACATGCATTTGAGCATCCAAGATGACCAGAATTCTATCAGGCTACCAAATATTTTAAAAATTGTGTAGAAGGTTGTCCTGTTGACAACCAAACCTTTCAAGGACAATGCACATGATGTCAATCAGCTTGTTTAAATTCCATGATTTGCAAAAAAATGGAGTTTTAAGCACAAGATAACTTTTCTGGACTAAGTGTGTGATTAGCATTTCTGAAAATTCTAGCATCTGAAAAATCAGCTGGACCACAAGAGTTACTGTAGGACAACTAGTTGTCTGTCAAATGGCCCAAGGACAACCATATTCCCTCACTCTGCAGTCTGGCTAAGTTACTGCTGGTGTCTATTCTTTTGCTTCTTCTTCTTTTGCTGATAATGGTCTGTTTTTTTCCTCCTGCTAGAGCAATACCAGATGGAGATGATGAGGAATCTTCGTCATGTCAACATTGATCATCTTCACGTAGGCTGGTATCAGTCTACCCAGTATGGTGCATTTTTAAACAAAGCATTAATGGAATCACAGTTCAACTATCAGAATTCTATAGAAGAATCAGTTGTTCTTATTTATGGTAAGTTTATTTGTAATACTTAGATGAGGTTTTATGACTCAGTTTCTAACCAATGGGTTTCAGTCAGGCCAGTCATGGCCCATTTTTCCCAGTTGTGACTAACTGACTTGTTTTCCGTACTTAATTATTTATGCTAAGCACCAAGCACAGTGGCAGTACTGTAGGTTCCACAGTATGACCCAGCCAGGAGTCAAACTCCATGCCTTCCAACTCCAAATCAGGTGCTTTAACCACTTGGTCATAGAGTTCGTCTGTAAAATGGAAAGAACACTCCCCAATAATACCTTTAAAGTATTTCACAGAAGTGCATTTAGGGTGTAACATTGAACAGAAGGTCAAAAGGATCTGTAGCAACTTAACTGTAATACAAAAATCATAACTTGGCAATATTTACAGGGAAATATTTTGTTTAAAGTGCTCCAACAAAGAGAACAAAGGAAAGGGTGCACACACTGTCCAACAAATAAGTCTTAATCATAAACCCCCACAATAGCTACATCTATGTGTTTAGTGGTCATGGTCATTCTACATTTATTAATAGCTATCCATAATTAATTTATCACTGTACAAGAAGTTTAGAATTCAGATTGTCTACCAATATTGATAAGTGTGACAGATGGAAATGAGTAATTATCCTATTAATTTACCAAACATTTGTATGAATGCATCTTTTTGTGCATTGCAAATATAAGAGGCAGTAATTTGAAATATAGCAATTCAAAAATAGCAATATCTTTTTTGAGTTGATATGCCATCTGTTTTGTAAACCCAAACCTTCAAATGTATAAAACTTTTGTATTACTTTATAGAATGGTTCATATAGGTCCTGAAAAGTTAGAGAAATTTGAATTTTGAATTTCCAGGTCTGGAAAGTCTGGGAAAATGAGCAATTTTTTTAAAAGTTCCTCGGAAAGTCTGACTGTTTTTAAAGGTTGTGGAAATTATCGTCAAGGTCCTCGATAATCCGGAAAAGTCCTGGCATTTTGTCATTTTGAATGTTTGTGAACCATGGACTTCCTGTATACATGGACAGAGCATGTAACATATACCTGTACATCCTATCTGTAAATTGTTGCTACTGTCTGGGACAAAAAAGGTGCACCAAGATGGCTGCTGTGAGGCTATAACTTGTATCATTTGAAGAGGACTCTGTAATATTTTCGTCAAAATTTAAACTTTAATAGAATACAATGTCATATTCCTGCAATTCATGCAGTGATTTCGAACTTATGTTGCATGATTTTGAAAATAGTTCAACTTTCTTGCAAAATCTGTTGATTTACTTGAGCAAGTCCAAACTTTCACACAAAACCATAGTATACAGCCATCTTAGTGCGTTTTTTCTCAAATGTGCGGTAGCGACAAAGTACGGTGCAGCATGCGCTGTCCATGTATAGGAAGTCTGTGGTATGAACCCTGTGTTTTTGGTGCGCTTAAGTTTTAAGTAGTGTTTGTATTTTACTACATTCTTTCACATCTTGCAGTGCGTAATCATTTTTTTCAAATTTAAAATGTTAAATGTTTTCATTGCAGATCCAGTAAAAACTTCTAAGTCAACTTTGAGTTTAAAACCATACAGATTAACACCAGCAGCTATAGAAGCATACAAAGAAGATGATTTTACTCCAGAAGGGTGAGATTTTTTGTTTTATCTTAAAACCATACTTCTTCCAACCCATCAGAGGTTGGGGAATTAGCTGATGTGACGATGCTCATTTTTTATAAAGTGTCCTAAATTTTGTTATTTTTACCCTTTATCTTTTACAGCTTGAAAAAAATCAACCTTGGGTATGAAAATTTGTTTGAAGAAATTCCAATTGTGGTCAAGAATTCTCACCTTATTAATGCCCTGGTTTGTGAAATTGAAGAAATTTCTCCACCATCAGGGGATAGTTTTCTGAGTCTCTCTTCAGGGTAAGTGTAATAAATTAAAGTTTGTTGCAGCTGGGAATTTCATACAAGTGATGTCAACCAGGTGAATGGTCTAGCGTCAGAATATGCCGTCTCACCTGAAGGTCTGGGTTTGATACTAGGCTATCATACCCATTGAGTTAGAACATGAAACCTACTGGTGTGTGGGTGGTCTCATAAGCAGTGGAGTTTGGGAAAAAACTCAGGTAATCCAAAATTAGAAAAAGGCTATGGGTGCCTCTGAATGTAGTTATCAACCTACAAGTGATCTCATTCATTAAAACTGTGTGCTGATTATTAAACATACGTTGCCCCTCTCCTACCCCCTATTTATCTATGTAATCCCCAATTTCCCACAACTAACCCTGGTAAACTAATAGCACAGTGCAAAGAGGGCAACCGTGCACCCCCATCCAGTGTATGCCATTGTGCTTGATGCTCAACGTAAGTAATGGAATAGGAAAATAAGCCTGTGAGCCACAACTGGAGAAAAGAAGCCATGACCTGTCTGATTTAAACTAGTTGCTTAGAATCTGAGCAGTTAAACTTCATATATGGTTAAATGGAACTTTGGCCTTGGATTATCCTCACCCTCTGATTTTTGGAGTGTAGGATTTTGCTTTGGAACTTTACTGATAGCAGGCCTCTCTTCCAAAGCCAGCAGTGAGGTTATGATGAGTATCTTTTCCATTGGTGATTACGTTACTATAAACTTAACCATTTTGCTACGGAAGGGGGTCCATCCCGCCATACTGAACTATGTATTATATTACGTTTACTCAGTACGTATGCACAGGTTCAGCGAAATAATAGGTTATACTGTAAAGGAAAAAATGTCTGTCTCACAAAAAATGTCTGTCTCACTTTTTAAAAGGTTTCAGCCTCTGTAATTGCCAGTGGATTTTTCTAAAATTTGCTGTACAGGTGTCATATTCATGGGGCAACAGATTTCCTTCCTAGCTACAAGATAAACTAAACAAAAGTCATAATTTTTGGCCATATATCATCATTTTTTGCCTCATGGCAAAATATCATGAAACACAATCCCAGTGGAGGCATTGTTAGCATATACCGTAGGCCTACTCTTGTAGCTGCCTGTGTCCATTGTGTACACACCATGAGTTCCCAGTCAGCTAATTACTTATTCTTCAGTAAGTTTAGTATCTATTTACAGGGAGCTGCCATTATACAGATCTCTCCTTGTTGTGTGAGGACACTTCCAAAGTGTGGGGTCACTGTAATGCTGTTTGGCTCATCACCAAGTTTGTTTCTCTGGTCAAGCTGGAGTAGTAGTGGATATATGATCTTTTGTTACATTTTACAATTTGGAATGTCAATTTGAATGGATACAAATCAGCATTTCCTATCAGCCTTCAATGGAAGTTTCTACCTGTAAATTAATTTTTGAAGAACCTATGTAGTCAGGTTGGCGTGTGTGTGTGTGTGTGTGTGTGTGTGTGTGTGTGTGACACTTGGTTTGGTACGCTCTAACTCAACAAGGGAAGGTTGGATGGAACTTTGATTTGGTACATAGATTCGTCATAGGGAGAAGGTGTGCCCTATCGTTTTCGGTGGAGGTCAAAGGTCATTTGGGGTCACCAGAGGTCAAAAACTAAAAACCTTCTCAGCACGATATCTCTATGTAGAAACCTGGATAAATGTCATACTTGGTGTGTTAATGTGTTATGGTATAAGGATGAAATTGGATATGTTTGGTGAAGGTCAAAGGGTCATCTGGGGTCACCAAGGGTCATACACTGAAAAAAGTTTTAACACAGTATTTTAAGGTAGAAAGGACATATATCAAATCAATCTGTGTTTGGTTAAGGTCAAAGGTCATCAAGGTCAGTGGAGGTCAACCGCTGGAAACGTTATTTAGAAAATCTTGTAAGCTAGGTAAAGATAGGTTCAATAGATTTTTTTTTTATCTCACCTGGTTTTGCATGCTTACAAGCACAAACACCTTAGAAATTTGGCCCTTAAGTTCTTTCAGTAATGATTCCTTTGGGTTGTAAACATATTTTGAATCATTCAAAGTTTTCAGAGGACAATAACTGAAATCTGTAGATTTCACTGAGCACAGGTCACTCTGCATTAAACTGGTCTCTATGCCAGTGGAAGCAGTGCATGAATTATACTGCACAGTACAGTATGTCTCTTTAATACTGCTGTGCTATGTGGAGTAACCTAATCCTCATTCTATTATCACACCCCATTAATCACTTGCTTTCTGCTTAACTGCTGAATAAACCGGGTTTTCTATGTAGAGATAGCAAACAGGACAAATGGTAGACTGTTTTAAAGTAATAGCAAGTTTTATTTGAGAGCAGGTAAAAATAACATATGAGAGAAATACAATGGGTGTTTCTCTCTCTCTGACCACATTGTGTATTGTTTATTGGTGATAATGTCAAGTTTGATTACAAGCATAAATACATATGGAAATGAGGTAGTGTTTTTGAAGGATCACCAAGCAAATGCAAGTTGAATGTTAGTAAGGCCACAAAAATTTAATCATTGATTTCATGTAATATTATTACTAAAATATCCCTTGTGAAGATGTTACAAACATTGACTATGAGCTTTTGCTTAGCTCTGTTTCGGAGACTGGCTGTACAGTTCTTATAATATCCAGCAAGGAACCACAGTGCCCATTGGGCTCTTGTTTTTTACAAATTTCATAGAGGAGTGAGCTGGGAAGAGATGGAGAGGAAAAAAAGATGGAAATGATGGGAAGGGAGAGAGGGATTGAGGGAAGGGGGAGGAAAGACATTTGGGTATCTTCTCATTGTGTTTTGCTTATGCCACTGTCCTACACAAACTGATCATTTGTACTATGACATAAGTTTCAGATTCCTGCCCTGTTAGGCAGCATTATCTTTAAGTGTACAGTACCTGAAGTAAAAAAAAAAATCAAAAACATATATAAAAAAAGCATGAAAAATAGGTGCTAACAGACCAACTCCCATCTTCACTGGACTGTTAGCATTTACTGATCATGCTTTTTAAAATATATTTTTGAGTTATTTGACTTAAGGTACACATTAAAGGGATGAACTAGCTATATAGATTTATCCCTGACACAGTTCAACTGCTTGGTGAACATTGTTTAGGCCCAACTACAGTTGTCTGGTTATGTGTTAAGTTTACACCATGATTTTGTTCAAGATGAGTAAAAAACACTGGTAACATCAGAAAGGTTGAGCAACAGTAGCTTTGCTACTCTAGTGTTAAATATCTCCTCTTCAAGCCTATATTCCATGTACAAAATGCAATTACACACCAAAGGTTTATAATGAGCTATGCCAGGACGCAGTTGAGTGCTATGGTTTCGCAGCAAAACCATGCGTAGCAAAGGGGTTAAAACCCAAACTGTGGATGTGACAACTCACATCACAAAATGGAGCATTCCCTTTCTCCTTCCTCACACCCTCTCCCTATCTTGCTCCTACACCCTCATCCATTCAGTTCCATGAAGAATAATTTTATGTTTTTTTTTTTTATTTTTTGGTTGGTAGGGAAAGTTATCAGAGAGATATTTGAATACTGTCCTGTCGAGAATTATGTGGGTCAGTTTGGTGGTAGGTTGGGCTTTCATAATTTCAATCACGTCGTGGTCAGAAGATGAAGCACATGCTTTTTGAGAGAGGTCAAAGTTTGTATAAGATCTGTTTTGATGACATATCAGTGAATCCCTTGTCAATTACTCAATTGCTAGTAAATGGCCAACATGCATAGATATGTAACTGTAGTTTTCGTTTGTTAAGGTATCACTTAGCTCGTGGGTTTTCTGATAACTGGGCACCGAAATTTGCATAAAAGTACCTGCTTCCTCAGCAAATGACATCCAGTGTTCATTAGTCAGTTTTACTCCTTTGATCAGCAGTGGTATGCTCAAAGAACTAAGAACAATTTTTGGTGAAGGGGGAGGGGGATTAAAGGTCAAGAGCAGTCCCACAAACTTATTTTAAACACCAGCTAAATGTCACAAGATTCTTCTTGTTTCTTTTCAAAGTATCTTTCTATGTGGTGTATGACTTCAATATTTCATATTCAAGGTAAACCAAACAGTTACTTCTTGTAAATTTCACATTTGAAGAGAAGAAATGTTGTCATGTGACTCCTAACAGCCAATCAAGAACAGGACAGTCTACTTCAAGTTGGCATGACTGCTCTTTCCCTAAAGCTATTGGACCGCAGATATGAATTTTATGGTTCACTAATTAATGTAGGATGTGTGGGATACTTTGCAGAGTTTCATGTCAAGAAAGCATTTTTTAGAGTCTCACTTTCAAAATTCTGATTGGATGCCTGAGGTTTATGGTTAGAGTTGCTAAATCTCATCTACTCACTGTAGAATAACTGGAAGGATGTGTTTCCTTTGAAAATATCTTTCAATTTGAGTGGTGCATAGTTGACATATGGTGCAAATGGGAAATACAATTTGTAATGTTCTGTTCTTTGCAAAACTTAATTTATATGAAAAAAAAAACTTCCATTCAGATTTTTCTGTGAAGCCTTTTTTTTGGTGAGTGGTGAGTCACATTTATAGCAGAAATGCAGGCTGGCTAAATCACTAGTGTAGTTTCATTGTATGCACACATGTTATTTGTACTGTTATAATGATTGAATTAGAGCAAACTGAAATTGTCATTATCCTCATGGATAGTTTTCAAAAAGGAGCAATTTTAAGCCACATTATAAAATAGCAACAACAACATTCATCGAAAATTGAAAGAAATCTCTGTATTAATGTAGTGAGAAATATCAAAATAAAGGTATGGTACCAGTTTAATAGGTCATTGTCCTTGTTCTCTCAAGAGGGTTTGAACTCTGTGTTAAATGTATTTCTGTTTGTACCATAGAAATCTTTTGGAGAAGAATGTTGAACTGTTGATGGACCAAGTGGATGACCTCAATCAAGACATCAACAAATATGTCAACTTCCAACGACAGATCAACAAATTGATTGCAGCCAAACAGCAGTATCTCTACAAAAGGGTGAGACAATTCAGTTTAATGATAATCCTTATGCATTTACGGCACACTGATGTCATCCTTGGGGGCAAAACAATGGAACACATAGCCACATGCCTAAGAATTCACCCTGCACATGCAGGAAACTATGCACATCGTCAACTAGTTGACAAATCAGCTGTCTGCATTTGTCAGTGTTGGTTTGTTTTGCCCCCAAAACACTGAAACATGTCAAAAAAGAGCTCATATGGGGGTCTTATGGATCATTTAAAGCACAGGAGCTCCCAGAGGAACATCCCTTACCTCACAAGAGATGCTAAGGTGGCACATGGACTCCACCCCTAAGGATTTGTGCCGTATCCAGCAAATTATACTTGAACTAACAATTTCATTTGACCGTTTTTTTTTTTTTTTAGGAACAAGAAAACAAAGCCAGGCAAGAAAAAGGAGAACCAAGACTCCCGGATGAGGACCTCAACAAGCTTTTTAAACCCCCAACAGTCCCTCCTAGGCTAGATGGACTTCTGTCATCTGGCCAGATGAAAATCTACTGCACAGAGATCAATAAATTAGCCTCGCAGACATTTGGAAAATTATTCTTGGCAGATGCACTCCAAAGTAATCCTTCTTCCTCGTAGAGATGGAGCAGAATCAACGAAAGATGATTCCATTTTGCCTGGATGTCTCTCAACAACTTAGAGAAAGAAGTACATACAGCCTAAAGGGCTTTTTTGTGACTAGACTTGTTGTGTCCTTTGTGGTATATTTGCAAGAATGAAAATGTTGCTAAAGAGATGAAAGGGATCACATGCAGGATAATGGGCAGAGAGGAATGGAAGGAACCGAAAGATTGAGAGACTTATGGTGTCAATTTCAACAAAATGTCCAAAATATATTTCTGAGTGCAGGCTTTCTAGTCATAAAGTTCTTGTACTTTTTCAGATTTTTGTTTTCCCCAAATTGGTCAGTTTTAACATCTTTCTGTCCTGGAAAAAAAGAGAATCATCACCAAGAGTTTACAGAAACATTGTTTATTTCCTGGGAATTGACTGTAATTTCCCACAATTCTCCTGTTGTATATTCATGTATGAGAGTAGGAAAGTTTGGCTGGTGTGCACTTTTTAACAAAGTCTTTCTTGATTGGCTGTTGACATTGTATTGCATTGATTGTATTCTTTGTTTGGATTAGGGTAGGAATTAGGTCTATCATCAGCCAATTAGAAAATTCATTGTTAAACTGTGCATCACCCTAAAAATTGCAACATACATTAAATCAATGAAAACTTGATGGTCATGCGTTCTCTACTTTCAAATTTAAGGGTCCAAAAACCTTTTCCAAATGGCAAGTTAACATGAATTTAT
Organism: Holothuria scabra; assembly: GCA_037179385.1. NCBI lineage: Eukaryota > Metazoa > Echinodermata > Holothuroidea > Aspidochirotida > Holothuriidae > Holothuria > Holothuria scabra. The sequence goes on from CM074191.1 coordinate 6,224,275, forward strand.
GTATAAATTTTGGTGTGCACCTCTTTTTACCACAATAAAATGTCATTCACAAAAAGCATTGCATATCAAATTCTATCGCATAATGCTCTGCAATTGCTATTTCGAAAAGTCTTTGCTGACTTTAACAATCCTGTTTCTTGCTTTGTATTATTGGCAAGAATTATGCCGTGAAGTTTCTTCTTGAGAAAGCACCATAGACACCCCAGTAGATCAAAGGCAGTGTGGGGTGTAACTGATATCCGAGTTTGTCACATAATCTGTGCCCTAAAATGAGCTAAGCTTTCATTGTGTTCACACTGCGTGAAAAGCAATTAACACATACTGACTGAACAGTTAGCTAACCCCAAATGCTATGTAACGTTTTGTGTATTTTAATATTTCTGTTACTGTCAATCAATTAATCAGACGTGAAGTGTGACCGTATCAAGTGTGGGTGTAGTGAGCTTCATTTCCTCCCTGAGGTGAAAAGAGGTAATCAGGCAGAGAAAGAGAATGTAACAGAGAGTAAGAAGGAATGTTTCATCATGCGATGATATTTTACAATGTTGGAAAGTAGGACAATATCAGTGCTTCATTATCCAGGGTTTGTACAGGTAAAGGGAGTCCTAGAAGGTCAGAGAATAGTGAAATTTGAACTTCCAGGGATGGAAAGTCAGGAAAAAAACAAGTTTTCAAAAGCTCCTGCCAAAGTCAGGGAATTTTAAAGGGACAATTGTAGTTTTGTTTTTGTCAGTGTTCCACAACTGACATTCTGCACCACAATCATACATTGAAGTAATACTAACCAAATATGATACGTCATCATGGTCTGATATTGTGTTTTGTCACCATATGGATGAGGCTGTTTTGTCTCGCATTTGTTACCTGAACAAAATTCCCATTCAACAGTGAGTTACACAGAGTTAATGGTTCTTCTCACTTGGAACACCTCTTCAATGTCCTGTGGATTCTGGTAAATCATTAACAAAGGAAACTTGAAAGGCTGAAACTAAAGGTTAATATTTGCTGTCAAACTGTGACTGTCCCTTTAAGGAATTGGCCTGTTTTCTCAATTTACATAATGTTCAAAAACATTTATTTTGTAGCAAAAAAAGATGGAAATATTGGATTTGACTGTTTTCATAGGTCTAGGAAATATCAGTCAAGGTCCTTGAAGGCCATAGGAAAGTTATGGAATTTTGGCATTTTAAATATTTACGAACCATGATTTCCATAATAATCCATAGTTACAAACTAGGCATGATTTAAGAAACAGATAAATAAAATCTGTAAGGAACTGTGAGATAATGTAATTGTTTTCTTTGATGGTGTCATAAATGGGTCTCATTCACAAACTTCCTATATATGGACAGAGGATCATGTGACCTAATAGTAGCCTCCAAGAGAAGCAAAGAGATTTGTTCCAAGATGGCTGCCGTGATGCTTTAAAGTAGCCTCCAAGAGAATGGAAAAAAAGGTGTTCCTTCATGACTGTTGTGATGTGTTAATTTGTTTGATTTGATGGTGGCTCTAAAAATTAAAAAAAAAACAACAAACAAACAAACATAGACTTTAATGGGAAAATATAACTAGTGGTTTTGATCTTACTTTGCATTATTAAAAAAAAAAGTCAAGTTTCTTGTAACATCTGTCAATTTTCACTACTTAGGTTTCACAAACAAAAACATAACAGGCAGCCATCTTGCTATACTCACATGGGCAGCAGTGAAAATCTATGTATAGGACATAGGTGCAGTGCAGTACACTGTATCCATGTATGAAGGAAGTCTGTGGTCTCATTTCATTAAATTTTGTCAAATATAAAATAGCTAAGATGAGTGAAAAGCTCAATTATATAGTTAATCTGTTTTCATGTAAAAAACACTTACAAGTAGCGAGTTTTTTATTTCATGATGGGAGAGGCACATGATACAGAATTACATGCCCATTCATTGATAGGCAGGTGCTTCCTTTTCAAATATGCAAGGTAATTTCCTTCCTGCAGACTTCAGAATGTACAGCTGGCATCAGTACCAGGGGTACGGCAAGTGGGGCATTCATGAAGGGCTATTTTCATCTGCCTGTGGTCAGTAGCATGTTTAAGGGGGGGGGGGCTGAGGGGGAACAGGCCCACCCACCTTTGAGGTCAGTTGGGGGAAAATCGCTCAGTCAGAGAAATTATGGGTTCAAGGATGAGCAAAAGTTTGAAAGAGACACACTGCACATTCAAACCTTAACCACACACCAGCCCCTGTTGGGGCAGAAAAATGGTTGTCAAAGCAAAAAAAAAAGGCTTGAAAATTCAGATAAAGCACAAGTAGGTCGCCAAAAACTGTAAGTGCAGAAAAGCTAAAAAAAAAAAGAAAAAAAAGGAAAGGTCATCAAAATCCGTGCCAGTTGGGTTAATCACCACAGCGTGTGCCCCCACCTTCGAAATCCTGCACACGCCATTGCCTTTGGTATTCCCAGCATGCAGTAGGACTTGACTAAGAGGACAGGCAATACGGAAAGGCAATATCCCAGTATTAGAAAATATTTGAAAGGTGCTTTACAGAGAAATAAGTAGAAAACTGAGATTTAGCTTCAAAGTAAGTTTGGTGCAACTGCTCTTGCCCTTTAAAGGGCCAAACCTCTCACCCGAAACTACAATTTTGGAACCCGGGTACTGAAATTCTCAATTGGCTCAGCTCTTTGATTGACAGCTAATTCAAACAATGCAGAGTGCCAGAGCTTACATTACACAGCATGAACGGTACTGGGAGTGTTTTGATAATATAAATTGAGTTTTTCTATACTCACCCTGAAGCAGTTGACTGAGATTGTGTCTGGATGAGGCTGAATTTCAGACAATTGTGGGAGGGGCTTCAGTAAGAAGGTTAGGAGAACTGGTACTGTTTGGGGTGAGAGGAATGGGCCTTTAAGTTCCCAATGTTTCAGACATTTCCTAGCAGTCCTATTTTCAAAATTTTTCTCATTTAAGCTCACATTTTCAATTTTTCTTCATAAAAAGCCAGGAAGAAACAGTTTGACTGCATCGTGCGTAGAAAATTTTTCTGCTATCAACTTTTTGGGGATTTATCTTCTTCGTCAAAGCTTCAGTTTGTTATCCCTTTAATCGAAGATCTTAAGCACCCTTGTTGGGCAAATTTTGCATAACCCCTTCTTAGATGGAAACATAAAGACCTGATTGCCCTTACCTTATCATCTTCTACCAGTTTGGTGTTAAGACCCAATTCTCTTACCCCAAAGAGTACCAATTCTCCTTACCTTGTTGCTTAAACCCCTCCCACAATTGTTTGAAACTCATCCCCATCCAGACACAATCTCAGTTTATTGCAGGGCGAGCACAGAAAAGCACAATGTATATAATCAAAACACTCTCAATACAGTTTATGTTTTGTGATATAAGCTTTGGTACTCTGTATTGTTTGAATTAGCTGTCAATCAAAGAGCTGAGCCAATTGAGAATTTCTGCTAACCCCTACAAGAATTGTAGTTTGGGGTGAGAGGATTGGCCCTTTAAAGCATTGTGATCCAGCCTGCGAGATGTCATTGTATGTAACATTTGCATTTTTAAAGTTTAATTTCATCGAATATAGCGCTCAGCACTTTGATGCTTGAATTTTTGCTTTGCCTCTACCAAGAGCATCGACTTTTTTAAATAAAAAAGGAAAAATATATGCCATTACTCATTCTTTAAAATACAAAAAAGGGTGCATTTTTTGCTACATAAGACAACAATTCCAGTATAAGGTAACGCCTTCTGGAAAGGAATATTTATATCATTTTGACACTTCAATAACTGAAGAATCCATCTGTATAGACCACTTAACATGACAGGGCTACAAGGTAGCTATGTATATGAGAGCATTTGAGTACGCCAGGCAAATGATTCTCGTCTGAAATGTGTAGTCTTGCTGGAAAGACTTAACTAACAGGCTAAGCAGAGCGCTACCTTCAGTTGGCGCGGAGTGTACAGAAAATTTTGAAAAATCGTGTTCTCTCAGACAGCCAAAAATGGCAGTTCTCAGGCTTGTCAGTAGCAGCTAAGCAGCAGGGGTAAAAAGACTTTTCATGGAAAGGGGCAAGCACTCAAGTTGTGCGATATTTTCTTTTAATTTGAATACCTCTGTATTAGGGACGTAATTTGCGGCGCGCGAAGCGTGCCGAAATTTTTTTTCTCTTTTTAAACAAATCATTCAAGATATAGAGGTTGCATTGCAAAAGTTTTGGATCCTGGGTTTCCTGTGAAGAAATTTGAAAAGTTTGGGATTACTGAAGACTCTGTACTTCCTATTTTGGCAAATCGACTGAAGATTGTTTTTGCTCCAGAATGCTTTCATAAGGACTACGAACTGAGGCTCTCCGATAGTCCAATGACATTGTGAAGTTTCCTATACTTTGTTTTCTATCAGACAAAATATTTAAAAAAAAATCAAAATCAGTAGTTTACATCGGATAAAATTTGGAATTTTATGATGAAAAACAATTATAAAAATAGCAACGTAGTTGCCCGTGTCACTTGATAATCTGGCGCCACATATTGCAAATTTCTATTTCCAGAGCTCGGAAAAGTTTACCAAACTGATTTATGAGAGGGCACCACTGCAAAATTTGCTTTTGTAAAATCACACTGTAAATGCCTGGTGAGAGGGGGGCATACTTCCGACCCCAATATTTTTTACTGGGTTGGAGTATTGCACACCCAGCTACCGGTCCCCTACGTCCTGAAAATCAGACCTGTATTTCTCGAGGTATCAGAAAATGAAGTCAATAGATTTGTGTTCCAAAGTGAGTTTCAGGGCAGCAGAGGTTACATAACTTCCACACCAGGGAGGTGTTATTAGACCTAATAACACCTCCCTGCTCACACATTGACAAGGAATGCTTTATTTCCCTTCGTTTTCTCAACTGTCGTGTTGAACTTGCAGTAAACGGGAATAGGACCTCCCGGTGAGGAATGAAAAGTTTGTAAAATTCTCATGCTACTAATGCAATCATATTCTGATAATATTGGATTGTTGAGGATAAAATTGGTTGTAAAGTTTCAAGAAAAACAAAAGACTGTCCATTAATTGGACATGAGGTCATATGTGCTTGCCTACAGTTCACTTTTGTTGAAACTGACAAATTCACTTGCTCATTTCTTGAGAACCAAACATCGGATTTCAATGAAAATTTCACCAAAATACTTAGACTAAGTACCCCTATAACATATCAAGACTTGATATGACCTTAACCCTTTTTTATAACAAATGTACGTATACACCAAATCAAAATCTCTTGCGTTTTGCACTCGGGAAAGGGATTTTTTCTCTTGACGAATAGGGACTATTTCATTTAAAAAAAAAAAAAAAAAACATCCGAAAATCTTCCTCATTCGTCCTCGGGCCCAGATAAAAGGCTAAGTTGCATTACAACGGTGATAAGTTTATTTACAGACTGAAGTTGAATTGCGCTTACTTTTAAGTCCTTTTTGATTCCTTGCCGAAGGCAGGCAAGGAATCTATGCGATGGTGATGTCGTGTGTGTGTGTGTATGTGTTTGTGTGACGCCCGCTTGTAAACACGATATCTCAAGAAGAGTAACTCCGAGAGATCTTAAACTTGGCATGTAGATTGCCCACATTGAGTAGAACATCCCTATTGTTTTTGGTGGAGGTCAAAGGTCATTTGGGGTCACCAGGCGTCAAATGGTAAATACCTTGGAAATTGCTTGTAAACACGATATCTCCAGAAGGAATAATGTTAGTGATCTCATACTTACCATGCGCATTGCCCATATTGAGAAGATGATCCCTATTGTTTTTGGTGGAGGTCAAAGGTCATTTGGGGTCACCAGAGGGAAAAAGGTCAAAACCTTGTAAACACTGTATCTCAAGAAGGGTAACTGTGAGGGCTCTCATACATAGCATGTGGATTGTCCATGTTACGTAGATGATCCCTATTGTTTTTGGTGGAGGTCAAAGGTCATCTGGGGTCACCAGAGGTCAAAACATCAAAACTTTTTAAACAGTATATCTCAAGAAAGGTAACTGTGAGGGATCTCATACTTAGCATGTGGATTGTCCATATAAAGTATATGATCCCTATTGTTTTTACCGGAGGTCAAAGGTCATTTAGGGTCATCAGAGGTTAAACCTTGCACATACTATATCTCAAAAATGGTAACTGTTAGGGTTAATATTCATTAGTGCATAGGGTAAAGAGTTTTGAATGGCATGGGTAATGTAAGATGTATCTGGTAAGCTTTTGGAATCCACTTCATTATGTAAATGATCAAGTTGGGTAATTTCAAAATATGTACTGAAGCAATCTCACTGTATTAAGAATGTCTAAAGTGCATAAAAGTGCATTTTGTACAGTATCTATGTTGATTTTGGTTTGAAGTTTTGCCCTATAACATTTAGTGCCAGTATTAATATGCATAAGAGTAAGTGGGTAGAACAAAATCTGAAAAAGTTCAAAAGGAAAAAACTGTTCATCAGGCTGACATGTTAGTTAATTTATCTTTGTCATAGGTATGCTGATTTTGCCATAAGTATCTCGGCCTATAGATTTTCATGAAATATGTGAGTTAAACAAAGGCTGTATGAGGGTTATTTGGGGACCTAGTCTGAACATATTGGAGAAAGCTTCCATGCCCACAAAGCAGGGTAATTGTTCAGTGGGAATCAACTTCATAAGTGTAAACTTTGAACAGATCAAGTGCTCTGTATGATGCCCAAAATTTCTTTTAGAGCATGCAAACATTGTTTCTTCCATAACCCTAAAGAAAAAATGCAGATAACATTAAATTTAGTATCAAAGATTGTTAAAAGCTACAGACAAACCTTGTGCCACTGTCCTCATAAGGACATGTAACTGGGAACTAGATAACTAAATACACCACGGGTAATTAGTTTTATAAAAAGAACTAAATAACTGATCATTTGGATCAAATACCCTTGAGCATGCTTGAACTGAGATTGCCTAATTGAATGAATCAAATTGTAACTGACCCACCAGAGTCTGTGAAAATTGCTGGTCACTGTTATCTTACCTAATTCATCACATTTGACTGCCACAGTGTCCTGAGGGGTTTTCTCATTGAATAATACAGCTCAATGGATTTAACCATTTCCTACCTGTCTAGAGATAGTGTCTGACACTTATTTACCCCTCTCAGTAAGGCTTGTTTTTCAGAAAGTACTGTAGTTTAGGTAATCAAAACAAGCATAATAGTATCTACTGTGCATCAAACAAAGGACACTTGACTTGTACTCTGTTATGTGGTGTTCCTACAAGCAGACAATGTAAGGCAAATTACAAATCTTTTATAATTTCTGGATTAGTAGGGTTCCCATTTTTTGTTAATTTTCAAGAATATCATAGTCATTGGGAAGGGCATTACACCAAAAAACAAATACAAAAGGACCACCACTAATAGCCAAGGTTAGACCTTTCTGTTGATATGTCTCTACTGTATGTTTCAATTTATGGATGACTGTTAGGATTAGGGCTTGTTGTAACACTAACCTCAATGCAGTCAACGTTTTGGATCGTAGAGACATCAGTATATAGAGAGCTATCCTCAATACCCAAAATTTTGATTTAAAGGAGCATGTTTCAAAAATATCTCTTTATCAAGTTAATAGACAACATAGTTTACCAGCATCATAACTGTGTGGGAGATTTCTCTTGTTTGTGGAGGTCAAAGGTTGGGGTCACAAAAGGGCAAAACCTTGAAGACATGACATTTTTATGTGGTTATTGAACTGTGGAGGGATTTCATACTCAGTTTGTGAATTGCTCATATTTAGCATGTTGATGGTCTTTTTAGGTAGTTGCTCCCTATTGTTTTACATGAGGGTGAAAGATCATTTTGGGTCACATGATCTTAAAAGGTTTTGACCTTACTAGTATACCTCAGTTTTTGTGAGAGATCTCATGCTTGTCATGTGGGCATCCATGTTCATTATTACAATATATCATACGGCAAGGAATCACTAAGCCTTTTGGCTTTCTAGTTTCATTTTGAAATATTGTAATATTCATTATCCAAACTATAGGGTTGTCATATTTTGTTTATAAGAAGCTATGAGGACTCTTCTCAATTCCTCATGATACCCGAGGATCACCTTTCACGAAAACCTGGAAAACGAAGTACTACTTCATAGCTACATGTATGGTAGCCGGGAGGGGGTGGGGTCAAGGGGAAATTTCTCCGGAGAGCCATAAGCTCAACATTGCAATAAAAATAACACTTTTATAAAGTGCCAAGACACTCTCTTTTATATGAAATTTCAAAATAGAAAATAATTACATGTCACCTCACAAGCCCTAGTAGGTACCATTTTTAGCGATCTTTGACTGATGCATTTTGGCAGAAATTTCCTTAGGCGCTATGCAAATAAGGAGGCGGCGCTAGACCTGAATAATTAGGGTCAGCATTAAGCAAGTGAGTTCGTTTGTGGGAATAAAAAAAATCCCCGTTTTGATCATCATTTTTTAGACCCGTAGCCGGACAAGGGTTCCCTGAAGGGAACGTTTGCCCTCCAGCACCTACGTATAGGCCTACCAGCTTAATCTTACGAGAGAATTTCAGCGGGTCAGTTTCAAACTAGGGAAATCTGTTAAAGTGAGAGAAACTAATGAAAATCTCTTGGTTTTCAGTTTTCCAGCAGATTTCGAGGCCCATCTGTTGAGCAACTTTGATTTATAAGGTACCCCTCCTGATTCAAAAGAAGCCAAGATTGGGACAAATCAGGTAATCTCGGTTGGGAAAATCTATTCAATGGATTCAAAAATAAATCTTCTTCGTTTTAACATTTCAGCCCAAATGAAAGTAAATTGTCTCTAACCTAATTCTTTCGGATTGAGTTTTCTACTAAGAAATAAAGATAGACTGTGGTCCCTAACTATTGAAAAATACTGCATCCAACTTAAGTAAGTACAGTGCATTCATTCATACAAAGTGATAATCCTCAACTCTCATTGGTCCATTATCTCGCAAACGCACTCGTCGTGCTAGGTTACTCCATCCACTTAGGGTTGTGCCGTTTTAAGCATTCGTTAAGCAACACTGGAGCTGTCCATCAGAACAGGCAGAAAAGATAATGCACTTTTGGAGTTTCTGATATCGCTGGATGTACTCGGGATGGATCCTCGTGCACCAACGAGCACCATCATCGGCACCAATCGTGCATTATCCTGTACAAACGCACGACTCCTTGTCGACCTTTAATTCGTCAACAGCATAATCAAGTGCAAGTGTTTGTATCATTATTTGATTCATTTCGTTCGAACTTATTGTTCGTTTGTTTGTTTTTGTATTTTGTTTGTTTATTTGTTTCTTTCTTTTTTGGAACTTGTAGTTTTCTTACGTGTCCAGCCTTGAGCCATCTGAAAAAGAGTTGTACTTCGTGGCAAGTGAACTTCGGTGAATTCGAATTCTACAAAATGCATTAAAGCAGGTGCCAACATGGCCATACGGGATTATTTTACTAAGGAAGGGCACTTAGATTTACCAGACTCTTTCAGCATTTAACTGTACAACTTTAAGTCTAACACAGGCTATATACGTGTCCGATTTAGTCAGTTTTTTGAGCAGGGGTGGCGCCAGGATTTGCCCGACAGGGGGGGGGGGGCAGCAGTTCAAGGCCCCGACAAAGGCGGTGTGTTAGTCCCGGTGGGACGTAACTTGACAGAATTCGAGGCGCGCGCAGCGCGCCGAAATTTTGACCTTTTTTAAACAAACACTTAAAAATCTGAAGTTTATTTTTTAAAGAATTTTGGCTTTTGTAATGACCATTAAAAAATTTTGGGTATTTATTGAAGAATGTATCCTTGATATGAACAAATTCAAAAACGTTTTACACGCGACAGCTGAAATTCTGTTGGGGTTATGCATTTAATCGTTCTTTTCCTACGTACTAATGTCTCAAGACGAGACTTAAAGTTTGCCCGTAAAGTTTTTTATCCTTTTTTAAACCAAGATTTCAAAATTAAGAGCTTATTTTGTTGCGGATATTTTGGAATTGAATATAAGCAAATTTGGTTTTTGGTAAGGTTATATTAAAAAATTTGGGTTCCTTCTTAAGTGTTATGCCTTTCAAGAGCAAAATTAGGTAGAATGTCGGGGTGATTAACAGAGTTGTCTGGTTATTTGTTGTACTGAGTATCCATCAAAATTGGAAAATTTTGCCACTTTTAACAATCTAAAACTTATATTATGACAGATTTTGGTGTTTTTATGGAAGAATTTGACCTTCTTATCAGAAAAATCAAGTAGGGAGTAATCTGTAGTTTTGTACAGCTTTGTTGGGGTTACTGAATATCATCAGGTAGATTAATGCCCTCGGACCATATTGGTAAATGTTCCGTGGAAAATGTTTGGCTTCCCATATATTTGAAGTTCTGACATAGGCCGACGGGAGTGTTTCAGTTTGGGAGGAGACAGAACTGTTTTGTTTTTCTTTTGTCCGAAAAATATAATATTGCCCTTTAAACTACAAGTAGGCGTAAAAATATTTTTGAAAAATTAAGAACCTCCAGAAAGCAGGAAAAGGCATTTCCGCGACCGGGCTGGTAACTAGAAACAAAGTACCGGTATAGTCATTATTTTGAGCTTTCTTTCGCAATAAACTTTTCACTTTGTAATACTGCCCCAAAACGAAGAATAATATGCAAGCATGCATTGTTCTGAAAAGTAATTTTTTCGACCAAAACACTATCTAAGCGGAGCGCCACCCATCAGTTGGTGCGGAACGTAAAGAAAATTGTTAAAAAAAACTAATACCACAGACACCTGAAAATGGCATTTCCCAGACTTGAGCAGTCTTTATTTTGAGCTCTCCTGTGAAATAGAAATTTCACTTTAATAGAAAAAACAGCTTGGTAAGTGATCAGAAAACTACCAGATAAAAGGTACGGTACTGCTACAATTAGATGTAATGGACTTGTCTCTTTTCGGGGGAAACTTTACTCTACCAGAATTCTTTGTTATATTCAATTGCAATATCCACTAAAAAGATGAAATTTTCTTCGTGACTGCCCGAACTCCAGACAAAATGATCTTACTTCCAACGTATTTGAAAAAAATGTCACGTTGCAAGGTGGCTTCGAATGAATTTTCAGTCAGAGTTAAGGGCAGACATATTCAAGCCACTTTTTATCATTATGTGTAGCCAAAAAATGGCCTAGCCGATTTTCGTTACCGTTTCTAGAATTCGGTTGTCGGGACAGGCCAGGTGGCAGACCATTGGGCAATGCATGTCGGACGGACCTTTGCCAGAGGGTCGGGAGGACTTTAGAAAGAGACAATTGGGTAATGCCTGCACTTGGAAAACCACTTGTCCGTTTTTGTAAGGAAAATTTGGAATTGTCAGTTTCCTTGAAGAATGTGGTCTTCTAGTAAGAAAAATCAAGAAGATTGTCGGGGGTGACTGAAATTATCAGGCCCAAATTTTTTATCGTGGGCCTGTATATGAAAGATCCCCGATGAAATTGGATTTTCACCCCAAAACAGGGGAGGGAAGTCTTCCCCAACGGGGGCATGACCTTGCGCGCACGGATTGAAGATGGGAGGAGGGATAGCAGAACTAGTAAGAAGTGATTAAAACCGATTAAAGGCCAGGTCACACTACAACGATATCGGATCGGATTTCGCTCCGATTTTTGTGAGAGTTAATTAATATCTCCTTCATCTTTGGTCGGAAAGAAACAAAAATTTGCCAACCAGTGTAGACTACGAAACTCTAAGTAACTTATAGGCCTACCAATTATTCCGTGACGCCACGAAATAAGTAGTACATATTTGACTTCCGTATTCCGCTCATACCGATCGCATATTTACACAGGAAGGCAAATGTCTGGTTCTTTCCGAAAATGGATGGAGGAGATTTTGACTAAAACTGACAGAAATCGGATAGTAATCCGATGCGATACCGCTGTAGTGTGTGCTGAGCTTAAAATCGATGCATCAAAAATAGGGTTACAAACGAAAAACAAAAAAATCATAAAGAAAAAAAAGTTCACAATCATCCATCCAGTAACTTCAGTCCTATACGTTCTTCATTTTTATGCCTCCCGCAAAAAATGCCGCCCCTCCCCGACGGGGGATTAGATAGGACAATTAAGGTACATGGAATGAGGTTTAACAGAGCTAAAAGTGATCGAAGTTCGATTCCCAATATGCTTTAAAATAGCATTGCAAAACAAAAAAAAATGTGTTCAAGATCACCCACTGGTAACTTCAGTCCTTTTAGGTTTATTAAAATTAATTAAAATTAATTAATCGATTAAATAATTAATTGATTAATTAATTTTTTATTTTTAGGCCTCCCCGACGAAATCGCCGACCTTCCCCGACGGGGGGGGGGGGAGGGGGGAAGTGTTCCCCGACGGGGGGCCATGGCCCCCGGCCCCCCTCTGGCGCCACCCCTGTTTTTGAGTGACATGTAGAGGGACCCTAGTTTTCCTAACAAGGCAGGAAGGGAAAATTGATTGGAATCATCCGGACGTAATCTAACCATAAAATGAAGACGTTTTGAAGCCATTGTTGAGGCTTCTATGTGACTTGGTTGCCAAGGGACGGCGTCAGGTGGGGGCAGGGGCTACCCTTATATGAGAAGGAAAAGAAGGGAAAAAAGAAAAGGAGAACCCAAATCATGCTTTCCCCCTCTATCAAAATATCCTGGGGCCGTCCCTGGTGGTTGCCCCGTTCCCTTTGGGGACACTTTTGAGACAGTGGCGGTGCCAGCAGAATATATATATATATATATATATATATATATATATATATATATATATATATATATATATATATATATATATATATATATATATATATATATATATATATATATATATATATATATATATATATATATATATATATATATATATATATATATATATATATATATATATATTGGAGGGGGGGATTACGAGTGTCAAAGGAAGATGTTTATGGGAAATTTTTCGTTCATAGAACGAAACAAAACGCGAAGCCATCAGTCTTGATACTTGTGGGTGGGGTCCAGGGGTTTAAGTACATCTCTGGGTGAAGAAATTTGGTCTCAGGAGAGGTTAAAAGTGAAAATAAGGACTATTACTAAAACTTCCCACCTGCCTTTTTTACTGTCATAAATGTGGACAATGAGGGAAGTCACCCCTGAGGAAAGGTTGGGGTTTTAATTTCAAGGAAACTTCGTTGTAGCTTTGTTTAACATCATGGTGGCTACAACTGGAAGAGGGGGGGGGGTTGCCAAAGTAACGAAAGAAAAATTGTTAAATTAAGACAAAACGTAGTACAGAGGAATGCAACGAAGCTGCAAAAAAGTCAAAGAAAATTCTCTTTTAACAAGCTTTTTTTTTATTTTATTTATGCTACAGAGAAACAACAGCTATATTCACAAATCACTTTCTCGCCTTCCGTGTACACCGGCTACCCATACTCATGAAATTAATTAGACTAACTCAGAGTTTTGTACCTAGATTCTCTGGATTGATCCACGAGAATTATCAGCGACAAACCATAAGGTGCATGTTAAAGAATTTGAACCCACTGCAAGCAAAATCTGAAAATATTTCCAGACTGAGTTACGAACCCTATCAGACACCTGATTCAACGAGAAATCAAATTATACGAGGAGCTAGGCCTATATCAAAATCTAATTTGGCTGGTTTACGTATGAGAGTTTGAACTTTTATAGCTAGTAGCCTTTCATGGAATCGAACCAATTCAACATCCTGCACTTAAAAAAAGGTTGGAACATGAAAGGCTACCTATCAGAAATTAAAAAATTTAGCAATTTTTTTTTCTAAACGGCCCCCCAACGGCTTTAAATGGTTCAACGCAAGATCAATATCACGCAATATTGACTGTAGATATGATCGTGAGTAGTGACAGGATGTCACCTTATTCCATGAGCATGCGTAGCGGGTACTTGCGGACTACAGTTTTGCCAACGCCAAGAAGAGAATAAAGCGCACGATTCTGGCTTTTCAATGACATAAAACGTAGCAGCGAAAACCTAAACTACTTGAAATTTGCAGCCTTTTTTTAAGGTGGATACGAAGAATGCTGGTAAACCAGTGATTGTTTTACAATCATATACATAAATAAATATTCGTAATCTAATGACAAAAATTAACATTCAGTTAGTACCATGACATGCAAATTTGACTCGTGACAAAAATATCAGACGTTTCAAACTGACGCAGATATCAAAGTATGCACACATTCTCAAAAATACCCATTTTCCATGTTGAAAATAGAAACGGAACCTTGTTTAATTTACAATATGTACAGCTGCATTTAACTTAACAATTTGACCACACACCAAGTTTTTCATTTTTATATTTTTTATGAAGCGTAACGTGACTGTTCACTCTTGATAGAAATGACATGTATGCTAAACCAGTAAACGTTCATTTCTTTAGATACCATTTGAAAAATGCTTAATGTGACGTCATAAAAACGTAAACACAATTACAGGATCCAAGTAATTACACATGATTTATTTAATACCGATATAGGAATCGAAATGGCAAACCGAATTTCTAATCTCATTCGTGGTTTATTTATAGTTTCTTTTGAGAAAGTGAGTGAGTGTATCCGAGTTGTCTCACTTGAGGACTCGAAAAATTTGTTACAAATATGATAGACAATTTATTCTGAAGACTTCAATAAAAAGTACGAGGTAAGAAATGTTTACCAAGAAACATTAAGCCTGAGAAGACAAAAAACATCTGTTTCCTACTTTGAATAAATTATTTCTTATGAGGAAAATTTGAAAGTTATGTAAAAGCACATCCATCACTTTTTCATACTCATTGGCATACTCTGCTTTCACGTATGAGCACTATTTACAGCAAATTTAAAGAAGAAATAAAACGTGAATTTAACCAAACACATTTTTTCCAAAGTCTTGATCGGTGTCTTAACAGTTTGGCTCCTGCCTACCCTCACAATGCATGGAACGCGGAAATGGTTTGTATTTGCTCAAATGAATAGAGAAATACGCAACACGATACGGTACGGTACCTGCTACATATAAGAGAGTGAAATTGCAGATGGATATAAAATTAGCACTGCATTCAAACGCTAAAAGAGGGAAAAGAAGTCCGTTCCGATTGACATTTTCCCCCTCAAAATTTTGAATAGCCCCCAATTCCATTCTAAAACAATGATGTTCCATTCAAATCCTCTAAGGAGGGCCACTAGCGTTATATTATATAAGATAAACCGTTACGTTCTTTTGGTACCAAGGGATACACGATCTCCTGTATCGCGTGAGAGGACCCCCACGGGATGCTTCTAACAGTCTAACAGAACAGCATTTCCGACGTTCCCTCAGTATGTACTGAAAAATCGTTCATACGGTTCTTTTCGGTACCATTACCCACATCCGATGGCGTAGTTGTGATTTGCTTTGCGGGTGGGAGACTCCTAGTAGACGCGCAAAACTACTCCATTGGGTTTAGATATTGCTTGTTCCATGTTTACGTGTGGGGTTTTTTTCCAACAGGGGTTCTTCAGCACTTTGACATGTGGTAAGAATCCACAATAACTCAAGACTTATAGTCCTTTGCGCCACATTACGTACATGGTAGGATATTTGAAACGATTCTGTTAATTGTATGCAAGTTTGTCCAATCTTTACAGTTTTATTTGCCTAGACAAATTTTCCTTGCTTTCAAGCTCCGGAGAATTTATGATAAGTTAATTAAAATCTGAAAAGTGATAAACTTTGAAATAAAATACAAATAAATAAGAAATTGCACTATTGTCCCATCAAATTTACAAGACCTTTTCTTTCTTCCGATCGACTCTTTGACGAAAAGTCAAGCGACTCAATATTAGGTTTTGCTATGAATGGTCCCATTAAAAGTATCATATACTTGGGTATAGACAGATTCGGTTACCGCTTGTTTGTAGTGATCATAGGCAGCCATTATTGGGGTCCGCCAGCCTTAAATCGTCTTCTCCTTTTGTTTAAATTTAATTTCAAACCCTCACGTACAATGAAGTTGAGGGAATCAAGAAACATTTTAGTTTGCAACCATCAATGGTAAATTTAAGCAAGGAAATTGAAAGATTAAAAGGTGATGGATCCCAGTTATGGCGGACTAAAATCAGACCAACACTTGCTGTCCGGATTCGTCTATAGCTTTCGACGTCGTAGCCAAGGGGTGCAGTTTTGGGGGTTAAACACCCCGTGACAAAAGCATGAAAAATTATAATGACAAAAATTTGCAAAAACGATAATCAATGCCAAAGGCTATTATTTTTGTTCAAAAGAGGAGTAAAAAACCCCCTTTAGAGTCCCAAAGTCACGCTCAAACCACCGTAGGTGACAAAATCCCGACAACGCGCCTGGTATAGCGATACCGAAAGCATTTACCTGGCTACATATAACTATAAATAAAAGAAAAGCTAGCTACGAAATGTTATTGGCAGTGAAGTGGTAAAGAGTGGCTTAGCCAAGTTCGATTGGCGACCATGTTTATTCTTCTTGCAAATTACTTGCAATTTTAACTCAATGACTTAATAAACTGGCAGTTTATTGTAAAGCTGTGTTGTTCCTTAACAGTTGAATGCAAGGAAATATTCTTATTAAATCGTTTAGATCGATTACATACATGGGACCTTTAAAATAGCATTACTAGCTCTCCTACATATAAGTCGCAAACTACTAGCATTTTCATGAAGTTTCTAGTGACGTTACACCATTTATATAAAAGTTTTCCATTGACGTCCCGATTGGACAGCTTCATCAGAATAATTTGCTCACCAAATGCGTTCCAGACCGCCAGAGTATACGTATTCAACTACATGATAAATTTGTATATCAATACAGTTCAAAGACATCCAGTGACGTTACATAGAACACCTTTATACGAATATTCAATATAAACAAATTTGAGACCATGCCTGTTTTCCGAGTACAAACTCCTTTCCGAAAGTACCGATTCAAGCCGGAATTTCGTCAAAGAAACTCTCATGTGTAATTATTTTTTACAAAGACTTTTTTCTACTAAACAGACAAGAAATTTTAATGAAAAGATAAAAGAAGAAAATACATCTCGTGTAGCAGTATCTACAGCGTTACTATGACTACCGGATGATATGAATACATACAGCCCCTTACCGCACGCTTTCAAGCACACATTCGCGGTGCGTTTGGAATACTTTTGGAAAATCCCAAAGTTTTCCTGAAATTAAGAATAATGAAATGTAAAGATACCCACAGACATAGTTTAGTTTACTTTAAGAGAAGAAATATGATAAAGATACTGAAAGTTTGAAAAAAAATCAAGAAAGTATAGACTACTTTTCTCAGTAGCAGTGAGGGTTAGACATGCTTATCTTTTATCCAGTTCAAACAATGTGTTCTTTCAATCCAGTTGTTAATATTTTTATTTTTCGTGGTAGTCGAACTGATTGTAAAGTTTCCTTATTAAGCGGCTGGCTACTCACGTACAACTGTAAAAAGTTCGTAGTTTTTGTAAAATATTTTAAAGTTTTCCTGTTTTTTTTTTAAATAGTTTTCAATTTCTTTTCGTAGAATTCAAAATACACACAAATAAAATATTTACAATGATTCGTTCAATGACGAAGTAAAGTGTAGCCTATCGTTCTAGTACAAGTGTAATAATAGTGTTCAATACCAAGAGTATATCACATGTGCTGGAATACATTGTACGAGCCTCAATTACCACACTGCAGCCTAACCTTTAACATAGCTGTGTCTTTAACATTACGTTACGTTGATTCAATGGACCAATTTTGTCGAATTGGCAGATTGGTCTTTAAACAAACGCTGGCAATTAAGAGAACAACTTATTTATTTTACTTCAGTGTGGTAATTAAGGCCCGACTTTCCGCAACCCGTTTGTTTTGTAAACGGCTGAGTGCGGTTTTCTACATTTTTCTACCGGTGAATGGAATGTATACCTTAAAACACCTACCAAGAAGTCCATACAACTGGTAGAATAATCACAAAAATTGTTAAAAAGTTGTTGATTGCACGTTTCCCGGCCCTCTCTCTGTCCGTTACACCACGTAACAACTTTGAATAATATAAGAAGCTTAATGGCTTGACTTTAGAGACAAAAATGAAAATTAAATAATCATACGTTTAAAAGATACTTAGTAAGATTAACTTATGTCTACATTTTATTCTAAACTAATTACATATTGCACATTGTCCAGTGAAGATTTTAAAGTTCAAAGTTTAAAGTTTAATCTAATCTACATCAAGATTGTCCAAGATTGGCATTCAGGTCATTACGTTGTAATTAATAACAATAATACATCGTTTAATAAATGATGAATATTCATATCTCTTATGCATAGAATGGTTCAACGTTTAAAAACAACTTCGGCAAACTTCTAGCCTTTGTTGTACATGCATTGAATCAAATGCTCGTTCGCATGTTATGAATATTCATTACACGGAGAACAATGCAGTAATGAGATTAACCATTGTAATGAAGATTATTGAATTGTATACTTATTAACTACAAACTACGTGAAAGAGAAAGAGAAATTGAAAGTTTAAAAGGTACGTAACCTTTATCTTCATGTCTTATAAACCTTAAACATATGCAACAATGCAAAAAGCACGCCCTCCTTTGGAGGAATGGAAAACCAACGCCAACCAATGCAGACATCTGATTGGCGAATTCGACTGAGTACTGCCCACCGAACTGTGTATGCCCTACACAAAGATCGGTGGTGCATCCACGGGCACATTGTTTTCCTTCCAAAAGGACATCAGTGGTGACGTCATGCATAAGGTTTTTTGACACAATTATTTATGACAAGCAGTTGGCAATTGCACTTGATACCACGTGATTAGCTCTTCTGAGTAACATGGTTACCGTTAAGTTAACCCCTTTTCACAAAAGAAGAAAAAGCTGTGTCGCTACATCGTAGTACAAATGTATACTGATCCAGTACATATTTTTTTTTTTTTATTTTTAGTGACCATTTTTACATTTTTTCTTTAACCAACACGAAGTTATTTAACTTTCCTCTAAACCAATCTAAGTATAGTGTGTCGAGGCTCCATCAAAAATACTTCAAGTTGTTTTGCGTTCTGTGTGCGCAAATGTGTCCTATTAGCTACTGAGTTCCCTCAAGAACATTTTTGCAAGGCCTACAAACTTACGGCAAAACTATGTACATTCAACGAAATGAATAATGTAACTTAAAAGGGCTTAAACATGCTTATTATGGGCTTCCATAGTTTCAGTCTTGGTCTTAAAGGACCGAGATCACGGTTTCTTAATCACATTTCGCAGACTGCGAACAAAAAGAGAAGAAATTTTCGTTCAAAACTTTTAGACAATTTTGGGATATTATCGAAATTCTCAACTAACTTCAGCACGTATGGTCTACTCAGTAAAGCACTTCACAGCGGTTGCAAAATGAGCAAGTTGACTCGACGATCAGAGACAACATACAGCTACATTTTGCCACATTCAGTCCAGTGCAGACCGAGACTGCACACGCAGCCAAACATCATATCAAAATTCGAAATCACAAAATTCTCCGAAAAGTTTAATTTACTTTAAAACTTTCTTTCATTATTTTCAACCTGTTTTTAGCCATAAAAGGAAACCTACATTGATACATATTTTTGTCTATTCTAATATATTTTATGTGATGATTGCTCCTTTAACACGAGGGAAGGTCACGAGAGGTCAAATTAAATTGACCCCTGTGACGCTTGACCCGGCAAGATTATAGCTTTCATTTCGTTTTATTGCCTCCCGAAAAAATCGTAACGAACAAGGATGAATGGATGTTATACTACACTACAAAATTAGTCAATTGTAACCATGGTAACGAGGAGAGGATAATAAAAAGAAAAGGGATCCACTTTGCCGAATTGGTTGTCCCACATTCAAAACACATCCACCGGAAGTTTAATTGTATTAATAATCTTTAATTCGTATTTTTAACCGTCGCTCATTTTTAAGGTATACTTATTATGATGTCACAATACAGTCACCTAAATTATTTCGAGTGATATTGGCAATTTCAACCAACCGTTTCAAACGACCACGTCATACGCACGTCGTCCTACAGTGACTCATCGTTGCCAGGAGCAACTATACACAATTAAAGATAATTAGGTACTTTAAACTGACAAAAGAATACTTCCGCCTAAAGCTATAAAAAGTTGGGATTTTACAAAGCTTTTCATAGTTTTTAGTGTGTCTTTTTGTCTGTTTTTTGAAGAACCTTGCGGTTAAATGTTTCTCTCAATTAATAGACGGAATGGATAGGAATTACCATTATCCCATTTGCCGATACCAATGTTAAACTTAGTTTATTCTTAATTTATACATGACACGAAGCATTTATTTACAGATTGCACTTTTGAGAGAAAGAAAAATAAAAAGATGCATAAAAATAACTGAGACCAATTAGTACAACAGTATATTTGCGGGCGACCATTCCCATGATGCACAGACCAGGTCCTTGCACACCGTCAGATAAATATGCCATTCTCGAAGTGATTTTTTGTTTTGCAAAAGACTTAGCGCTGCCGAAGTTTGCTCAAAAAAGGTTTTACCACAACATAACAAATTCTAACCCGTTTTTAGGATCGCTAAAAAGCTCACACATTAAAACTGAGGTTTGATCAAGGTAAATAAATATTTTTCAGGAGAAAAAAATAACTTTAAGCATAATTTGTAAGATTTTTCTCTGCGATTATCGAATAAAGCATAAACAACCCTTAAAATCGTAGATCAAAATGCTGAAAAATGCTAAATAAATTAAACTGAAGGAAGAAAAGTACTGTTCGTGTCTGTTTATGTACAAATGAGTTGAATTTCACAAAAGAACATGGGTGCGTTCACATTTCCTGAAAACGCCTGAAAAAAGGGAGTGCAGGAGAAGAATAAAATATGAACAAAGCATCAAGCTGGATGCCGGCATATAAAGCCCCTGCGGTATTACATTAATGATTACCGTCAATAGTTTAAACTTTGTCACGCTGCACGACTTTTCGAATGCATGTGTTCTACAGTATCTCAGTACTTCAGAGGTTTGCCTGATCTACTTATCAACAGCTTATTTCGCAAGCTGCCGGCTAATCTCGTACGGTGGCTTGACGAAAAAAAAAACAACAACTACGCACATTCTTCATTTTCAATGTGTTGAATAAAACAAATGTTTTTGTTTCAACACAATGAAAGTTTTTTACTTTCTCGTCGCGTTCGGCGAATTTTTTTCTGTAACTGAAGGCCTTTCACTTCATTCTCGAGCGGCGATTAAGCCAACGTTAAGCCTCGGGACGCGACCGTCGTGTATCCTATAAGTCGTCGTGTAGAGGCTCTACAATTATATCACCTTCCCGTTACCGCCGACTTCAAAGTAGCGGGCCGTGGTGCACGGATCGCCTACTTTTGTCCTGCGTCACGTCTCGTCCAGCCTTCTCCCTTCGCCCCGCCTCTGTCGTCACTGCTTTGCCGTTCTTGTCGCTCCGTCGATAACAACTTCTACGCAGGTGAACAACTTAAACCAATCATAACATGGGACGAGATATGAGATGCTATGAGGAAAAACTTGACGCAGTCGATTGCGATCCACGCGCCTTCGAGAAATCACAAAACCATGTGCTATTCGTCGAAGGGATAAAAGTCCCACCGGCGCCCTTCCTCGGGACAAAGGGAAGTACCGTTCGTGCTGTCGGCTCCCTCGTTTTGGAAGATACGGCAGCTGGCTGCCGGCCTGCCGACAGACTTGCGTGCCACTCCACCGACCACGGCCCCGTAAGACTCCCTCTTACTTCCGTTACATGCTTGGTATCTCATCTGTGGCCAGCCGAAGGCTCTTGAGTTTTGTTGGAGGCGCTAAACAAAGAATCACGCTCTTCAAGCGTCCGGCGAATTGGATGGCTACCGCTCGCCACGCAGCTGATAGCGTGGAGATTGTTGGCGTGTCATTGCTGCGGTTTTTCATGGGAACCAGGTGGAAGTCCCCTGCAAATGGCTAACAAAGAGATCAGTGCCCACCGGAGACTGCGCCCAGATAC
The DNA here is from genome assembly GCA_037179385.1 of Holothuria scabra. Taxonomy (NCBI): domain Eukaryota; kingdom Metazoa; phylum Echinodermata; class Holothuroidea; order Aspidochirotida; family Holothuriidae; genus Holothuria; species Holothuria scabra. The sequence continues at coordinate 6,246,296 of CM074191.1, forward strand.
GATGACTGGCGGCCCGTCTCACTTCGCCGAGTTGAAAGATGAAGGGTAGAAATCGAATCTGCCACTGCCTTTATCTGAAAAAACCAGAGAGAAAAATAAAATGACGTTATTTTCACGACCTTTGCCAAGATAATCCCGTCGCTAAGAATTCTGTCTGAATCATAGTTTCGGTATTGTGTGCCTTAATGAGACAAAGCGTATACCTGTCGCGGATGTTTCTAATAACCCGCATATGTACCATGAGTCTATATATTGTTTCATTATCAAGTTATTGTTGTACTGGAAATGATTGCGTTTGTTTTGAGACGGACAGAATTATGACTCAAATTTCCTATGAGCAGTTTCCTCCGTTTAGGCTACATTTATCATTTTATAAAGGCCTTCAATATATTCTCTGCGCTTTTTAGAGGCGACCGTAAGAGAACGATTTTGCAAATCATAGTTCTTAAGATGAAGTTTGTTTAGAAAAGATAGAGCCATTGAATTTCTCTCTACATATTTATCTTTGTTTGCTTTCAAGCGCCCTTAAAAATGTAAAATCGAAACGTAAGAAAAAGACGAAAAGTCTGAGAGTAATTCTCGACTAAGAACTTTGTATGAAGATCTAAGCCCCTATCAGAAAGTTTCCGACTTCACTTAACCCTATCAAAATTTAATTTTGTCTTTGTGACCGATTTATGGCTCAACCCCTACCCCTAACATAAAATATAAGTGGACGACCGCTTCAGCACAACATACAACCGATGACAGTGAATTTTTGAAGTTCCGACCCGTTTACGTCTCGCAGAAATACTGCTTTAAAGTTTCATATCAACATAGCAAGGTATACCACACTTTGCGAATAACACATCCCATTACAGAAGAGGTAAGGCGTTAATTCACGAAAGTTTGGCTTAAAATGAGATACAGGGGAAGAGAACGACGATATAGCTTTTAAAGAAACGCTAATTTGATTTACGGTAAAGTATTTTGAAATCTTTAATAGCCTAGATATTCTATTTTATGAGCCTCCCCTAAAAGTAAAGTGCCGTTTACGCCATAGCCTAACCGCATTTAGATTCTACCCACTTACCGACACGATAGTCGAACTTAGTGGGCTCGCATAATATTAAATTCTTCCCTTTCTTATCAGGAAACTATTTACTCTGCTTGTCAAGTGGGAGGAATTGAAGGTATATGCCACAGTCAGTACATGAAATTAATTTATTGTCCGATATGCCAGGAACAAGTCATTTTATATTTCATACGGCTTTGTGCTCGCAGCATGGGGCGTTGGTTTTGTTGTATACTGCCTCGTCTAGTACCGTCCCATTAATCCCCATACGGTAATTATGCGGGTTGGTATTTTCTCTTCACTGAAAAGATAATTGCACGATACCGAAGCGTATAGACTTGTGCGGTTATATATATCTGTGCAATATTCCTCGCCTTGGTCCGTATGCTTAAGGAAACGAAGGAGATGCTCAATTTCCGAAGGTTTACAGTATGAAGAGCCTTAGTCTTCTATCAGTTAATTGTACACACATTGCTTAATGAATTTTTTAAAATTGAAAAAAATGCCCCAAACTGATCTAAATGTCCATCGAGCATTCAAACGTTCGTGCCAGCATACTGCATGAACCCGACTTCAAACTGTCAAACAGTATTCCTATATTTTGCGCCACTGACTGCCAACGTGTAAAACCAAGTTCATTTTTTTCTTCTAAATATTGTGTAAGGATTCGAAGACAGTAATTTTTTTTGGATAGAGCATGCTCAGCATATATGGCATGCCGAAGGTCTCAGTCGTGCGCAATTTCCCATTGTATGCTAGAATAAATTCATTTTGTAAAACATGGATTTTGGTTGAAGAATTTTACCTTATTTTGGTTGAATTTGAGGGCAACTTTTAGCGCGTGCAGGCGGCCTGCGTTTCACTAAATAATGGCTGTCAATTGCAAAGCTACGGTCACGTCAGGAGATTGCAAAAGAGTATTTTGGAAAAATAAAAAAAAAAATTACTTTGAAAGTTGTAATTAGGGTGCCTTGATTGGCTTGTTTTCATTTCTAAACCAACAAAAGTTAAACTTACAAGAAGTAATGCATATGCCATGGCATGCATGCATGGGAGGATGTACGAATCTCTTTAAACTGGATTGGCAAGATTAAGTAAAATGAATAAGGAGTTAATTGGGCGTTATGAAATAAGCTATGACTCAATGTGTCAATCATGAAATGACGGGAGGGGCACTTCCATTGTCCACTCCTTCCTGACCATAACAGAGGGCTTGGTTTACTTAAACCACATTGTGTGAAACATCGGTTAATGTGTGACACAGCATTACGCCCTTAGCCAACATACGCATAGGAGGCGGGGAGCATGGCTATTGTCCTTACCCAATGTTTCGACACCCCAAATTCGGGTAGAACGAACAGAAATATTCTACTAATCCCTCCATCTGTCTATAGGTGTAAGTTGCATGAACGTTCTAATCATAAAGGAGTGGTTGGAGGATTCACCTTCACGCCGTAATTCCGAAAGACATATTTCTGCAGGATTTTGGGAGTTTTGTTTTGTTTTTGTTGGTTTCAGGGTGTTTTCGGACTAAAACGGCAAATCCCCTTAATTCGTTGAGTAGATTACATACATCCTACGTTTAGTAATTTGGACAGATCTGGGGGTTCACAAATGAAAATTGACCTTTATAATATTATCCAACATTTCACAGAGTTGTTTATGCATGTATAGTAACGATTGTTACATGGCACGTGTCCATGAACACTTGATATTATTTGAATGAGGAAACAAGATAAAAGATATGCGATATAGGACCGTGTACGCGTCCCAGCCGTTTTTTGAAATTTCTCTTGATATATGATACGAAAATTTAAAAAGTTACTGGCACTGGGACTAGCATCCATTGTTTGTCGTATCTTGAAGCAGTTAAGACAAGTTGCTTCAACAAACAGGTGCCTAGGCTGGAAAATGATCCATGTCGTGACGTTATATCTTTAGTGCTATATATATCCAATATCCTATCCTATCCTTCCTGAGTAAAACTTTACGTGTATATCGTAGCCTAACTGTATAGACATACACATATCTTTGAGAAACTTTTTTGTAGATACTGCTGGTGGGGATGAAGGTGAAAGGTAGGGAGGGGGATGATGAAACGTCATGATTATAGTTTTGAGAAATAAAATACATTTTCACATCGAGGATAGGAACGATCGTCTCAAATTTTCAACAACCGATACCTCAATCCAAAAGCTAACTTGCACCGTACACAAACTGGTTAAACATGTATACATTTGCAAATTTCGAATATTACGAAGCAAATAGTTGACGGTTTATATTCTGTCCTAGTTTAGAAAATAATCACATTTTTCTTGACAAAGGAGGATTAGGTGGGCTGAAATCTGAATTTTTTAGGGGCAATCGACTTGAAGCTTTCTGTAAGGTGAAATAATCAAAACGAAAGAGAAGACCATAAGATGAAATCAAGATTTAATTTAACAGATAAATGTCGGCCCTTTCTTCTCCCGCTTCTACTTTCGTACGCAATACTCGAGATCCTTAAAGTAAGTGTTACTTGTATGCAAATCTAGTCATAAAGTTATGTAGAGCGGCATTTCACGAGGAGAAGACATCTTTCTGAGGTAAAAACGAGCTGATTGGCAAACAACTTCGATACATGAATATTTTCCCTTCAAATAATATGCCCTACATTCCTCATATTAATATTTAAAAAAAAAATAATGTCACAATTAAGATGATTTGCTTAAGTGGTATTTGTGCCTTGTCACAAACATTTTATTTTCAGAACCTAACGAAGAACACACATCTACAATAGCAACTCTCACGTTAACGTGTAAACATACAAGACTAGTATGCCATGACGAAGCGGGGTTTAAAATAAACCTACACTTGATAATTGAGGGCGTGCACATATTTCGTTCATTGTCCCGTCAAGGAAAAGTTTAACACATCTGTGGCCAAACCAGGTGGTTAACCACCATCGTACTACATGGCCCAGTTTCGCTACATGTTAAAAATAAACTGCTCAGCAAGATGTATTACATCTTTACGACTGTCGTGTGGTCCGTTTCTACTGAAATGTTTGCATGTCAAGTTGTTTAAAAATAACGACTTGTGATCATTTTAAATCTTCGGTTCACTCTGACACTAAAGAAAAAAAAAAATACCTAGTCAAATGGGACACGAACCGGAATCTTGTCAAACATTTGAAAAGATTCGTTTCGAAATTGACTAGAAATGTCGCAAAAATGAAATTATTCGTTTCATTTGTGAGTCGAATCTGGTCAAATATTTGACTAGACTCCGGTTCGTGCCCCAATTGATTAGGCTGTATTCGAATTTGACGAGAATTTTTTAAGACTGCATGTCGGAAAGGAACCTGCTTCTCTAGCCCTCTCTAGCTAACCAATTAATTGTAAACATGGTCATGGGAGTCGATTTGGGGTGTGGAGGGGACGGGGGAAGATATCCCCGGCGATTTCCGAACTCACCCATTGGCTTTAGATTTACATAAAGCAATTTTTGGCGGAAGTGTCTCCTCACATTCGTGGGAAGACTGTGCACCAATGTGTGGAACTAAACTGAACTGAATCTGGAACTGGGATATAAAGGAGTTTTTCCAGTAAATTTCTTTAAAAGTTTACCGTTTGAAAATTTTCGAATGGTGTCAGTTATTGTTAGATGGTCGGCGCGTTTTCTCTTTTCTAGTATGTAATAAAGCAACGTATACTGTCGGTCGCTATAGTAATAAAATTCCTATTTTAAATAAAGCCTGCCCGGTGTTTGCTTATTTGCCATCTGGATTTTCTGATTGAAAGAACGAACAAAACCTATGCAAAGAGGTTAATAAAACGAAAAATTTATAATAAAAATCCTTGATGATTACAGTGTATGTTCGACAGCATTGTATGATATATTTTTAAATTTCAGCTGCATCGTACTTGAATTTTGAAATTAATTTCATTTTATTAAAGTCGTGCTGTGATGTAGCGACGGTGTTTCCCTGCCGTAAATTGCGTACATTGGACTCATTAGACGCACTAAACTAATTTATGTCAGTGGTATAAAGAAAGAGAATCGGTGACCATGACAACCATAATCAGTTAACATGGTAACATACTTGGAAAATTAGCTTAATGGTGTAATTTGTCCTGCCGACAATATAAATCCTGCTAACCCAATGACCAACCGCTAAGTGCACAAAATATTTGCTAGTCATTTATTTTATTATGTATTGTTCAATGTATGAAAAAGGTAAAACCCAGCGTGACGGGACTGTATAATGTAGGCGAATTGGCTTTTGACAAAATGGTAATTTGAAAAATTCGTTCTACTTTTCAAGGAAACTGAATTTGAAACCTTATTGTAAACTATTGAGGTCATAGTTGAAGTAGTGCAGACGTGAGGGGAAATTTCTCAAGAGTGTGAGCAGTGACATTTACAGACGTCCCGGGAAATTCCGCATGAAGGGTATGAACAGGGACGTATAGCTAGAATTTCTCTCAAGAATGGGGGAGGGGTGGTGGTGGTGGTGGGGGGGGGGGGGGCTTACAGTGTGCTGTGTAGTCACCGGTTTGGAGGATTGGACTGAGGGCGTTCTCCTCCCGTTTGAACTTTTTTATCTTGGAAATTGGATGTTCTTATTTGCTGAAGTTTGGTAGCACATATGCCGCAGTTTGAAATAAGATCCGGGTTAAGTCCCGTCCACTCTATGCGACTCGATGCGACGCAACTCATTGCAAAAAGATCGTTCAGACGCGTTGTAAAGTGTGGAATGCTTTGCAACTAGTTGCAAGCAGACGCGCAAACCAGTTTCATGGGACCGAAAATAGGACAATGACCGACTTCTGGAATGAAGCCAGCGAAGATCAGTTTATCGAAATGGAGAGAACACATTCTTGTCTCTTCAACGTAACAAATAAAGAGTGTTATTAAAAGTTAGAATTTTGCGTGAATTGCTTCACGGACCTGTGACTTATTGCATAGTATGGACATTATGCTCTTAAAACTAGTTAGTCGTCAGTCGCTCACCACGACTTGACAGTCCTGTGGCAATAAGTCGCATAGTGTGGACGGGTTTTTAAGCTATTGGAACTAAAATTAGTATCACGGGGAGCATGACTCGGTGATTCAGTGTTCTCACTGGCACTGGCTTGGGTATAAGATCTTGTTCACCTCTGAAGGGATGAGGGATATAGAAAACAAAGAAAACCAATTGGTTTTCCCCCAAAATTTGCTCGAAAGGTACATTTTTTTCCCAAGCCACAGAGGGCCTCAACTCGCGTATAGCTCCTACGCCTTTATACAGACTGTACTTATTACTGCAGTGCTTTAATCAGGACCATAGCAACAAACAGTGGCGTAGCCACGGAAACGGGGGATGGGGGTTAGAAACCCCACATGACCCAACCTTGCAATGCAAAAAAGCACCTAAAAATAGCGATTTTTTCTCTCTATCCTAAGACTTTCCCCTCATGTCGTGCCCTCAACCCCCCTGACACCACCCCTATGACACAATCCTGGCTACGCGCCCGACAATATCGCCAAAGGATCAGTTAGATTTGCCGACAGACGCGACCTTCTGCATGGTAACGATAGAGTTTAAGAAAGTTAGGAATAAAAACAGACAAAAGTAAGGTTGGTGGTATCGGGGAGGTACGACAATGGAAATGAATACGGTAATTTAAATAAAACACTGTCTTTTTCCAAGAGAAATACGTTTTGTTTACAGAAAAACACTCACCCATTTTTGAAAAAAAAAATGAAATAAAATAAAGAATGGCAGAACAAGAAGGTTGACTTTACAAAGCAGATTGCCTTTCATGTATAGGCCTATAATAAAAATGTGAAGGTTCAATAGGTATGCAGGAATTGGGAATTTCGTTTCTAATGTTTAAACGGATACTGAGAATTATAGCTTCATGGAACCCATGGCTGGACTAAATATTTTACCTATTTTTAAATGTGTGGTTTGCACTTCAATTTCGCATTCTTTTCTAAAATAATGTGCTATTTATTTGCAATATGCAATCTAAAAACAGTTGCGCAAGAAGGAATAAAAAATAAATGAAAATAAAAAAATAAAAAAAAAATAAAAAGAAGTAAAAAAGCTCAACGCTCGACAAACATCGCACATGCAACATTTTTTTTTATCAAACTCCGCTAAATTCATTGGGCTTTACTGTACAATTGAGAAAATTCAGGATAGTTTGCCTTATTTTAAGCAAATGTCTTCCCCAACAATTTAACATTTACTAGCTCTGTTCAACTATTTTGAGAGTGTTAGCAGTGACTTTTATGTATTCTTTATTTTTCTTGTTTGGGATGGGTTGTGACTGGGTTAGGTGAGGACCAATACTAGGGATGGGATGAAAGAAGGGGCGGGTTTATACGTGTATTTTTTTTTGGGGGGGGGGGGTTGAAATAATCTAATCATGTTTTCTATTTCATTTGTTTTTTTTTTTTACTTAAGACTGTGACTGTGACACGTCTCTGTCAAACTTGGTCGTCATCAAAAAAGCGTTTTATTTTACCTGTACGGTATTTTTTTCTTATTATGAAAAAATAGGACGGATTAGACCGTTTTTCTAAGCTTTGAGATTAAACGCCTCTTAGACGAATTGGAATTGCTACTACCAACTATGCTTTCCGCTGTAGCTGTACAGCAGCTCACCTATGTGCGTTTGCCCACAGCTAACATGAGAAATAGATTTAAAGGACCGCGATGCGTGTATATCAGCCTTATTATAAACATGCAGCTCCTACAATATATGCACGGTTACATAGTCAGACACTGGCAAGATATTTGCGTAATGATAAACTGTTATACTGTAATACGTTTGAATTTAATCTGATATCGTTCAAGTTCATATTTATTATTCGGTAATATCGAGGCATTCTTTGTAGTAATAACCCTTGTACTTATCAATGCAATGCCATATGTTACCATTCTCATCGTTTCCTTGGCACGCTAACATATGGCCACTCGTCCGCAATCTATCGATCTGCGTTAATTACATGCACGCTAATTTAGCACAACTGTATGCATGGCGTTCAACGTCGATGTGTTTACGGTGCATGGTGTAATATGTGGGTATCGTGCTCTTTTGTACACACGTCTATAATACACTGACTAAGCTACGCTATATATCCTTTTCCGCATGGTGATGAAAACATTTGGGCACAGAAAAGGAAATTAAATTTTTCTCCCTGTGGGTTTATTAGCCTAATGAAATATGGAGGCGAAACATAATTGTCAAAATGAAGAATTGGTAAAAGATGACAAAAGTCGTAACGAACGAAAGACAATTTTGACATAAATTCGAAAACGGCGTCGGTGGAGGTTTAAATACAAGACATGGCATATTTCTTCTATTTTTACGAGGACATGAGACGGAAATAATTATTTTACTTTTGGGAAAATTCAATTTAGTCTAAGGCACATGATAAATACTTAAATAGAAACATTATCTTCAATATCTTTGAGTCTGAGTCTGTCTTGTAAAAATGTCGAATGTTAGTTTTCTAAGAATGCTAAGAAATGCGCAGAATCAACATTACCTTACTTGTGACGTCATGGAATATACATCTTAAGGTATTGTTGTAGTGCAAATGGTATTGGTAATGATTCAACTTGATCAACGGAAGACAACATGGCCGCCACAAGAGCCCCACATCGATCCTGCAAACCTTGAAAATCCCTCAATGTTTTCACCAAATTCATTTCAATTTTCGCGGCGGACGAGGACACCATAGGGTAAAAATCGCAGTCTCTTTTATTTAAACCTCGAAAAGCCACACCTAAAGATTGTCCATTTTTAAAATAAGACAGAGTACCGGCGAGACCGTCAAAAAGAACCCCGATGACGGCCGTTTTATGTTGAGAAAATGGATTAGTATACTCACTTGCCACGCCTTTCTGCCAAATCAGTCCCTTATGCGACAGTCCCACACTCTCCTCGTCTTCGCCGAGTAAATTCAAGAAAGAGTCGGCATGAATTCTCGCCCGCTTCGTTCCAACTCCAAACATAATACTCGTTCCGTAGAAAGGTTGCTTTAGGGATATTTCCCAAAACGTTCTACAACATCGCGAGAGAGGTTTAGTTCCCCGCACCGCCGCCGTCCCGACCGACCATGACGGATGGAATTTGACGTGTTCGTTTCTTTTCCCACTCAAGAAAATTTCGTGCGATTTATCGTTCAAATTCCACGACCAATCGTGGAAACAGCCATCTTCCATTTCCGTTAGGCCCGCCATCTTGCATTCGAAGACACTTTCACCCACTTCGCTCACGATTTTCGTCCAGAGTCAGATACAGCGGAAGAAGGCAGGAAATTAAAAAGATTTGTTTTTATAAATCTTTAAAACGGTGATGTTTCCAGGATGGTTTTATCACACCCTGGCTGGCCATCTTGAGAAATAACCCACCTCCCCAAAACCCCGGCTATTTATCCAAACCAAAACTGATTGCTTCGCCTTACTTATTGAGAAACAGAACAGAAACAGGTTGGTAATCGCACGACGCGTGTCCGGCACGCGAGCTGAATAGAAGCTGCTTTGTGATTGGTTGATTAAAGTTGTTCACTGTGTCAACCTCTCTGTACAGTGTTTTTTGATACCTGCATAATGTGTAATACTGTAGGTTAGCACTGGATCATTAACATAAATTATTTTGCCAATGGTTATCGTGATTCAGCAAGCTTAAGAGAGAATATTTCGACCAAACAAGTGCAAAAAACAGGATTTTATCTTGAACGTCTCTCTTGTCTTTGTGTATTTCCCTAAAGCATTCATCTAGTAAGGCACGTCCAAGTAATTTTAATTTCAGGTTAATAACTTATCCGTCTCTTTGTCTGAGGTTCTCTCCGAATTGCCGCAGCTCATTACTTTGTAGGAGTTCTCCATTTTTCTTCAAAAATTGAAAGAATCGGTAAAAAAGAAAGAAATATTGATTAAAACAGGAGGATGGAGGGAGACAAAGAGATATCAGACAACGAAGAAATAGGAAGGAACGTTGTCAAGTTTGTTAGAAATTTTGTTGGAAAATCTACCATTTGTGTTTATTTTCGAGGACGGCATATTTTCCTCCAGCTAGTCTCATAGATAGGTACGTAAGGAAAATCAAAGTAGACAAAAATAAGTTGGATGATGCAAGAGAAAATAATTTAAATTTTGTCTTATTTGGGGAGAAACCTTATTTTGAAAAAATAAACAACTTTAAAACAAAGTCTTCTTACTTGAAATGAATTTCAGGCAAATATTCCAATGCAAAGTGTATCCTTTCCTGAAGTGTTTTATTCAAATTATGAATAAATGTTCAAAAAGATATTGTAAACATAGTTGTGCGTGGATTTCTTTCTAGAAATAAACAGTAGCCTATGTGTTTTCCAGACTTAATGTCGTTTCAATGTTAATAAACACCATTTTTGGAAATTTGGTAGGCGTTTTTACTGCCAATTTACTATCTAAGAAAAGAACAAAATGCTGTAAAAGAGGTGACACAAATTAGTTCAAATACTTTTTTTTTACAAAATTTCAGGATATTCATTATGACTTTTAAAAGTCTCATGTTTGCTGAACGCTGAAATGTCATAAAAATCTCAAGGGCCCTCCTCCTTTCTTTATTCTTTTCTTTTCGAACCTGTGCAGAGTATTCGTCGTTGTCCAGTTGTCCGGTCATTTGTCATTGAGGTCGGTGGTCATTCTTTGTCCTATCGAATACAAAGAGAATCTTGACCGATTGGGTAATGATTGCAAATCGCTCAATGGACATGATACAAGCAACCCACAACTTTTAATAAACGCCAATTGGTTAGGCACGACAAAGGCTCAATAGATGGGGAACTTTCAAGTTTAATTTGGGCAGAGATTAGAAGGGGTCTTAGGAAGGCATTTAGATGGGCGCGTGCCGGGTTAAATTCCATTCAACAATCGATTGGATTGAATTCGCCCAGAGGTGGCACTGAAATATATCTGGCAATATGATGCGACTAGTGAACAAAGAAGTGAATCTGATGGGAGAGAGATAAGTCAAAGAGAGACTGCACTGCTGGGATATCGATGCTTTCAGATTTCTGGGAGGATGCGCAGCATTTTTAGGAGATAATGACTCGGAGTGTCATGTCGACGTTAAGTATGTGATGATCAATTGTTACTTCTTGTCAAATCATCATAAAAATATGGTTACTTTTGTTCTGTCGCAGACCGGAGGTACTTTCAGAATTTTTGATAATTTGATATAATTGACACATGTGTACGTTAAGGGTTGCCTTGCAAGTTGTAATGTACACGGTGTGAATGGTCATTGTCAATGCCACACGAGGCACGTAATTTAGAAAAGTAGTCGAATTGCTCATTTTGCTTAAATTTGCAAAGGATGAAAAATGTAAAAGATTTTAGCCAAACATTTTATCAACGAGCTATGAAAACGATTTTCAAGAAATAAAGCGATTGGCTCTAAAATCATGCAGAATGCCCATGTAACTTGAGGAGGGACACTTGGGGTTTCCTTAACTTCCTTCGCAAAAAAAAAATCATTAAGTTCACAGCCTCCTTTCTCTACGAGTCCACTGCACATTTCTTTGCCTGAAAGGTTCAGGAAATTTGGCAGCGACTGCACAGTTTTACATTCCTACCAAAATGTGTCCCCTTTGTAAGTTCCGTATTTTTAACAACAACATTTTATTGTTTCATTAAATTTCTTCTTTGGTTTTGGTATTATTATTATCTCAGTTGTAAAAATTAGCAGTTGTTGCCCTTGCTTTAGCCGTTTAACCGACATCCGGACGAGGGTTCACTATTGTTTCTTTTGATCTTATTTGGTTATGCGTCAGCGATCTCTTAATTCAACTCCCGGTTACCGAAAATGCAATTGACGCCTGCGTGACGGGCGATGGAATTTATAACATATTGCAATATATCAATAATCATTTTGAATTAGGGCTTTCACTTGCTGAACTTTCGCCGTGACCAAGAAATCATCAAATGTTGGCCTGTGGGATAAAATGTTTGATCATCCTTGCTAAATACACCCGGGAGTCATGGGAATTGGGGTCAAGTGGGAGGTGACGTCAGCGCTATTGTCCATACTTTTACTCACCACGAGTCTATAGGTGCGTTCGATTTAGCGGCTCGAGTCGGCTCAACTGGCTCAACTAGTTTTTTGACTGGACGAAATATGACGTAAAATACGTCACCGGCTCAACTAGACCACCTCGGAGGGCTGGTCGTTTTGGCCGGCTCAAGTTGTGACGTTTTGATGACGTAAAGATCACTTTTCAGAAAGATCGATCGTTGGCTGAGCCAGTTGAGCCGGCTCGAGCCGCTAAAACGAACGCACCTTTTATATAGTGTTTTCACGTTGCGTCACAATTGAGATACCACTCCCACTGCCGGGCAAAAATCGACAGTTTTAGTGCAACACTCACACGTTGGTGGTCAGATGGTTCGTAGCCAGCTACACTAAAATGCGTATGCCCGTCAAAAGGGCGGAGTTTGTGACGTGGGTGAGTGTTTAATTTCACTGCAGTAAACATACCATGTCGCTCGTCCTTTCCAAGTTAACATCGTAGCAGACGTCATCGGTGTGTTCTGCTATTATAGACGAATCCGATTAGCGCTTGTTTTTAGTGATTGCAGGTCGCCATTGGTGGGGTCCATCAGCCTAAAACCGTCTTTATCTATTATTTACATGAATTTCAAACCCCTTAAAATTAATGAACTTGGATAATTTAACATACAAATTAGTGTAAAACCATCCATGATAGAGATAAGCAAGGAAATCGAAAGATTTAAAGGTGATGGATCCGAGTTATGGCCGACTGAAATCAGACCACCACTTGTTGTCCGGGTTCGTGTGTATCCTACAGTACATTGAGTGTGCCTCGCTGGGTGTTAGCTTTAGTCGACTTTCCCGATCAACGACTGTTACTTTTCACTACCCTGTATTAAACTTCTGTTGCTCTGAAAGACGACGGATTGAGAAATTATTTTTATTAACATATATGTTTTTAATTTGTATTTCTTAAGTTAAAGTCATTCATGATACTGCATATGTGTCTCTCCTGTGCCCGTATATTCGAATTGAGAGTCTGTAATCCTCTTTCCCCATATTATAACTAATTACCATCCCTTTAATGTATGTTTTCAATCTCGCCCCTCCCTTTCCCTCCCATAGCTCTACCAGTATAGTGTACCTTTTCTGGCTGGAACGGGGGACTTGCCGAGTTTGAGTTTGGGTTTTGGGTTTTGAGAGATGGTTGACCAAAATGTGATAGTTTTCAGGGTCGGACTCAAGGACTGTGGGGAAATGGGCGTCGCCTGGAGTGATAGCCATCCTAGGAATACTGAGAGTGAAAAACCATTAAAAGAATTCATTGCTCTGCAAAAAAGGGAGCGTAAGTCGCCCACGTAACGCCAGGACCCTGCCCTGGCTTGGTTCCTTTTAGTGACACTTCAATCTATTGATTATTTGTTCAAGAAGGGAAAAGGTGTAACAAAAGAAAAGCAATCAATTGTTTCATCGGTTCTTCAATCATAGTAACCGCCTTTGTTACTCCTGGACCCTGCCCTGGTTTTGTTCCTTTTAGTGACATTTCTGTTTGGTATACATTTTAGTGACATCCTGTTTTGCACGTTTAAATTTATATTATTTCCGATGGACACTAAGTGACGGGTTGCTACGGAAAAGAAAAAGTTTCCTTTAATAATGATAAATCGCTTCTGTAATCGAATGTTTTACCCGCACATGCGTGATCTAGTGGTAACAACCAGTATGTTGCGGCCATGGTGTATGCCTGTTTTATATAAATATAGGATTAGTGGGCTGCAGTCGGAAGGGGAGTTGAGTGGCGGTCGAAACCATTCCGATCCTAATTGTTCGGGTAATTTGGGAACCATATAACACAGAGATCTCTCTAAAAATTATTGGAAACCCCTACCCGCCACGAGTCCACATGAATTTGTTGTCATGAAATTAGTATTTTGTTTTCTTTTTTTTTTTTCCACAATAATAATCATTATGATAAACAACATAGGATTGAAGATTATGAAGAAACATTAAAGATTGCTGTATGATTAATTATTCATTTAAAATCAAGAAAACTCCCAAGAAGGATTAAAAAAAAACATACATAAAACTATTAAAACGTACATATATTATGATCAGTATTATTATCCTAGTGCAATATCAGATGCTGACCCTACACTATTAGAATTAAAGAATCAAGATAGGGAACAGCCTAAATAAGGGAAAATTTCAATTGACAAAGAGTCGTTATTGGTCTTTTAGAAGGAATATTCGGTCTTAACTTTAGATGCGCCTCTTGTTTCATTCTTTTAAATTTAGACAGTAAAATATATTCTATTTTGCTCAAAAATTGTTTGATTAAAAATAAACCATGTAAAAGCTTGCCAAAGTTCATTGAATCTATTTACAACATGTCCGGTACTTAATTTATAATCGGTTGTCCATTGTCACTGAAAAAATGTAGTCCCCGAACTTTAAAAATTGAGAAAAATAGGGTGTATTATCTCATCCTAATCATTTAATGTGCTGCTAAGTTAAGGCAAAGCCACTTGTTACTGTGAAGTTTAAAATAACGAAAATAAAATAAAATAGAAAAATAAAAAAGTAAATAAAAGAAAACCCTTGAGGGTTGAGCAAATGCACACATCAATAAACCTATTTCCAAATAGCAATTACACTGGATTGTGGGATAGAGTTTTGGTGTTTGTAATTTTTGTCAATGGCATTTTACTGTGGTGAAAATTGACCTACACCCAGAACTCTCTCCCACAATTTGTTGTAATTTTTATTTGGAAATAGGTCTATGGCAACAGAAGGAGAATGCGCTAATCCAAAACTTGTCTCTCAAACATAAGAAAGGCTATGTTTTGAAGAGGGCGCTATTCCAACATTCTTCTCAAGAAATTCTGCTGAAGTGTCAATCGCTGCCGGGGGATGTGTGGTGTGCGCCCACATAAATTACTGTATTACGGTTTGTTCTTGTTTTCCCATAAAGACTATTTATAGAAAAGGGGTAACTTTGCTTATCCTCTAATTTAGAAAAAGTGGAGAGATCGTTTGTACACCCGATTTTTTTCCTATAAGTATTTAAAATAAAAAGGAAATTTTAAGTAAGATTGTCTCTGACAACTTGCAAAATTATGAGGATAGTAATGGGATATGATGTTTATTAGTAATTAGTAGGTGTAAGATAAAAGAATTACTCAAATTTGAACCAAATCAGATCAACCGCTCACATCCCGAGTTTGATCAATTAGTTGTCTGAATTCGGTTAAAAATGACAAGAATCGATTTTGTCTTGAGCCCGTTTTTACAGTCTGAATATTTTACCCTGTTCGGTGTTGGCATGGGGATAAGACATTGCATGTCCATCGTTATAAAATACAAGTCTCACTCTCAAGGTGGTGTTGAGTAACTTCAAAAACTTTAAAGGTATAATCCTCTCACCCCAAACTACACTTCCAGTGTAGGGTAACAGAAACTCTCAATTGGCTCAGCTTTTTGATTGACTGCTAATTCAAACAATGCAGAGTACCAAAACTTATATTACACAACTCGAACTGTTCTGATGGTGTGTTGGTTATACACATTGAGCTTTCTATATTCACCCTGAAGCAATAAAATGAGATTGTGTCTGGATGAGGGTGAATTTCAGACAATTGTGGGAGGAGCTTAATTAAGAAGGTTAGGGGAATTATTACTGTTTGGGATGAGAAAATTGGGCCTTTAAAGCAATGATTAAGATTGTACTCAGATTTTAGTGTATAATTGTTTTACCAAGCCACGGGAGACTGCTAAAACAGAAGCTGAGCTTGGTGTGAGATATTAACTGGTGGGTCATTTTCAACGTTCAAGGAAAGCAATGTTCAATATGTACCCTTCATTGGGTCAACCATTGGTAGTGTCAATCGAGGATTCATCCGCCCTTTACTTTTCCAGTTCGATTCCTAGTCCGGGTCACACCAAAAGACACTTACCGCAATTTTGCGTACTGCTCCTAAATAAATTATTCGTCTCCTTAAAACATGCATTACAAAGTTACGGCAGTTGAGTCATTATTTAAAGTTTGAAACTGAACTTTATATGAAAGCCGATGGGTCTCAAGATATGAGCAGGTAAAGTTGTCACATTTTAAACAAGAAGCGAACTTGAAACAAGCACATATGACATCATACCCTCACTTAAATAGAGGCTTTGCAATTGCGTCACGGAACCGCCATGCTGGAGGACATTCATGCCAAATACACGTGGCTTTGTGCCGAACGCACTGCACAGTTTGCACTGTGATATGCACTGTGTGTACAAATTCAACGAGCAAGCGCGTCCCGTATGGTTTGCTACGTAGTTACATGTACTCCAACATGGCCGCCGGAGAGTATTATGACGTCATGTGAAAAGCCTCTATAGAAGGTCTCTGGTTTTTCTTTAAATTTTAAAGGCAATCATCCTCCTCAACAATCCAATATTATCAGAATGTGTTTCCATAAGTCTGTAAGTGGCATGAGAACTTTCAAACTTTGCATCCCCCACAGGGAGGTTCTATTCCTATTAACTTCAAGGTCATCCCAATAGTCTGAAAAACAAAGGGAAACAAAGTATGCCTTGTCAATATGAGGAAGTGATATAACCTCTGCTGACCTTAAACAGCCAAACCTCTCACCCCAAACTACAATTTTGGTTCGGGGTACCGAAATTCTCAATTGGCTCAGCTCTTTGAATGACAGCTAATTCAAACAATGCAGAGTACCAAAGCTTATATTACACAGCATGAACTTACTGAGAGTGTTTTGATTACATGAATTGAGTTTTTCTACACTCACCTTGAAGCAATGAACTGAAATTGTATCTAGATGAGGATGAATTTCAGACAATCGTGGGAGGGGCTTCAGTGAAAAGGTTAGGAAAATTGCTACTATTTGGGGTGAGAGAACTGGGCCTTTAAGCTTACTTTGGAATACAAATGTTGTAATTTCATATTGTAATATCTTAAGGAAAACATGTCCGATTTGAATGGAAGTTTCACCACACTGTGAAGACTTGGTTCCTCTTCTACATATATGAAAATTAAATTTTTGCTTACACTACCCCTCCAACACTTCGTTGAAGGGAAAATGTAGTCACCCCGGAGAAGTCCTGCAATTTAAATAAAGATACCAGAAATGATAAAAAAAATAGTGAGAATTAGCTGTTAATTCAAATGAGTTTGAGCGACTTCCCCTTTAAAAGAAGGGTTTAAGGTCATATCAAGTGTTGATATGTTAGAAAGGTACATATTTTCATAGCATTTTGGTGAAATTTGCATTGAAATCCGATGTGTGGTTCTCAAGATATGAGCTAGTAAATTTGTCACATTTTAAACAAAATGTGAACTTGAAGCAAGCAAATATGACATCATATCCTTACATTAATAGACAGTCTTTTTTCTTTAAACTTAACAGCCTGTTTCCTCCTCAACAACCCCATATTATAAAAACGTGATTGCATAAGTTGCATGAGAACTGTATAGACATTGCATTCCGGAAAGAGAGGTTCATCCCAATTAACTTGAATTGTTGAAGTTCAACATTACAACGTGAAAAATGCTCCCCTTAAGCCCACTTTGGAACACAAAACATTTATTGGTATGTCGAGAAATACTTATCCGATTTGAATGAAAATTTCACCACACTGTGAAGGTTCCTCTTTCACATATGAAAATTAACACTTTGCTTAAGCTTCCCCCTTTGAAGTGGCATTAGATGTTTCCTGTACAGGATGGTGCCAGGATTTACCCGACGGGAGTGCCAAAATACATCCATGACCACGAGCAAATAACCCAAGCAACAACCAGAGCAATGTCTAATAACATCTCCCTTTATCAGCAAAGTTAACAATCTGCCATGAAAAGATGAGAAACCCATAAATTTTCGGGAGGCAAAGACTCTCCGAAAATTTAGAAGGTTTGAAAGTAAATATGTATTCCTTTTTTTTTTTTTGGGGGGGGGGGGGGGGTGCTTCATTGAAAAAGAAAAACTGTAGACTTAGAGTATTACTTAGCTGAATGATATCTGGGTGGCGGATAAGCAAATAAAAAAGCAGTGCAACAACTTCCGTACAAAGTAGTGGTTACTGTCTCTTCCATGGGTGGGGATTTCTTTTTTTTTTCAGGGGGTGTGCCTTAAACAGCTCAAACAGCAATGGTCCATCGAAATCCAGATACGTATTTACACTTAAGATGAAAAAGGGTGAAAATTCACTCGGTGGAAAAGTGAACGTTATAAATTTCACTCCAAGAAAGTACAGAAATTCACTCCAAAGGTTTCACTCTTGATGAATTGCCTTCGGCAGGGACCGCGACCTATAGACGAATCCGATTAGCGCTTGTTTTTAGTGACTGTAGGCCGCCATTAGTGGGGTCCATCAGCCTAAAATCGTCTTTATTTATTGTTTACGTGAATTTCAAACCCTCATATTAGTGAACTTGGAGAATTTAAGATACAAATTAGTGTACAACCATCCATGATAGAGGTAAGCAAGCATATCGAAAGATTTAAAGGTGATGGACCCCAGTTATGGCCGACTGAAATCAGCCCATCACTTGCTGTCCGATTCGTCTATAAAAAGAGTGATCCCTGCCGGCACTCGTTAAAGAGTGAATTTTCAATCTTTTTGGAATGAATTTCACTATTCTTGTAATGAATTAACACTCAAAAGGAGTGAATTCACACTTTTCACTCTGTTAGAGAGTGAATAATTTCACTTTTTTGTTTTTAGAGTGCGGGTTAGATTAGGTTACTTGGTTTTAGTCGAGCCGGCCACGGACTTTTTTCCAGTTGTGGCTCACATGCTGGCTTGTTTTCCCTACTGTTTTCAGAGAGGGTAGGAGACTCAGACGAAATTTCCACGTCTTTTGTTCAAGTTCTCCCTTCGCTTGCCGTGTGATATCCACTTTGTCCAATGTATCCTTGTGAAGACTTGTTTTGGAAGTGGACTTGAAAACTTAGGAGGGGGTTATTATGTTGACAACCCCTTGCCAAAAATATGAGGGACTGTAACCATTAACCCCAATTTCTCCGCCCCTGGTATCTACAAACAAACGTGATATCTGATTTTGTTCATTTGAAGACTGCGGCATGTTCGTTTGTGTTTTGAGATATCGCTGTTGACTTATTGTGGTAATAGCTAAATATAACTATACCATAAACCGGAAGCTAGAGAGGAACCAGTTCCGTATTACATGAATGACTAGCGGAACTAACATAAACCAACTCCATTCTCCGTTGGCAACATGTCTCTAGGCGTTTGCACAAAGAGACACCTAACGTGAGAATGAAGACTAATGCGAAATAAATGTATATAGCTCGATCACATTTGAAAAAGGCTTTCAAGTCTGACATTTTCATTCAATATTCGTCATTAAAACAAAAGATAACCAGACACCTGTAAGGACAAAGCAAGATAATTTTTGATAGTTTATAAACCCAAATCGTCTGCAAAATTTGCGCTCCTAAACCGGAAAGCGATACATTGGTATGAGCACGAATAGCAAAAAGGGCTGCCCTAAATATCAGTATGCTGGTATTTAATTACATTGAGCGATGATAATAAACCAGTAACCCTTAAAATCGATAGCTACTTGTCCAGCCGATATGAGGGTACCTGCTAATGGTGGGTATAATTACCACGTTAATGACTTGAGAAGGCCCTGTGCGGTATACAGGACCGGATAGCTCACAAAGACAGAAAGACAAAAGAGCCGTTGCGCAGGTCCATTCTGCACACAATATCAAGGAGGCGACAAAGTTGTATGAAGGAACAAAGCAATTACGATTGAGTCAGTAATAGATGTGTCATTCAGACCGGACTTAAAAGTTATTAAAATTTGATTGACAGCCGTTTTATATTGGAAGTTTTTATGACAGAATGTGCAGGAAAGTACCAAGTTTTTGGTTTTCACATCAATATCTCGCGTTATGGGAGAGATTCATCAGGTGTCGATTCATAATAGGATAAATGTAACCGAATAATGTATCCAGCAGGCAGTACTTTGACCTACGTAAGCAAATACAAAAGCAATATTCTTAAAATTGTGATGGTCTATGACGAAACGCCCTATTGATATATCTTGTTTACAAAAGCGTTCATGAGTCTACAATGGAGTAGTCGTAATTTAGACGGAGTTAGATGGAATTTAACGCCCCAGTTTCTAACCAATTGGTTCAAGTCGAGCCGGCAACGGCTTTTTTCTAGGTGTAGCTCACTGGCTTGTTTTCCCTACTCCATTGTTTATGCTGAACACCAAAGTCGTCTTTAAAGTCCTCGGTATGACCCGGCTAGGAATCAAACTCCCGACCTCCCAACAGTAAGTCTGACGCTTTAATCACTTGGCCATGAGGTCGGTCTCGGAGTTCCGTGAAAGCCTCTGAATACTGAACTGAGAAAAGTACACTCTTAAAAAATATCTGGTCAAATTTCACTAGATTCCGTGTCAGTATAACACCCCATACAAACCCCGTTAACCGGTTAATTTAAGCACGAATTTGCATTCAAATTAACGAAGAAACTGGTTAAACAACTAGAAGAAATGTATTGGTTAAATTCATTAGATTAATGTTTAATATCAAGAGTGTGATTGTAATATTGTGGTAAAACACAAACCAGGATTATGTAGGTGAGGTATCAACGTGGAGGAGGGGAAATTTCACCAGATCCTTTTTTTAATTGAAAGAGGATATTAGGACGAGGTATATCTTTTGAGGTTGGTAGACAAACGTCTTTTACACGTTTAAAGAACTTTGTAGTATATTCAATTAAGAAAAAATCAAAAGGTGCTAGATCAGGAATTTAAGTGTCACATACACTCTAAAATCAAAAGAGTGAACTTATTCACTCTTTGATCGAGTGAAAAATGTAAATTCACTCCAAGAGGAGTGAAGTTTCTTCCAAAAAGAGTGAAGTTCACTCCAAAAGAGTGAAATTCCCTTAAAACGAGCGAAGTTTCACTCTTGATGGAGTGTCCACGATGATCGCTCTTAAAAAAAGAGCGATCATTGCAGGCACTCGTGGAAGAGTGAATTTTCCCTCTTCCTCTAGTGAATTTCACTCTTTTTAGAGGGAACTTCACTCTTTTTGGAGGGAACTTCACTCCTCTTGGAGTGAATTATCACTCTAATGGAGCGAATTTACACTTTTCACTCGATCAAAGAGTGACTAAGTTCCCTCTTTTGATTTTAGAGTGTATATATATCAGCACACACTAACAGACGCACAAAAAAATTTCGGCACTGACAACAAAAGTGGAACCTACGTTGTGTGTGGTCCGCATAAGTACTGGAGTAAGGAAAACAAGCCAGTGAGTCACAACTGGAAAAAGGCCTTGGCCGGCTCGACTTGAACCAATAAGTTGGAACCTGGGCCATAAAATTTCATCTATCTAACTAACTAACTAACTGGTACGCACTGACAGATGCACACATTATCCCAATATACACTGGAAAATGGACACAAAATTCAGAGGCAAGTTGAGAGACGCACACATAATCTTTGCAGAGAATGACAGGCGTAAACGCTCACATATGACAACCACGACGGAGATCGTGACAAGGTTCATTTTTAAGCAAACAAACAAACAAAAAAACATACAAAAACAACAACAAAACAACAACAACAACAACAACAACAACAACAACAACAAAAACCCCCAAAAACAAAAACAGAAAAAATCCAAAAATCCCAAACATGAGAAAAGGATTTTATTACAACAGCAATATTCAAAAACACTTTTCATGGCAAAACCAGTAAAGGCTTCTTAGAAAAAGACAAATATTATAAAAAAGTGACATTTTAAAATTAATTTATGATATGACGTCGATAAGTGTTAACGACTACGTTTACACCCCGTGGAACCGAAGGTCCACGAGACTGAAGGTCCGTGAGACCGAAAACATATTAGGGTTCAAGCGACCGAAAATATAATAGAGTTGCCAAGACCGTAGGTTCGCGAGACCGAAAAGAAAATAGTGTCCGCGAGACCAAAAAAGAGAAACGGTGCGCGAGGCCAATATTTTAAACATGCGCTTACATGTATTCATTTTCGGTCTGGCTGGCCTATTCTTAAAGGGCCAATCCTCTCACCCCAAACTTCACTTCTTGTAAGGGGTAACAGAAATTCTCAATTGGCTCAGCTCTTTGATTGACAGCTAATTCAAATAATGCAATGTACTAAAGCTTATATAATACAGCATGAACTGTGTTGAGAGTGTTTCCATTATAAACATTAAGCTTTCAATACTCACCCTTAAGCAATAAACTGAGATTGTGTCTGGATGAGGATAATTTCATACAATTTTGGGAGGGGCATAAGTACTATAAGAAGGTTACGAGAATTGGAACTGTTTGGGGTGAGAGAATTGGGCCTTTAATTTCAGTCTCGCATACGTTTTCACCATTTTACTGTAGCAAACCCTTCCACATTTTCGATTTCGCGAACCTTTTCTTAATTTCGGTCTCGCGGACCCTTTCTCATTTTTATTTTCGGTATTGCGGAGCCTCCTGGTTACTTCCTAACTTCATCAGTATTGTTCTTTCCAAACGAAATTTGAAAGGATATATTTTGTATGCAAGTCCATCTGTATTTTTAGCCTTTTTACTGCTCTGACTCCTTCAGTTCTTTGGTTTTCATATAATTATGTCGTAGTAACGTACCACCCTATTAAAAGGAACTCAACTTCTTAAACTTTACTACAACCAAAAAAAAATTCTCAAGCCGCCCTGTTGTATATATCCCTGTTGTATATATGGGTACATAAAACTATTTACCCTGCCGTCCTTTATAAGAAACTCATAATATTATCAATTTGTCAATTTGGCCAGTAAAATACTGAATTCGGAACCTCAACTACTCAAAATAGATTTTTCATGGAACATGAACATTCCGTAAAAGGTCAAACAGTTAAATAATGGAGTATTTGACAGATTTGCTGACAAAAGGTGGAAACTTTTGACCCCATTCATAGAATAAAACCTTTTTTTTTTTTATCATACCTTTAATAGTTCCGTTTTATAGTGCGAGAGTGTTGCAAGCTTCTGCCTTAGGGTAAGAATTGTATTCAAGTGCATCCCACAAGGCTATTCAGTATTTTTAATATGTCAACGATTATGGTAAGTAATACGTTGCTTACTTTGCAGAAATATTCAGTTATATAGCTTTTTAGTAGCAGTCATGACAGGTAGGAGTTCTTTGTTATTAAAAGAAGCGCAACTAGGTAGTTTGGTACAAAGGCGGTATTAAAGGCAGTGGCGGCGCAACGTGGGAGGGAGGGGGGATAGGGGAAACTTTCCCCAGATTTTGTCTTTTTCTCCCACTTTCCTCTCTTACGTTAGGTCAGCTAAGATTGGGGTTGACAAAAGAAATACCCCCCCCCCCCGCCAAAAAAAAAATAATATACCTCTCCAGAGAATTATATTTTCATCCGAAGATATGATAAAACCTCAGAGCCTCGGGAGAAAAGACCCCGGAACCCCTACACGCAGGCAGTGAATAGGCTTTTCGTTCTCGGTTTCGTGCTGTGGTCGAATTTGTTCGTCCCTATACATTTTTCCATGCCTATAAGTTTGCCTCCCCCAAGTTTGAAATTCTTGTGCGACCACTGATTAAAGGCAACACCCGTTTCACTCAGTGGTCCGTTCTCCGTTGCTCAAATTAAGGGAGGGGGAGGGGAGGGGTGCCGGAGTGGCTAACTTTATATCCGACGGATTTGATTGTTGCATTACTCTTGTAACATCTATTCAGGAAGCGCTACTCCAGAGGAGACGCAATTCCCTGATCTATAAAAACTAAAAAAAGAAGAAGAAAAAAAAAAAAAAACTTGCGGAGGAAGGTCCAAAGTATTAGCCTAGCTAAGAAAATATTTAAAATTTGAAGAGAACTGAGCTAGAAATGTACACAGAAGTGGCGTAGCCACGGGGGTGGGGTGGGGTTAGAAGCCCCGTCACCCAACCTTGCAATTAAGAAACACCTAAAACAGAGGTTTTCTCTCTATCCTTAGACTTTTCAACATGTCGTTTCCCGAACCCTCCCATGACATCAACCCCCCATGGCACAATCCTGGCTACGCGCCTTGTACAAAACATTCTATTTATTTTAAATTCTTTCTCTTAATCCTAACTTTCTGGCTTCCCATTTGCAATGTTCTCGGAACAAGGTTAGGGAAATATTTGGAATTTGAGGAGAACTGAGCTAGAAATGTATACATATCATTCTAATTTAGTTAGGACTTTATAACTTGTCCTTTTTAATGTTCTAGGAACTCCCTGTGCCTTATAACTTCAATAAACCTTCGTCTCCATCGACCGGGTAACATACTTTCCAAGTCTTTTGCCATGAAAATTTAACACCATCTCCATCGAACAGCGACATTTTTTCTTAAGGTTGGGATGGGTGGATGGAAACAGGTCACACCAAAATCCAATAAGACAACTTTTGGGCCGTTTGGAATTCTGACACAGGATTTTGGAAGAACAAGTCAAATATCCCGCACGTAACTTACCTACATACTAAGCTGTCTGGCATACCGTCCTTTTCAATCATATCCTTGGTTTTGGAAGCTCGGGAGCTGAGAAAAACAGAGTCCGCTCCGCTGGGTATCACGTACCTAAAATGTAACCTTAAACATGTTTAGAAACAAATGTCAAAATATCTCAAAAGTCTATATTAGGCCATTCACACCTCGGAAAAATACATTAGCCATCTGACAGTCCGCTCCCCCGAAGAAGCAGCATCTCACAAAACTCGAGGTCTTTAGACTTCCCCCGAGCTCCACGGACTCGTACATAAGTACTAAATACGTTGAGCCGTTGGCAGTGGCGACGCCAGACTGTTTTTTTTTTTTTATGGGGGGGGGGTGGGGGGTGGGGGGTGGTGGAGGGGCAAACTAAGGGCAAACGAAAAAGTTGTGGGCAAAAATTTTCGGACTCTTCGGGTAACAATATTAAAGCTCAGGAGAGGTATATAATTATTTTTTCCGTTAACTCAACTTCTAACTGACATAACTTGAAAAAATATGGGTGAAAATGCCCCCTCTTGACCATCGCAGGGCCGCTACTGACCGTTGGGTTATAACTCGTTTTTGGTTCAGTCTAAATCCGTTTACTGTTTTGCGATTTTCAGTTACATTTTTGGGGGCATTAGTTACACTCTCAAAATAACAATAAAATTCACCACAATTTCACCCCAAATAGAGCAATACTTCATTCCATGTGTGTGAAAGTAACTCCCTATTTGGAGTGAATTTCCCTCCGCCGAAAATTCATGTTTAATCATTTCCGTTCATGAGAGGCCATCCAGGGAGGGAGCAAGGGGACATGTCTTCCAATATTTGAGAAATTGCCAGATGACGTTGATATTCCATTCATTTTTAAAATGCGGAGGTAGTGTCCCCCATATTGATAACACAAAGCCGCCCTTAATTCGGGGTCGGTTAGTTCGATGGAGTTTACTATTACGGCTAAGTGTGTAAGCCACTGCCTTTTACAAGTTGTGACTCACTGGCTTGTTTTCCCTACTCCATGCTTACACCAGTGGCGCAGCTACTGGGGGGGGGGGGGCAGGGGGGACAAGTTGCCCCCCTGGAAAATAATTTGGGGAAATTTGATAAAATTGGGGAAATTTGATGAATTTTCTTACTCTAACAACTAACAAAAATTTCTCAAAATTTTTGTTAGAATAACAAATTCTGAGACATTTCTCATACATAATAGCTCGATCACACAGGATATCCTGTTAAAACAGCAGTCTGTTAAGTAAAGAAGGCTACAAGATACTCATGGACCCGTTTATTTTTACACCCCAAGTGAACAGAAAGTTTTATTCCCAAACTAGCCTGTAAGCCTCCAAAGGATTAGGCTAAGTAACAAAATCTAAGTATGCCAATGGATCCCGTTCATTCTAAATTCTAGACTAACTTTTAGTTAATCGTTGGCCATGGATTGTTTCATCCCCATCCATCGTTATGTACACAGAGTAAAATCGGTATAGCTACTACTAGCTTGCAGGGCAATGTAATAAACTCGGGGGGAGGGGGGGGGTCTACGTTAGTCAGTTTTCACATCCTTTTACTGAATTCCCAAAGTGTACAACGCAGAGACTGTATGCAAGGGGATAAGTTCGGGTTTACAGCCTTTCCGTGTTAGTTGCACTGTATCAGCTGTTGTTAAATTCCTGAATAACAGCTTCATGTGCACTGGAATGCACTGATCATAAAAACAACGCGTATACAAGAGAACATTCAAGCTGCTACGCGGCGAGGACATTTCTGTGGAACGCGAGTAGGGCCGGTTCATGCGACACTAACGAAATCTCAAATTTGGGTTAATTTGTTGCATGAAAATACGAATTATTAGGCCTCGTTTCAGTGGCGTACGAAGGGGGGGGGGGGGGGAGAATTGGGCCATGCCCCCCTCACAGATGCCATTTTTTCTTTGTTCTTAAAAATAAGTACTTAAACTTTAGTAACACAGATTTTACTTCAAAAGATAGCATATGTGGCACCAGGTTGCATATAAGGGCACCCAGTTTTTCAAAAATTCTCAAAGGAGAAGGATTGTCTCTGCAAGTACGTCCCT
Organism: Holothuria scabra; assembly: GCA_037179385.1. Lineage (NCBI taxonomy): Eukaryota > Metazoa > Echinodermata > Holothuroidea > Aspidochirotida > Holothuriidae > Holothuria > Holothuria scabra. The sequence continues at coordinate 6,272,942 of CM074191.1, forward strand.
CAGTGATGCCATTTTTTAATTCCTACAAATAGGCAAATTCTATCAAATTCCAATGGTAGACTCTGTTTCCCACTGGTGGCATCGATAAAAATAAAGACTACATGTTTAGATTCTCTTTAATAGCATGAATACGCTATTTTTGACCATCTGAGGGGTCTGATTTTTCGAAATTTATTTTACGCTCCGCACCAACCAATGGTGGCGTTTCGCTCAGTCTTTTGTGCAATATTACGTTTTTGGGTCAGATTACCCCTTAACTCTCTGATCACTTTGCAGTTTGCGAACATATTTTGAAGGAAAGGTTTTTTTGCAAACTACAAAAGAAGATAGTGACTGGGTGAATTCTTCGTATAAGTCTGGAAAATGCTATTTCCTGCCCTCTGAGGGGTCTGATTTTTCGAAATTTTCTCTACGCTCCGCGCCAACCAATAGTGGCGCTCCGCTTAGATAATCTTTATGACAAGATAGCGTTTTGTGGCCAAGAAATACCACAAATCCTATACCGATCAATGCTCCTTTATTTTGACTCCTAAAAGTGTGCAAATTTAATGACAAGTTTTACTTCGTAAGGTAGCATAAATGGCATAAGAATGCATGTAAAGACACGAAAGTTTCAGTTTTATCCTCATGATTCAACTTTTTACACTGATCCTGTCAAAGTCGAAAATCTTGCACCATTTTGCATCTAGGCTCCTTGAAAATGTCAAAAAATTTCCGGACACCCCTCCCCTTAGACCATACTGCATTCCCCCCCCCCCTTCAGAGAAATCCTGGGTACGCCACTGCGTTAGTACATACAAATAAACCAGATATTGTTGACCAAAATAATATACAAAGAGCTGTTATTTCCAATTGCTCTATGTTATACTTTAAGATTAAAAATGCAGGTAATATTACATAATGACATGGTAATGTTGTTATACTTGTAAATTTGCATTTTTTATATGAAATACACATTGACCGGGAAAATTGTGGGGAAATTTCATACCTTTGCCCCCCCCCCCGGAAAAAATCCTAGCTACGCCACTGGCTTACACTGAGCACCAATGGGAGTAGGTTGCATTTTGAAAGTCTTCTGTGTGACCCATCCAGGAGTCAGAATCCATGCAGACCTCCTGGCCAGGCTAGCTGCAAGTAGGGTGCTTTAATCACTTGATCATGTAAACAAGGCCTGTGATATTCACTCTTACTGAGGACTGGTTCACCAGTAAACTCTTTTTGAAGAACGTTTCGCTCTTTTGTTTTTAAGGTTGTGCACAATAACGATCTAAGTAGTTTGTAATAAATTAAAAGTGCGACAATGTTACATGTACTACTGTACTAGGAGTCGGTTCTTATAAAACAACTCACTGACAGAGGTAAGAACCTTTCCCCTTCCCCTTAAAGTGTGTGTGTGTGTTGGGGGGGGGTTGCTATCTGCCGTAGCAAGCGTTACTTTCTGTAAAAATAAAAAGATAAACAACTCTCTGTTTCGAGTGACATTCCACTCTCCGCCGAGTGCCATTTCGTCCTTGTAGAGTTTATTACCGTAACACTTTAACTGATTGCCCTCATTCAGTTTCCATAAAAGAGTGGTCATTGTACGCAGTACTCAAATTCTACTCTTTTTACATTTAGGGAGTAACAATAAGTTATAAACCATGTACGAACATTAGTTTTACATCATATGGGATAAATTAAATTGGTATCATTTTGAGTGAAATTAGTTATATAACATACGGTTTCTTATGTGGTAAACTTGAAGTCAGACATGATGGAACATAAATATTGCCCCATATCCCTGCGTCCCTGCATCTTCTTAATTACTGGCGTAACCAACTTTTTCTTTGTCTAGGAGGGGCCAACTGCATGGCCTGGAAACCAACCTGGCGGAGGGGCCCCTAGATAGATTCCAAATTATGTAACCTCAGACGTAATCTGGTGCAACATTTTCATCTGAAGTCTAGTTTCTGTTACGTTACAAAATAGTTATTGCCAGGATTCGATTGGTGACTATGCCCCACAAGGGGCGTAGCCGCACAGGGGGGGGGGGGCTCCCCATGACCCAGCCTTGCAATGCAAAAACACCTAAAATGACGGGGTTTTCTCTTTATACTTAGACTTTTCCCTCGTTTCGTGCCCCCAACCACCCATGACACCAACCTCCTCCCCCCATGAAACAATCCTGGCTACGCGCCTTGCCCCGAGCTCTAATTACGCTTATGTTTCTAATAGTTTAATAAGGGAGTTGAAATGGGGGAGTTCGATACTTTATTTTGGGAGGATATGCCCATGCCCTCATCCTCCGTCCAAATCCTCAGGTTACACAAACCAATCCTGAGTGCACCTTCAACACGTGTTCCAAAATTTGAGTTTACATGAAAATTTGGTGACTACATCTTTCTATCTTAATCCAGCCATAACATTAGGACGAATAAGTGTGGTTTTGTCAGAGTTGTAACGATTCACGACTCGAGTCACAAATAAAGAGAATTTACTCGAGGAGTTGTATCATAATCTACCTCATAGAAAAAGTACAGTGACTACAGTCATTGACTCGACTCGAGTCACACTAAAAGTAGCAAATGACTCGACTCCACCGCAAAATTGGGTGACTCGTTACAACTCTGGGTTTTGTGAAATTTACTTTGTCTTGCTTGCCCTTTATGAGTAAAAATATGAATTTTAATTTGTTGTCAAGTAGGGCCGAGTCCCATCGTTCGGGTTGGCTATTCAGATGTTACATGGTGTTATATGCACGTAATGCATGAAAAAAGGGAAGGCCGCATACTCACTTTTTGGGGCCAGATCGTGACCTGCCGAGTTAGGGCCGACAACTCACTATACACTGAACTCGCTTTGTGAATCCCACGCGCGCTGTATCCCACAATTCCATGCGACAACGAACTACAGAACTGGCTTATTAAGAATAAACAGCCTTTTGGTAGAAACCACAACCTGAGTCTGATGGCACCTATGCAGCACGGTAGCATATTTACGACGCAGCATGTGCTGACACACAATAGACTCCGTACGTGAAGCTATGATGATCGGGTTGAGAACCTGCTTTATGAAAAGATACATTTCATATTAAAAACAAACAAAAGCATTGGTGTTGAACTTCAGATCTTCACCTACATAAGCCTACATGTGAAAATGGCGACTCAAATGTTTGCATAACATACATGAGTGTAAATATGAAAGTACGGCTACAATGTTTCAAATAATGTAATTCTTTAATTTTGCTACTGAACACATGTAGCTCTGGCGGGACGGAGGCTGTCGTGACAGCACCTCATTTTCTTTGAGGTACTTAAAATGATTTAATTCATTTATTGTCAATATGTATGCCAATGCATGGTATCTAAAGTACATGCAAACTTAGTTTTTCAAAGTGCGACCCGTATCCGTCAATTACAATACATTGTCTCTTTGTAATGAGGTCGTTACGACCAATGGTCCGTCATGCCGGTTGTTTTGTGAGCCACGTGTCGAGGCGCAAGGCACAATAACTTCGGGCGTGGGAAATCACCCATCTGAGGTTTAGAGTACGTGTGTAGCTAGGCCATATTCGGCCCCGTACACAATGTAGCAAGAGTGAACGAACTTCTTTTCCCGTGTGAAAAGTACGACTTTTTTCAAGCTGTCAAAATGAATTTTTACAGTCTTCGTTGTAACCTTGGCTGGGCGGTTCTGATACCCCCGAGACACGGGACCTAAGTATGATATAGTGCACTCTTATTTTAACTGACGGTAATAAATGACTGATTTGTAAGGAATGCAAACAGTAACTATAAGAAGTACTAACGCGGACGCCGTTACGTTGACATGTACCGTACTTCAGTGTTGCAAATTATCCATGTCTTTATGTACTGATATACATGACCTATCCGCATCGGCACTGTCCCCATAGCGCTCCCCGGCGGCGTGTGTCAAGGGTCACTGTGAGACACAAGGACCAACTGCAAAATATAAAAACGTAAATTATTTCATAAATATACTGAGAACAGTTACCATAGTAATATCAGAAGATAATCATTCACCCTCAATTTAACGAAAGTTGGAACTGATCTCGACAAAATGTTTTTTTTATAGTTACGGGCTGCATGGGACTTGCTCAACAAATCAAGTTGAATTTGAAAAATAAAATAAATAACTGAGATAAAAGCCACTGTTTTTTTTTGTGAAAAAGGGCTTACTTTAACAATTCGACTGCACATGCGTCCATGCTATCAAACCGACGGAATAAACATGACAGACCCATACCTATAACGCGTGTTCCATAATCGAATTTTCTCAAGAAACCCGCTGCGGAATAATTCTTGTCGAACAAAACGTGCATTATGACTGTATATTTTGGAGCCGTCAGCCTAATTTGCCTACGTAGCAGGTTGTACGGCATACGTAACAGGTTTACGGCATATTCCTTGTTAAGTCATATCCCTAACAGAAGCTGAGGAGCTGAGAAAAAAAGAGTCCACTCTTCGGGGTAGGTCCTAAATTATGTGCAGATCTAATAATGTTGGCAATATTGCTGCACGAAAACTATGCCATTTGTTTGGAAATGGTAGGCGACCATGTTATAAAACTTGTGCCCCCAACACTAGGCCTACTTCTCGCTAACGAGTTATCAAACTCGCTTGCAGTGTACCTTAACTGCTTAAGTCTAGAATTTTAAAAGTATATATTTTAGAGGTTGAAAAAGGAATCTTATTCATCCAAATCCCATTGTAATACCTTGTTCCATTGTTGACTTATTAAATGTCTAAATTTATTCACTTAAAACAAATTAGTCCATTACGCAATAATTTGTGACTTTCGTGTTGTACAACTCAACATTACCTGCTATGTTTCCTTTTAAATTGAAAAAAGTTTTTTTTAATGACTTTGAACACTTCCTGTATGCTTGCATAATATGTTGCGCAGAGAGCACTTAATTTCATCTCCCCGTAAGAGTGAGAGTACTATCACACCCTGGTACAAGGTACAGTAACTTTTCAGCAAAACAAAGAAACACAAAGATTGTAATTTGAGTAGTACCACAATGAAATCTCAGGTGATTGCACAATGTATCATTTTAAGTCGAGGGGAAAAACTTCTACATTTTTACGTCTCAGCTCGTGTATGTCCTATGAAGATTAGAGTTGGACTATTAGAATTTATTTTTCATGCTCTTTAGTTCTTTGATTTTTTTTACTTGAGGTACACTTTAAATTAATTTCCACCTTTGACCAGGGGGCTGTTACGTAACAGCTCCCTGCTTAGACATACTGAAAACAAACAGTTTAACTTCAACTTTCCTATCATTTTTATTAGATGAGGTGTAAATGAATCAAAACACTACGTGATGATGACAGCTGCGTAGACGGGCAGATTGGGGAGGGGCGGGAGGGATGGGATAAGGAAGCCACCCCGTCCTTCCTCGAGTATGTGAAGTGTTTTAATGTTTCATGTAAGGTATTACCTGTGTTTCCACTATGCAGTGACTTACTGCCATTTGAAGCGGCATTGGAGACATGTCCTTTGGAGTCGGTGATAGTAGTCAGAGCTAATCAGCCATAACTGAGAGCATTCAAAATAAGTTGTGACTGCTACTTACTTTCGGAACCAAGTCCTCGTTTTAAGATCAAGATTCGAAGCAAATCTTTCTTTCTTCGTGGCTCGTGCCCAAAAGTCACTGACTCTCAATATTGACCATCAGACCTCATTGTGTGCACTACCTGTAACTTTGTCCCTCTTTGTTAAAAGCTTATTATCATCGCAACCTAGAGCAAGTGCATTCAATGGATATCCTATTAGTGTTTGCAAAGCACTCAAGTGTAACCTACTTATGGCAAGTCTAACGTGATTGTCCTCGTTTCACAGATGTGTAAAGTAATTACGAGTGTCCCCCTTTGTTGTAATGTATCACTTAGCAGTCATGGTACATGATGAAGACGAAGTAAGCACTGTTTTACAATCCATTATCGCTAATCTATTCCTTTGGCTCAATTGAACTAACAAAAGAGGACACGTCGATCTTTTTTTTGGTTGAATTCATGGCTAACAGGATGAAGTCGCACTATTCCAGACGGTCACGACGTTGTATTCAGGTTGCCTTTTAGCACCTAACCAGTGTGCAATTACCTTGACGGTAAATTTTGTTAAAGTTAGTGTACCAGCGTATGTCAGCAAAGCTGACCTTCCTGGTTTGGAATAAATCACTAAAACTTGATAACAAAAATGACAAAGGGATGGAAGTTCACGGTAGGGATTTTAACGGCATGCTTCTTTTCTAAACAGAAAAGGCTACTACTGCAGCACCTCCTCCCCACCATACTGGCAGCCAATCTGAAAAAATCTAGTCAAATGGGGGAAGGAACCGGAATCTTGTCAAATATTTGAAAAGATTCGTTTCAAAATTGCCAAGAAATGGTTCAAAAATGAAACCATTCGTTTTATTTATGAGTCAAATCTAGTCAAAGATTCGACAAGATTAATTCGTGCCCCTTTCTTCTCATATTTGACTAGAAACTTTTTAGAGTTTTTAAGTTTCCTCTATGCATTGGTTAGGCCTATGATGTCTTCTTCAAAATGCAATAAACTGAGAATAAAATACTGACAAATTTAACCCCCTAAAACATTTTTTGAGAATTTATCCGACTGCGTAAATTACTAATTACACGGTAAACTTTCAATTTGTTTATTGTAGTTACTCAATTAGATAGTAAGACACACCAAGACGAATGTGTTACTTATATAACGGTTAGCTTGATAACACAGTAGCGTGTAAATACGTATTCCCTCCATCACTGAAGTACGACCTGTGGCGAATGCAGTAGGCTTACTGTTCCCAGCCCACTGATGGTAATTGATCTGCTGCAGGAATTGCCACATGCCGCGGAGCCAATCAAGTTGAAGTGCGAGGGCTAATCATGGAAGCGACACAATATGTCCAATAAAATAAAAACAGTTTAAGGCGGCTCAAAATCCCCACAGCAAAAAAGTGCGGGGACTAAAGCTCCCCTAACCCCCCCCCCCCCGTCTCCGCGGTCACTGATTGCGTTAAATGGGTAAAAGTTAAAACGAGAAAAATTGCAGGTAACTTGTCCAATTCAGTATTACAGAATCATTTTTCTTTGTTTTGCTCGTCTCCGACACGGTACTGTCGTTGACCTGGTGATCAGTCTCTCGGGGACCGCGGGGATACAGGGGATCGAGGCGAGGAAGAAGGAAGGAGGCTAAGGCCTTGACGCCCCTTTTTGCTTTAATTGTCATAAATTGACCGGGAACTGATGCTTTCTAAGACATTTTGGGCCACTTCAGAGAAAAGCCCCCTTCACCTAAGAATTGGCACTGGGTTCCGGGTTGGAAACGTGCAAATTGTCAATACCCATCTATCATAGCTCAAAATCACAATAGGCATTGTATGGAAATTTGCTTCAGGGGGTACTTATTCTTAGCATTTTGGCGAAATTTGCATTGAAATGCGATGCTTGGTTCTCAAGATATGAACACGTAAAGTTTTCACATTTTGAATAAAAAGCGAACTTAAAGTAAGCTTATATGACATCATATCCCCACATTAGTTAAGTCTTTGTTTTTTCTTTAAACGTTGTGGAGTCGATTTTCTCCTCAACAAAAATAATAAGGGGAACCAGGCCGCTCGGAACGCCACCCCCGCGTAGCCTTCGTAGCAGGTATTGTAGCTCAATTTACTCAGCCTGTAACTGTTCTGTGTTCTGATTCACATTACTGCACGAGGGTGTTGTTATACTCACCATGAACCCAATAAACTGAAACTGAAGATGAAGATGATATTTAGACAGTTTGAGAGTTGCTTAATTAACAGTGCCCGCTCTCTACTTAGCAAAAATTAGTCCCCGTCTCATTGGTCCCACTCTTATTATTTTGTGCCATTGGTCCCCGTCTCATTGGTCTCCCGGGTTAGGGTTTAAGGTTAGGGTTTAGGGTTAGGGTTGGGGGGTCAATGAGACGGGGGATATTAAGACGGGAGCTATAGACATTATCTCAAACGGTCTTCCTCTCTCCCCAAAACTACAATTAGTAATCCACAAACATTCTCTATCGGCTAAGCTCTTTGATTGGCAGCTAATTCAAAGTAGAGTATCAGAGCTCATACCCAGCATGAACTGTACCAGAGTGTTTTGATTATACCTACTGTTTTTAGTCACCCTGAAGCAATAAGCAGAGTTGTGGAAGATGAATGTTAGACAATTGTGGGAGGGGCCTAAAAGTTAGAAGTTTAGGAGAAACTGTTTGGGGTGAGAGAATTGGACCGTTAAGTGAACAGTGAGCTTCACTGAAAAGATTCTCCAGTTTATTCGAGTAGGGAGCAAGATCAGTCAATCCAAACTTATTTTAAAAACAACACAGCCAAATTTCATTTTTTTTTCTTCTCGTTTCTCTTCCAATACTTTAAACTTTAATATTGCATATTTAAAGAGGACAAACAGTTATACTCCTAGTAAATATCACAATTGCCGAGGAAAATATTATTACATGATGCTCAAGAAAGATTTATGAAATTAGGTTTGTTTATCATACTAGTTTAAGTCGGGATGACGACACTGTCCCTCCACAAAAAGGGTGCGAGAAAAGGTTACAGCCTTATATTCCGACACCCCTATGATTTCGACAAACCCGTTACGTTCCAGACAAACACAGGTCTGTTCCGACACCCCTATGATTCCGACAAACCCATTACGTTCCAGACCAACACAGTTTTGTTCCGACACCCCTCTATTCCTGGATCAGCAAAGAATGCATTGCGCCAAAATATCCAAGTCATGCAATACATACCACATTATTAGTGCTTATAATCCATATTTCTTATCGAGGTGGAGGGTACCAACTTGAGATAAAGGAACAAACAGAGGAAGAGGGAATTAAAAAGGCTAAAATCCCCGACAAAAATTCATGGGACAAACCCCGCTCCCCGTATCAATGTTGAAATTTCAGGGCGTCTTGGGCTGCCCCAACATTGAATGGGGGAGTGGGGGATGGTGAACCGTTCATTGCTTTTTTGCTTGTTTTGTCTCATCATTTTTGTCGAGTATTGGTCGGAAGCCTGTACAAATGTATATGGAGAAGTTGTCGGTCTTGGGCAATGCATGACAATTGGTGAACAAAAGTTGTGTATTTTGGAAGCAGTGATTCGATGACAAATGTCACCGTGCAAGCATTATGAAGAACAATTGCTGCATGACAACACATTAAAAGCTACTTTTAAATATTTCACGGGAAAGAAGTGTAACTTATTACGCATTACGGACTTCTGTTCATATTTGGTCTTTCTGATTAGGACAAGAAAGTGATCGAAATAAGGTACCAAGGGGTGGTTGATGCTGTGCTAATTTTGTCATTTATTTATTCAGAAGACCCGTTTCCCGCAGGGTACCGAAGGGGGAAGGGATAGCATTCAAGCGAGAAATAGTTCTTTGGGAGGGGGAAGACCAAAACAACCTTCAGGGAGGGGGAGAACAGATATACTAGATAAATTACAGGCCAAAAGCAGCTTTTTAATGTTTAATTTATTCGTTATCCCAATGTAGAACTCCTCGCTGCTCCTATTCCTTAGAATATATAAACAATGAAATTTAGATAGACCCACTTCTTGACTGACTTCCCTACCTCGCATGCTTTCGTCTATAGTCTAAGCGGGTACAAGCACATCATTACCGTGACCGCGATCATCATCACTTTTCTGTTAGTGCAATTCGACAAATACTGGCCAGATTATTGCAACCCTCCTAAAAGTTGATTGAGCTTAGTCAGGACTAGATTGATTGGTTTGTTAGTAATGATGACCTTTCACAGCAGAACAGGTTGTACTTTTTATAGGCACAGGTGTAGGTACGTTATCGGTGCCAAGATTTCTGTGATGTATAATATGCTAGGCTATCTGTGACTTATCTATGCCGTCTCGATACATAGATAATGAACAAAGCCAACTTTTAGTAATGTCAATCGGTGCCACGTGCCGCGGCTTAGTTGAGTCACTACTTTAGTTATCAACAAACTACTTTCTTTCAAGTGACGATATCTGTTATCCCTTGGCTTGAATAGAAAGTGGACAAAGCCGTGAACAGACCGGGATTACTAAGCGGCATCAAGAGTCACCGTTAAGCCTTCCGATGACCATTGAACTGGCGCGTGTCACAGCGAAGACAATTAAACCTCATTAGCCGAGTCCAAGTTTTCCACCCCGTTCATCACAGTTCTGAACAAAGGCAACTATGTAAGCCACAGGATCTTTTATTTCTGATTCCATGGTATCTAGACGAAACGTGGTCCCAGGAAATAGGTGGCGCTACACGCTAAAAAGACCGAACACAAACATAGTAAAATTGTTTTGTGTGCTTATCAAACAAAAATGCACAACAGTGCGACAGTCTGTCAGCGAGAATAAAACTTAATTACTTTTTACAGGACAATGCATTACATAAAATCTAAAATGCAAATATGTCAGCGCATTTGAAAGAGAGCTAGAGCAAAGGTCAACTCTTTTTCTTTAACTCCCTATTCCGGACAACCTGCTGGACAATGGGATATAATGAACAGTAGAGAACAGCAGAGGAAGTACACAAGGCCACGATGTTTAACTTTGAGAATGGGGCGGGTGGGAGACAGGGAGGGACAAAGATTTAGGTGGATGGATAGTAGTTATAATTGGGGTGTGGGTGATCTGATGGGGGGGGGGTAGGATGGTGGGTGTAATGTCATTGTAAGAATTTTTGCATTTTTTTCTGAGGGTGTCTCTGTTTCCCTTAGGGAGTGGTGTCGCTTCTCGATATGTCCGGTACTATATCTAAGTGCACTCCCCATCACACAATTTGATACTTATTTGATTCTGTTACTTGCTAGTTTGCTAAATTGCGTTGTTATAATGTGGCGGCCCCAGAATATCAAAATTGACGGATGGGAAGGGGTGGGCAAACTAAGAACAAAGTAAAATGAGGGGGAAATATTTCTCGAGCAACGCGAATCCGTACGGGCAAGGAACGCACATACCATCAGTAGGCGCGGGGCATGCAAGAAAACTTTTGACTCTGCAAATCACTCAAGTGGCGGGAAATAGCACTTCCCGAGTGTTGTAAGCCTTAACTGAAATATTGATCTCATGTTTGCAATTTCTCATCAGCACACTCTTCTAAATTCTCCCTGCGGCGATCACCTCTTCAAGCCTCACTTTCTAAATATTGTTGTGGGGGGTATGGGTGAACATGCCTTTAACTGCCCTGCTTTTTTCACCGGATGGACTGAAGCCAGGAAACTTTCCTGACCAGCCCCACTACCAATATTTACATATTTTGAATGCATTTAGAGGCCGTCCTTTTAGAGGTGGAGTGTATTAGTATGACCCTGTTCCCCTGTTACACTGCATGGTCAAGTGGTTAGGCCATCCGACTTGTCACAGTAGCCGGAAGGGTCTGAGTTCGAGTCCTAGTCGGGTTATGCCGAAGAGTGGCTTTAAAATGGAACCTTATACCATTGTGTCTAGTGCTCGCTCAGTATAAGCAATTGGGCATAAAGAAATAACCATGAGTCAAAACTAGATAGAAACTTCCTGGCCGGTCAAACTTTAGACAAATAGTTCGAAATTAAGCAGTAAAACCTCATCAAATTAACTGACTGACTGACTGACTGACTGACTGACTGACTAACTGACTGACTGACTGAATGACTGAATGACAATTCTCTCTTTGTCCAATAATATTACAGTATATGAATTGTTGTGAAGCGCAGAATGCTTCTTCTGACAGGACATATTACGCAGAAATTCGGCGGAGAACAAAGAAATGTCTCACTAGGGCCACCGTAGCTATCCCTTTCAAATTTCTTTTTGCGGTTTTCTACCCGTCGCCTTGAGCAGCAGGGGTCTGAATTTGACCAATGTGTTACAGCAGGTTACAGAAGGCAATATCAAAACAATTTTTGATAATTCTTTTGTCAATGTCAATGCTTTGTAAAAAGTCATTCGGTCGGCCATATGACTCGAAGGGCCGCTTTAATTTACGAATTGACTCAGTACTTTCACCCTGATTAGAAGTATAGAAACTCGCCGCCTCGAAAGCGCTGTTTTGTGCAAAACAGACTTTCGTGACAAAGATCAATACAAAGCTATAGAATTGACTGAGATGATTTTAATGCCGAGGCGGCGAAGGCCCCATTTGATTATGTGTGGTGCTTGCATGGAAAGTATATGTGATTGTATTAAAAACAGTTTTATACTCCACCCCAGGAAATATCCCAAATAAGCCTACTTGCAATAGTTTTTACTCTCAAGGATAAAAACAATGTAAGTCTTTAATGTATACTTTTACAAAGGATATCGTCCAATATGAATCAATTGGTCAACAGGAAGGGGGAGGGGGCGGGAGGGGTTGTAATGAAGTTTCAATAAAGCGGGATGGGTGTAGGATTTGATTGATCACCAGCATGACGGGGAGTGAACCCCTTTAAAAATATTTTCTTTGGAAGCGGGTGGGGGTAAATAATTCTGCTGTATTTGCCACATTTTGGAGCATACCTAAGGCAGCGCGCCCCCATTAATATCACAGTATTAATGCGTCTTTTATGCACCTTCACAAATAAAACCAATAGGGAATATTGGGGTAGCCTACCATTGTGACTATGTTTTCTTATAGGATGTGATCTTTTGTCAACTTGATATAAAGGTGTGCTGTATGAAATATGTCTGGTGTCAAAATGGGAGCAAGTGAATCAATTTGTGGGAAATTATGGGATTGGAAGCCGGCGGCCATATACCGTATAGGCTTTCAATGAGTAAAAAAGGCTCTGGGTAAAGGAAAGTGGCGTAGAAGTTTTTTTCAACGTCCAGGGGAGGGAGACAAGCGCTCCAATGTTACGATTTTTTTGAAGTGTGAACACCACTATAATAGGGACGTTATTTTCGGGGCGCCTCGCGTCCGGACATTCTGGAGCTCTTTAAGCTAATATTTGAAAATATAGAACTTGTATTGCAAACAATTATTGATTCTGGTTTCCTCTTATAAAATCTGAAAAGTTGGGGGATTACTGAAGAACCTGCATTTTCTACCGTGAGTGGCAAATCTAATATTGCACGGCGACCAAAGATCGTTGTTGGTACATGTTATCTAAGGCCTACGAATTGGGGCTCTCCGACTATATTATTAAAGTCAAGAGCTTATATTAGAGAAAATTTGAAATGTTATGAAAGAAATTTTTTTGAAAAATTTATGAAAATAGCACTGGAGTAGCAGGCGTCACTTGATGTTCTAGTGTCACATATGGCAAATTTCCGATTTTGTTATTTCCAGAGAACGTTTACCAAATTGATTTAAGGGGGAGCACTGCTGCGGAAAATTTAGCATTTTTGAAACAAATCAGTAATGACAAATATGGGGCTTTTTATTGGCGAAAATTCAGAACTTCAGAAAGAAGAGCTGGGAAAGCTACACTCTGTTGACTGGTGTCACAAATGGCATATTTCCGAATGTTTCATTTTTCAGAGCCTGGGGAGGGGGGGGGGGCGGAAATCTCCTAGAGCATGATAAACTGAATTGCCATGAATGGCCAGCCTGACAGTTTTCTTATGAAGGGTAGCTAGTTAGTGGAGAAAACATCTACAAGGTTTTATGTGCCTATTATCTTTGTTATATTAGTGTGTAAATCAATGATGATTTCTTTTGATTGCAATATGTTAGCATACACTTAATACCCATCATAGTGGTCAACTGGTCAAGGGGACGTTATTCTGCTTAGACCCGAACGGAGACTCGGAGGGAATATTAACCAAAACAAGTATTCTTCAGAAGTGAATAAAATGGGTTGGCATTATGTCTCTTACACAGGAACACTACGAACTGACGAAATGCAACAACATTTTCAACAAATCCATAATTGATAACATGAATGAACCTTCCGAAGAGTCTAGGTGGAGGAATTTAATGACAGAATGAGGGGGAGAAACAATAACCGGAGGATAAAGATAAACTGGAATAAATTGTCTAGGGCAAGGAGTGACCTGTGGTAGCATTCAAACCATGAATACAATACGCTTTCATAGGAGATTTGGAATAACCGACATCCTTGAGTATTTTGAATATTCAAAAATGTTCAGATTCCAACAATCAATAATATGTAAATACTGGAGTGTATCTTCACTTAGGGTATATTAATTCAGCAGTCGCAAGGATTTTATTCCTTTGGTAAGGTAACGCCCATTTTCCTTTCTCTGTGGATAGATCTTCACTGTTTAACCAGGTGTTCTTGGTTGGCTGTTGCCATTCAAGTATATCGATTATATTCCTTGTTAGGTTTAGCAATTATGTTATGGATTAGGGCTATCGTTAGCCAGTTGGGAAATTTCTTGTTAAACAGTGCGCATTCCCCTCTCCCGTATAAACGGGGTCGTTAAAGTGTTCCGATGGAGGGTAATGGGGAAGTTTCCCAAATTATGTCAATTACTCTACACATTTTAAGCTGGTGTGATAGGAGGAAATACCGATATTGGTTTCGAATACATGTTATTCTATTTTGTAAAATAAAATATCGTACAAGTTCCACAATTTTTTAAACATCAATGGAAAACTCGAGAATTAAAAACGTAGTAAAAAGAGGAAAAATAAAGTATAAGGCGTGTGTATGAAGCGCGCGCGAGGGGGGGGGGGGCAAAATGGTACGGCACAGTTCTGGTCCATATGGGATTTAAAGTAAGGTTACATAAACTTTGTAGTTCCTCTTTGGGGCCTTTTTTCAAGACAATTGGGTAACTCTCAAACCGGATAGGAGGGATAGAGAGGGAACGTGGTCCCCTCTAAAGTCTAAATCACGGTCTTAAGCCCTTTTCTTTGGACAAACTGACTCAAGTGTGTACACTTTATCAACATTCTAAAAACAGAAAAATTAACTTTGTCGCTCTCTAAAAGAGTGAAAAGTGTGGTTCCACTCCCATCAGAGTGATTATTCACTCAAGGAAGAGTGAAATTCACCGCCTCCAAGAAAAGTAAAAATTCACCCTTTTTGAGTCCTTCCACGGATAACTTTTTTAGTTTTTAAGAAATAAATATCCGTGCTTTTGAAGTGAGCAATATACAGATATAACTTTTACTCTTCCAACGAGTGATATGATATTTTTAGAGTGAACCTCCCTGCCAGTGTCGTATGGGCATATTACTAGTTTAAATCATCGGTCAAAATTTGTGGAAATCAAGTGCAATAGCGAACCAGTTCACCTCTTCATTACACCTACATGCCAATCTTTTCGGAGAAAACTATTCCTACAAACAAAAGACTGAACCTTGTCACTCTCTAATAGGGCGAAAAATGTAAAGCTACTTCATTATAATGTAAATTTACTTCAAGAAGTGATGTTGCCCAAATATCTAACAAAGGTAGAACTGTATGTAAAGAACCCCGTCTTCTTACCTTCTGGTACACTCGGATACGGTGTGAGAAAAGGAGAGGGCGCTCTTTCATTTTCAATCAAAATGTTATTAAAATATGTAAACAACAAATGTACTGAACTGTACGTGAAGGACTATTTAGCCTAATGTCCTGTTTCCGCTTTGTTTGCCAATTTCGTTTCCAGGACCTGTCATTTTGTACCAATTCCGAATTTATCAAGAAAAAGACTCAATTGATAAATCAAGTCCTACTCCGAGTGCAGATAAAATGACATAAAAGTTTTAACTATTATGTATACTGTAATAAGCTCAAGCGTAGGGGGTGTGGAAGAACTGAAGAAAGTGTCAGTTATTTAGTCCGACCTATGCCCCTAGTCCGGTTTCAACTGGGGGTGTTTAGATGGGTATATTTCGATTTTACAGGCAAGCCCTTTCCAAGTGTGATAGTAGTCGATTACCGTTATTTAAAATTCACGGACCTCGAGAGGGATCGAACCTTTGAACTTGTGGAATACATTACAGAGAAAACAGGACTGGTTTAAAATGTTTGTCAAAGTTTGAGTAGTGACTTTACAATTCAGTCATTTTTAATTCAGTAAGATGTGATTTACACCACTAAGAAATAGTTATTTAACCTTGAATTGGAGGGTCTGAAATAAACCAAACTCTCAAAATCAGATCAACTCAACTTCTAGAAAGTCTTGGAAACAAAAGTGATGAACGCATTTTCGTTTTTGCCGGCAAGCCTACATTTTGAAGCCTTTCAACGAAGCCGTAAAGAGGATTTTGTTGATGAGGACTAAGGGAGAGCTGCTTTATTTCTGTGTTGTGAAAACAACAAAAGATAATATGAGAAGCATTTGTTGTAAATTCATGAGACAATTATGAAACTGTAAGCAAATATTCCTCTGAAGCGCAAAAACACTTTAGTACAACTTATCACTATGCCCTGTCAATTCCCCTGCGTAGCTATTCAACGGTTTGGATATGTCTGCATGCAAAAAGCCGGTGCTGATCTATACGGCAGTGGCGACGGAATCCGGAGGGGAGGGGGGTGAGGGGACTCAGTCTCCCAATGAGAAAAGTTGGAGGCTAAAGGTATGGCCAGCTCTACCTGCCAATTTTTGCAAAAAAGTTTTTTCAAGAAGTAGGTAAATGTAGCTTAAAACACTCGGGAAGTGTCGTTTCCGGCCATCTGGGGGATTTGAAAAGAAAGAAAAACTATACGAGCTTACCGATGGTTGGTGCTTCTCTTAGAAAGTCATACTGATACTTAGCCACCATTTGTTCCCTTTACACCGTCTACTATAAACGAACCCGGTTAGCGATTGTTTTTAGTGACGGTAGGCCGCCATTAGTGGGGTCCATCAACCTTAAATCGTCTTTATTTATTGTTTACGTGAATTTCAAACCTTCATATTTAGTGAACTTGGAGAATTTAAGATATAAATTAGTGTACAACCATCCATGATAGAGGTAAGCAAAGAAATAGAAAGATTTAAAGGTGATGGACCCCAGTTATGGCCGACTGAAATCAGACCATCACTTGCTGTCCGGATTCGTGTATATGGCTCATGGAAAATGTTCCTACTCCGGGCCATTTAAGGAGTAAAAACATCCGAACCAATTTGCAAGTTCAGGGCATCTAAAGTGAAGTCCCTCAAATGGCCCTCTGTGCGGCAACAAAGCCAATGCACTTAACACGTAGCTGTTTTCGCCCCGGGTAATGACGGAGAAACCACAAGTATATGTAAAAAAAAAAATAGTTTTAGCAATATGAATAACTTGTGATCTGGGTACATTACTCCTAATTTTCAGAAAATCTGATGAAATGATATTTTACTTTTTGAAGTTAAATGAACTCTGGGGAGGAGGCATCAGTCTTCCTTTTCTTCGACAAAGCGAAATCGCCTTCATATTTTCTTTACTTCACAAGATAATTGCTCTGCGGTGCTGCGAGTTAGTGTTCTACTTCTTTCTACGGCACTAAAGTCCAGTACCGCCATTGATCTGTATTGCATCATCCTTTATTTTAATACCAAATTATGTATGTGTAACTAATAAATAATTTAGTTCATCAAATGTATCATATATTATGAAAAATTAATTATTTGTTATAACAAATTACTTATTTTTAATAGAAAAATTAAATATTCTACTGTACTGCAATGACAACTGCTATGTACTATGGGCAACTGAATGTAGAGAAATGTTCAATTCCCGTTACAGCTTCCTCCTAAAAGCGTGTTGCGAAGTTTCTGACAGAGGGCGCTAGTTATTATTCCTGTAACGGACTTAGAGACCAAAGTGACTCATATAAAGTTGCCGAGCAGATCACTATGTTTCTCAACCGACGTGAGCAAATGGCCATGTGTAACTTGGAAAAGAAAGTGAATTGGGGTAAATTATAAACATAGGCTTGAATTTTGTGAGTAGGGGAAATTCGCTTGCATCAGTTTTTAAACTTAGTTTTTACCCAATCTGTTCAAATCGGGCGGGCCACGTTTTTTGTTGAGGCTTCCTATCATCCGGAAGGGGAGGTATCCATGAGGTCCGAACCTCCTTCTCTTGGCCACCAACATTTTTGAAACGCAAATTTTAAAGATGCGCTTCATTTGGGCGGTTATCCTTACCAATGAGAAAGTCCTGCCAAATGAACTGTAGGGAGCACGCGAAATCAAAAGTGTCTAACAACATTAATTGATGATTTTGGTCAATTTGTGTTGAATTTTGAAGACATATTCTTGTGGCTTTACACTAAGGTGTCTTAAAGGTAAAGAGCAGTCCCCCAAACTTATTTTGAAGAAAAAGCTGAATAACACAGTTTACATCTTACTTCTCTTCAAAGTATCTTTCATTACATTTTATGACTTTACTATTGCATATTCAAGGTGAACCAAGCAGTTATTTCTGGTAAATTTCACATTTGAAGAGAACAAACATTGTCATATGACTCCCAACAGCCAATCATGAAACTGGTCAGCCTACTACACTTCTTCAATTTGGGATGACTGCTCCTTCTCTTTAAGAAAGACAAAATATTCTACACCATGTCCTTCAAAATCAAGTTGCAATAACACTTTCTTTACTCAATATATCACTTTAAAGACTGGTTAGTTTTGTAAAAAAATATCTCTTTTTCAAAAAGCCACAGAAAGTTATGTAATGTGGGCACATTGTGTCAGATTCCTTTTGTTTTTCTTTTTGTAATTGAATATCCTCCTTTTCCTTGAAATTTTATACTGTCTTTACTCTGCATCATATGTGTGGTATATAACAAACATTGTCTTAAAAAACATTTTCTTTTAATGTTCCCTGCTACGGCATCAAAATTATAAATAAACTGAACGCAATGTTCAATCAATGTGCCGCGATGACGTCACATGTTCACTCTCCCTTTACCCGTTTCAAGTTATCATTTCCCCGATTTACCTGCCTCATCGCCATTGGAAAACCCCAAGTTATTATGTACAACTAAATATTCACATATTCAAACCCCAAGAAATTCCATCCAATCAAGATGCACAAAATGCAGAAAAGCAACGTTGTTCATTGAACTGATGTGAATAAATTGCTGGTTTTTCAAGGAGTCGCTGAATGGGGAAGAGTGTTGGTGTGAGTAACCCCTACTGTAGGACTACGCAGTAAACACGTAATATTTGTAAATTATTTTTAAAGCAATGATCACAAATATGTTTGTTAGGAATAGTTTTGCTGAGTAGCAAAAACAATTTTAAAATGTATTTCTGACATTTTCAGAATTGAAAATATTTTTTAAATATCATTAAACATTAACTAATAGTCTAAAAATATTTAATTAAGATATGTTATGCAACTCAACATTTAATATTTCTAAAAACACTTCAGGAACCATTATAAGTGTGTTTTCGTTTTTAGTGGATAGTAATGTAGTCTCTGCTTTAACGGTGTTCCGACCTAACAAGATCTAATGCCACTTATAAAATCACATTCTGGTAACATGATTGTTGAGGAGAAAATTGCGGTTTTAATGTTTAACAACTACAAATGAAAAACACAAACAAAATACTGTGCATTAATATGAGGATACATTATATGTGTTTACTTCAAATTCCCTTTTTGTTGAAAATGTAACAAATCTACCTGCTCGCATTTTGAGGACCACACATCGGATTTCAATACAAATTTTACAAGAATGCTTGAAATAAGCACCCGTTTATAATATCTTGATTGATGACTTGATTTGATTATGAACCCTGCTATGATTTGGTTTTTGCTGTACTGACTTAAACGGGGATACTCCTCGGGGATATTTGCCGACTCTTTTCAAATATTGTTAAAGAAAATTTATCCGACAGACAGTTGAACTGAACGAAAAAAAAAACCTAATGATGGGGTACTTCCCATTTGTAAGTTGTTTTTATTCGTCAATTAGAAGGCTGTGTGTTTGTTACAATGGCTTCAATTATAATGCATAGACGTCTTCCGTTATATAAGTATGAGAAATACCCATAGATATTTATATTTAATAAAAACAGGAAGCTTGAGAATCACCTCATTAATTTGTAGTTTTTAAGTAGCTAAAGTGACTCTTGTGAGTGAATATTATACACTAGCTTGCAAACATGAAAAACGACAAAGAAAATGCCCGACAATGCCCACAGTTGGTCTTGTCTGCATATAATGAGATGCTTGACTTCCCGATTTACCACTTATAAAGAAATATATGTGAAATCGAGACACTTTTAATTAATTCACAATTCACAGTTAAGTTAAATGTCATGTGTCATGGGGTGTTTCAAAGTTCAGTGCCACCCGTTGATTCGGATGCATTCAGGTCTCACTACTCCATTAGAGGAGTGTTCTAGAGCGTCAAGTGTACACCCTCAAAGAAATAGTCCTTTTAGCTCTGGTTTTGACCAAATTTTGTCAAGATAACATGCCAGCTGGGTGATGAAAGTCCATGAATATGAAAGAGTACTTGCCAGAGTGTGGATGTTGAAAATTTGGGTAAGATTGACGTTGATTTTGACTGTTTAAAAAATTGCTATCAAATGGCGGAGATTTTCTGTTTTTGTGAAGAGGCTAGGGGTGGGTGTACCCTACAAAAACTTGAAGTCCTTCTAGCTCAAAATCTAAACTGTCATGGTATGGAAATTTTGTAGTGCCATGATGGGCAAACTTGTCAGCTATCAAGTGATGGGTGTCTTGACATAGCTGTGAACTTTGACAAGGCTGCAGCGGCCTCGAAAAGGAGCTAATTTAGTGTGTAAGTCAATGGGGAAATTATTGGGGGTGTGAGGCCTTCAGTTAATACAAGTTCTCCCTAAAGAAATTCATTCCATATAGTATTAGGATGTTCGCCCTTGTTGCAGTAATAATTCCCTCATACTTTTTTCTAAGGAACTTTTTGAAGAAAGTTTAAAGGGAAACCGAACATTGAGAGACAAGACAAAGAAAATTAATCCTACTTCATACCAGTATTTCATTTTGGGAAGAGGAAGAGGCGGTGGTGAAATGATGATTAATTCCTTTTCTGGTTAAGGTGGAATTTCGGCTTGCAAGGGATGCAAAATTGTACTATTTCTGCTAACAGAAAACGTCTTTAAAAGCGTGTCACGTTACGTTATAAAACAATATATCCACATGACACGTTTTTAAAACATGTTGTGTGTGTGTGTGCGTGCGTGCGTGTGTATGAGCCTGTAAACGATGCCTTGCCGGGTACAGGCCCCTGACGAGAGCTGAGGCCTCGCACGTCTTTCCTCGCTCACGCGGAGCTCGTAACTGGCGTAGCTACCCGAAAATTCGGACACTGCAATGAGCTGTGTCACGTGATATGCAAGAGCCCGCCCTCGCTAGCGGCATTCACGTGCCGCTTGACTTAAATGGCTAAAGGGGGATTCCGACCATTTCCTTACGGGGAACAGTTATGTGTTCCCCGTAAGGCATTGAATACGGGTATGTCCTGTGTGTGTGTTGGTGTGTGTAGGTGTGTGTGTGTGTGTGTGTGTGTGGGGGGGGGTGATGCTAGATATTAGTTTAACATACTTCCAGGAATTACTATTTTAGTAATGATGTCAATTTTTTAGGAGGAGGAGGAGGAGGAGGCATAGCATCCCCATGGCCCCTGGCTACGTCACCGAATAGATGTGACTTCAAAATTATTTCAACAGGAAGGGAAGAAATCCAAGACAGAGGTGGGGGAAGTAACCAAATTTTGTCATAAAGATGTGAAATCGATGGGATCAGTCACTGAAGATTTCCATGGCGATAACGAGGATGAACAATTTCTTTCTAAGATCTCGAATGTTGAATTGCTTCTCGTCTTACTTGTAGATTGACAGATTCAATCAACAAATGAATTGTTAATTGGATGTACTTTGTCTCTAAATTATGGTTGGTTCTGGAGGGCTGCTACTTTAGGGCGCTGGTTTTAAAGGCATAATCCTCTCACACAAACAGCTCCAATTTTCCTAACCTACTTACTTAAGCCCCTCCCACAACTGTCTAAAACTCATCCTAATCCAGAGACAATCTCAGTTTACTGCTTAAGACTGAGGGTACAAGAACCAAGAACCTTGTTAAGAAAAATCTGTGACGTAACACCTCCAGAATATAATCATACAATTCAAAACCGTCTCTGCTTCAGATAAGAGTCCCAAATGCAGATATGGAGACGGCATGACCTGCCATAATTTTTCTGAGCCCGCCCTCTATTCCACCCATAATGTCTATTCGTTTGGTTCTCCATCCAATAGCCCACTTCACCGGGGCACCAGCTGCAGTCTGAACAAGCTGTCAAATACTAAAAGGACGTATCGTGGGGGATGGAAGCATTCTATAAGCAGGATATTGTTAAGTTTTATGAGCTACAAGAACAACATAATTTTAGTAGTAGTACCACTAACATGCACTATACGTCCGAACGGTAAAATAATGATAATAAATTACAATACTGTACATTGTATAAAAAGTATGTACAAAGATTTCTGAGAGGGCGCTATTTACAGTCTGCCCGGCTACGGGGCGGGAAGGGGTGGTAGTTCCTTAATGAAGATACATTGTGTTATGACGTAATTATTCGTAGCTGGAAAGCAAGTGCATCCACAAATTGCAACTTTTCCTCAGTCTAAGAAACCGCTCGCCCTTACTTACAGAACATTTCTGAGACCGAGCTTGACATGATTGAATTAACATGAATGTGATGTAACACATGTTTGATGACATTCTGGCATACGTTACCGGTGGCAGTGTCAAAGCACGCAATCCGTCCAACAGCTGATAGGTTTGATTGACCGAGGGGAAAATTTAAACGGAAGCGACCAATCAAACTGATCACCTTGTATACGTCAAATATCACATGAGCATGACGTCATTCGAACACACAGGTTTCGTTTTTGTTGGTTAAGGACTGTTTCCTCAGTTATCCTTTAGTTTCTACCCTTCAGAGCAGAAGTAATTGCCACCTATAAACGTTATATCAAACTCGGTTAAAAAAGTGACCAGGACATAAGTAATAATCGTAAGCTCGCCATGACGGCAAATTCTGTTTACATGACTTTTTCCTAAGTAGAATTGTTTTAATATACATTACTTATTTAAAGGTATAAAATGTTCAGCACTTCGGACGTTTTAGAGTGCTAGGTCTGTTCTTTTAACTGGAGTGAACCCGGAGGAATGGGGTTTGAATGGGTTCAGGGGGGACACGCCCGCCCTTAAATTCCTCCTCGTGTCACGCTCAACAGGCCTAACCCAGCTCCCCATTACAAAGTCCTGTCTACGCGACTGTTTCTTCAAGATGTCCACACGATTACGTGCGGATAAAGGTCTCGAAATGTTTCGAATTTTCTAATGATTTTTCGATTTATGTAAAGACAGTGTGTGTTAATCGACGAAGGTATTAGCTGCAGAGAGCAGTATAAACTTCCCTTTATACTGTTAAACATTTTGACCAAACAAACAATGTTGAATATTTATTTTTAAAATACATGGCTAGAAAACAACGAGGTGAGAAAAAGAAATTAGTTTAACGACTGTGAACTTTCCATTAATCGTTTCCAAAACTGCGAAAATTAAGAGGCTATGACGACGAATGGTACTTCGCCACAATGCATGTCTAAATCTAAAACTGGTAGGATTTTCATGTTTGAGAAAGTTCTTCAGGTATTACATTCATGGACGGCGATCTTGGGTGTTGAGGAGGGGGTGAGGACATGCCCCTTTATGTTTGAGAATCGTCCATTGACTTTAAATTTTTCATTCAGTAGTTTTTTGAAAATATGGCAATGTACCCTCCCCATAATGAAAACAGATTGCCGCTCAATTGCTTACGATTTCTGTTTTTTCCAAGGTGGCAGTTAATAAGAATATACAAAACTGAATAACGAACAGTCTTAGACAAGTTTAACTTTACATGAAAGATGTTGGCGTCCAGACCTCATAACAAAAGTAGGCACTGGAGGAAGCTTCCTAGGAATGCATGGCCTTGTAAAGGCCACCACTGTTTTAACAGCAACGTTTTTTTCTGATGAGTTAGATTCACGGACTTCCTATATACAAGGACAGAGCATAGGCCTACTGCGCTAACGTCCTATGCGTAGATTGTCGCTATCGTATACGTGTGAGAACAGGCGTAGCACGAAGCCTGTCTGCTATGGTTTTGTGCGAGAAAGTTTGGACTTGAAAGGTATAAGGTCAAAATCATTACAGGTACTGCAGGAGTATGATCAGTTTTTATTTTATTTCAAATATTACACAGTCGCTGTAAAATCATACAAATCATAGCTTCACGGTGGCCCCCTTGGTGCGCCCTTTTCGCCCAGGCGGTGACGACAATCCGCTGTCCATGTACATAGGAAGTCCGTGGTTAGATTAAAGCAAATTTACATGGAAAATTCTTCACTATGAACATAAACACGATATCAGGAGTTTGAATACTGTATTCAAGGCAGTAAAGAAAAGGGATTCGTTAGTTATTTCAATGAAAAAAGTGACTGCAAAACTCTTATTCGCATGGATAAACCACAGTGGATTTCGTTCTTTCCATTCCGTCACAACAGATTGATCACTCTCGTTGTGCCGGATATACAGGATATTCTCTTATTCTTTGACGGATCTAGCTTTAATTGCCATCTAATTTTGGAAAAATGTTTCATGTCTAGATGGATATCAAAGACGATTAGAAGGTAGTCAGACCGTTAAAGAGCAGGAACCTAGTAATGACGTAGACAGCATCATCGGATATATCACTAAGGTGTGATTCAGTCAGGCTTAATTGATTCATATACTGATATTCTTGTAGATACTACTAGATTACAAATATCTTCACCAGGGATCGGTGGATGGCTCGGTGACAAAAATCGAATGACCGACCATTTTAAAAAATCAACCTGCGAAACGAGGAGTGGACTTTAACTAGTGTTGATGAGACAACTCACAGGTAACACCTTTTTTCAACAGAGGACATTAATATTGACAGTAGTTTTTGCGTTTGCTCATTAAAATTGTGGTTAGGTTCAGCTTCAAAACCGTTAAAAGATATTAGAACCGTTTCTTTTCTAAATGTTGGAAAATGTAGAATAAATTGGTAATTTAATTAGGCTAGTTTGCTCCTGAGGCGGAGAGAGGAGTGGAGGAGGCCTACAAATGGGAGAGCAATGTGGACAGGGTACAGGCAAGGACCCCGTTTCAAATTAACTATGGCATGTTGTTTGGATTCAGGTTACAGAATAGCGAAACCCTGTGAAGGTTTGTCAAAGTCTTTTATTAATATCAGATTGGCTTTTATTCCACCAGGTTAAATATTTAAATTAAGGAGTGCGAGATAGATACTGTAATTTAATAAGAGTGGGTGGTAAAGAGACCTAATAGGCCTATTACAGAATACATGCCCAAACTGGACGAAGATGTAGATGCAAGTAGGGAGCTGATGTAGGTAAGTGCTGGGATGAAAAGCCCATTTGGCCGCGACTAGTTACTCGGTTATTATTTAGTTATTTAGATGAAGTTTTATGGCCCTGTTTCTAACCAATTGGTTTAAGTCGAGTGTGTAACGGCCTTTTCAGTTTGGGCTCACTGTCTCCCTCACTCCATTGCTTATGCTGAGCACCATTCTTAAAGTCTTTGGTATGACTCGACCTTTTCCTGTTGTGGCGCAATGGCTTGAGTGGCTTCCTTATTCCATTGCTTATATATGCTGAGCACCATTTTAACAGTCTTCAGTATGACCCGGCCAGGACTCGAACTCAACTGCAAGTCGGATGCTCTAACCACTTGACCATGCCGTCGGTTCGAAGCTTCAGTCGGACAGTATATATATACGAATAAACTGAATCTGCAATAACAAGATTAGTCTTAAGTATCCATTAACACTATTTTACTCAACGCGATGTCAACAGACCCCCAAAGGGTCCTGCAAATTTATTTGTAGTCCTCAAGGGGGTCCGCAGGGGAAAAAATATTAAGGGTCGATTCACAAAAACCGAAGGTTAGTGGATAATGAAACAAGAGATATAGTCGATTTAAGGAGTACATTAGGTAAGCAACTATAAACCCTCATTCTGATGATCAGTTGATGAATATTAAACTTACATTGAGTTCCCCAATTATTTTCTTTTGGGTAAATCAAAAATAAATGACAGAATGGTAAAGCTACAACTAAAGTTGGATTTGAAATAATGTAGGACCAGCCAGTCTGTGTCTGAAAACTCATTGTTTTGAAATTAGATTTTAATGGGAAATGTTTTTTACCAAAAATGGGTGCAATTGAGATGGGGAAATCAGGGTAGAATACTCTTAAGCATTTAAATCGAGCAACAAGGACGTCCGTCTTCCAATTGACCGTCTTGCATAATTAAGTATGCGTAAAAATGTAACAAATACTGATGCCACCTTTTTTAATTTTAGCCCTTTTTCGAAACCCTCTCTCTCACACAACAGCCAAAAAAAAAAAAAAAAAAAAAAAAAAAAAAAAAAAATTTAACGCCCCTTATTTTGAAACTCTCAGGATATTTTCCTTTTCTGACACACCAGCACACAACCTGTGTAACTACAATCATGTATGCTGATGATTAAGATGCACCATTTTGCGTCTACCAATTTCGGGCCAATTGCGCACTGTTAAACAAGAAATTTCCTTACTGGCTAAAGATAAGGCTAATCTCTAACCTAATCCAAAACCCTAACAAATAATACAGTCGGTACAATACAATGGCAACAACCAATAAAAAAATCTTTATTAACAGAGTGCATCAGCTGACCAATTCCGATTTTAGAATTTTTCTATTGCTTCTTACCCTGCAACTTCCCACGCCTGTTGGGGGCTTCGGTAACCCTATTTCAACTTGAAAGCATACATGACAAATCCTGCGTTCCCTCTGTTTTACCGCAAAAGACCTCAAAAGCAAAACATTGAATAACTTAAAATTGAAGGGGGAAAATTCCCGTTAAATCCCCCTCCCTGTCGACAACGACAGTCCATGCTCTTGCGTTTACCAAAGGTGTCGCGGAACAGTGACGTAATCAGGATTTTCTTGATTGGGCATAGTGAGTGGAAGAAGCTCATATTTTTATGGGTGCTGGATTTTTGACGCCAACGGTCCACTATTCCAGCGGATCTTCACCACAGGTGTTCGCATAGGTAAAAACTGTAGGATCGTGACTCCTCAGAGAACCGGAGATGGCATTTTCCAGGCCTGTGAGTAGAATGTAAGCAGTCGTAAAGTTGAGTTTTCCTTAACTTCAACCCACAATTCCCCTCGGTAGTTACGCTAATGTAGAGGTTGTGAAACTTTCAACCATTCAAACATCACTTTGAATTCTTGAAGTAAGTACCAGGGGCCTTGTGAAAACGTCTAGAACTTTCTTGTAAATCGGGAATGTTTACAATCTATTGTCCACTGCCGTATCTATCAAAGATTTTTGGGAGGGGGTGGGAGTTCAAAATACTGAAGGGCCTAGTTGTCGGCATACAAGAGGGTTTAAGGGGTTTGTTTTGTCGGTCCACTTTGACTTGTACAACATTTTGCATCAGTTGGAGTAAAATTTTTGTTTAAACTCAGAATGGGGTTTTTCTTCAGAATTCGATTGCTGGCTCATCTGGCTACACAATTGCTCTTGTCACTTTTTAAACAAGTTAACATCAATTAGATTAGGTAAGTTTTCTTGGCACTAAGCCGCATGATTTTATTTGTTTTGGACAGAGCCGTACTTCATTAGATGGACGTGACATCACATTGTTGGTACCTACAAATATTTCTGTTATTGTATGTAGTGAGCGGCAAACGGAGACCTTCAGCTAACTCCCGATTTCAGGGTGAGTTTTTATACAATTTGTTTATGTCCCTAAATATGGCGAAGTAGGGACTGGGGGATATACCAGGGGTAACACTTCAGTGCTTTTGACGCCCCTCTTATTCCTTTTCATATGCTAAATAGGCATACCTCGTGCTTGCCATAAATTGCGATCTGCAATGGCGGCGATCGAATGTTAACATGGGGGGGGGGGGCGGAGGAGGGATGTTGGAGGGAAAGAAAAAGGAAAATGTTGGAGGGGAATTCGTCCTCAGAGGGAATTCAAACGTGGAGCGCGCCCCCTCTTGATGGAGTTCAGGGGTATAAAACCTCAGTGAGGGTGCAGGGGCGAAACCGGGAATCTCCGAAGTTTGAAGATATCTTGGGTGAATAATTAAGTCTCAGGGGTATATTGTTTATTTTTCCGGTTGACCTAGCTCTCAAGTGACCTAACTTGGGAAGATGGGGAAAAGTGGGGTCAATGAAGAATTTGAGGGGACAAATGCCCCTTATACGCGCGTAGCGTCGCCACTAGTGAGCTATGTGAAAATATTTCGAGACTGTCGAATGACGAACAAAATTGTTTAAATTACCGTGGGTCTGAACAGCTGATGAGCATTGTTTAGTAAGGGGTTTCTTGATTGGCGGCTCAAGTGCCATTGAATGTATTTTCATGTAACGAATACTGGTCCGTATGTGCATTTTATATCAATGAAGAAGAGGCTGATCTTGAAAATTAGCTGCAGTTTGTTTAACAAACCATGCTGTTGCCGAAGGCATGACCTTCGTACTAACATGTAATCGTGGACAGCTGTTTTGAACTTCAAAAACGGACCCGTAAGGGGGCAATTGATATCTCATCAAAATGTATTTTTGCCCACAGATGAAAAATGATTTAGATTAGGAATGCGCCCTCACTGGCACAACACCCCCTTGAGAATGTAAAGATTTCTACCCGTCCGTTCAGAAGCAATGGATTAGGCCTAGAGAAAACAATCCAGTGCGGCAAAAATGAGAGAAAAAGAAAAACGTGGATGTCGATAGATTTATCCAGAACTAATGTTCTAAACTACGGCATAAAATCCAAAGTAACCCCAAATTTACCGCACAACTTGGTCTGCTGACGTGACGATTCGCCTTGTAGAATAAGAAATAGTAGGTTTGAAGTTCATACAGGTTATTTCTGTCGAGGCGTTCAAATCGATGTACAATTAGCAGTTATACATCAAGATGGGTTTGCACACTGTGACTAATAATTTACAAAATCCCAGGATAACGGGAATTGTATTTATTGCGGTAGCGAAACACTCTATATAAATTGCTTCCTTGTTGGGAGGTCTAAGCTCGTTAATCTCTGTGTCAGGTCCTCGTGCTCGTCGCATGCGGTTTTCCTGAGTTGGAGTCGATTATTAAAAAGTGCGAGTTAGTAGGTTCACGCTGTTTATAAGCCTGCACGTGGGTGAAGTATGGCAGAAAGGAAGTGATGCATTTCCCCCCATTTTTTGGAGGTCAAAAATTCCCTGGAGATATCAAACCTCTCCTGTTATGTTTTTACTCCGTGTTTTGGTCATTATTGTAGGCCTAAAGTTCACTGCATATAGGTTTTAAAGAGGCTCATTGAGTTGATATCGATAACTTAATGAAAGTCTCAAAGGGTCACTATCACATAGCAATGCTTATAGTTTGCATAGTTAGCAAGTCAAGTTTCAAGTCCAAAAGTCACAGAAAACGCTAAAATTTTGAATTTTCCTGTGTCTGAATTGTAACGGTTTTGTACATTTGAAAAAGTGTCTGGTCACGAATTTTTGAAAACCGACTTGAACCGTTAAGCATTCACTCATAAAACAGTTATTTGTGTGTAGGGTGTGGGGACTGTCTTAGATGGAGCATTTGTCATTGGTATGTGAAGAAAACTCAGTAGGTTTGGAAAAATTTGTTGAATTTCAAGAACCTACTCAATGAACCGCTTTAACAAATAAGTTGTAATAACATCTCTCTGAAACAAGGAAGGTGAGCTAGTCACTGCTGTACAAGGTAACTCCCGCCTTTAGGGTCGTGCATCAGTTTGGTTAAAGGTCAAGATTAGTCATCCAAACTTACTTTTGAAGCAACAAGTACGGCATCTCCCAATTTTTATTTCTCTTCAAAGTATCTTCCATATTTTAGGACTTCGGTATTGCATATTCAGAGTAAATCAAACAGCCACTCCTGGTACGTTTGTGGAGAAAAATATTGTCACATGAGTCTCAAGAGCAAGTCATGAAAAGGAGAGTCTTCTGCTCTTCGTCAATTTAGGTTGACTGCATTTTCCCTTTAACAAATTTCCTTTCAAACGAAGAAAAAAAATCGGAATTAGTATAAATTAAAGGGCATAAAAATGAATTCTAAAAGTCTAACTCCCATCTCAACATGACATTCTTGGGCCGAGATATAAAATATTGAAATTTATTCACTTAAAACAAATTGGTACATTGCACAATGATTTGTGACTTTCTTGTTGTAAAACTGTAAAACTAAAGATGTGTTTTATAACCGTGAACAGTTTCTGTTTGTTTGCGTAAAATTTTGCACAGAGAGGGCATAATTAATTGCATCATCCCATAAGAGCAGGAGTGCTATCACACCTTGGTACAAGGTGCAGTAACTCTCAGAAAAAGAAAGAAATTTTAAAGATTGTAATACAGCAATGACATTACAAATTATTGCGCAATGCACCGCTCTAATTTGAGTGAATAAACTTCAGCACTTTGTATCTCGCTCAAGAATGTCCTATGCAAGTGAGAGTTGGACTGTTAGATTTTTTTATGCTTCTGTAATACATATATTTGAATTTTTGACTTGAGGTACACTTTAAGAACTGGAAATCCTTTCGTCGTCGGGGTTACTATGGCTAGTAGGTCGGTCGGATTATTGCTCGTTCTTGTGAGAAACGGCTTTTATACTGTAAGAATAATTTGAGGACAAAATATTAAGTTTAAGGGTAGATAAGATGGAGTTTTACGCCCCAGTTTGCAACCTATTGGTTCAAGTCAAACCGGCCACGGCCTTTTTTCCAGCTGTGTTTCACTGGCTTGCATTCCTTACTTCATTGCTAATACTTTGCAATGACACAAACAAGTACTGTCCTTTAACTACACACGGTATAGTAGTATATTGGCTTAACTTTCTCTGAACATGTTATGATTATGTTATGATTAATTTTGATTTATTCTGTAGATATATTACTATTTATAATAATTGTCGTTTACTATACTGTAGCCTATTTATAATATATTGGATAATTTGTGCATATATCTGACCCGATGAACCAGTGGGTTCATCGTGTAAACACGAAAGAAAAAAGGAGGGTTAGTGCATGCATCGGCTATCTCAAAGGCAGGATATACCCGGCCTGGGAATAACTGTTGTTGTACCCTAGAAACAAGCTGGAGCAACATTTAGGTTCATTTAAAGTTAATCGTTTTTTTTTCAAAATTTTTTAACAATTTTACGGGGGTTGGGGTCGCCCAGAGCCCCCGATGGGCTATATTAATAATGTAGTCTATTACATGCAATTTTGTGGAGCTGTCGGATATGTGGGCAGGGCGTACAGAAAGTTCTAGTAGGCACAACCATGCCCAGGTGTTCAAAATTGGGGCCAGCACCAGCCTCGATATTTAAGTTTCATTCAAACATTCATTGGAGACCGATGTTGTAATTCTTTATTAGAAAGAAAAAGAAAAGAAAATGAAATCAAACTTTACCTAACCCCACAGCATCTCATCAGGGGCGTCGATCCTGGGAGAAGGAGGGGGGGGGGGCAATTTTCCCTCAATGAAAATATTAATGAAAATATTACATAAGTAATATTAGTACATAAATTATCCGTTTTGCTAGGCTCCTAAATTATGCATCCCGACTAAAGGAGGGACGGAATAAACAAAATATATTACTTCGGGAAACGTCACCTTTTAAGCCTATTAAAGTAATTCTACTGTATTTATGGCACCATCTATATATGTTTTTCTTAAGTGCGTGTGTTTGTTTGTGTGCGAATACGTGGGCTCCCGTTCTTGTGTGGTGGCCGCTTATAGACGAGCTCCGATCCCAGACACGATCCAAGGTTCTGGCTGTTGGAAAGTTTTTGACCCCAATCCACAAAACAGGTCAACACCTCTGCTATCGTCTCTACTACTAAATTGTTGTTTTATCGAGACATTGAACACTGAATTAAAGGGAGAATTTTGCTCTATTATTTGTGATTTATCGGGCTACATCATTGGGAAAGACAAGGTGGAAAGCATTACAAATTTGGACGATGACCTGTTGTGGTGACCTATTTTTGCGGCTTTTGGAGGGGAATATTGTGTTTAAAGTGCATTAACATTGCATACAATTAAATACATTACTTTAACCATCTGTCTCATAAGTGAACGCCAACAAAAGCTTTACTTCTCACCAGTCCGAAACAGGCAAAGAATTCGGCCTCACATTCAGCCCCACATTTAGCCTCACATTTTGAAGCTACCACAAGATTCGTTTCACATTCTCCTAGCACAGGTTTCGGTTTTATATACACACCTACCACAGGAATGAGCCTCACATTCACCGAATTCCGTGCCAGCTTCAGAACTTTACATTCAGCCTCACATTCAGCCTCTCATTCTGATTTGAATATGAGGCTGAATCCTGTGCCAGCTTTAGGATGTGATGTTGAATGTGAGGCCCAATGTGAAGCTGATTCCTATGCCTGCTTCAGACTAGCATCTCCTCAAATTAAATACCTAGCCCGTTGAGCACCTCTGTGGATGCCGCACCTGACAGGTTAAGCTGCCGCCCATAAGGTGGGGTTTTAATAGCGATGAGCCGGGCGAAAAACCTTTGACCGTCCCGCGGGATGAAAAATATCGTGCATTAGAAGAGTTTCGTCACTTACATGAAACAAAATATTTAAAGTTTGGGAACATTAATTATTCTTGAGCACCAAATAGATAGTTTTTTGTGTGAAAAACGTCTAGAAAAGAGGGTTACCTTATTTACCTTATTTTCAGTATCCCATTTCAATCATTTCATATATTTCGTCCATACAAATGCAAATTCAAAAGGATCGTAAATAGGCTACCGTTTGGTGCAATTGAAAAGCGGGAAAATCAGCTAGTCCGAGAAGTCGGAAGCAGTTCGACCGACCTTGGCCAAATAAAAGCCCGCTACTTACCTCCAAATTTAACGTCAAGGGTGTTTTATGCTTCAAATTGTTTAGCAAAATTTTGCATCTCAGGTCACTTCCAAAAGCAAGCATTTTTCAAAGAGCCTCTCCTGTCGCTCTCCTCTAGACAGCTACCCAGGAAAGCGAACAGCTCGAGTATTAAAGCTTCCTGGGCATTTTCCTTTCAATTGGTACCACTAAAACAATTAAGAGTTTCTGAAAAAATGGGTAAATCATCTATTTATAAATAAGACTACCTTCATATCGAGTCAGTTTGCGTTTAGCTGGTTATCCACCTCTTCAGACTTCCATGTAACCTAACTTACCGTGACCTCTTTATGTCGATGGGGTAATTGCCTTTCTGACCCCACCTCAGAATTCCCGCCCACGGGCATAACTCTATAAGCCGAACCTTCAAAGCTAATGTTAGTCAACATTCTATGCCAACTAGTGACGTCGGCAAGGGTAGGGGTGGGCAGGGAGACACGTGCCCACTGTGAAATCTTGTGCCCCCGTGTGCCTCTCAACTTAGATTTTGAATTTGTGAAAAAAACGATATGTCTCCTGTAGTCAGAATGTCAATAACAGATTTTTTAAAGATGTGTTTCTTCTTCATGTTCTTCAAACGACAGTATCGCAAAAACACCTGGAAAATGCCATTTCCGGCTGTCTCAGGGGTTGTTGTTATTTAAAAAAGCTGTTTAGAAATGCCAATCGGATCCGCCCTTGGTAGTAGTTTCACAGCTGTTTTACAAAATTTTTACTGGAAGTTACCCTGAACGTAACATTGAGACCAGTTTTAAGTCAATAGAATTACCCTTAAATAACGACTTTCATGACCCACAGACGCCCTAACACCAAGTAGCTTCCGCACCCTCCACCCCCACAGGGGTTTTGCTCTGAAGTCCACCAAGGGCCCTTAGGCGGGCCGCTGTAACTTACCCTAAACGGTCAAGCACTCCCCGCTCGGTGGCTATATGGGTGGAGTCAAGCAGTTCCCCTGTCAAATTGTAAATTGTTGTGCCCCCAGTGGCCCCTAGAAAGAAAATTCTAGCGACGACATCCCTCCTGCATGTCTACAAACTTTGGTAAGTCTCTCCATTCTTAGGGCTGACAGATTCCCATCAATCAGACCGATGACAGATTTCCTTGGAATGGTCCCCAAAAGGAAGTTAATAGTGTTACCAGGCAGATGAAACGGCTGTTGTTACGAGGACAAATTATCAATAAGATGCATGAAATACTATGGTTAAAGATAATCGAAGAGTCATCAGTTAAAATCTATCATTGCGGATACTTAAATTTTGATTTGATGGAAACAATTTCCGTGTTACAGGAAAAGGAATGTTTACCGTCTTAGTAGTGACACATAGTACTGACATCTTGTCAAGAAGGTTAAGTAAAGGTCATCTGTTGGTATGAAAGATGACTATGTAAGTGTATTGATGCAGTATTAAAGAGCTGAAACTAGGAACACGTGCCCATAACTGGCATGTAAAATAAACCGTTTTCACATTTCAACTTTATTTGAGCTAAATTGTTGAATTAGAGTCTGTTTGATTTTAAATCTT
This sequence comes from Holothuria scabra, assembly GCA_037179385.1. Classification (NCBI taxonomy): domain Eukaryota; kingdom Metazoa; phylum Echinodermata; class Holothuroidea; order Aspidochirotida; family Holothuriidae; genus Holothuria; species Holothuria scabra. The sequence goes on from CM074191.1 coordinate 6,307,342, forward strand.
AATGGCACTAATCACCTAATAAAGAGTCCGGTGATGGGCATTTGGGTTGATGGCAGGGCTATTTCTGGTTCACCTTGTGGGTCAATTGAGTCCAGTAACCTCCTTTTCCCAGCCATTCCCGTTTCCAAATACTGTAGGCCTACCCAATTCCAGTTCTGGATTATTTTACTATATATCACCTCATATAACCGTTTTTCTTTCCAATCAGCCAAAGAATCGCTCTCGTCCCCTTCGTCTCCTTTGCCCATCTACCGGTCTGGGATTAAAAAATGATCTCGTTTGATGCGCAAAACTATTCTAAGATTGAACCAATAAAAGAAATGACATTATGAAAAAAGGGAAAATTGTATCCTGCGTTTAAACCAAATACCTTTAAGGATTAACGAAACAATATTGCGAATAAAACTAATAACGTTTCGAATAAGCAAATGAACGTTTCGTTTGTTCGAGATTACATTTAACATAAAACTAATGTCCCTTAACGGGCTCCGTATTCCATAATATCCCAACCAGGTTATAAAATGTGTACACAACCCTTCTTGACCCGCTGACCTATTTTTCCTTCCTACACAGGGGAAGGCGAGTCGTGTACGTTCAGTGATGGGCAGTTTTGTCGAGATCATCTGGCAGGGACAGGCGAAACCGAACCCAGTGACAGATGGCAATTGTTATTTAGTGCAGAATTACTAACACAAGGTAAGACTAACTTAGGCCGAATATATTTAGGAACTACACCCCATCGAAAATTATATTCCAAAAGATCAACACAAAGCTGTGGGCTGAACATTCAACACGTTGCCTCTGAAGTAAACTGCCATTTAAGTCTGTTTTATAAACAAATATTTATAGTTAGTCAATGCAAAATATTTCAAGCTGCATTATTTTAATTAATTCCTTGCAAAAACCACCTGGATTGAATATTATAGCCTAAACTGAAAACGAATACCTGTTTAATCCTCAGTTTTAAATTATTGCAGATATTATTGAGCATAACGTTCTAAAACCGATATCTTGAAAGTGTTTGATGTTTAGTCCCAAACTGACGATGGAATGAGGAGCAGTAGAGGGGTGCATGTGAAGAGTCTGTGATTGTCTTGAAATAGGCCTATGAGGCACGAATCACCAAGCATGTTATTCTTTTCTTATAAAATGTTAAATGTTTATAGACAGAACCAAATTACTTGTAATCAGAAAGTTATTCAAAACTCTGTAACAAAGGTTCGATTGGGAATATTGTTAATTTCCTCCCTCATATACCAGTATGCCGTTTGTCAGGTATATGCTAAGAAGCTAATGAAGGCGGCCATTGATTGGGTCCTTAAGCCTTAATTCGTCCGAAATTTATTGTCTATAAACAATTCTAAACCATCATATTCAGTGAAATCAAGTAAATCAAGGAGTTTTTTTAGTGTGTAATAATACAGTGAAGCCAAGAACTTGAAGGATATAAGCTGATGAACCCCAGTTATGCCCGACAAAATCAGACCATCACTTAACTATGCTAGGTCGTCTATTATTTAATAACATTTTGTGACTGATTTCTTTGGAAGAATATCAACTTCAAGTCAAGTTGGCTTAATATGATATAAGTCTATCATTATGTTTTTAAAAAAAATATAAACGCTGCCAAAGAAATTGCTGAAGCGGCAACAGGGCGTTTGTCCAGTAGTCTGGACAAAGCGACAAGGTGGGGGCGGGATGGGAGGGGGGGGGTTCAAACACCTATGTAGAGCGCCTTCACCATTTAACAATTTAACACACGCTGCGTGCATTATCGATTTTGAAGTCGATAGACCACGTCAGCAGGCTATACGTCCCTGAGCAACCTCAGTTATATGCAATTTGCAATTTCCGTGGACGGTACGCGTAGAACGTGACAGCAGAAGAACGTTATAGTTGACAGGTCTTCTTTGACAGATCAGGGAGCCATCCTAACAGCTCCCTGGATAGATCTACTTGTGTTTGTCCTTTTTGATTCCGGGAAATAGTATGACTAAATACTTCAAGTTTCGGCAAAACCGTACTCTCAAATATGCTCAGATGTTTAAGTGATCTGGCGCCACCCTCACAAAAAGGCCCACAACCTTTACAACAGTTTATAGCAAAAATTGTAAGAGCGAAACTACATGGGAACCGAAGAAGATGGATTTTATTTAAAACAATAAAGCTGAGCATGAGAATTCAATGAAAACGAATCGTTGTTGTGAGTACACGTTAATAGAGGTTATGCACAGACGTCACTGCGTTGTGCGTCTTTCCATTTTGCCATCCAGGCGTCCATTGTACAAGAATTGTTACTCAGGTGCTTTTGTGCGAGTTTATCGGTAACTCACGTAATGTGCATGATCAGTTCTACCCATTATACCAGACTGAAACGCGCTAACGTCACGTGTATAACGTCTTTAAACTGGAAAGCAAAGGAATGCTTGTTTATTACTATGCAAAATACAATGAACATTTAACACACAAAAATGTATGAAATTTCAAAGGAAAGAAAGACAACAAATCTTCTTCGATTGTCTTGTTTATTGTTCAAACTTCATCACTAACTTTTTATTTTTTATTTTGAACTACGGTACACGTCTTTCAGAATATTACGCCGGTATATCATGTCGGCGACTTTGTGAGGAGAAGCTGACCGTCCTACGAAACCTTGAAGGCTCAACCAAATCCTTGTACCTTTCTTTTTACTACAACATATGGAAATTTTCAAATACATCCAACAATCCTCCAAGTTTGAGCATTGTTTCGTGTGGAGGCAAACCTAATTGGGTATCGAATGCCGCACTTTATGATTACAGCTCTTCGACCTGGCGTGGCGCTGTGATGAGTTTACATTGTGAGGATACATTCAACGTAAGTTTACAAAAGTTGACTCTTCGCGATAATTCTCTACTTCAGGTGTTTAGTATAATTTTAAAACTTGCTATACCAGTTACAAAGGGGATAATGACATGAAGAGGTAACTAAATCGTTTTTTAGGTCTACCACGAAAAATAAAACTCCTTCATAGAAAATGTTCAATACCTGCATAATCGACAACGTTGTTCGGGAACCTCCTGCAGACGATGCACGAAATAAGGGTGTATCTTACCCACCTCTACATAGCACTAAGGATGGAATGTACAACGTTATGTACTACACACATACGTACGTTGTGAGTTGTGTGCACAGATTCTGCCCGTGTAGATGCATCGGTCATAACCAATAAAAGTGGAAACGATTCAAAATTGCCTGGTGTCAGAAGCAAAAGTAACGAACCAGAAATTCAAAAAACCAAATTGTAAGATATCTTGCAAGTGTTACATCAAATATCTCACGAAATGATATGGGAACTTTTACAGAGAAATTACTTGCAGAATAAGCATTGAGCATATAAACCGCATTAGGAATAATATTGTAAAAACTTAACCCCACACAGATGGCAATCATCTCGTTTGCTATGTAGTATTTCGTATTTGTTTTGGGAAAATACGCCACTACCCATCTCCTTTAAACCGAAATAGTCTATTTCTCAATAATTTGTGACGTCTTGTACAAATCATATGACCTTCGTTTGTTTCCTTATGAATTAGTTAAAATTAAAAAATGTTTATATGAAACTGAGCAACTATTGTATTTTGTATAGAATGTTGTAAAGAGAGTGACTGTATGTCAGGTAATCCCATAACAATAGAATGTGATCACATTTTAACAAAAGATGCAGTAGCCTTCCGTAAGAAAAAAGAAAATGTGAAATTCCAGTCTAGTACAAGAATGACATCGCGAAACATCACGAAAAATCTGTTTAAGCTGAATGGATAAATGTCAATGTTTTATACGTCAGCTACGTAACACACTGTGAAGATGAGAGTTTGAAAATTGGATCCATTTATCTGGCTTTTTAATGCAGGCCTATACTTTTGAAATGTTTGACAAAAGTGCATTTGTAGAAATAGACAGGCTGGCACAAGTAACATTTTTTATGCATTCTACCCTGTGATGACCTTTGACATTGTCACCAAAGTTATGTGGGTTTTAAGCGTTGGAAACGGCCAGACGCCTCTTTAAAAGAACTGTCCCCCAATCCCCCCCCCTCGTTTCCCATTTTACCACCTTCTTCACTCGTCCCATCCTTTCCTTGGACAAATTAATAATTTAATTAATAAATAGCCTAGTATGCAACCTAACATAGTATTCAGTCTAAAAGAATTGAGAGTTTATGACGTTTGGCACCAATCGGTGTAATAAAAGCGTAGATGCACCCGTCTCTCCAGGCAGTCGGGTGGCACAAACTTCTTTAATCCCTCGGCAATATGTGTCTGCTCCAAATACCCATTAGGGTCCCATTTGATATAGGTAGTTAAACTGGAGGGTTGGGTGCCTTAACAATGTGAGAGTCATGATTTGTTGCTTAAAGGGTAAATGCAGTCAGTGCACTTTAATTCAATTTAACCTGATATCCCAAATCCTTTATAGGCGTTTAGGTTAATACACTGTTAAAAATGAATAAGGTGGCTGTAAATTTACAGAACCAAGGAAAAAGACAAAACATGAAGATTTTAAAAAAGTTATAGTAAATAAGTTTGCAGAAACTTCCTGTAATATTTATTTATTTTTTACATTTTTTATATCTACCTTAATTTTTTTACAGTGTACCTATGAAGATATTGTGCTAAATTCAGAATCATTATTCCTCTAGATCCGTTGCAAATCTTAAACAGACAAGGGAAATATCGTTACTTTATCACTAAAATCTGTTCCGAAAGATATTATTCCAGCAGTTGGTCAGTAATAAAGTTTAACAAAATTTTACAAAATTTGACAGATGTATACAATTATGACTGAGGCGGTTTCCCATTCCCTTAAATCATGAAATTGGTTCAGTTTTCTGAATCCTGCTAATGGACAACCCTTCCAAATGTGCTGAATAAAGTGGTATTTATGTGTCACTGTCCACGTCTTACAGATCTCGTTTGTTGCACATTTATCGTCGCCTGATCACGTGATCGCTGTGGACAACATCGCTCTCACTTACGGGTTCTCGACGAAAGGTATGTGCATTAAATTGGTAATAACGACAGCCAATTGGCAAAGTTAATAAACTTCATTAACTAGATTAACTATTTTATTGATTCAAACGGGCATTTTTCCAGGGGGATTTCTAGTAGTTACGGTACTAGTTATTACGAGGGTAAGGGTCGTGAGTGGGTACGGGTTTTAGGGGAAGTAGGGCACACTACTGAAAATCATAATTTATTTTTTGTCTTAAACTTGCAGGCATATTGAGTCGACCTTCTTTTAATATAACATCACCACTCGGCACAACCGATAATCCTGTCACATCCGTTAAGATGTCGCCCTTTACACATTCAGCATCAGTAACACCTGTTAGTATCACCTCTGCCACGATGAACTTAGTAATTACTGACAAAAGCAGGAAGGATGAAGTTCCTTTCCGTACGTTCGCGATGTCGGGTACTTACGGTGTCAATTTAGACGATCATGGTAAATATAATGGGTTTGGCAAACTGATTTTAGATTGTTGGAAATGGCACCTTTAGTGCCTTATTACTGCATGCAAAGAACTGCCGTTTTCAGATGTTTCAGGCTCCTGGAACTTTCAAGGAAACATTTCGAGGCCTATATACCGGCATAGCTGAGCATTCCAAAACAACCTTTCATCATATTACGAACATTCATTTGCTGGAGTGGACAGCACTATTGGTGAAATTACCCTTTCTTTTCGTTTACATCAAAGCATCTATCTGTATGCAGCCTATCGGCGCGTAAGAAGAATGCATTTGTACAAAATGCAAAGACGGTCAGTTTATACTGGTCGACCCGAAGGCGTTCAGTGGGGCGCCCAACGTACTTCGTCGGTTGGGCAACTGATTTTAGTGGCAAGTCTATGTCCTTGTATAAGCTTACGTGTTGATTTCCTTTGTTGTACCCTAAATCAAAGGAATGTGTTACGCAGGTAGACAAAAAAATAAATAAAAACAAAACCAAACAAACAATGAAGTTAATGTGTACCTTTAGTGTAACTCGCTCTTTGAATAATGTCTACCACTGTGAATTATTTTCGCCTCTGTGTGGAAATAGAAGAATCCGAAGAGCTAGTGAGTTCGTCCATTTGATAAGGTCCAGCAACCTTATATTGTCTATACTTTACAGTCTATCAGTGGCGTAGCCAGGATGGGATTTTTTTTTGGGGGGGGGGGGGCTAGGTAACAAGTGGGGGGGCCTGGTACCTCCGAGGGTCAGGCACGGCAAGACTATCTAAGCGGAGCGCCACCATCGGTTGGCGCGGAGCGTACAAGAAAATTTGGGACTTTCAAACGCCCCCAGATGGCCGGAAACGGCACTTCCCATGTGTTTTAAGCTGGATGTACCCAGCCTTGAAATACGAATCTCATGTCTGCGATGTCTCAAATAATGAGAATAAAAAATCAATCTATGAAAAATGGTAATACATACACTTTTTAGGGACCTCAAAAATGAGACTAAAGGGAGCCGGTATCTCCCTTTCCCTTGGGAAAAATTGTAAACTTCAGAAGCACGTAGATCGCAAATGCGGCAATATTTGAATCTAAGCGGAGCGCCACCATCAGTTGGGGCGGAGCGTACAAGAAAAATTTGGGCTTTAAAACCCCTCCAGATGGCCGGAAACGGCACTTCCCACGTGTTTTAAACTGGATGTACCCAGCCGCAAATTCGGCAATATTTGAATGGATTTCAGCTTACCTAAGGCAGTACCTCACCCTTTAACAGGAAAACCAAAAGTAGTTGTGTCCCCCTTTGAGAAACTTTCTTTGCGTTAGATTACCTAGATGCAAAATGGTGCTATGTTTGGCAAAACTTTGAACTGATTATAGGCCTGAGTTTTCGGATTTTCCGTTTTTGGGGAGCATGAAAAAATATAGAAATATTTTTAGTTTTTGTAGAGATTTTACAAGAGACATACATACTACCAAAGAAACAATGTGCAAAATGGTGCAGTATTTGTTCATCGGTACATTACGTGGTCAAAATTAAAATACTACGAATAAATCCCTCAAAATAATTGAACCTCAAAGCAGAAGTATGGATCATGTGGGAAACACATGAAATCCGGACCTTGTGGACATTTTACAAATCCCCCGGACGCCAGTGCCAACTACTAAAAAGAGGACTTGTCGAAAAAAATCGTTTTACAGTGGCACTTGTCATGGGCAGGAGTGAGGCACGACATAGGCCTACTTGTTAAGGATGGAAGGGAAGAATTATCCGAAGGCAGTACCTTACCCTTATCTGCTTACGGCATATTTTGTGTATAATTAAGTAAAGGAAGGGTCGTGTAAGAGTCTCCAGTGTACGATTGCCTTATCTTCAGTAAATCAGTCAGCCATCCGAAAGGGAGAAAGGGTCTTAACCTAACAAAGTCGCATTAAAGTTTGTCGTCGAGACTTTCGTTTCATCTTCGAAGTGAAATGCAATAAACTACAGTGCAGATCACAAACGGTATCTAATTTAGTGAAAGTAGGCATTTTGAAGTTATTGCTTGATTTCATACGTGCGGACAAAATGTGTTTTACACACATTCATCCATTTTTTTTTTATAATTTTTACACATTTTTTTATTTTTATTTTTTTCAATTATTTTATCAGGACGCAAAAAATCTGGGGGGGGGGGGGGGCTGAAGAAAATCTGGGGGCCTAGGCCCCCAGGCCCCCCCCCGTGGCTACGCCACTGCAGTCTATGTGCAATTCTAAACCCTTGTATTTACTGAAATTAAAGAGAGCAAAAGGTATAGTAGTGCACAGTCATCCATTCTAGCCAACAGGTTAAGAAAGAATTTGAAAGGTTAAAGGAACTTAAAGCTGATAGGCCTCAGTTATACAGAACTGAATCAGACACTCCATTGACTGTTCGAGTTCTTCCACAAGATGTGTAAATTAGCGATTGAAGATAGTTTACCTCATATCAATGTTCTCTTCAACATTGTATTTTAGCCGCCTTCACACCGGTGATGATAATGACGTTCGTCGCAATAATCTGTACCACTACCATTGTAATTCACATCTTAATTTGCAAAAATCAGAGGTAAGATGTCAAACTTGTGCATGATATTTATGAATTTATAATGAAATCCCATCATAGAGAGAGTGAATCGGGTAGGAAAAACAAATAAAAGTCTTACAAAGTACCAAGCTTTGCTCTTAATGTGTGGAATCTAAAATCGTAGAAACGAAGACGTCATCTGTTTACCAATAACTGAGAATTCTTACAAATCATTTGCAACGATTTAAATTGAACAAAAGAGCTCAAAAGGAGGCGGTTGATGAACGGACCGTTAGCACGATGCAACCTAAATGCACGTGGGGTGGGGGTGGGGTGAGAGACTGAGCAAAGAGGGATCACTGGCCCTCTAGCGCTAAGTCGAGACCCTTACTCAAATTATCTGGCTTTGTATTTGGCATTATCTGGTTCACATAAATCTTTGTACGGCCAGATAAAGCCAGATATGATTTGAAACATAAATTCCAGACATGCAAATCAAAATTGGTTGTCCAGAAAACGCCAGATATAATCTGATACAAAAGCAGTCCAGATACAAAAATAAGTTTCACTTTGTCCTATAAAGCCTGGTATATTGCAGCAAATCTTCACTCAAAAAAAATATTGCTCGATACAAACAATGTTGAGATACGGAAATAAAACTTGATATGACAGTATGAAGTTACTTGTATTGTGAATAAACTTCATTTCAGATTTACAAATGAAATTGAATGACGTCATAGTTATAAATCATAATAAAGTGGGACGAGCAAGATAACACAGTAATGCTTGACTTAGCCACATAAATGCAGATATGACTTACAGTCGGAAGGACTGCCCCTGGGTCTCGGAAGTGGGGTGGGAAATGGGTAAGGTAACTAAATGTATAATCTTGGAGGCGATACCTGAATGCTTTCATTTAAAGTGTTTGTCACAAGGATGGAAGATTTATTTAAACAAAAGGCTCTTTTTCAAAATAACAAACAGAAAACAAAAATCATATTTTAATTATGACATCAAACGCATTTTACACATTTCCAACAGTCCTGAACAGTTGAATATTGTGCATTTAAAACTTGCAAAGTTTCAAGCTTTTTAATTCAGATAGATGTATCAAGCTTTTAGCGGCAAACTGTCCCTGTTATCAAAGGTCCTTGGTAATACTATACTTACAAGTTGTACAACTATCCGTGTATATATGCATTGGCCATTGTCAATATCAGATTGAGTATTGCTGTAATGAACTTGCAGAATGATGCACCCACCGTCAGACCCTCATAGGGGGGCAAAAGGTTCTTTGAAGTACCAATATGTGCTGTTCATGTCATCGCAGAGTAAAATTCTCAAAATAAAGCAATCGTTGATCAGTCGTCTGTCGCAGAGGATAACAAGTGTGATGCCATTCATCCAAATAATTGTGGGCTCAATTGTTTTCTATCGTTGCTCTTTGTAATTTAAACATCTGACCAGCCGTGTTTATAGTCAAATGGAAAATCATGAATGGTGAGGAAAGTTTAATGACATGTACAGCTACCTATTGCTTAGCATGTCCGGGGGATTAATCAGGCCCGTAGTCGGGGTGGGGGGGGGGGGTCGGAGCGTTCAAACCCCAACATGAGTGAGGTCCATTTTTCCACATTACTGTATGATTTTTTTCTCAAAAAGTGGTGTACTGTATGGAATTTCTGGGGAAAAAAGGACCCTATTGTGTTCAAAAGTCCTCTAAAATGCCCCAGATTTCAGGTGATCTGCAGATTTCCAACTTTTCCCGGGAAGCATGCCACGGACCTCTAGCAAATGCATGCCTACGGCACGCGCCAGTCGCCTCCGCATTTGGAAAAAGGTCCACATTTTGGGAAAAAGACCCACCCCTCCACATGGGCTGGCTACGGGCCTATTAATCTTTAGAGGTTGGGGTGAAGTTTCGACCCACCAAGATCAATCTGGATAGGGCTTTGTGTTACTCTGAGCCTTTGGCGGCTTTAATTATTGGCATTAACGCAAACTCTTCTTCAATTTTCAGGAGAATAAGTTCTCGTCTACGGAGAATTTCAACTACTGTACTTCCACCACAGAGAGAACAGAGAAAGTCTTCGCCTGATGTATTTGTTACTAGCTATTCGTCATCCCACGTGACAGAACCACGCTCTGTGTCATTTGTTTCCCAAAATGACAAAGAGTTCCACGCTGAAGACATTAAACCTTCTTCTCAAGGGCAAGCAAAACGACGGGTGTCTGTAGGGTGTGTAGAGGATGTGTCCAAGCCCTCTCTATTGCGCCCGCATGGTAGAGCATACACGACTCCAGTAAAGCCAAAGGACGCTCTTTATGAATCAATAGATGGTACTTCTCTGACTCCAGGTCTGGAGAGCGGACCTAAAAGGTTTTTGCGCAAGCTGTCTCCCTCCAGATTACCACGTTTGTTGGACAACAAGAGGTTTTCTTTATCTGATTTACAAAAGAAAGATAAACCTGGGTCTAATAGTTCGTCAGTATTGTCAGTGACAGTGGATCAAAATGCTCAGAATCTAGACAAACTTAATTCACAAAGGCTGACCCCTCCACTCCCTCCTAGAACATATACAGGCGAGAATGGGTCACATGCAATAAAGAGTAAATCTTCTCCACAGTTGATTGGTAAGAAGACAGTTACTTTGCCACGAGTTGTAGAAAATCTCAGCAAACACGAGAGCAGACGGTGGTCGGAGGTCCCAAACAAGTACAATTGTGAACAAATTGAGGGAGACAGTCCCAAAACCGAATGTGAATATCATGTACTAGAAAGCGGTAGCCCGGAATCAATAACAGACTTACAGGAACATGCCAAAGAAACTCTGAGGCACACAGATTTGCCATCAACAGATCATCGGTATTACATTCTAGAGAGTGGTTCCATGAGAGACCCCAAGACAGAATTAAACGAGTCTGTGAGCATGGCGGTAGGGGAAGGTCCTGGAAGTAATTCTGATCCCGGCTATCACGTGCTGGAAAATTCAGCTTCGTTACCTTTGACGTCAAGTTGTTCTTTCGAAAACTCCCACTGTGACGACATTTCATCCGCGAGTGAGTCTAACGCATACCAAAGTATTCGTGGAAGTTTAGGGAGTCACCATACGTACCAATCTTTAGATCACCAAAACAGTTTAGATTGTGCATTTGATAAGGTCCCTTCTTTCGATGAAATGGACCAACTACAGTCGGAAGTGCCAGTTATACAAGCAAACTTTCACCCGAAAAACGTCGAAATAGCCAGTGCTAGTAAAAGGTATTCAAAGAAGGACAACAATGGTTACAGTTTTCCATTTAAGCGGAAAGAAAATTGTTCAGATCATCAGGGTGACAGGAGTATCGATAAAAAATCACCGCAAGAGGGTGAAAATGGCCCTTCCTCCTTCAAAGAGTCTTTTGCAGCTGATAGTATCGGTAGTCTCAGCGTGTCGTCTGATCATAGTGGATATACACAGTTACAAACCCAGGAAACCAATGTCCCATGCTGCATCAATGACACTGAAAGTTCTGGAGGGTATGATCACATAAAGAGATGATGGGTAACATGGTTTGATGTAAACATAAAACAAATGTTTGTTCTACCGGTTACCGATGCCGGTGGAGGGAGAGAAGTTATAAAGGACCCATAAGGTTTCCTGTAAACATAAAAGGGATGTTTGTTCTACCGGTTACCAATGCCGGTGGAGGGAGAGAAGTTGTAAAAGACCCATTAAGGGTTTGCAACAATAGGTGACAAAGTAGAAGGAAAAATGAATTGAGGAAGGGATGAGGGCGGGGGGGGGGGGGAGGGGGGCGAGAACACCCCAGAAGGACGAAAAAAATACCGATTCTTCTTAAAAACACCACAGACAATCAGTAATGTATTAGTTTTTTTTAACAATGACTAATGTATAGTGTAGTCAACATTCAGGCAGCCGCCCTTGACTGTACAATGCTAATGTAGAGCGACTTGCAAGAAATCCACTGAAGCATTATTTCGTCACGTTGTAGTTTGGTTTTTTATCAAATTTTAACTGCTTCACTATGAAAAGACGTGCTTTTAAATAGGCCACTACTTCTATATTCAATTGGAACTTAACAGTTTAACCATACCAGTAATTTGTAAATTAATGTGTATGGATTCTTTAATAAAATGTGGGTTCACTTTTCCTTTTGTTTCCAGAAGAAGGAGATCGGACAAAATGTTCTTCCAACTTTTTACTTAATCCAGAATTGTGCTGAAGTAATCACTCAACAAAAGTGCAGTTGTGAATACATGTAATAGTAGCCTGATGTAAGCACGCCATTGTGTTTGCGTTTCAGCTACTACATTCAAAAATAAAAAAAATCTTACTTTCGCCACTATAAATAATACTATATGAGACTTTCAACGGCTTCATTGCTGAGCAGTCGACGTTTCCAACTAATAATTACATGGCATAACTACGGTATACAATAGCCTGCCAACTTTTTATTGAATCTCATTTACGAACACCAAAAATGACGTCACGACAAAAATTAAAATACTGAATTATATCTCGCGTAAAAGGTAGTATATGTGCATCGAACGTACGACCTGATACACAATTTCCACGTTTAAAAGCTGATTAGGTTGTTCGCCGTTCTTTGCATCAGTCGTATGTACGAAAATCCACTATTCATACTTGTTTCCTGCACCACGTGACCATCTCATGTTTACTAATTGACCCCTCAAAAGGCGGGATTCCTGGAAATGGACACTTGGCGAAGGCTTGCAGACTGTATATTTTACTGCATACAGACCTGGGTGTATTATGATTTCGAGAGAGCGCCATCTTTCGGCTACTACAGAGTCTGCTGCGCAGGCTAATGTAATAGTGGATGTTATTTGGATTGAAGTTTGACCATAACTATGAAATATAAATCTTGAGCTTGACAATTCTCATCAAATTCTTCAATTGGTGATTATGAATAAAGCAGCCCGAACAAGGGGAAGGGGAATATATTCCCATCCTAGACACTAGTCTTGTCCCTTACTTCCGGAGTCGATTACACAAAGATAAACAAGCACACAACAACCAGGTAACGGACACTAGTACCCGTTGCCTCAAAATTTTCGTTTGTTCTAAACTTGTCCCTACATTAGAAAGCCAAGCGATGACACTCTTTGAATACCTCTCTTGGTTTCTCATGATAAAATGATACTTCATTGTCATGTTTTACTTATATAGCTGAAAATTAATGTTCTTGGATGTACAATACAAAAGCAATATGTTGAGTTTAAAATATGACTCACTGGAGTGAGCACGCATAGAGATTATTTATTACTGTATTTTGCAGGTTTGTCCTGTTCTCAGTCAATATGAAGTAAACAATATAAATATAAAAGGCCCCCATTCACGGTCAATATTTTCATTTATTATTTGATGTCAATTTACTGATACCTTTGAAAATGACAGCGTGTCGGGGACATTGATTGCAAATTAATCGAATCGATTTCATTGAAGCAACTAAATGACATCAAATTTCCTTTGATATTTATTGACGACTGGTCACTTTTTTCGACGATTACCTCTTTCTTTTACTTTCGATAAATCCTTTCCTTTAAAAGATTTTGATCAGAATCAAAAGTTGACACTAAAGTTGAAACAAGAAAACATTGATCGTGTGTGAGAAACGTATATCAATGATATAATTGACATAAATTCATTGACATTAATTAATGGACGAAAAATGAACAGTATATGAGGGCATTAAGCGTTGAATTAATCACCAAACAAATTAAAATTGTGTTGTATAATTTGGTTGCATAAAATAAGGACATGGATAAGGAAACCCGGGAAAATCGATCTATTAACCAACAAAAGTAATGAACTGTAAATAATATTTACTTACTTCTTTTAGATGAATTTAACATGATCCTGAACGTAACAATTTCAAAATTGTGTTAATGGCAATGACGTTGACTTAAAAACCTACTAAATGTTAAACGTACTTATGAAGAAAGTGTGACACGTGCACGTTCCATCTTGAAATGTAGAGATTATCATTAGCCATTAAGTGGGAAAAATAATCCAGGGACCGACAACTGAAAAAAAGACCATGAGCGCCTCTTGACTAAAGACTTTCATTACCTCTAGATAGCGCCCATTCTCAAACTGCCAACCTAACCCCCCCCCCCCCACAGCTGTCTAAACTTCATCCTTATCCAAAAAACAATCTTAATATTTAGATTCATAGCATTTCTGGTGAGAAAAAAATTGAAAGCTATCATATTAATCAGAACAAAGCCTCTTAATTCATACTGCTTATTTTGAGCTACTCTGAATAGTTTGAATTTAATGTTAATCAACGAGTTGTTCCAATTGATAATTTAGTAGAATCCCAGAAATACCGCGGTTTGGGTAGGCAAAAGAATGTCTTCAAATCAGAAGCTTGTAAGGTAAGGCATGAACCAATATCTTCTCATGGAACGTGCTTGTGTCAGACTTCTTTTTCAATGGTTAAAAGCTTTATTGGCCTCGATAGACCAAAATATGTCCTGCTTTTTCCTGTTACTTCGTATCGCAATTCGGGGAATCTTATTTAAAAATGCAGGTCAATTTAAAATGATGAAGTAATTACCCATGCAATTACCACAAGCTATCTAATTGGCCTTGGGATCAGGTTAAAAAGTACACATAGTCCTTAAGATTCGAAATTTGGCAAAGGTGGAACACACGACTTCCACTTTTGGGGAAATGTTTCCTAAAATAATTATTAGCCCGGCTTCAGATTGAGGCAAGTGCCACCTGAAATGGTCATTAATGCCACCATGTTTTTTCGATTCCCTGACATGTCTATAAACAGAAAAATTCAGGTATATGGATATCTTCGGGTGGTTTGGGGAAATATAGCGGGGTATCTGCCAAGAGTCAGGGTGCTGAAAAATAAAAAAATTAAGGGGTAAGGGAAAGTAAAATGGCTATTATTTTTCATCTAGAAACTCGAGAGTTGCAAACTACCCCTCAAAATACTTCCAAAGAAATTGTCTTTTAGTTGATATACAGATTTTCAAGTGGTACTAGTAAATATTTTGGGTCTCGCCCGGTCAAAATGGCTGCCAAAAACAAAATGGTGGCAAACAATTTGAATATTTTGTATTAAATAATAGTAAAGAAAATATTCTTAAAAAATATTTTTGAGGGATCGAATTTTAAAATTTAGTCATATTTTATGACAAGTATTCCAGAATTAATTTTTGTGACTGTTTTGGTGAGATTCATGTTAACCAAGATGGCGGAAAACAACAAAATGGCTGCCGAAATAAATGAAATATTTCCAAAAAATTGCGAAAAAAAATTGCAAATTTCCACATTCCTTAATTACAATGATGTAAATAATGCTTTCAAATAAAGGCGGAACTTGACAATCCTAGATACAAGAGTATTTGTCATTCAATATGTCGGAATGCACTGAAGAAGTAAAAACAATACAGTAAAAATTCCCCACAAAAATAAGAAAATATTTAAAAAAATGATAATAAATGTCAGAAAATAATCAATAAAAATACATGTCGACTAAAAATTTCTAATATCTTTATAGAAAATTGTACATAATTCTAAAAACATGATTTCTGGTATTTTATGCAGGACCCCATACTTACCAAGATGGCGGAAACAACAATATGGGCACCAATAAAACGATCATAATGTGTAAAAAATAATAAGAAAAATATTCATTAAAAATACTTTTGACACAGTTGCCCTTAACTTCTGGCCAGATTTTATGACAACTAATCCTAATTTACTTTTTAAAATACTTCTTTTGAAACTCAGATCAACCAAAATGGCGGAAAAGCAAAATGGCCGCCGAGGCATTAATTATGTTGATATATCATGACTATAGGAAAATAATCATTAAAAGTACTTTTGGCACAGGAAAACCTAACCTCTGTCTATTTTCTGTTGTAAATATTCACAAAGTATATTTCTGGACATTTCTCGTAGGATCCAGGTCAACCAAGATGGCGGATATAGCAAAATGGCCGCTAGTTTTAAAATTTCAATTAATTATAATAATAGAGATAATAATCCGTAAAAGATATTTGTATATTTATGAATCTCTACCAACTTAGCTAAATTTTGATGGCCGACCTGATTTAAGCAGCTTATTCGTGTACTGTTTTCTGGTCCCCATATCAGTCGTACTTAGTACGAGTGAAAACCACTGGGCATGTTTTATAGTATATTGGAAGTCACCGCCTTTCCGGAGAAATGCTTCATGTGACATTCGACGAAGTATATCCATATATTACAATTTTGATCTTTCTGGTAGAAAAATCTCATAAGAGAATTCTGTCCCTTGAAACTGGGCGTCATTACTTGGCCAATAGCGTCATGACTTGGCCGTTTTTAACGATGGAAAGAAGCAAATAACAAACTGACTTTGGCATTTCTACGCTGTAAAAAATTGCGGCCACTTTGTGGTAAGTTACGGCATTTTCTGACATTAAGATACTGTAGTCGTTTCTATACAGTAATTACGGTAAACAGTAAGCATGTGGATTTACTTTGTATTGATCACTTCATTCATATTTCAGTACTGACTTTACTCTACGTAAAGCGCGTACATTTTTCGCCTGTACACGTTTCCTGTAGATACACGTACACATTTTGGCGCGAGGAATATTTAGAGTCTATGAATATTCAGTTTCTTTTAGGTGAGTATGTAATTGTCGAGTGTTTATTTTTTACGTAGTTCTTTCGCATAATGTTTGACAGCAATTTGATTGCAAAATGTAAAAGCTTTCAATACTTATCTCAACCACCGTTTAGTTTGATTGCATTCTAATGTTACAATGCAGTTATTCTCTCCATAGAGCCCAAATGCTTGATATTAAAAATGTATATGCTGTATCCACTAAGCTTAAGTAGTCTTGTAAAGAAGAACATTACGTCTTAATCTCCGGTTTGATCAATCTTTATTTGATTGCTCTTACAAATATAGATCATGACAGAACCTTAAGTCTCACTGTACCCGGCCTCTGCTAATTTTAAAAATTACTGTAAATTAAATCTTTTGTTATTCACCTTACAGTAACTTCCGTGGGACTGTAAAAACTATAGTTGTGTTGCTGTAAAATGAGTTTTACTTTACAATGCATGATACTGTAAAATTTTCAGAGACTTACTGCCAACTGCCAGTAATTTAATGTAAATTTTTTTTTTCTTGGCTTAAGATCACTTGAAAAGTTATTTGGCCATAGAATTCGGTTCTATCGTCACATTATAAGTTTAAATACAAATAAATCCTAAAAATTCGTTTGCAAGTGGATGCCCAGTAACTTAAGGTTAACTGCAAAAATACGTCATTGCACTGCTAGATTAGAAAACAAGATCAAGGTATATATTTGGAAGGGCCAGTGGCGGTGACGGAATGTTTAAATTGGGGGTGGGGGGGGGGGGGGAACAGGGAGCTGGTAATAGCAGTTCCCTGGGCAAACTAAGAGCAAAAGAAAGAAAAAAAAATAGAAATATTGGCGGCAAAAATTTTTGGAATCAGAGCTCCAGAGCGCTTCTTCATTGGGTTGAGGGTTCCAGGGATGGGGCCACTAAGCTCTAAAAAAATGAGTCCCAAGAGATGTATATTATTTTGTTTTAGGAAACCAACTCCTAACTGACCAAACTTGAGCGGCACGATGTTGGAACGGTGGGAGGGGGGGGGGCAAGGATAAAATTTGAGCGGCAAATGCTCCCTACTACCCCACCGTAGCGTCGCCACTATCAAAGGCCATAGTTTTCTAATTTAAAACATTGTTCTTCTTTGTTAAGAGCAACTGATTTTGTTCATTAGTAGGCCTATACCAAGCAGAAATTCATCAAAGGGTTTTAGTGGGTCCGCAATGGTTTCCACACCATTTTAAAGAATTTAAAATATTGGTTCATGCAAAGTGCAATTTTGTAATATACTTTCGAACTTGTAAATTTTCCGTTAGCTCAAAAGAGGAGTTTTCCATGTCCAAAGGGTGCCATTTGCAACCTTTTGGGTTCAAATGAGGGTTTCATTAGTTTTACCCCAAAGGATCGCCGATTTAAAACAGCGGCGGCACCAGAATATCAAAATTTTGGGGGCAAATTGAGGGCAAAGGAAAAATGCTGAGGGGATAATATTTTCAGGCGCAGCGCGAAACCGAACAAGAAGCGCGAGGTGTTTTGGGTGGGGTCCAGGGGGACGCCTTAGGGCCCTTGGTGGGATCCATGGGCGAAGCTCCGGTGGGAACCAAGGGGGGAGAATCCCCTGAAAGCTCTGAGGTTTTAGCATATTTCTGGTTGAAAAATTAAGTCCCAGTAGAGGTATATTATTTGATTTTCAGGTTGATCTAACTCCAAGGTTAACAAGATTTTTTCTTTGGGAGTATCATGTCACATTTGCGCGGTGCAACCGATTACCACTATACTAGTCAGTGGCTCAACCAGACTTATTCATTTGAGTTGGGTGTTGGATGGGCAAATTGTTGTAGTAGTGTAAGCTGTAATGACACCATCTTAGTAGAACCAGGGAGGTGTAACTAGACACCTCCCTGGTAGAACGCAATCATCAGTCTTCGTACAGCCTACAGAAATAATTGATGGATGCATGAGAGAGAATAAGAAACAATAGATGTAAACATGAAGCCCGCCATGAACCACACTGAGTACTGCTAAGACAAGGCATCTTTGTATCATTACTGATATGTGTAACACATATAGATTGGAAACACATGAACTAACCCGGAAGGATGTGGGCCTACTTAAAGCGGCTCATTGAGTTGGTTCATGAAATTCAACAAATTTTACACACTTGTTAAGTTTTCTTCAAATACGAATGACGAATGTTAGACAACTCCCATACCCTACATACGAATAACTGTTTTATGAGTGAGTACTTAAAGGTTCAAGTCGGTTTTCAAAAATCCGTAACCAGACTCTTTTCAAATTATGTACAAAACCGTTACAAGTCAGGACACTAGAAAATTCAAAATTTTAACATTTTCTGTGACTTCTGGACTTGAAATTTGACTTGTTATGCTAACTATTAGCACTGTCATGTGGTAATGACCCTTTAAGGCTCCCAATGAGTTATCTATATCAACTCAATGAGCCCCTTTAAAGAACTATTAAGCAAACTTTTCATCAGTATCAATTGCACGTTTACCCAGCGCCAGTGCACCCCCAACCAGGGGCGCCGGATTGGTTTTCAAAGTGGGGGGGGGGGGGGGCGATTTGGCCTAAACTTTTTCTCCTGTCCTGGTAATTTGTGTACAGCGGCGTAGTTAGAAATTTTCGGGAAGGGGGGGGGGATGTGGGCAAGCATCCAGATTTTATGATATTTTTTTTTAAGTGTGAATACCACTGTACTAGGGCCGTAATTTGCAGCGCGCGAAGGGCGCTCAAATTTTTGCCATTTTTCAAATATTTGAAAATACCGAGCTTGTATTGCAGAAAAGGTTTGGATGCTGGGTTTCCTGTAAGAAAATTTCAAAAGCTTGGGGATTACAGAAAAATTTGAATTTCCTATTGGCAAATGTGAGATGGGGGGGGGGGGGGCGATGCGCACTGTTCAACAACCAATTTCTTAACTGGACAACCAGGACAAAGAATACAATTCACCCATTACAAATCCAACAGCCAATCAAGAAACACCTTGTTAAACAGAGCGCATCTACCTGAGATTGAACTCCGACCAAAGATCGTTGTTGCAACATGTTGTTATCCAACCCCTACGAAATGAGGCTCTCTGACGAAATGTTTGGAGTCAAGGGCTTATATTGGAGGAAATTTTGAATTTTATGAAAGGAAATCTATGAAAATAGCACTCTAGTTACTGGTGTCACTTCATGATCTGGTTTATCATGTAGCAAATTTCCTTTTTGTCACTTACAAAGTCCAGAGCTAGGAAAATTTTACTCAAGAAAGGAGCGAGTGCTTCTGCTTAAAAATTACATTTATGGCGCGCGAAGGCGCGTGGAAAAGTTTGCTGAAACAAATAATGACGAATGTGGAGCTTTAAATGGGGAGATTTCGGAATTTCATGGGTTGACAAAACCAGACAGTAGACTGGTTTCACAAATTGCATATTTCCGAATTCTTCATTTTTCAGAGCCACTTGCACCCTGTAGCTACGCCACTGGGTGTCTAAGAGAAGGGGCCCAGATGCAAAATGGTGCTAAATGTATCAACATTTTGAGTTACTAGGAAACTCAAAACATGATCTTGAAAGTTTGGGTAATTACTTCATCGGACTATGCGGTCAATATGAATTGATATACCGGTTGTATGCTATATGTAATTAGGATCACAACGAAAATTGTCATAGTTTGCATAGTTGTGCAAAAGTTCTAATAGTAAGGAACCATTTGTAATGGAAAGAATGTAAAATATATCCATGACTTGATCAAAAGCACAATTCAATCTCCTTCGGGAAAATCAAAGATCGAGGGGTGAAGGGAATGGTACAGTGCTTCTGAGACACCGTTGCATAGACCTACCGGCGTAAGATTGTTGATACAAATATGTTTTTTTTTCGAACGACACCTCATCATAAACTATCTGCAGACAGAGGATGGAGGTGTGCCTCTAATTCCTGATTGAAGTCTCTTTTCTAGCAAACGTCAGTGTGATTTTACTTCTCTGATAATGGTCTAAACACGAAATGGTCAAATCTCCACACAAACGAATGATATGAGCGTGTCGAAATTTTGCATTAGAAATCATTCATTTTTCTAAAAAAGTTGCATGCACACTGTGCACTGAAACATTTTCAGTTTCCTTAAAATGTGTTGGCAAATTTCAACCTGCCAGGCTGGTCATTCACTTAAGACCATAGGTTCCATTAAAACATAGAAGGGGACGATTCGTCTTCTTCATATTCCTAAATATTGTGCTCCTTCATAACCACACCTGCTGCCTTATGCACACGAACAATCGACGTAATCATAGAGACCGATGAATAATGTATGTTTGATGTACATGCGAAAAAAGAACATCAATGAGACTGCAAGCGCAGGGGGGGGGGGAACTTTTACGTAAGTGTCCCCTCCACTCAAAAAGTGGGGGGGGGGGCATGTCCCCCTGTTCCCCCAAATCCACGCCCCTGCTCCCACCCCCACTCCCAACACACATAGGCCACATACACTTCCATTCCAGCAATTTCATTTCTTTGGGGGGGGGGGGGCAACTAGGGGCAAGGAAAAATCTGAGGGGCAAATGCCCCGTAGCGCCGCCACTGATTGAAAGGGAATGTTCACCTGCTAAAGAACAATTGAAAAATAAAGCATGCAGCTTAAATGGGTTCGAACCACTTGTGGCTGTTGCTTATACTTTATGTTATGGATTAAGGCTCCCGACGAGATTGCGAAACTTCCCCGACGGGATAATCTGCGGAGCGTCTTTCCTCACCCAACAGAAAGCCAAAGAGGCATGGAGCTAAGCTATGCATTCCCGGTGGCGCAACCACTGTGAAAAGTGTTCTCTGATTAATGTTAATGTATCATGTGACCAGTCACAGTGAGTACACTCTGTCTGTTCACATGATACACTCGAGAGTTTAGGCTCTCACAATAACCCTTCTGGTCTGTTTAAATTTTCCCTGGCAAAGATGCCGGGACAGTCTACAACTAAATTTCTCGGAAATATGAGACTTGGTTTTATCGATAGCTCATGGTTTGACCTGCTTCTTGGAGTGAACAACCAACTTGAAGGAGTTTGAAGTAGGCCAGAGCCATGCATACCCACACAAGAAGAGACTACTTTACAGAATGAGGTAAAGAGTCAAGTTCTTTGGCAGCATGACCTGTCATTTACCCAATCAATAGGGACGGCCAACGGATATTTTGATAGGGACAAATCATGAGTTAAGTGTTCATTTTCTTTCTTCTTTTTCCCTTCTTTTCACATTTTCTCGCGTATTTAGGGACGGGCCCCTCCAATGTCGTCCGACCTGCCTCTCCAGCCTCAACTGATGCAAACCAGGCTTGAATGACCTTCACCATGTTAATTTTTTTTTGATTTCCTTACTGAACGCATACCTTTTCTCTATTTCTTGTGTTTTACGTCATGTGTGTTTATTTTTCTTCCCCTATTCTGTTATTCTTATTCCAGTCTGTTTTAGTTATACGTTGGTATGAACGGCCTGAACAAGGTAAACATTTCATTGAAGTTAAGTATTTTTCATGTCGAGAACATCTTTATCATTTTATATTTGTTGAGGACTCATTCAACTTCATTCTGGAGAAATCGTTCTCGAAAGTCCTAAAAGTATCATATTCAAGATGATGTTTTAAACAAATTATGTAAGTTTTGAATCTGGTAAAAAGAAAATGTTTCACACGCTATTATATGTGGCAAAATATTACGTCGACTATATATGATGAATTCAGTCTCACCAATGACGTCATGTAGGTTTATTTCTTTGAAGCATATAATACATACAGAGGTTACGGAAGTTATATCATCATATGTGAATCTGTTGAAATGCGGGACAACTTGTTCTTAAGAAACGAAAAACTGAATTATTCTGTATCTATGAATATTGCTTGTTCTCAAAGGAAAATTTTAATTTAATGTGTAAATAAAATCTAAATTTGAAAAAAAAAAATGTTTATTTCAGTGGTTGCAAAACAAATCTGGAAATTGCCAGTTGAGAAGTATTTCCCTCGTTAATCTAATGCAATATAAATAACCTGCTTCTGTTTCTCTTGAAATATCTTACATTTCTGCCATATCCGGAGACATCGGATTCAGTCATTTTAAATATTCCTAATAGACATTTTAGAACCTGGATCAAACAGGGCGTACTTTCATTTCCGTATATTTTACGTTGCAAGAACTTCCCGGAAGACCAGACCAATAAAGGCAATTGGTTCCGTATGGACCGTTGAGGGAATAACCGCAATTAGTGAACCACCATCCAGAGTTATATCCACACCTTACACCGCAATGAGAATAAGAATAAGTGGCGCAGTTTCCACTCCAAACGTCGTTGTCTTGGTCTCGGGTTGTGAAGGCGTATCCATTAAAATTACTCAGATAATTACCTGCGTCTGCGTAAAAACGAAGACAATGAACAATTAAAGATTGAAAGATCATTACTGAAATGCCAATTGATTTTCTTTTGTGTTAACTTAAGAAAATGTTAATAAAAGGATATTGAATCCTTTTTGATACATAATTATTTATAAATCACTACACCAAGACATATATATTTTTTCGTGTGGTGCAAAACGGGAGCCTTCGAATTGAAATTATTCAGATTTGAAAAGATGTGGTCTGCAACGCGTTACCACTGATAATGCCGTTACATAGTTTTATGTTCAACACACGGTATTTAGAAAGCAAACGTTTATTCTTAAGATTATAACTTGACGTAATTAGATCTCCATCAAAAAAAGGCTCTTCGAACAATAAATTTAAGTTGATATTTTGAAAAATGTATCACATACTCCCAACCGACGGAGAGCATATCGGAATTGAAAGCGAATTATGAAAGATGATGGGCATAATGCTTCATTGAAATTGTGCCTAGACTTATCCTAGTTAGGGGAGAGTGTGGAAAGGTTTAAAAAGAGACCAGTTTGCAAACTTTGATAGACAAATACAAAATGGAGTGTTTTTAAAAGTATGATAGTATTGTGATTATATTTAGTCGCCTTGATTGCATTTCGTGGTTATGTTTGAATGCCTCAACAATGTGATCTTTTCCTGGCCCTGCCTCTCATTTGATCCTACTTGTTTTCCAAGGGAGGGGTGTGAACTTATGCCATCTTCACATGTGACCGAATATGAAACTAGAATTTTAGTGCATTGTGATAAACAGTGAAGGATCAAGTAAAATAATCTTCCGAAATTGACAAATAGCTACCCTTTTCCATACATGTCTCGCCTACAACCAGTGGCGTAGCCATGGGCGTGATTTGGGGATTCAAACCCCCCATGAACCCAGCCTTGAAAAAATAATTGCAAAAACACCTAAAATAGTCATTTTTCTCCCTCCCCTTAGACCTTTCCCTCATTTCGCGTTCTAGTCCCCCATATGACACAATCCTGGCTATGCTACTACCAAAAACACGACAGTATCTATGCCCTTAAAAGGTTGGGCAGAGTTTTGACCAGTGCTGTCCAGCTTTGTGGCTAACCAGCAATTGGTTAAAACGTGCCCATTAGTTGGTTTCTAAAAAGATACTTATTCTTAAAAACTTATTCTTGGTTAAAATGTGTCCATCAGTTGGTCTTTCGAAAGGCTCAACGCAAGTTAAGAGACCAACTGTCGGACACCTTTTAACCAGCAGTTGGTTGAACACATAGGTACCCTGTGTTGGTCAAAAGTTGGCCCAAATTTTTAAGAGTGTATATTTATGTGTGTGTTGCATTTTTTCACCTAAGATGATGTAGTATGTATGTACTGTGTGATCCCTATGGGACATTTGGTCCCCTCACAGCTATAAACTGGTACTCTGGTAAAAATATGTTAAGATGAATCTGTTAAAACTCATTTTTCATTGCGAACTAAAAAAATGAAAAAAGGAACAAAAATAAAATGCGCAATTAATGCGCAAACCTTGCAAAAATCAATACAAAGGAGTGTGTTCCAATGAATTTTAAAGGGACACTAAATGTTCAATTCCCCTCCTTTCCCCCTCCTTGTAGGGTTTGCTCAAAAGGTTTCCCTTTTAAAGATTACTTAAACTGCAAAATCCTCTCAAAGGGAAATATTGCTTTTGTTTTACAAGGAAATTTCATCCTTTTAAAACCAATATTTACTCGCAAAGAGTGATAAATAATGACAAATATGACAGTATGCTAGCCTTCCTTTCTCAAGAAATAAGTTTCCCTCAGATAGAAACTCAGTTGTTTGTTGCTCAAGAATAATCTGTTTACCCAAACTTCAACATTTGAAAAGATGCAACTTCCATAACTCTTGTGCATAATATTTTGAGGAGATGAAGCTATTGCTGGGGTAATTGATGAGACCAAATGATTTAAAAATGACTAGAGCTATTTACTTTTGAAGCTATGTTGGAGCATATTAAACGCAATATTTCCCTCTAAGTGACAATCCTTCAGCAAACATCCTTTTCTAAATAGGTACAAAGGATTGCGCTTTTTTTACCCCAGACAGTGGCGACAAGTTATGGATAGGACATACGCGTTACAGGCTGTATATAGGAAGTCCGTGGTGTCAACCAAAACATTCACACTCTACTAACACTTATGTAAACTTGTAACCATGATCGTATGCCGTCACCTAGCAACTGTTGGGTCAAAAAGTATCCATGTTGGTCAAAAGGTATCAATGTTGGGTGAAATTTTCCTAAGAAGAAGGGTATTTTTGAAATCAACTTTGGTACTTTAACCCACCATTTTAAGTGGTAGTATACCGACCCAACCATAGTTTAAAAGGTTACCCAGCTGTTTTTACAGTGCATGTCACTGGATATTTTGTAGATTTCAAGCACGTCAATAATGCAAACGAACCGATGCAACGTTAATGGTTCACAGTCAGAATCAAGCTCGGCGGGTGGATAACTCTGAACAGTTCTTATACTTACTATGAGAAAGAATAAATTGCATATATGAAAAAAAAGGCAAATGTGAACGAGTAACTATATAGAAATTCTACGAACCTGAATCCGCACTGTACCCGCTAACACTCAATCTGTATTTGTCAGCTGCATTACCAATACTGAAAGAACTATACTTTGCGAAGTAAGGTGCCCCGTTTCTGTTAACAAAGTCAATCCGGAGTTGGTAATTCCCTTGCGCTGTTATACTGTGTAACTTTTCGTTTCCAAGCCACAGCTCCCTGTCGGGAGATCCAAAACCGCCACTGTAGTGAGACCAGTATAGGAAAAAGTCTTGAGACCCGTCCATACGACGCTGAAACACCTTCAGGAAGCAAAAATGGAAGTCAGGAGTTCATAATTCTTAGATGCTAATACAAGTCTCAAACACTTTTAAAAGAAACGTATGAACGTATCACCGATTTTCTGGAGCTCAAAACAAGACATGATGCATATAAATGTTTGCAATGAAAATAAAAAAAAGCATGAGATCTTCAGTATACTATACTCACCGTCCAACCTTCTCCGTCATCCGTTATATTACAGTACACGTCAAAAGGATCTCTTTCCCACCTTGAAGGTTTTATTTTGTACACACCACTACGAGCAAGACCTCGAGATCTGTCATATACATCTTGACAGTCGGTGGGAGGTGTATCAATGGTACAATTGACTCCATCACCTTTATAACCTTCGTTACAGTAACATTGTGAACCGTTGCTCCTGTCTTCACAAATTGCATTGGGACTACACCGGTATGAATCGTCGCATGTAAACTGACCGCTGGTACATGAACACCGTCTTGAGCAGTTGTGAGAGATGTAAACTGCATCTTCCTGAGGATTAATTCAATAAAAACCTTTGAAATTCATATGCTACTCGTAACTTCCGAAAATATCGCAGCTATGTACGATAAATCATCAAATTTTGACACTGTAGATAGGCTAATATGTTAGGCATGGAAATATACGGATAACTTACAGAAATAACAGTCAAACCATCAAACTTAAACAAAACATTTAGAGTTGAGACAAAAGTAACTTTAAATGAGTTTGGTTTCTGGTGAATCTACAGAAATCAATTACAGGCAGGAGTAAGCCTTTTCTCAGTAAAGCAATTGAAAGCTTATGTGGGCTACTTACATTGTTAGGTGGGCACAAGAAGCGATTGATTTCATCTGTAAAGGTAGAACAATATCTTTCAGTGAAGAACTTTGAAAATTTAGTTCACATGAAAAAAGTCTTAGCAACTGGGTTTTCCACTTCTATTTTGACAGATCTTTCAGCACACCTTGTCTCGAACCTGAAAAAATCATCGCTCAAAATGACTCTCAGACGTCCCATAACCAGTAAAAAACTTACATGTTTACTTCTCATTTTCTCAGAAAAAAACAGACTCCTTGTCGCACGTTTGACTTACAGTGGAGATTCACTAACAAACTACTTTACTCAGATGTAATAAATATTATGGTTTATTTGAGTATTGTCGACATCAAGTCCCATAGAAATCTGTCCGACATATCACATGAAAATGGTTCGAAAACATTGACTGGAAATTTATCTCAAAGTTGAAACTTGTTACAATTATCATTTATAAAAATGCCCATTAGCCTAATGAGTTTACCTTCCGTTCCTTGGTATTCACCAACACTAGTCAGTTTGTATTCACCGTACTCATCACTTATACGAAACTTGTTATAGGTGACGTAGAAAGATAAACCATAGGTGGTTGTAAATTCAATTCGAAGTTCATAGTTATTTTGATTGGTGAGATATGATAGTTTGTTGTTTCCGATCCAGAACTCTTGTGACAGAAATCCGAATCCAAGTTTATATTCTGTCCAATTACGGTTGAAAATCAGAGATTGATTTTGAGAACGGTAAACTATCTGCAAAATTAAACAGACCCAAAGAGGAACGACATATCTGCTTTGCTGGAACCAATTTTTTCATGGAATTTTTTAGTTTATTCACATACTAATATGATGGGCTTTAATGGAGATACCTCTCTATTCAGTAAATAATTTGTTTGTTCTCTAGATCATTCGTTCGTCTCCTTGATTTTTGAAAATTGTGCAATCATCCAACTTTATAAATAAGGAGGAAACTTATTATCACATTTTACTAACCGTCCATCCACTAGAATCTTCCGTATCATCGCAGTAAACTTCAAAGGGTTCTGGATAACCATCTGGTTTGATAAGATGTACACCCGTCTGGTTATTTGCAGAACAGTGACTCACAGCCTCGAAACAGTCCCTTGGATATTGTGGTTGTTGATAAAAGAAATATGAAGACCCTGCAAGAGGAATACTTATTTACCTGTTTTATCGGTGTAAATGTATCACAGCAAAAAGACACACCAGTACGCATTTTTTGAGTTGTTCTAAGTATTAAGAGTTATCGGAGTATCAAAGTTTTAGAGGACTCTATGACTAATATAAGTACAGTGCTTTTGTTATTATTACTCAAAGTACTACCATGACCGTAGTAACATTGTGACATCGAAATGTTAATCCTGTGAGTACATACCGATGTTTCCTTCATTTGATGATCTGCTTGGATGATCTGGCTGGAATAAAAATTCGTAGAAATTAAAATGTTGCATCAAGTAATCTCTTCTAAATAAGTGACATTTGTGGGAAAAACGAAAATGTTAAGGTTTTATAGTTTTGAAAGTGAATACTCTGCACTAGCATGGCTACGAATCATATCTGTGTAACTAAAGTCCGTGAAGGTGGCTATATTTTCTTTATAACCACTGGCCGATCATCGAGTATCCATCATAGCCTCTGGGTTAGCAAACAACAAATGCCATAAATGTAAGGAAATGCTTGGCACACATGCAGTATGATATGTGATAGAAGTAACATGAACAGCAAAACGTATGTCAAAATATGTAAATTATGAAACTATATATAATAATGCTTGAATTAAACTAAATAATTTTGCATCAACGACAGAGAGACAGTTGGAGGTTTTATGTGTTCAGCATCGTCAATTAGCTGGAACTGACTACAAGTCCAAAATTCGAGTAACGATTGCATCTTTACCAGATTCTGGCGAAGCCCAGATGCAAATGAGAACAAATTAAAAACGAAATACTTGCAGGATAAAAACTTCGTATTTAACCTCATTTCAAATTGTCACCATGCTGATATGTGCATCAACATCTGGTGAAATCGACAATAGTTGACTGACGCAACATTAGAGAATGGATACAACTACGCACGCCAGCCATTCAAAAATTAATGAGACTTCCCTGATTATATTGCAAACGCTTTCAGTAATCTCGAAATCTTCGTATCAGTATAAACATATGTTTCAGCAAACCGAAACCTATGTGTTCAATTATCACGTTTATGTTAAATGCAAATCATAAAGTTACGGTTATTTCGGTAAATTCCTATTTGATCGTTGCTGGAGTCAAATTGATAAAACAAACATTCAACTTTCACACAAAAGTTGAAAAGTCGCACTCTTATAATTTTCTGTCACTGTTGTTCCCAGCACAGTGTTTTGTAGATGTAATTGATCGTCTTAAATGAGGGTGACAGGAATGGCGGTATTTAGGACTTGTAAAAATAAATTTAACTACACTAACGAAAAGTTGGAGTGAACATATTTCATTTAATGAGGAACAATATTTTGCACGTACTTGGGTGTTAGGTGAAGATATATTTTTTCGAAATTTAACTGCATGGTTAAAAATATTGCTTTGTCAATCCGTCGGTGAAAAGGAAAATGGCTCATGAAAGTTAGTTAGTGATTTTGTTTAACTTGGTACATATCATAACAGTGACATTTAGCAAAAATTCGTAATGTTTGCGCACTGTTTAACAAGGTGTTTCTTAATTGCCTGTTGCCATTGTATTTGGTCGATTGTATTCTTTGTTAGGGTTAGGGATTACATTGTGGATTAGGGTTATCGTCAGCCAGTTAGGTAATTTCTTGTTAAACAGTGCGCATCGCCTCTGGAAATGACACCTTATCTTTCATTTGCTCTGTTAATGTTTACTTTTTGCACAATACTTTTTGCACTGCCGATAAAGGGTTCTTACTAAAATGTTTGTTTTTGTTAAAGTGGTGTAAAACATGGTGATAAAACATAAAGTGAAGTATTCTTACATATTATTACACAAAAATTTTTTTAAAAATGTTATTTCAGTACGTTAACAAGATACATGGGCAATCAAAACTTTTATTTTTAGTGAGATTTAAAGAGGCTCATTGAGTTGATATCGCTAACTTATTGCGAGTCTCAAAGGTACACTACCACATACAAATGCTTATAGATAGCATAAAAAGTCAAGTTTCAAGTCCAAAAGTCACAAAAAATGCTAAAATTTTTAATTTTCTAGTGTCCTGACTCGTAACGGTTTTGTACATAATTTGAAAAAGTGTCTTCTCACGAATTTTTGAAAAACGACTTCAACACTTAAGTACCCCCTTATAAAACAGTTATTTTTATGTAGGGTACGGGGATTGCCTAAGTTTGACCATTTGTCATTGGTATGTGGAGAAAACTTAACAGGTTTAGAAAAATTTGTTGAATCTCATGAACCAACTCAATGAGCTGCTTTAAGCATACGATATCTTTTTTTGGATGATTCAATCATGTTTAATTGAATTAGTGCCTTCTGAGAAAATGTTTATACACCTTCTAATACCATGTTATATGAAGTATTCTTTGAATTTGTATAATACTTTGAGAGAAAAAAAGAATAGTAAAGTTTCTGATGTTTAGTATGACAATTTGTACCTTTAGTTAGGAGTTAACACACATTTTAAAGTGACATACATCGTCCTGCATTGCCAAAAAATGGACATAATGCAACACGTTGTCTTCAGAAGAAGGTTTTGAAAAGGTATCAGGTGCACAGCGACTGAAAAGTGAGCTTTGCATCTCAATTCGTCGAGAAATTTGGCTTTGAAAGTTTGCACTCGCTTTGTTTGTAACACTTTACCCAGTTTGGTCACATGCGTCATCTCGCCTTTGGAAAATTTGCATTAATTTTAAAATCATGTATGAAATGTATAATTCCATTTGTCACATTGGTCTCATGGTATTACACACTCTTGAAAGTGCCGCATTGAAAATTTTTTATATTGAAACTTGGATGCGCCTCTTTTCAATTAGATTTTCACCACCCAAGTGTCTCAGGTATAAGTCAGATTGAAGAATTGAAATTAACAAGAAAGGCTGAATTCAAATTAAAGATATCGTAAAACAGATATCGATCCATTAACATCGTGTTAGTTGCGGAAGCCGAACTTGTTCTTTCTCTACTTAATCTTCCGTGAGCAGGATATATCTAATGCTTAAACATTGACTGTATGTGGTATAAATGTTTTGTGTTATCTTTTATATCACAATTAAAAAATCTGCATAGGAAAACTACTAGTAAAAACATTCTGAGGAGATATGGGCTTGTGCGAAAAACTTTTAACATGATATAATAGACGTTTAAACAAGGATGTCAGGGAATGTTAATCTTTATTTGAAAACTTCAACAGAGAATCATTCTGTCCTGCATTGGATGGCTGAAGTCATTTCTAATTTTTTTTTTACAAGCTGACAATGTTATTATGCAATCTTTAGTACGTACGGATGGTATTACTTAATTCTTTAAATAAATATTCGTCTCTAGAGGATAAATTCATCCCTGCTACATGTTTTATGTTGTAAGTTTGATGCAACACTCCCATCAACTTATTGTACAAAATAAAGTGTGACAAGCAAAAGCAGTTACTTCGTTTTTGTAAATAATTTATCTATTGTGTTTAACTTCAAGTCATTTAAAAAGAAGTCAAAAGTTTTTATTTATCTTTAGAAGATGGAACACATATAAATAGATCAAAATTTTCCCTTCAATTTAATATTAATAATGAATATTTTGGAACTGGTTCAAGGAAAAGTTACATCTATATCTTGAAGCCTAGCCATTTACAGGAGTGACAAAACTATTCCGTGTTTGCTTTCACTTTTTGAGGTTTATTTATCCGAAACTATACTAAATTGATATTATTTTTATCAAATTAATATGATATGAAATATGTCAGATTTTTAATTCGGTGTTTATAACGTGTTGAAATTTACTTTGCAGGAGACTCAGTCTGACTAAAGAGATTTTAACAAGAGTCTTTACCATAATTAGTCACCTTTCTGGCGTACTGACGAATCGTAAATTGGCATAGTGACATATGTGAAAATTTGGCAATTTTTGGGTAGTGATGAATGCATTTTTTGCCGTAATCTGTTCACCTCAGCATTAAAAAATGGCAACGACTTTGTAAAATATGTTATGTTCTACAATTTCAAACATAAAACGATGAATACGGCGAAAATCTCCAAATAAGACAACATTCGTCACTATGTGAAATACAAGATCCACAGATTCATGAAATTCTTGATTTTGCGATTCATCAGTACGCCAGTAAGGGGACTAATTGTTAAGTTGACAGCATTCAAAGTGGTGTCTGAATTGACTTGTATTTGATTAATTTTTTGACGATACCTGACTAATTTCATAGTGAATGACTAAAGAATATCAGTTAAAATTTAGTTGAGGAGGCTGAATATTTGTTAGAAACTAATTCAACGAAGTCAAATATTAGAAATTGTTGACGAACGTAATTAGTAGAGTTCAGACACTGTTTTGACTAATTTTTGTTTACAGTGATTGATATTTCTTGAAATGCAGATTACCTGTGACGGGTTAAAAGAACAGGAGGGTGACGTTGCCTTCTCCGCTTATACCATTAAATGAAAAGGAAGGTCCAAATAATTTTATTTTAGTTTATTTTATCGGTTACTTAATTTTTAGTTTTCGTATTGATAAAGCGTATTATTAGATAGTTCTCGGTCATGTGAAGAAAAAACAAGTTTTCATTACCTTCTGCACTTTTACCATTAAATGAGAAGGAAGGTCCAGATAATTTTATTTTAGTTTATTTTATCGGTTACTTAATTTTTAGTTTTCGTATTGATAAAGCGTATTATTAGATAGTTCTCGGTCATGTGAAGAAAAAAAAGTTTTCATTACCTTCTGCACTTTTACCATTTAATGATAAGGAAGGTCTACACAATTAGTATATTTTATCGGCTATTCATTCATAATTATCTTTTTGATAAAGCGTTTTCATGAATAGTGCTCCTTCATATTAAGAAAAAAAAACATTTTGTTAACAAGTTAAACAATAAGAAAATGTACTTTTCCTTTTAAGAAAAACATGTAATAGTTGCTAACAAAGCCTAAATTTTTTCCCACTCCAACTTTTGTTAACCAGTTTTATTATGCCACATACATTATTTGTCATTTGTCAAATGCTTTTGTACTTAGATTTAGCAAAAGTATCACCTGACTTGTTAGTATTTGAAAAAGAATGTCAATAATAGAGTGACTTTGCCAAAAAACATGTTTGTTATATTAAAAAGGATACTGTGCGTCTAAGTAGAATACTGTAACGTATTGATGCACTGGAAATAAATCTAAGAAATAGGTTTTGAAAATGCCTAACATATTCTTTATTAACGTTAAGAGTAAGTCTGCAAGTCAAAATGACACTATCGTCACCGCGATGCTAAAATAAATTTCTTTAATTTAATATTTAAAATTTAGATTGATATATGGTTGTCAAAACTTTGATTCACAGAAATTACTTGCCGGGTGCATGTTCCATTTGTTACGCTTTGGCATAAATTGTGTAATTTTATGTGTAAAGTGAAAAATGATAATCAAATATTACTTTGGTGTCTCAAGCGGGTGAGTTTCGCATAGACGTGATTGAACAGGGTATTACAATGAGAACAAAAAAACTATTTCAGTAATTTACAATTCATAGGTGGTTTAGAATTATCATCAAAGTGTTGGAGCGTCTAATGTCTTTCTCTATCAATTGCTTTGGATGTAACGGCATGTTACGTTAAAATGTTAGTATTTGAACTCCAAAAGTTTGTTGAAATTTTACAAAAAAATTTATTCCATCTTTTTCTTTTGTAAAATAATCCAGATTAAGAAAAAGATGACGACTTACCAGTTCTTGACTTCCAGCATAAGTCAAAGTCCAGCACAAATATGAAAGTAACACAATAAATTTAAGATGGTAAAACTGTGACATTGTTCGTCCTGATGAGTGCAGAAGGAGCATGTTCTATCACCGGCCGCTCAAGATTTAATGCTTAAAATGTGTAGAAGAGCCCTATTCATCAAAATCGCACTTCGTATGATTTCGACTACTGGATACTTGAAGTTCCATACATTTTTAAAGCATTGTATTTGATCATACTGTATCAATGGCAGCCTTAATAAATCTCAGTTTCTCACCTTTATCCACGTCCTTAGCATGTTTTGAAGAGTAAAGGTGACCATTAAATGCGTTAGTTACATAAACGTTTATATTTTCTCTTCCGTTGCATGAAACAAAATACTAGTTAGGTCAAAAATACTGTAGCTTGTTGAGAACTTATTTTACCTGTTTCTTGTACGGTTCCTGTATAGGGGATGATATTTTCAGAAAAAAAAAAATGAATCTTCAGTGGTAATTTTGGACGAAGGTATTTTTTGAAACTCTTTCTTGTTTATACTACAGGTTTTGGCAAAGGTAAGAAAAGAATAGTGCAGTGATGGTTAGGTAATGGTACCGTTTAGAGAATATCACATGAGTGATTCCTGTATAAAGTCTCTTATAAGAAATGTTACGTACGTATTTATTATATTGTTTTATTTCTGTATGAAGCCCGCCTTATGTAAAATTGCGTTATACTCACAAGTTGTGATACCATGCCACTTACTTATACGTGGCTTATTTCACATGAATAACATACACTTGAATAACTGTAAATGTAACTGTGTCTACTACTGCTAACATTCTAATCCCCTGAGTACACTTGATAGGTGATCCATCATGGTGCTGAATTAGGTTTTGTAAATACAAAGGACCGCGAATGTCTCCAGCGTGAACAGGAATTTAAAGGTTTAATGTTAGAAACTGAAAAGTTCCCGACATCAAAATTTCATGACTTAACACCAATTGGTGTTTCTACTGATTAATTTGAAGTAATCATAACTACTAGATCCTAGGTTCTCAAAATTTTTTCCACCCACGAACCCCATAGGCTGTTCCATATTTTTGAGCGACCCCTGAGTTAAGACTTCACATTATCAGTAGCGTAACTAGAGATTGTGTCCCCGGGGCAAGAAACTAAATTGGCGCCCCTTCCCCATCAGCACATCTTCCAAGGGGAATCTTATAAATATTTACGCAACTCAAAAGGGTAAATGGCTATATCTATGTCATGCTCATGGCAGGTATGGCGCCAGGACTTGTGTCAAGCTCACCGTCAACAGGGTGAGAATTTTGAAGCCACCAAAAAGATCATTAGGTCCCACTGGGACATGACTTGTAGGATCTGAGGCACGCGCCGCGCCCCAAATTTTTTTAACACTGGAATAATTTGAATACACTGGAATAATTAAAATAAATAAGAAACTTATTTTGAAAAGAAAACTGAAATTTTTTGGAAGAATTTGCCTGCAAGTTTGCAAGGACCATTAAAAGTATTGAAAAATCGAACAAAAATCAAATAAGTCGCCGACGCGATTTGTTGTTTGGTTTACTGGGGTTACTGAACATCATCGTGGAGATTACACGCGCTCGGACGATATTTAGAAATGAATTATATTTGGTGCGAAGAAAAAAAATCGAATTTTATGTGTCCTTGTCGTGCATAAAACTTAAAAACCCACCAACCGAAACAAAAAACTAATATTAATTATTTCTATGACAAGATCTCTCTGTCCGATTTTTATAAATTGTTTATTGTCGTACCGTAGTGTATTGGGCTCGTTAGGGCTGATAATTAGCCGTTCGGGAAAAGGTTCAAAGGGTTTTGTGCTTCTCTTTGAAAAAGTTTTGCCTTTTCAAGAGGGGTGATTTGCAAAGTGGGACTATACTAACTAACTGACTGACTGACTGACTGACTGATTGACTAACTAACTAAATAACTAACTAACTGACCAACCAACCAGCTAACCAACGAACTGACAGACAGATTGACTGACTGACTGACTGATTGACTGACTGACTGAATGACTGACTGACTAACTAACTAACTTACAAACTAACTAACTTACAAACTAACTAACTGACTAACTAAATAACTAACTAACTAACTGACCAACCAACCAACTAACCAACGAACTGACAGACAGATTGACTGACTGACTAACTGACTGACTGATTGACTGACAGATTGAATGACTGACTGACCGACTGACTGACTGTCTGACTGACTGAATGACTACGTGACTGACTGACTGATTGACTGACTGACTGACTGACTAGCTAACTAACTTACAAACTAACTAACTAACTGACTAACTAACTAAATAACTAACTAACTGACCAACTAACCAACTAACCAACGAACTGACAGACAGATTGACTGACTGACTAACTGACTGACTGATTGACTGACTGACTGAATGACTGACTGACTGACTGACAGATTGAATGACTGACTGACCGACTGACTGACTGAATGAATGACTGACTGACTTACTGAATGGCTGACTGACTGACTGACTAACTGACTAACTATCTAACTAACAAGCTAACAAACTAACTAACTAACTAATCAACCAACTAACTAACTAATCAACCAACTAACTAACTAACTCATATGGCGTTTATCCAAGTGTAGCGGGATCTCAATCGAAGAGATATGTGCTTCGTATACAGTCAATGAATGAGAACAAGTTTGGAAACGTAAATCTTTATTGTGGTGCATCATCGAAAACCGAGAAATTTGTTTATTCAGAATAGGTTAGACTTCCAATCCAAGGGTTTTAATTGAATTTTGAGTTATGCTTTGATCGCATTTGGAAAATTACAAAATTTTAATGTTTAATGTTTTTAGGGAGCAAACAACCAGAGTCTTTCAAACTTGATCCGTGTCGATAATAAGTGTATTTATCAGTGCTAACGAGCAAACCACTGCCACCTAAGTACAAGAGCCACATGTTTTAGCACGAAGTTGTTATTTTAAGGAATTAATTACACCAGAAGAAATTATATCGTACGGTGTCCTCTTCAAAAATATGGAACAACATTCGCCAAAGTTTACATTACCTCGTTAGGAGCAATGTGGTTCAATGAAAGGAGTTATACTGCAAGCTAAATCAAGCAAGTTGTAGAAAAATGAAAACAGTTCAGATTTCACAGTTTTGCAAGTTAATTGCAGGGGTGGGTTTTCTAGAAGGGGATTCCGAGATACCATCGAAATTTATGATGCCCTTTTAAAGTGAAAAAATGTTGACAATAGAATAAAAAGAATCCATTCACATCCAAAATATTTTTTGTAGTATGCGACGTAATCAAACATTTTTGGAGCCTAAGAGGAAGCGATGTTCGATAAAGTCTTGGTGTCGCCCGACTACCTTATCAACATACCCACTTGGGTAGCACGTTACACTGCATTCGGTCGTGGAGATTATTGAAACATGTGAATAATGAGGTAACCCTTTGCCTGAACTGCCTCGGGGGCACCTTGGGCAAGGTGTACTTGTATTTGCCCAGTACTTTTTAAGTGTTGTTGCTTTTCGGGCGAAGTGTTGCCTCCGGGCGTGGAGTGACCTTCGTGCGTTGTGTGAGATGTTCTTGGATTTTGTTGTCACAGGGTTTGGTGTGGGATTGGTGTTTGGAGTTTAGGGTGGTTGTAGGTGGTTGTGGGTTGATTAGCGGTTTGCTTGGGTGTAGGGTGGGGTTAGTGTGTCGTTTGCGTTTGTGACAAACCCTTTTGTTCCGTGTTTTGCGTGCAGATGGTTGATGGGTAAGTCTTAAAAGAAGATTCCATATTTAAGACGTGTACTTTCACCAGTTGGCGTGGAGCGTACCGATAAAAGTCGAACCAAACGGTACTCATAACGAGTGGCACAGCTAGGATCTTTCCAGAGGGGACAAAGGTATGAAATTTTCCCAAGACTTTTCCCGGTAAATGTGTATGTATTTCATATAAAATATGCAAATTTACAAGTTTAACAACTTTACCATGTAATTATGTAATATTACCTTCATTTTAATCTTAAAGTATAACATAGAGCAATTGTAAATAGCAACTCTTAGGATATTATTTTGGCCAACAATATCTGTTTTACTTGTATGTATTAACGCAGTGGCGTACGCAGGATTTCTCTGAAGGGGGGGGGGGGCATGCAGTATGGTCTAAGCGGAGGGGTGTCCGGATTTTTTCCCCGTTTTTCAAGGAGCCCAATGATGCAAAATGGTGCAAGATTTTCGACTTTGACAGGAACAGTGTTAAAAGTTGGATCGTTGTGGTTCGTGAGGATAAAACTGAAATTTTTGTTTCTTTATATGCATTCTTATGCTATTTATGCTACCTTACGAAGTAAAACTTGTCATTAAATTTTGACACTTTTAGGAGTCAAAATAAAAGAGCATTGATCGGTATAGGATTTGTGGTTCTTCTTGGCGACAAAATGTTATTTTGTCATAAAGATCATCTAAGCGGAGCGCCAACATTGGTTGACACGGAGCGTAGAGAAAATTCGGAAAAATCAGAACCTTCAGATGGCCGGAAATAGCATTTTCCAGACTTGTACGAAGAATCTAAGCAGTCGCTATCTTCTTTTGTCGTTTGCAATAACATGCTGCCTTCACAATATGTTCCCAAACTACAAAGTGATAATAGGGTTAAGAGTTAGTTTGACCCCAAAAATGTAGTTTTGCCCAAAAGACTGAGCGAAGCGCCACCATTGGTCTGCGCGGATCATAAGGAAAATTTCGAAAAATCAGACCCTCAGATGGTCAAATATAGCGTATGCCTGCTTGTAAAGAGAATCTAAACATGAAGTCGTTATTTTATCGATGCCACTAGTGGGATACAGAGTCTAGCTTTATAAGTAAAAATCGCAATTTGACGGAATTTGCCTATTTGTAGGAATTAAAAAAATTGGCATCACTGAGGGGCCTTGCAGAGACAATTCTTCCCCTTTGAAAATTTTTGAAAAATTGGGTGTCCTTATGTGCAATTTGGTGCCACATATACTGTCTTTTGAAGTTAAATCTGTGTTACTATAGTTTGACTACGTATTTTTAAGAACAAAAAAATGGCATCTGTGAGCCTGGGGACATGGCCCAATGTTCCCCCATCTTACGCCGCTAATAGGAGGCCTAACAGTGGCTCGTTCACACAGGACATCCTGTTAGAACAGCAGCCTGTTAAGCGTAGAAGTCTACAAGGTACTCATGGACCTGTTTATTGTTAGACCCCAAGTGAGCAGACAGCATATTCCCGAACTAGCCTGTAAGCCTCCAGGATTAAAAGTAGGAGACTACGTAACAAAATCTAAGTATGCCAATGGATCCCGTTCATACTTATTTCTAGACTAACTTTAAGTTTTTCGTTGGCCGTGGATTGTTTCAGCCCCATTCATCGTTATGTACAGAGATTAAAATCGGTATAGGTACTACTACAATCTTGGACAAAACTCCTTGGGACACTCCCGCTCCCCTTCGCAATGTTGACCACAGTTAGCCTATTCACGACATACAGTCACTCTTTCAGTGCAACATTGAAAGGGGGAGCGGGAGAGCGGGAGAGGGGAATTCATGTAAGCCTTTGAACTGAAATTCAAGAATATTATGGCAAAGTGTCCCAACAGTTTTGTCCAAGATTGTCTGAGAATTTCGGGAAGTTAAAACTACTCGCATCACACAGTAGAAAGTGTCGTTTTGTCTTGATGGGTTGATTTGCAAAAGGGAATAAGTTTAAGCGCCCGATCGTTCATGTAGCTGTTCTCAACAGTGACTTGTTTTTGGTTTACAATGTCTTAAAATGAAAAGAATATACTGAAAAAATGTTCGTGTTTATGTATTTTAAATTTGTTCAAAACAGTGACGTGTTACCTGATAAGTGCATTTTGGAGAACAGAGGCACTGATGTATCCTGCCTATTACTTCATTTTAAAGTAATTTACCGTGTTTTATCAAGAAAAAAAAATATGCCGTACATGCGAACTTGACGAGACCGGCAGTGAAAGATAAGTTTAACCCAACGGTCTACCATTTATTCTGAAAGCAAATTTGGAAGCAAAACGCAATGAAATTGCTTCGGTTTAAAGAGGGAAAAAGCATGCGTAACCAGGTTCATGTAAGGTGAAAAATGGAGTCACAGGGGTGCAATTTGCTTCAAAATATGCCAAAAACCAGCCTTAACTAACGATCTACCATCGTTATATTTTGAAAGCTTGGATCTCAGATGTGCCTTTAACATTTCATGGTAGATCGTGGCGCTCTTTCAGTTAAATTCTCGTCTCTTTAACATCAGTTTGCAATAGGAGTCAGACTTTTCTATCCAAGAAATTGTTTTGGTTGTATGTATATATATAGTATTTATCGGAATAGAACGTATCTTGGAGATTACCCGGGCCTGAAAAATATTCAAAAGTCTCTTTCCATATTTCACATGTTAAATTATTGGCTCTAAAATTGCCTCCTCCAAGTTTAAACATGTTTTTTAATTGTTTTTGCATCTGTATTACGAGGAGGAATTGGTAGGCGTTCTGCCCGTACCTCTGCCCATGGCCTACGAGATGCAAATTCCCCAAGAATACCTGCAGCAGTCTATTCTTTATTATCGTCCCGACTCTAAATAAATGTATACAAATGAATCAAACAACACATTAAAACTACTCTTTATGCTACTAACTCTTTATACTAAAATCCTCAGACCTATAAGCCTCCGAAAAAACTTTTCCGAAAAAGTCGGCCCGAAAAATGAAGCATTATCTGTTGAATTTGTTCTCGTAAATAATACGCGTGGAGCTCAGACAATCTTGGACAAAACTCCTTGGGACACTCCCGCTCCCCTTCGCAATGTTGACCACAGTTAGCCTATTCACGACATACAGTCACTCTTTCAGCGCAACATTGAAAGGGGGAGCGGGAGAGCGGGAGAGGGAAATTCATGTAAGCCTTTGAACTGAAATTCAAGAATATTATGGCAAAGTGTCACAACAGTTTTGTCCAAGATTGTAGCTTGTAGGACAGTATATTAACCCCGTGAAAGTGGGTCTACGTTAGTGACTTGTCAGTTTTCACGTCCTTTTACTGAGTTCCCAAGTGTACAGAGCAGAGACTGTGTACAAGGGGATAAGTTCGGGTTAACAGCCTCTCAGTGTTAGTTGTACTGTACCAGCTGTTGTTAAATCCCTGAATAACAGCTTCCTGTGCACTGAAATGCACTGATCATAACACCCGCGCCTTCACAAGAGAACATTCCATCTGCTACGTGGCGAGGACATTTCTGTGGAACGCGAGTAGGGCCGGTTCATGCGACACTGACGAAATCTGGGTTAATTTGTTGCAGAAAATAGGAGAAATGTCTCACAATTTCTTATTGTAACAAACATTTGGAGAAATTTTTGTTAGAATAAGGAAATTCATAAAATTGCCCCAAATTATTTTCGGGGGGGGGGGGAGGGGTGCAAACCCCCCTCCCCCCAGTAGCTACGTCACTGCTCATGACCGTATGGGACTCTT
This sequence comes from Holothuria scabra, assembly GCA_037179385.1. NCBI lineage: Eukaryota > Metazoa > Echinodermata > Holothuroidea > Aspidochirotida > Holothuriidae > Holothuria > Holothuria scabra. Next base: position 6,348,470 of record CM074191.1, read on the forward strand.
GACCCAATAAAATACCCCGTCGATTCCGTCGATGTTTGTAATCTTTGTCAATTGAGGCAGTGGAGGCACCAGTATTTTCAAAATGGGGCAGGGGGGGGGGGGGGGGCAATTGGAGGGCATGACTTAATGATGGCGGCAAACAATTTCGCGAGATATCTGGGGGGAGCCCAAGGGCAAAGCCCCGGTGGGGGTACATACGGCAAAGCCCCGCAAGGTCTAATGCTGGAAATATCTTTGGGTCAAAAGTCAAGCCTCAAGAAAGGACTGTATAATGGTTCATGGTTCATATTACTCTCAAGTAAGCAATAATCAGTGACTGAGTGAAAGCCCCAAGCCCTAAGGTGTTATCATATTTCTGGGTCATAAATGAAGCATTAGGATAGGTATATCTTGTTTCATATGTACCAAAATGTAAGCAGTAACCAGTACGAGAATAACTAACTCACTTTGGCATTTCCAACAGGTGTTGGCAAACCAAACAAGACTAGCGCTGTGCCTTAGCCTAAGTGAGTTTGAAACACTAAAGGTTGTTGACCGTAAGTTTTGTTACGGATTAAGGCACCGACCAGACCCCTGTGGAAAATGTCCTCTGATTAATACAAATGTATCATATGACCAGCCACAGTGAGAGCACTGTAACTGGTCACATGGTACATTTTATTCTTTCACATTAACCCTTCTGGTCTGTTCCCTTTTCCCTGGCAAAGATGCCGGGGCAGTCAACCATTAGCGGCTCGCCATAGAGCGGGGGGCTGCCCCCGAAACATTTCCAAAACATGGTCTTCAGTTTTCCAAAAATAACCTTATTCGATATGACATGAATAAAAAGTAGGCTTTTTCTCAATCTGGGCAAAGTATCATAGCCTTCTCTCTCATACAAATGTCATATATGATTAATAAAGTATGAACTAGTGCCTAATTATCAAGGATATAGTTCGTAATTGTATCAAAATTTTAGCCCAGTGCCGGCCGCCCAGAAGCGTTGATACCGCTACCAGCACAAACAGGTGCTGGTAGCGCTACCAATGCTTTTGTGTGACCGGTTCAGGTTTACAGGCTCATTTGACCACTTGTCATATGAGTTAACATGATTCGAAAAGTTATGATGTCAATTTATTTCCAACGGTGTGCAGCTCCTTAAAACAAAAAAGTCCAGAAATAATTTATGTTTGATATTTTGAAGAGGAACATATTCTAGGCATAGCTTACTGGGGAAATTTTTACTCATTTCCCATGTTTGGTTCTCGAGACATTAGAATTGAAGTTGACATATTTTCTACAAAGAGTGAACTTGCAACAAATAGACGTGGTGTCATGTATTCACACTGATGGAAATGTTTAATTATATTTTTCTAAAATTTAACACCATTTTTATACAATTTAACTGTCATATGTTGTAACCATAAGTGCATCCCTAGCAATGAAGGTTTAAAAACGTAATTTGCCTTAAGGGCAAGTTAGCGTCCCTAATCAATTCAAGATCAAACAGCAAGATCAAAAATAAATAAAATACAAAACATTGACCATTAATATGAGTATATGACATGGCACCTGCTTGGTTCAAGTTTAACTTTTGCAGAAAATGTGTCAACTTCAGTTACTAATATCTCGAGAACCGAACATGAGAAATGAACTTGAAAACTTCACCAGAGTGCTTAGAATATGTTCGTCTTTAACATATTAAACAAAAATTTGGTTCTGGTCTATTCTTTTCAATGGAGATTTTACTTTGCGACAAAGAAAATGATTAAATGTCACATCGTCCTGTAAAGGAGCCAGTACATTTTATCTGGTAATTTTATGATCATTTTGCAATTTGATTTTCTTTTTATTAAAATGAAGATTTTTCCATGCCCCCCAAATTATTTTTGCACGACGTCTCCCTGATACTATTTGAAACGTCTTGGTCCCATGTTGTGTTTGCCCCCCAAACAAACTTCCTTATATCCGCCCTTGCAGTCAACAACTACGTTTCTCGGTAATGTGAGACTTGGTTCCATCGATATAGCGCATGGTTTGACCTCCTTTTTGGAGTGAGCAGCCATCTTGAAGGAGTTTGAAGTAGGCCAAAGTCATGCATACGCACTTAAGAAGAGACTACTTTACAGAATGAGGTATAAATAGTCAAGTTCTTTTGCAGTATGACCTGTCTTTCACCCTCTCAACAGGGGCTTCCAACGGATATTTTGATAAGGACAAATCATGAGTTAAAGGAGCTTATTGCGTTTGTTTGGTATTTTCCGCATTTCAGGTAACTAAGCATGTCGGTACCTTGCTGAAGATTACATGTATCTCTGACGATACAACTTTTAACCAACAAGCTCTAATTACCCAGTAATTAACGTTAAAATTAGAATCGAAAAATTTGTTCACCCAAACAATTATGCATGCAAACCTTTCCTTCCTTATTTCATTTTCTCCGGTTATCCAATCAAATTGGTCATACTAATGACGTCACACAATGACAAACTGTCAACTTGCTTTGGTAATTGGTCACTGAATACACCATGTGTACTGCTTTTGCACACTGTGAAGAACACTTTTTATCGAACCTTTGAAAATGCTCAGTAAATGAGCTGACTGTCTGAGAAAATGCTTAGTATAATGGATTGTGGAAATCTAAAAGTGTCTGTAGGCAAATGAAAAACATCGAGTCTAATCGGGTTTGCCCCAGACAACATGTACTGTAACGTTAGGCCTAACAGTACTGTAACAGCTGGGCCCTCCTGTGGTAAGCCAGTGTAACATAAGCTGTATTAACGTTACTGTAAACCGAACAACTAACGTTATAGAACGATGTATCCTGCATGTAGCAATCAGCTGTTGCCTGCCTCGAAATAATAAATTCGAATCTCGGGAAAAACATCTAACGTTAACCTAAAACTAACAGCAGAACGAAGGAAAGTAGCGTTACAAACCTGTGATGATGCCGACTCCATTCCGTGGGCATGACCGTCTAGCGTTTGAGTGTAAATTTTCCATGAAGTTAAACACTTTCACTGCACAAGGCTAAAATGATTTTCGAAGCTTCGTGGGCAAAAGTCAGCTATTAGACAATGTACAATAACACACTGCACATCCAATATCTGAATCACGTTCAACAAACACACGGGACCTACCATACCGGCTCAACGTGACCTTTGACATAGTATGCATATTCAATACAAGAATGTGGGCGCGGCTTATCGTTTGATAATGAGCATTTATTTCAGGAAAACTGTGCTTCTTTTTGCTCAAATTTTGACGACATTAAGAACTTTTCCTTCCAAAGTTTGTTGGTTTTAGAATTCTAACAGTGTAGCAGAAGCATGAAAGGGTTTCTAGCGTCGAAATAAGAGGATTTTTAAACGCAATAAGCTCCTTTAAGTGTTCATTTTCTTTCTTCGTTTTCCCTTCTTTTCACATTTTCTTGCGGAATGTAGGGAATGTCCCCCTCGAACGTCGTCCGACCTACCTCTCAAGACTCAACTAGTGCAAACCAAGCTTTAGTGACCTTCACTATGTGAATGTTTTTTTTTGATTTCCTTACTGAACGCATGCCTTTTCTCTGTTTCTTGTGTTTAACCCCATGTGTGTTTTATTTTCTTCCCCTATTCTATTTCCAATTTTTTCTTTTTTCTTCACTTTTATTTTCCTTCTTCGCCATCCCTTCCTTTCTCCTTCCCAAGGCTTCGTGATTTTCTCTGTCGACTAATTTTTTTCTGACACGACCCTCGATCTGCTCCCCTGCTCCTTCAGCTGCAGCGAAGGCCGAGCAATGGATTACCGAATTACCTTTTATAAAAAAATATTTACCATAAATGTAATGAGCTCGACAAAATGGTTTTTGCAAGTGTACTAGCTGACTAAGGATCAGTGTCTCACTATGCACTGTACTATTCATTGACCCCCCCCCCCTCCTCACGGATGTCAATTATTTAAATCCTAAATGCAGAGAATTTAGTTACACAAATCTTACTTCAAAGGTAGCATATGTGGTACCCGACTGGGTATAGGGACACCGAATTCCTCAAAAATTCCCAAAGGGGAGGGGGAAACCCTTAAACTACTCCCTCAGGCCAGCTATCACTCAGCATACGGCCTGCTCCCCTCCATAGAAATTCTATTCATTCCAGTGCAAACGATATTCGGAAATTTGGGTTTTCAATAGAAGAACCTGCCCTCTTTCTAATTTAAATCTAGTACATTTTCGGAATAAAAACTGCATTACGCTCGATTTTCAACGGCGGTCGAGAAAGAATTGAAAGGCTACATTGAAAACTTCCCGGCCGCGAAATTTCACGCCATTTAGCAAGCACTTATCCAGTTGCACTACGTGCTACTACTACAAACTCTTGAATAAAAACTTGAGCTGTTATTCTTGAAAAATATGTTTAGCAATACCTTCGTTTTTCAAAGCTTCAAATATTTTGCCATCCAGATCCACCACAAATTTACCGGAATCCTTCGTAGCTAGGATCCGAAAAGGAAAGCCATTTATCTGTAATCATCAAAATTCTGCCGAGATCAGTCACTGTGCTAGGATATATATCACACACGCACAGGCTATTATGTAAGCAAAAGGAAATATGCCAGAAACTTAGCTATAGGGCAGAAATGTTATGTATGTAATGCTATGTAAAATAATTTAGTGCTCTGCCACTCTACATGTGTTAAACGTTTGTTTTTAACGGTTTGAACAAGGTTAAAATTCGATTAAAATTTATCATTTTAAGTCTCTCATGATTAAGATCGTTATCTCGATTAAAGGCAGTCATTCGTCCCCCCCAAACTACAGTTTCAGTATACATATATCAAAACTCTCAATTGGTACAGCTCTTTGATTGGCATCACATTCAAACAATGCATCATAGCTAAATTACACAGCATGGGCACTGAGGTGTCTTGATTACACATTATGGACTTGTATGGCCACTGGGACAAGCCATGAAGCAATAAACTAGGATTGTGTCTGGATAAAGATGAGTTTTAAATAAGTGTGGGAGGGGCTAGAAGTAAGTAGGTTGGGAGAATTGGAACTGTTTGGGATGATGAAAATATGCCTTTAAATAAACTGTGGCAGTCTGAGAAATTGCTCAGCGTTGTGGGACTCTCTTTAAAGTGTACCTCAAGCCAAAAAATTCAAAAATATATATTAAAGAGCATGAAAAATGAATTCTAACAGTCCAACTCCCATCTTCATTGGACATTCCTGACCTGAGATATAAAATGTTGAAGTTTATTCACTCATCTTTAAATGGTACATTGCGCAATAACTTGTGATGTCTTTGTTGTACTTCTCAAATTTCAATCTTTGTATTTCTTTGCTTTTCTGAAAGTTACTGCACCTTGTACCAAGGTGTGATAGCTCTCTTACTCATATGGGGTGATGAAATTAACTAAGCCCTCTCAGTGCACCATGCTATGCAAGCAAACAGGAAGCCTCCAAGGTCATAAAAACACTTTTTAATTTTAAGGAGAAACAAAGCAAGTTAAGTGAGTTAAAAAAGTCACAAATTATTGCGCAATGGACCAGCTAAGGAATGTCCGATGAAGATGGGAGTAAAACTGTTAGAAATCATTTTTCCTGTTCTTTAACACATATTTTTCTTTATTTTTGACTTGAGGAACACTTTTATGTAGATGCCAAGCAATTAATTCATGCACGATTCAGGGCTAACACCAGAAACTGAAAATTTTAAGTCTTACGTGGCAAAGGTGTGCTCGCTCGATTAAACTGAAGTTTTCTGCATTAGAACAACTGAATCAGATAAACATGATCCATTAAATTACACAGAAAGGTATCGTTTATTTCACGCCACTCACACAAATTTTAGTTCGAAAACCGATCTTTTCATTTTAACAACATAACTTTAGGACTTTGCAAGAGGTATCATGTCGAGAACATATTTAACATTATGTATTGCTGCATTCGAGAGAAATCGTTCCCCTAAGAGTATTTTATTCAAGATGATGTATTGACATGAATATGTAAATTTTGTATTTGGTAAAAAGAAAATGTTTATCACGCTATTATATGAGGCATAAATTAGCACCAACAATATATGATGAACTCAGTCTCACCAATGAAGTCATGTAATAGGTGCATTTCTTTGAAACATTTAATACATACAGATGTTACGAAAGTTATATCAACATATGTTAATCTGTTGAAGTGCGGACCAATTTGTTGTCAGGAAACAAACAACTGAATTATTCAGGCTGTATCTATCAATATTGATTGTTCTAAAAGAAACATTCAGGTTAATGTGCAAATAAAGTCTACATCTGAAAAAAATGTTTATTTCAGAGGTTGGAAAACAAATCTCCAGGTTCCATTTTCATAGTTTGCCAAATTGATATATGAAATGTCGAAATACGTTCATTTAACCGGAAATTGTCACTTGAGAAATATTTCTCCTCGCTAATTTTATCTTATATAAATAACCTGCTTCTGTTCCTCTTGAAATATCTATCATTTCTGTCATATCCGGCGACATCGGATTCAGTAATTTTAAATTTTCCTCATAGACATTTTAGAACCTGGATCAAACAGGACGTACTTTCATTTCTGTATATTTTACGTTGCAAGAATTTCCGGGAAGACTAGGCCAATAAAGGCAAGTGGTTCCGTAAGGAGAGTTGAGGGACGAATAACAGTTAGTGAACCACCATCCAGAGTTATATCCACACCTTACACCACAAGGGGTAAAAGAGTAAGTGGCGCAGTTTCCACCACTCCAACTGTCGTTGTCTTCGTCCCGTGTTGTGAAGACGTTTCCATTAAAAAAACCCAGATAGTTACCCGCGTCTGCGTAAAAACAAAGAAAATGAACAAATAAAGATTGAAAGATCATTACTGCAATGCCAATTGATTTTCTTTTGTTTTGACTTATATAATAATTAATAAAAGGACATAGAATCCTTTTTTATACATAATTATATGTAAATCACTATACCAAGAAATATATTTTTCATGTGGTGCAAAACGGGAAACCTTCGAATTGAAATTATTCAGATTTGAAAAGATGTGGTCTGTCAACAAACTTTACCTTGGATTATGCCGTTACATAGCTTTATGCTCAACAGAGGGCATGTAGAATGCAAACGTTTTTTCGTAAGATTATGAAATTGACGTAATGTCAGAGGTTCGTCAAATTAAAAGGCTCTTCACACCATTTATAAAAGTAAATTATAAAAACAAAAAATCGCATCCCATAATCCGAACCGGCCGAGGGCATATCGGAAAGAAAGCAAAATTATGAATCGTGATGGGAGTAAAAACTTCATTGAAATGGTACCTTGACTTATCCTAGTTCGGGGAGTATATGGGAAGGTTAAAGGAAAGATCAGTTTGCCAACTTTGATAGACAATTACGAAATGAAGTGTCTTCAAACACGATATTAATGTGATTATATTTGGTCCTTGATGGCATTTCGTGTTTTAATGTTTGAATGCCACGACAATGTGACCTTTTCGCGACCCTTCCTCCTTTTTGATCCTACCTGTTTCATAAGGGAGGCATGTGGACTTATGCGCTCTTCACATATGCCGAATGTAAAAAATAAAATTTTAGTGCGTTTTGATAAACAGTTTAAGATCAAATAAAGTAATCGACTGAAATTGACAAATAGCTATGACTCTTTACCCACAAATGTTACCTACGATCAGAGGCGTAGCCACGGTCAGGAGGGAGGTTGGGTGGTGGTTTTGGAATTGAAACCCCCTATGACCCAACTTTGAAGAAAAGAATCGCAAAAAACACCTAAATAGCCGTTTTTCTTCTTCCCCTTAGACCATCCTTTCGTTTCGTGCTGCAAAACCCCCCCAATGACACAATCCTGGGCACGTTTCCGCCAACAACGCGACAGTTGACATTCGTCACCTTAGTTGATGTAGTCTGTATGTACTGTATGAAAAATTTGCCGTTTTAGATGAATCTGTTAAAACTCATTTTTCATTAAGAACAAAAAAATGAAAAAGAAAAATGCAAATCATGCGCAAACCTTGTAAAAGGCAATACAAAGAAGTGTGTTCCAATGAATGTTAAGGGGCTTTAAATATTCCCTTTCCCTCCCTCTCTGTCGGGATTGCTCAAATGGTTTCTCTTTCAAGTTTACTTCAACTGCAAAACCTTTCTAAGTGACGACCCATCAGCAAACACCCTTTTCTAGATAGGTACAAAGGATTGCGGAATATTAAGTTCGTCTCAGTGTTTTTGCGCATATAATTTTACTGCAGTAGAAAACAATCTCTCCCATACCTTTCAATCCTTTGCATTTTTCATTTATCAAAAAGACTGGTTTGGCACAGTATAATTAAGCTGAAGATGTGTCACTTCTTTGAAGAGCAAAACTTTTCAACCAAACCTAATCACAGCGAGCGATTTGTTTTAGGTAAAAGAGTATACCAACCTGTACTTCATTGGTGTCAAACACGGACTTCCTATACATGGAGAGAACAATGAACCGTACATTGTTGCTATCATAAGTAGGAATACAGGCATAGTAAGATGGCTGTCTGCTACGGTTTTGTGTGTATGGAAGTTTGGACTTGCTCAAGTAGTTCATATCAACAGATTGCAAGAAACTTGAAATATTTTTGAAATAATGAAAGGTAAAGTAAAAATCAGTACACGTATTGCAGGAATATGATATTGTTTCCCATTCAAGTTTAACGTTTGCTAAAAATATTACAGAGTTGTCGTCAAATCTTAAAAAATTATAGCTTCTCGGCGGCCATCTTTGTGCGTTTTTTTTGTCTCGAATCGGTGGCGACAATCTACGCTCAGACTTAGGAGTAACATGCTCTGTCCATGTATATAGGAAGTCCTTGGTGTCAACCAAAACATTCATTCACACTCAATAAACAGCTGGGTAAACTTTTACCCAAGACTGGGTTCGTATGCTGCCGCCTAGAAACCGTCGGGTCAAAAAGTATCCATGTCGGTCAAAAGGTATAACGCTAGGTGAAATTTTCCTAAAAAGAAGGTTATTTAAAAATCAACTTGAGTACTTTAACTCACCATTTTAGGTGGAAGTATACCTACCTAACCATGGGTAAAAGCTTACCCAGCTGCAGGGGTGGCGCCAGGATTTGCCCGAGAGGGGGGCCAAGCTCCCCGACAGGGGGGCCAGCAGTTCAAGGCCCCGACAAAGGCGATGGGTTAGGCCCGGTGGGACGTAACTTGACAGAATTCGAGGCGCGCGTAGCGCGCCGAAATTTTTGGCCTTTTTTAAACAAACACTTAAAAATCTGAAGGTAACTTTTTGAAAAAAATTTGGCTTTTGTAATGACAATTAATAATTGGGGGTATTTATTGAAGAATCTATCCTTGATATGAACAAATTCAAAAACGTTTTACACGCGACAGCTGAAACTCTGTTGGGGTTATGCATTTAATCGTTCTTGTCCTACGTACTAAGGTCTCAAGACGAGACTTAAAGTTTGCCCGAAAAATTTTTTTAGCCTATTTTGAACCAAGATTTGCAAATTAAGAGCTTATTTATTACAGAAATTTTGGAAATTAATAAAGGAAATTTGGTTGTTGGTAAGGTTATAATAAAAAAATTGGATTCCTCATTAAGTAATATGCCTTTCAAGAGCAAAATTAGGTAAAATGTCGGGGTGATTAACAGAGTTGTCTGGTTATTTGTTGTACTGAGTATCCGTCAAAATTGGAAAATTTTGCTACTTTTAACAATCTGAAACTTATATTATGAGACATTTTGGTGTTTTTATGGAAGAATTTGACCTTTTTATAAGAAAAATCAAGTAGGGAGTAATCTGTAGTTTTGTGCAGCTTTGTTGGGGTTACTGAATATCATCAGGTAGATTAATACCCTCGGACCATATTGGTAAATGTTCCGGTGGAAAAAATTTGGCTTCCCATATATTTGAAGTTCTGACATAGGCCGACGGGAGTGTTTCAGTTCGGGAGGGGGCAGAATTATTTTGTTTTTCTTTTGTCCGAAAAATATAATATTGCCCGAAAAATACAAGTGGAGCGCACAGATATTTTTGAAAAATTAAGAACCTACAGAAAGCAGGAAAAGGCATTTCCGCGGCCGGGCTGGTAACTAGAAACAAAGTACCGATATAGTCATTATTTTGAGCTTTCTTTCGCAATAAAATTTTCACTTTGTAATACTGTCCCAAAAAGAAGAATAATATGCAAGCATGCATTGTTCTGTTAAGTAATTGTTTTCGACCAAAACACTATCTAAGCGGAGCGCCACCCATCAATTGGCGCGGAACGCAAAGAAAATTGTAAAAAAAAAAACTAGCACCACAGACACGGAAAATGGCATTTCCCAGACTTTAGCAGTCGTTATTTTGAGCTTTCCTTTGAAATAGAAATTTCACTTTAATAGAAAAAAAAAACAACGTGGTAAATGATCAGAAGACTACCAGATAACAGGTACGGTACTGCTACAATTCGATGCCTCCTTTCGTGGTGGGGGGGGGGGGGGGAACTATTCAAAACATACTGTTATTTTTTACTCTACCAGAATTCTTTGTTATATTCAATTGCAATATCCACTAAAAAAATAAAATTTTCTTCGTGACTGCCCGAAATCAAGATAAAATGATCTTAACGTATTTCAACGTATTTGAAAAATGTCACGTTGCAAGGTGGCTTCAAATGAATTTTCAGTCAGACTTAAGTGGAGACATATTGAAGCCACTGTTTATCATTATGTCTAGCCCCAAATGGGGTGGCCGATTTTCGATACCGTTTATAGAATTCGGCTGTCGAGACAGGCCAGATTGCAGACCATTGGACAATGCATGTCGAAAGGACCTTTGCCAGAGGGTCAGGAGGACTTAAGAAAAAAAAAATTGGGTAATGCCTGCACATGAAAAAACCACTTGCCCGTTTTTGTAAGTAAAATTTGGAATTGTCAGTTTCCTTGAAGAATATGGTCTTCTAGTAAGCAAAATCAAGAAGATCGTCGGGGTGACTGAAGTTATCAGGCCCACAGTTTTTTTTTTATCCTGGGCCTGTATATGAAAGATCCCCGATGAAGTTGGATTTTCTCTCAACAACAGGGGGGAGGGAAGTCTTCCCCAACGGGGACATGACCTTGCGCGCACGGATTGAAGATGGGAGGAGGGATAGCAGAGCTATAGTAAGAAGTGATTAAAACCGATTAAAGGCCAGGTCACACTAAAACGATATCTAATCGGATTTCGCTCCGATATTTTGAGGGTTAATTAATATCTCCTTCACCTTTGGTCGGAAAGAAACAAAAATTTGCCAACCAGTCTAAACTACGAAATTCTAAGTAACTTATACCAATAATTCCTTGACGCTACATCCACAGACAACTTTTATCGGATACGCGTAGTTCCATAAAAGCTATTTGACAATGTGACGTCACGAAATAAGTAGTATATAATTGACTTCCGTATTCCTCTCATATCGATCGTATATTTACACATGATGGTAAATTTTTGGTTCTTTCCGAAAATGGATGGAGGAGATTTTAACTAAACTGACAGAAATCGGATAGTAATCCGATCCGATATCGCTGTAGTGTGTACTGGGCTTAAATCGATGCATCAAAAATAGGGTTACAAACGAAAAACAAAAAAATCATAAAGAAAAAAAAAGTTCACGATCATCCATCCAGTAATTTCAGACCTTTATGTTCTTAATTTTTAGGCCTTCCGAAAATTATGCCGCCCTTCCCCGACGGGGGATGAGATAGGACAATTAAGGTACATGGAATGAGGTTTAACAGAGCTGAGAATAAGTGATCGAAATTCGATTCCCAATATGCTTTAAAATAGCATTACAAAACAAAAAAATGTGTTCAATATCACCCACCTAGTAACTTCAGTTCTTTTAGGTTTTTTAATTAATTAATTAATTACAATTAATTTAAATAAATTAATCAATTAAGTAATTAAATGATTAATTAATTATACTTATTATTTTTAGACCTCCCCGACAAAATCGCCGACCTTCCCGACGGGGGGGGGGCATGGCCCCCCGCCCCCCCCCCCCCGCTGGCGCCACTCCTGCCCAGCTGTTTTAACAGTGCATTTCACTGGATATTACGTAGATTTCAAGCACGTCAATAATGCAAACGAATCGATGCAACGTTAATGGTTCACAGTCATAAACAAGATCGGCGTGTGGATAACTCTTAACACTTATACTTATTTTGAGAAAGCATAAATTGGAAATATGAGAATAAAGGCAAATATGAACGAGTAACTATATAGAAATCCTCGAACCTGAATCCGCACTGTAGCCGCTAACACTCAATCTGTATTTGTCAGCTGCATTCCCAATACTGAAAGAACTATACTTGGCGAAGTAAGGTGCCCCGTTTCTGTTAACAATGTCAATCCGGAGTTGGTAATTCCCTTGCGCTGTTATACTGTGTAACTTTTCGTTTCCAAGCCACAGCTCCCTGTTGAGTGATCCAAAGCCGTCACTGTAGTGAGACCAGTAGAGGAAAAAGTCTTGAGACCCGTCCATACGACGCTGAAACACCTTCAGGAAACAAAAATTGAAGTAAGGAGTCCATAATTCTTAGATGCTTATACAGGTCTCAAACACTTTTGAAAGATACGTATGAACGTATTTTCTGGAGCTCAAAACAAGACTTTATGCACAGCAAAGTTTGCAATCAAAATAAAAAAGCATGAGATCTTGAGTATATTATACTCACCGTCCAACCTTCTCCATTATCCGTTATATTACAGTACACGTCAAATGGATCCCTTTCCCACCTTGAAGGTTTTATTTTGTACACACCACTACGAGTAAGACCTCGAGATCTGTCATATACTTCTTGACAGTCGGCGGGAGGTGTATTAATGGTACAATTGACTCCATCACCTTTATAACCTTCGTTACAGTAACATTGTGAACCATTGCTCCTGTCTTCACAAATTGCATTGGGACTACACCGGTACGTATCATCGCATGATAGCTGACCGCTGGTACATGAACACCGTCTTGAACAGTTGTGAGAGATGTAAACTGCATCTTCCTAAATATGAATTTAATTAAACTTTTTGAAATTCATATTCTACTAATAAAATCCGAAGATATCGAAGTTGTGCACTGACGATAAATCATCAAATGTTGAAATTGTAGGTAGGCTAATATGTAAGGGGTGGAAATATAAGGATAACATACGCAAATACCAGGCAAATCATCAAACTTAAACAAAATTTCTAGAGCTCAGACAGAAAAATTTCAAATGCTCTTAATTTCTGGTGAATCAACAGAAATTAGTTAAAGGCAGGAGAAAGACTTTTTCTTAGACTGAAGAACAATCGCTAGTTTAGGTGGGCTACTTACACTGTTAGGTGGGCACGATTGGAAGCGATTGATTTCATCTGTAAAGGTAGAACAATATTTTTGAGTGAGGGACTTTGAAAATTTAGTTCACATGTTAAAAGCAAATTGGTTTTTCACTTCTTTCTTAAAAGATCTTTTAGCACAATTTGTCTCAAAACTTTGAAAAAAAAAAAAATTATCGCAAAAAACACCTAAATAGCCGTTTTTCTTCTTCCCCTTAGACATTCCGTTCGTTTCGTGCTGCAAAACTCCCCAAATGACACAATTTCCGCCAACAACGCGACAGTTGACATTTGTCACCTGAGATGATGTATTCTGTATGTACGATATGACTTCTATGGGACCTTTGCTTCCTTTATAGCTATTGACTGGTACTGTAGTAAAAATTTGCCGTTTTAGATGAATCTGTTAAAACTGTCGGGTCAAAAAATATCCATGTCGGTCAAAAGGTTTCCATGTTGGGTGAAATTTTCCTAAAAAGAAGGTTACTTAAAAACCAACTTGAGTACTTAAACCCACCATTTTAGGTTTCTATCTTAAAAGATCTTTTAGCACAACTTGTCACGAAACTTTGAAAAAAAATCATCGCTCAAAATGGCATTCCCATGTGCAATTTATCCCTTCTTATACGTCCGATAACCAATAGGAAACCTATATGTTATTCTCTCAGAAAAAAAAAAAAAAAACAGACTCCTTGTCGCACGTGTGACAAGCAGATTTACGGACAAACTTCTTCACTCAGATGTACTAAATGTTCGGGTTCATTCGAGTATTGTCGACATAAATCCCATAGAAAACTGTCCAAAATTTCTCATGAAAATAATAAGAAGACATTGATTGGAAATTTATCTTAAAGTTGAATCTTGTTACAATTATAATTTATAAAAATGCCCATTAACGTTATGAATTACCTTCCGTTCCTTGGTATTCACCAACACTAGTCAGTTTGTATTCACCGTACTCATCACTTACACGAAACTTATTATAGGTGACGTAGAATGATAAACCATTGGTGGTTGTAAAGTCAATTCGAAGTTCATAGTTATTTTGATTGGTGAGATATGATAGTTTGTCGTTTCCGATCCAGAACTCTTGTGACAGAAATCCGAATCCAAGTTTATATTCTGTCCAATTACGGTTGAAAATAAGAGATTGATTTTGAGAACGGTGAACTATCTGCAAATTTAAACCGACCCAAAGAAGAATGATAAATCTGCTTTGCTGAAACCAAATTTTCCTGAATTTTTTAAGTTTGAAGACATACTAATCTGCTTGGTAGTTAATGAAGATACCTCTCTATTCAGTAATTAATTTGTTTGGTCTCTAGATCATTCATTCATCTCTTTGATTTTTGAAAATTGTGCGATCATCCAACATGATAAATAAGGAGGAAACTAACTGACGTATTTTACTTACAGTCCATCCACTAGAATCTTCCGTATCGTCGCAGTAAACTTCAAAAGGTTCTGGATAACCATCTGGTTTTATAAGATGTACACCCGTCTGGTTTTTTGTAGAACAGTGACTCACAGCCTCGAAACAGTCCCTTGGATGTTGTGGTTGTTGATAAAAGAAATATGAAGACGCTGCAAGAGGAACACTTATATACCTGTATTATCGGTGTAAGTGTATTACAGCAAATAGACACATCTCCTTTTTAAAAGTTATTGCAGGAGTAACAATTTTTAGTGGATTCTATGACTAATAAAAGTGTCGTGCTTTTGTTACCATTACTCAAAGTACTACTATGACGTAGTAACATTGTGACATCGAAATGTTAATTCTTGGAGTACATACCAATGTTTCCTTCACTTGATGATCTGCTTGGATGATTTGCCTGGAATAAAAATTCGTAGAAAATAAAAATGTTGCATCTAGTAATCTCTTCTAAATGAGTAACATTTGCGGGAATAACAAAAATGTTAAGGTATTATAACCTTTAAACCGAATACTCTGCTTTAGCATAGTTCCAAATCATATATGTGCAACTAAAGTCCTTGAAAGTGGCTATATTTTCTTCATAATATAACCACTGGCCGATCATCGAGTATTCATCATAGCCACTAGATTAGCAAACAACAAATGCCATAAATGTAAAGAACTACTTGGCACACATGCAGTATGATAATCTGATTGAAGTAAAAGAAACAGCAAAACGTAGGTCAAAATATGTAAATTATAAAAGTATACATAATAATGCTTGGATTAAATTAAATATTTTTGCATCAACGACAGAGAGACAATTGGATGTTTTATGTGTTAAGTATCGTTAATTAGCTATACCAGATTCTGGCGAAGCCCAGATGCAAATGAGAACAAATTAAAAACGAAATACTTGTAGGATGAAAACTTCGTATTTAACCTCAATGCAAATTGTCACCAAAGATGAAAACTGATAACTGCATAAACATATAGTGAAATCGACAATAGTTGACTGAGGCAACATTAGAGAATCAATACAGTTACACGCGCCAGCCATTCAAAAATTAATGAGACTTCCCTGAATTATATTGCAAACGCTTTCAGTTATCTCGAAAATCTTCGTATCAGTATAAACATATGTTTCAGGAAAACCGAAAACTATGTGTTCCATTATCACGTTTATGTTAAATGCAAATCGTAAAGTTTATTTATAAAGTTTATTTCGATAAATTCCTATTTGATCGTTGCTGAAGGCAAATTGATAAAACAAACATTCAACTTCCATACAAAAGTTGAAAAGTCGCACTTTTTTAATTTTGTGTCATTGTTGTTCCAAGCACAGTGTTTTGTAGATGTAATTGATCGTCTTAAATGAGGGTGACAGGAATGGCGGTTTTTACGACTTGTAAAAATAAATGTGACTGCACTAACGAAAGGTTGAAGTGAACATACTTCATTTAATGAGGAACAGTATTTTTCACGTACTTGGGTGTTAGGTGAAGACTTATTTTTCGAAATTTAACTGCATGGCTAAATATTGCTTGGTAAATCCGCCGGTGAAAAGGGAAATGGCCTATAAAAGTTAATTAATGATTTTGTTTAACTTAGTTCATATCATAACACATTTGGCGAAAGTTCTAAGTAGGACCTTGGAAATCCCTTGGTAGATGCGCACTGTATAACAAGGTGTTTCTTAATTAGCTGTTGCCATTGTAATGTATCGATTGTACTCTTTGTTCGTATTAGGAAATACACTGTGGATTAGGGTTATCGTTAGCCTATTTCTTGTTAACCCTTTACCGTTGTGCTCCGATCGGGGCATATTTGCGCGCCTCGGGATTGGGCGGAAAAGCGGACGTAGCCCGCCCCGCATCGGCTTCCGTAGGCCATTGACCCCGTGACCTTAAACTATTGTCTCTCTCTCTCTTGTGGCCGAATTTTCGGGTAGCTACTCGCAGTTTCGAGCTCCACGTGAAACAGTAAAGATGTGTGACAGCCGAGCTCTCCGCATGGGTCCAAAAGGACCCAAACAACGGTAAAGGGTTAAACTAAGCCTGTGGAGTGTGTTTACTGCAAAGCTGATGCCACTGTCTCTGCGTGTGTTCACGTAGACCTTAAGCCTGTGGAGTGTGTTTACTGCAAAGCTGATGCCACTGTCTCTGCGTGTGTGCACGTAGACCTTAAGCCTGTGGAATGTGTTTACTGCAAAGCTGATGCCACTGTCTCTGCGTGTGTGCACGTAGACCTTTAGCCTGTGGAATGTGTTTACTGCAAAGCTGATGCCACTGTCTCTGCGTGTGTGCACGTAGACCTTTAGCCTGTGGAATGTGTTTACTGCAAAGCTGATGCCACCGTCTCTGCGTGTGTGCACGTAGACCTTTAGCCTGTGGAATGTGTTTACTGCAAAGCTGATGCCACTGTCTCTGCGTGTGTGCACGTAGACCTTTAGCCTGTGGAATGTGTTTACTGCAAAGCTGATGCCACTGTCTCTGCGTGTGTGCACGTAGACCTTTAGCCTGTGGAATGTGTTTACTGCAAAGCTGATGCCACTGTCTCTGCGTGTGTGCACGTAGACCTTTAGCCTGTGGAATGTGTTTACTGCAAAGCTGATGCCACTGTCTCTGCGTGTGTGCACGTAGACCTTTAGCCTGTGGAATGTGTTTACTGCAAAGCTGATGCCACTGTCTCTGCGTGTGTGCACGTAGACCTTTAGCCTGTGGAATGTGTTTACTGCAAAGCTGATGCCACTGTCTCTGCGTGTGTGCACGTAGACCTTTAGCCGAGTGGTGCAGATATTTTAGCTTAACCCTTTACCGTTGTGCTCCGATCGGGGCATATTTGCGCGCCTCGGGATTGGGCGGAAAAGCGGACGTAGCCCGCCCCGCATCGGCTTCCGTAGGCCATTGACCCCGTGACCTTAAACTATTGTCTCTCTCTCTCTTGTGGCCGAATTTTCGGGTAGCTACTCGCAGTTTCGAGCTCCGCGTGAAACAGTAAAGATGTGTGACAGCCGAGCTCTCCGCATGGGTCCAAAAGGACCCAAACAACGGTAAAGGGTTAAACTAAGCCTGTGGAGTGTGTTTACTGCAAAGCTGATGCCACTGTCTCTGCGTGTGTTCACGTAGACCTTAAGCCTGTGGAGTGTGTTTACTGCAAAGCTGATGCCACTGTCTCTGCGTGTGTGCACGTAGACCTTAAGCCTGTGGAATGTGTTTACTGCAAAGCTGATGCCACTGTCTCTGCGTGTGTGCACGTAGACCTTTAGCCTGTGGAATGTGTTTACTGCAAAGCTGATGCCACTGTCTCTGCGTGTGTGCACGTAGACCTTAAGCCTGTGGAATGTGTTTACTGCAAAGCTGATGCCACTGTCTCTGCGTGTGTGCACGTAGACCTTTAGCCGAGTGGTGCAGATATTTTAGCTTAACCCTTTACCGTTGTGCTCCGATCGGGGCATATTTGCGCGCCTCGGGATTGGGCGGAAAAGCGGACGTAGCCCGCCCCGCATCGGCTTCCGTAGGCCATTGACCCCGTGACCTTAAACTATTGTCTCTCTCTCTCTTGTGGCCGAATTTTCGGGTAGCTACTCGCAGTTTCAAGCTCCGCGTGAAACAGTAAAGATGTGTGACAGCCGAGCTCTCCGCATGGGTCCAAAGGGTTAAACTAAGCCTGTGGAATGTGTTTACTGCAAAGCTGATGCCACCGTCTCTGCGTGTGTGCACGTAGACCTTAAGCCTGTGGAATGTGTTTACTGCAAAGCTGATGCCACCGTCTCTGCGTGCGTGCACGTAGACCTTAAGCCTGTGGAGTGTGTTTACTGCAAAGCTGATGCCACCGTCTCTGCGTGTGTGCACGTAGACCTTAAGCCTGTGGAATGTGTTTACTGCAAAGCTGATGCCACCGTCTCTGCGTGTGTGCACGTAGACCTTTAGCCTGTGGAATGTGTTTACTGCAAAGCTGATGCCACCGTCTCTGCGTGTGTGCACGTAGACCTTTAGCCTGTGGAATGTGTTTACTGCAAAGCTGATGCCACTGTCTCTGCGTGTGTGCACGTAGACCTTTAGCCTGTGGAATGTGTTTACTGCAAAGCTGATGCCACTGTCTCTGCGTGTGTGCACGTAGACCTTTAGCCGAGTGGTGCAGATATTTTAGCTTAACCCTTTACCGTTGTGCTCCGATCGGGGCATATTTGCGCGCCTCGGGATTGGGCGGAAAAGCGGACGTAGCCCGCCCCGCATCGGCTTCCGTAGGCCATTGACCCCGTGACCTTAAACTATTGTCGCTCTCTCTCTCTTGTGGCCGAATTTTCGGGTAGCTACTCGCAGTTTCGAGCTCCGCGTGAAACAGTAAAGATGTGTGACAGCCGAGCTCTCCGCATGGGTCCAAAAGGACCCAAACAACGGTAAAGGGTTAAGCAGTGCGCATCGCTCCTGGAAATGACACCTTATCTTTCATTTGCTCTGTTAATCTTTACATTTTGCACAGTACTTTTTGCACTGCCGATAAAAGCGTACTAAACTGTTAGGGTTTTGTTAAAGTGGTGTACATCATGCTGATGAAACATACAGTGAAGTATCCTTACATATTATTACACAAAAATTGTTTTAAAAATGTTTATTTCAGTACGTTAACCAAGATACATCGGCAATCAAAATTTTTATTTTTCTCGTGAGATTACATTACTAGAACGGGACAAAACTATTCCGTGTTTGCTTTCCCTTTTTGAGGTTTATTTATCCCAGACTATTCTAAATTGTAATTATTTTTATCAAATTAATGTGATATGAAATATGTCAGAATTTTAATTCGGTGTTAATAATTTGTTGAAATTCACTTTGCAGGAGGCTCAATCTGACTAAAGAGATTTTAACAAGAGTCTTTACCATAATTAGTCACCTCTCTGGCGTACTGACGAACCGCACATTTGCATAGTGACATATATGAAAATTTGGCAATGTTGGGGTAGTGACGAATGCATTTTTGCCGTAATCTGTTCACCTCAGCCTTAAAAAATTGCAACGATCTTGTAAAATATGTTATGTTCTACAATTTCAATCATAAAACGATGAATACGGTAAAAATCCTCCAAATAAGACAACATTCGTCACTATGGTGAAATACAAGATCCACAGATTCATGAAATTCTTGATTTTGCGATTCGTCAGTACTCCGGAAGGGGACTAATTGTTAAGTTGACAGCATTCAAAGTGGTCACTGAATTAACTTGTATTTGATTATTTTTTTTGACGATACCTGACTAATTTCATAGTGAACGACTAAAGAATATCAGTTAAAATTTAATTGAGGAGGCTGAATATTTGTTAGAAACTAATTCAAGTCAAATATTAGATATTGTTGACGAACGTAATTAGTAGAGTTCAGACACTGTTTTGACTAATTTTTGTTTACAGTGATTGATATTTCTTGAAGTGCAGATTACCTGTGACGGGTTAAAAGAACAGGAGGGTGACGTTGCCTTCTCCACTTATACCATTAAATGAGAAGGAATGTCCAAATAATTTTATTTTAGTTTATTTTATCGGTTACTCAAATTTTAGTTTTCGTATTGATAAAGCGTATTATTGGATAGTACTCGTTCACGTAAAGAACAAGAAGTTGACATTACCTTCTGCACTTTTACCATTTAATGAGAAGGAAGGTCTACATAATTAGTGTATTTTATTGGCTATTTATTTATAATTATCGTATTGATAAAGCGTATTCATGGATAGTACTCCTTCATATTAAGAAAAAAAAAACATTTTGTTAACAAGTTAAACAATAAGAAAATGTACTTTTCCTTTTAAGAAAAACATGTAATAGTTGCTTACAAAGCCTAAATTTTTTCGCTCCAACTTTTGTTAACCAGTTTTATTATGCCACATACGTTATTTGTCATTTGTCAAATGCTTTTGTACTTAGATTTAGCAAAAGTATCACCTGACTTGTGAGTATTTGAAAAAGAATGTCAATAATAAAGTGACTTTGCCTAAAACATGTTTGGTATATTAAAAAAGGATACTGTGCGTATAAGTAGAATACTGTAACGTATTAATGCACTGGAAATAAATCTAAGAAATAGGTTTTGAAAATGCCGAACATATTCTTTATTAACGTTTAGAGTAAGTCTGCAAGTCAAAATGACACTATCATCACCGCGGTGCTAAAATAAATTTCTTTAATTTAATATTTAAAACAATGTAGATTGATATGTGGTTGTCAAAACTTTGATTCACAGAAATTACTTGCCGGGTGCATGTTCCATTTGTTACGCTTTGGCATAAATTGTGTAATTTTATGTGTAAAGTGAAAAATGATAATCAAATATTACTTTGGTGTCTCAAGCGGGTGAGTTTCGCATAGACGTGATTGAACAGGGTATTACAATGAGAACAAAAAAACTATTTCAGTAATTTACAATTCATAGGTGGTTTAGAATTATCACCAAAGTGTTGGAGCGTCTAATGCTTTTCTCTATCAATTGCTTTGGATGTAACGGCATGTTTCGTTAAAATGTCTGTATTTGAACTTTAAAAGTTTGTTGAAATTTTACAAAATAATTTATGCCATCTTTTTCTTTTGTAAAATAATCCAGATTAAGAAGAAAGATGCTGACTTACCAGTTCTTGACTTCCAGCATAAATCAAAGTCCAGCACAAATATGAAAGTAACACAATAAATTTAAGATGATAAAACTGTGACATTGTTCGTTCTGATGAGTGCAGAAGGAGCATGTTCTATCACCGGCCGCTCAAGATTTAATGCTTAAAATGTGTAGAAGAGCCCTAATCAACAAAATCGCACTTCGTATGATTTCGACTACTGGATACTTGAAGTTCCATACATTTTCAAAGCATTGTATTTGATCATACTGTATCAATTGCAGCCTTAATAAATCTCAGTTTCTCACCTTTATCCACGTCCTTAGCATGTTTTGAAGAGTAAAGGCGACCATTGAATGCGTTAGTTACATAAACGTTTATATTTTCTCTTCCAATGCGTGAAACAAAATACTAGTTGGGCCAAAAATACTGTAGCTTGTTGAGAACTTATTTTACCTGTTTCTTCTAACGTTCCTGTATAGGGGATGATATTTTCAGAAAAAAAATGAAGCTTCAGTGGTAATTTTGGACGAAGGTATTTTTTTGAAACTCTTTCGTGTTTATACTACAGGTTTTGGCAAAGACAAGAAAAAAGTAGTACAGTGATGGTTATGTTTATTATTTCAGGTACCGCTTAGAGAATATCAAAGAGTGATTGCTGTTTAAAGTCTCTTATGATAAAAGTTACGTATGTAGTTATTATATTGTTTTATTTCTGTATGAAGCCAGCCTAACGTAAAATTGCGTTAGACTCACAAGTTGTGAATAGTTTGATACCTTGCTAATTACTAATATGTGGCTTATCTCACGTGGATTACATCCACTTGAATTACTGTAAATATGACTGCTCCTAGTACTGCTAACGTTCCAATCCCTAAGTACAACTGATAGGTGATCCATCATGGTGCTGAATTAGGTTTTGTAAATACAAAGGACCGCGAATGTCCCCAGGCTGAACAGGAATTGAGAGGTTTAATGTTAGGAACTGAAAAGTTTCCGCCATCAAAAGTTCATGACTTAACCCCACTTGGTGTTTCTACTGATTAATTTGAAGTAATCATAACTACTAGATCCTAGGTTCTCAACCTTTTTCCATCCACGAACCCCTTAGGCTGTTTCTTATTTTGGAGGGACCCCTGAGTTAACATTATCAGTTGACATTATGTGTTAACTTCACATTATCAGTAGCGTAACTAGGGATTGTGTCCCCGGGGCAAGAAACTAAACTGGCGCCCCTTCCCCTTCAGCGCATCTTCCAAGGGGAATCTTATAAATATTTACACAACTCAAAAGGGTCAAATGGCTATTTCTATGTCATGCTCATGACAGGTATGGCGCCAGGACTTGCCTCAAGCTCACCGGCAACAGGGTGAGAATTTCGAAGCCACGAAAAAGACGATTAGGTCCCAGTGGGACATGACTTGTAGGATTTGAGGCGCGCGCAGCGAACACTGGAATAATTAAAAATAAGGAACTTGTTTTGAAGAGAAAACTGAAATTTTTTGGAAGAATTTGGCTTTCAAGATTGCAAGGACCATTAAAAGTATTGAAGACCCTGCCCATATATCAGCAAAATCGAACAAAAATCAAATAGGTCTCCGACGCGATTTGTTGTTTGCTGGGGTTACTGAATATCATCGTGGAGATTACACGCGCTCGGACGATATTCAGAAATGTATTATATTTGTTGCGAAAAAATAGATTTTTATGTGTCCTTCTCTTATATAAAACTTAAAAACCCACCAAGCGAAACAAAAAATAATAATTATTTCTATGACAAGATCTCTCTGTCCGATTCTTATAAATTGTTTATCATCGTACCGTAGTGCAATGGGCTCGTTAGGGCTGATAATTAGCCGTTCGGGAAAGGTTCAAAGGGTTTTGTGGTTCTCTTTGAAAAAGGTTTGCCTTTTCAAGAGGGGTGATTTGTAAAGTGGTACTATGACCAAAACAAATTTGAACATATTGTAACAGCTTGTTGCTCGATCACACTCGATCTGTCTGCTCCCAAGCGATTCTTTTCAGAAAAGCTGATTCCCCCAACTACTTGTCGTGGTAGTCGTTCATACATTGCTTAAGCTACTGGGAGCTGAACGAATAAGGGGGTTCTAAAAACGATTGAATTTTTGAAAAAGTCTCTCTTTGAAGTAAAAAGATTCAGTGATCCTAACATACCAAGACTCTAAAATTGGAACCTCTGCCAATGCTTCGTACAAGAAATGGAGTAGAGAAAACATGCCAGTGAGCCGCAATTGGAAAGAGACTGTGGCCGGCGCGACTAGAAACTGAGCCGTAATACTCTAACTGACTGACTGACTGACTGACTGACTGACTGACTGACTGACTGACTGACTGACTGACTGACTGACTGACTGACTGACTGACTGACTGACTGACTGACTAACTCATGTGGCGTTTCACCAATTATAGCGGGATTTCAATAGAAGAGACCTGTACTTCGTATAAAGTCAGTGAAGGAGAACAAGTTTGGAAACTTAAATCTTTATTGTAGTGCATCATTGAAAACACCGAGATATTTGTTCATTCAGAATGGGTTATACCTCCAAACCAATGGTTTTAATTTAATTTTGAAGGTATGCCTTGATCGCATTTGGAAAATTACAAAAGTTTAATGTTTAAACAAGGGAGCAAACAACCGGAGTCTTTCAAACTTGATCCGTGTCGATAATAAGTGTAATTATCAGTGTTAACGAGCAAATCACTGCCGCCTAAGTACAAGAGCCACATGTTTTAGCACGAGGTTGTTATTTTAAGTAATTAACTAAACCAGAAGAAATTATATCGTACGGTGTCCTCTTAAAAAATATGGAACAACATTCGCCAAAGTTTACATTACCTCGTTAGGAGCAATGTGGTTCAATGAAAGGAGTTATACTGCAAGCTAAATCAAGAAAGAAAAATGAAAATATAGTTCAGATTTCACGGTTTTGCAAGTTAATTGCAACAGTGGGTTTCATAAAGGGTATTCCGAGATACCATCGAAATTTATGATGTCCTTTTTAAGTGAAAAAATGTTGGCATTAGAATAAAAGAATCCATTCACTTCCAAAAGTTTTTTTTTGTAGTATGCGACATAATCAAACATTTTTGGAGCCTAAGAGGAAGCGACGTTCGATTAAGTGTCGCCCGACTACCTCATCAACCTAACCACTTGGGTAGCACGTTAAACTGCATCCGGTTGTGGAGATTATTTAAACGTAGGAATAATGAGGTAATAATGCCTGAACTGCCTCGGGGGCACCTTGGGCAAGGTGTACTTGTATTTGCCCAGTGCTTTTTAAGTGTTGTTGCCTTCGGGCGTAGTGTTGCCTCCGGACGTGGGGTGGCCTTCGTGCGTTGTGTGAGATGTTCTTGGATTTTGTTGTCACAGGGTTTGGTGTGGGGTAGTTTCGGGCAGTGTTTGGGGTTTACGGTGGTTGTGGGTGGGTGTGGGTGGGTTGGCGGGTTTTTTGGGTGTAGGGTGGGGTTATTGTGTCGTTTGCGTTTGTAACAAACCTTTTTGTTCCGTGTGCTGTGTGCAGATGGTTGGTGGGTAAGCCTTTGTGCTTGTGCTTTTGTCCGGTCGGATTGTCTATTTGTCATTACGTGCCTGTTTCTATGTACATTTAAAAAAAGCAGCACCTTGCCATAAATTGGGCATAAGATCCAAAAATTGTCGTAAGAGAGGATTCCATATTTAAGAGGCGTACTTTCACCAGTTGGCGTGGAGCGTACCAATAAAAGTCGGACCATACGGTACTCATGACCAGTGGCGTGGCTAGGAGGGGGTAAAGGTATGAAATTTCCCCAAAACTTTTCCCGGTAAATGTGTATGTATTTCATATAAAATATGCAAATTAACAAGTATAACAACATTACCATGTACTTATGTAATATTTCCTGCATTTTAATCTTAAAGTAAAACATAAAGCAATTGGAAACTCTTAGGATATTATTTTGGTCAACAATATCTGGTTTATTTGTACGCAGGATTTCTCTGAAGGGGAGGGGGTGGGGCATGCAGTATGGTCTAAGAGGAGGGGTGTCCGGAACTTTTTTGACGTTTTCAAGGAGCCTAATGATGCAAAATGGTGCAAGATTTTCGACTTTGTCAGGAACAGCGTTAAAAGCTGAATCGTGGTGGCTCTTTAGGATAAAACTGTAACTTTTGTGTCTTTATATGCATTCTTATGCCATTTATGCTACCTTACGAAGTAAAACTTGTCATTTGCACACCTTTAGGAGTCAAAATAAAAGAGCATTGATCGGTATAGGAGTTGTGGTTTTTCTTGGCCATAAAAGGTTATTTTGTAATTTTGTCATAAAGATTATTTAAGCGGAGCGCCAACATTGTTTGGCGCGGAGCGTAGAGAAAATTTCGAAAAATCAAACCCCTCACATGGCCGGAAATAGCATTTTTCAGACTTGTACGAAGAATCTAACCAGTCGCTATTTTCTTTAGTCGTTTGCAATAAAATGCTCCCTTCAAAATATGTTCGCAAACTACAAAGTTATTACAGGGTTAAGAGCAAATTTGACCTCCAAAATGTAGTTTTGCATTAAAGACTGAGCGAAGCGCCACCATTGCTTGGCGCGGAGCGTAAAGAAAATTTCGAAAAATCAGACCATCAGATGGTAAAAAATAGCGTATTCATGCTTGTAAAGGGAATCTAAACATGTAGTTTTTATTTTATCGATGCCACCAGTGGAATACAGAGTCTACCTTTTTAAGTTCAAATTGGAATTTGACAGAATTTGCCTTTTTGTAGGAATTAAAAAAATTGGCACCACTGAGGGGCATTGCAGAGACAATCCTTCCCCTTTGAAAACTTTGAAAAATTGGGTGCCCTTATATGTAATCTGGTGCCACATATACTATCTTTTGAAATAAAATCTGTGTGACTAAAGTTTGACTTACTATTTTTAAAAACAAAGAAAAATGGCATCTGTAAGGGGCATTGCCCAATGTTCCCCCCTTCGTACGCCACTAAAAGGAGGCCTAACAGTGGCTCGTTCACACAGGATATCCTGTTAGAACAGCAGTCTGTTAAGCGTAGAAGGCTACAAGGTACTCATGGACCCGTTTATTGTTACACCCCAAGTGAGCAGAAAGCTATTTTCCCGAACTAGCCTGTAAGCCTCCAGGGATTAGACTACGCAACAAAATCTAGGTATGCCAATGGATCCCGTTCATTCTAATTTTTAGACAAACTTTAAGTTTATCGCTGGCCATGGATTGTTTCAGCCCCATCCATGGTTATGTACAGAGAGTAAAATCGGTATAGCTACTACTAGCTTGTAGGACAATATATTAACCCCGGGAAGGGGGCGGGGTCTACGTTAGTGACTTGCCAGTTTTCACATCCTTTTACTGAGTTCCTAAAGTGTACAATGCAGAGACTGTGTACAAGGGGATAAGTTCGGGTTTACAGCCTTTCAGTGTAAGTTGTACTGTATCAGCTGTTGTTAAATCCCTGAATATCAGCTTCCTGTACACTGAAATGCACTGATCATAACACCCGGGCGTTTACAAGAGAACATTCAATCTGCTACGCGGCGAGGACATTTCTGTGGAACGCGAGTAGGGCCGGTTCATGCGACACTGACAAAATCTTGGTTACTTTGTTGCATGAAAATACCAATTATGTATGAGAAATGTCTCACAATTGTAACAACAATTTTGAGAAATTCTTGTCAGAATAAGAAAATTCATCAAATTTCCCCAAATAATTTTTCAGGGGGGGGGGGACTTGCCCCCTGCCCCCCAGTAGGTACGCCACTGCTCATGACCGTATGGGACTCTTGACCCAGTAAACTACCCCGTCAATTCAGTCGAAATTTGTAATCTTTGTCAATTGAGGCAGTGGAGGCACCAGAATTTTCAAAAGGGGGGGGGGGGGGGGGGCAATGGAGGGCATGACTAAATGATGGAGCAAACAATTTCGCTTGAAGGGAGAGATATCCGGGCGGGGCCCAGGGGCAAAGCCCGGAAGGGGGTCCATACGGCAAAGCCCCGGAAGGTCTAATGTTTTAAAATATCTTTGGGTCAAAAGTTAAACTTCAAGAAGGGACTTTATACCGTGGTTCATATTACTCTCAAGTAAGCAATAATCAGTGACTGGGTGAATGCTGCTGACTGGGTTTAACAGGTCTCCCCTCCTGCTCTGAAACTGGAGATAACTTATGCAAACTTATCTACTTGAAGACTTCAAAGTAGCAATTTTGGCATGAGGCTACTTGGCCAGTGGGTAGTGTAGAGATAGCTGAAGGAAAAGGGGAAATGGGGCAATGCCCAGAGCTCTAAGGTGTTAACATATTTCTGGGTCATAAATTAAGCATAAGGATAGGTATATATTGTTTCATATGTACCAAAAAGTAAGCAGTAACCAGTGCGAAAATAACTAACTCACTTTGGCATTTCTACTAGGTGTTGGCAAACCAAACAAGGGCTAGGGCTGTGCGTTACTACTGAAAATATCTCAAGGAATAATACTCCTTTTTAATTATAAATGGTGTGTTTTATTAATTTCGGAACATGAAGTACCTATTTGATATGTTTTTGTCCAAATGTCACTAATTTGACACATTCCTTTGGAAATTTTTTACGTGTAGTCCCACATTTTCTTTTTATTGTTGCGCATATCTTTACTAATTTTTGACCGCTGTTTTTGGTTAAAGATCATTTGGTAACTAA
Organism: Holothuria scabra; assembly: GCA_037179385.1. Taxonomy (NCBI): domain Eukaryota; kingdom Metazoa; phylum Echinodermata; class Holothuroidea; order Aspidochirotida; family Holothuriidae; genus Holothuria; species Holothuria scabra. The sequence goes on from CM074191.1 coordinate 6,376,489, forward strand.
TTTACCCATTGAATTTGATTCTGTAGTCACATTGCACGCGGAAATACAAATCAATCTCTAAAAAACTTTTGGAAGTGGATGCCCAGTATCTCAATGTTAAACGCAAAAATACGTCATTGCACTAATGGATTCGGAAATCAAGGTCAAGTATAAATGCCCAGCGGTCAAGGGGTAGAGTTTTTATATGTCAAAAATTGCTCTTTTTAACTAGGAGGAATTGATGTTATTTATTGACAGGCTTATACCAGCAAAAAATTTCTTAAAGACCCTTTCTCCACATTCTAATAACCAAAGGGTTTCAATAGGTCCCAAATGGTTTCCATCTTATTTTTAAGAACTTTTAAATATATTTGTTTATGCAAAGGGTGATATTTTGTAAGACACTTTGGAATTTTTATATTTTCCATCAACTTAATAAAAGGTTTTTTTTATATCATTGTAGGACTCTTTTGAGCCGTTACCCTGCACAGTTTGGAGCTTACATCATAAACAGAAAGTTTCCACCTTATGTTGCAAAGATTTCCTCGATCCAATCATATTGAGTTTTTCTCACCAGTTCAACCCAAATCAGATAAACCAGATCTATTCAATTTAGTGTTACACAGAGAAGTCTCATTTATTACAAGTCAGTTATACAAATTGCAGTTCGAATGTCGGTGTTTAGCATTTTCAAAACCCCTTTAAGCACATTTCAAAACCGATCTTGCAATTAATTTTTTAAAGCATGCATTACATGCAGATGTTACCGACGCTATTCATGTGAATTTATGAAAAAGTGAAAAAAACCAAACACAACGTTTTCAGCTTAAAAGGCAACGAAAGCCTAAATTCATAGTTTATTCTATTGATCAGATATAAAATGTCCAAATATATTTACTTAATCGTCAATCGAAAAATATTTTCGTCGTTATTCTTGTGCAGTTGAAATTAGAATTTGGCTTGAGCTTGAAATTTTACGTTTTGTACAGAGAGACGAATTCTATTGTCTTATACAACACCAGGGGTGGCGCCAGGATTTCCCCGACAGGGGGGCCAGCATTTCAAGGCCCCGACAAAGACTTTGAGTTAGTCCAGGTGGGACGTGACTTGACATTTTGAGGCACGCGCACCGCGCTTAATTTATGGCCTTCTTTTAAACAAATACTTAAAAATCTGGAGTTTATTTTGAAGACAAAATTTTAAATTTTTTAAAGAAATTTTGCTTTTGTGAGGACCGTTAAAATGTTGGGGTGTTTATTGAAGGATCTGTCTGTCCTTCACATGGGAAAATCAAAAACGTTATATAGTCTAGGCGACAGCTGTAAATATTTTGGGGCTACGCATTTTATCGTACTAGGCCTCCGTACTTAGGCTTCAACACGAGACTAGGTTGCCCGAAAAGGTTTTTCCTTTTTTGAAAGAAGATTTAAAAATTAAGAGCTTATTTTATTGAAGAAATTTTGGAATTTTATCGAAGAAAATTTTCTTTGGGGTACAGTTATTATGAAATATTTGGTTTCTTTTATTAATTGATATGACTTTTTTGAGTAAAATTAGGTAGAATGTTGGGGCGATTAACAGAGTTGGCTTTGGTTATTTATTGTACGGAGTATCCATCGAAATTGGAACATTTTGCCACTTTTAACAATCTGAAGCTTATACTGGAGAAAACTTGTAATTTTATAACAGATTTACGGGATTTATGAAAGAATCAAATCTTCTTACAAGAAAATCAAGTAGGGCGTGATCTTTAGTTTGGTTGGGGTTACTAAATATCATCATGCAGATTAAGGCCCTCGGACCATATTGGGAAAATTCTCCCGCGGAAACAGTTTTGATTCCCATACATTTAAAGTTTTATATTGTATATATTGACGTAGACGGGAGCGTTTCAGTTTCGGAGGGGCAGAATTGTCTCTTTCATCCGAAAAGTAATTTTGCCCGAACGACTATCAAAGTGCAAAACACAAAAATTTTGAAAAATTTAGAACCTCCAGACAGCAGGAAATGGCATTTCCCGGGCTCGTACCTCGAAACAAATCAGTCATTATTTTGAGCTTTCTTTCGCAATAACATTTTCACTTCATAATATTGTCCCAAAACGAAGAAAAAGTTGCAAGCTTGCAATGTTCTGTTGAGTAATCTGTTCGACCAAAACACTCAATCTAAGCGGAGCGCCACCATCAGTTGGCTCGGAGCGTACAGAAAATTGTTGAAAAATCTAACCCCTCAGACAGCAGGAACAGGCATTTCCCAGACTTGTAAATAGTGATGAAGCAGTCGTTATTTTGAGTTTTCCTTTAAAGTGAAAGTTTCACTTCAACAGAAAAAAACAACTTGCCAAGTGATCAGAAAACTACCAGATAAAAGGGTACTGCTGCAATTAATTAAATATAATGTTCTTGTCTCTTTTCGGGGAAAACTCTGTAACGGAATCGTCATTGTAGTCCATTGCAAGACCCGCTAAAAAGATGAGATTTTCTACGTGACTTCCCGAACTCCAGACTATAAATGATTTTTCTTCCTATGGATTTGAATTTTTCAAAATATGTCACGTTACAAGGTGGCTTCAAATGAATGTTAAGTCAGTCTTATTGGGAGACATTTTCACACTACTCTTTATCATCAGCCTATGTGTAGCTGAAACGGCCTGTCTGATTTTCATTACCGTTTCTAGATTTCGTCTGAAGGGGTAGGCCAGGTGGCAGAACATTGGGCACTGCATGCCCCTGAACAACCTCTCGTCTGTTTTTGTCAGGAAAATTCGGAATTGTGAGTTTCCTTGAAGAATATGGTCTTCTATAGTGAGCAAAATCAAGAAGACCGTGCAGTGGCGGCGGAAGCATAAAAATTTAGGGGGGGGGACAAACAGTGAACAAGATGGAATGGTTGGACTCGTGAAACCAACTTGTGCGCGTAGCGCACATCACGAGCGCAAAGCGCGAAGTCCCACTGGCGTGGGTCCAAGCTCTGACATTCTACAAGCTCTCTCGTGCAATCTAAACCGTTTTCGGAACATTTTACGGTGAATTCAATGAACAAAAATGTGCGAAATATTTGCGTTCACAGATAGCCTACAGGCTATTTCTTGGACATCAACAGTTGCGTTGTTATGTTTGTAATTTTGGTTTTGTTAAAATCATTTTTCAAATCCAAAGGAGAAGAGGCGCGGTTACCTAACTACTAAAATCAGTTGCCCCCCTTTACTCGCCCTTGGTTTGGTACTGCACCTGTCAGTTTGTTTTGATTTTGTATTTTAATTGAAGGTCTATTTCTTGAAATTCTTGTACTTTCACCGGGATTCATTTCAACATTCAATCTGGTGAAAATTCATTAATATTTACCTTGGAATCAGTCTAAATCTGCCTATGCAGACCTATCTGATCAGGATGAATGCGAACTTCTGAACAATGTGTAGGCTACCTCGGTATAATACCGAGGTAGCTTACTCTTCCAAAGTTCCAACCGGACGGTCATGTACGTACGCACACATCATGCGAACGGAGCTACCATTCGGCGATTTTTCCATAGATATAACGCAACGACATAACCTAAGCATGTGACATCAATTACGCAACATTACATTGGATGAACAAAGTGTAGAGGAAATAGCCTACTGTAAGTGAATGTCTCACCTATGATGAGTGAAAACTGGTCAACTGTTCGTTCACGTGATGGCAATGGCAATGCTTCACTTCTCGCGGAGGGAAAATACTAGTACAGTAAAGGTTCGGTTTCACTGGACAAGTGATATACTACATACACCTGGTTTGCGGACCGGGCGAGGTTGCCAGATTCTTGTAATGATTTGTAGCCAAATACTAGGTCACAGGCATAGAGCATGGTCGCAGGGGACCGTGACAAGAATCAGCCAAACAATGGCAGAACATAGACTAAGTCAATTTCGGCTGCTCTGTTCGGTGGTGGGTTAACTATAGTCTCAACTTTGAATTGGTTCAAGGCTCCCAAGTTTCTTTTACTTCGCCTTTGATTTTTTTTATTTTGGGGGGGGGGGGGCGTCCCCTCGCTAAGGATTTTAGGGGGGGGAGGACGTCCCCTCGCTAAGAAATTTAGGTGGGGACGTGTCCCCCCGTCCCCCCCGCTTCCGCCGCCAGTGAGACCGTCCGGATGACAAGAACCGTCTCTTTTATCAGTTTAACGTAGGCATGCAGATGGAGGCTCCCCGACGAAATTGGGTTTTCTCAACAACAGGGGAAAGGGCAGCCTTCCCCGACGGGGGCATGACCTTGAAAATTGAAGATGGGATGAGGGATAACAGAGCTAGTAAGAAGTGATTGAAACAGATTCAGATGGGCATTAAATTACCGTTACAAAAGAATAAAATGGTTCAAAAAGAAAAAAAGTTCATGATCATCCTCTCAGTAACTTCAGTCCTTTACGTTCATTTTTATGCCTCCTCGAAGGAAATTGCCGTCCTTCCACGACGGGGGAGGAGATAAGAAGAAGTGATTGAAAATCAATTCCGATATGTATTAAAATAGCATTTCAAAACAAAAAATATGTTCACCCATCCAGTAATTTCAGTCCTTGTAGGTTTTTTTCTTTTTCTTTTATATTTTTTTAATTTTTAGGCCTCCCCGACGAAACCGTCGACCTTCCCCGACGGGGGGCATATGTGCCCCGACGGGGGGGGGGGGCATGGCCCCCGGCCCCCCCCCCGCTGACGCTACCCCTGGAATGGAGTTTCGTTTTCAAGATTTTGCAAAAATTTAAGTTTGGAGACTATTCCATTCAGTGGGTTAAAACAATATACCGTAATGTAAATTCTTGTGTCTGTAATAACGGTTATTCTTCTGGAAACTTTATGTTAAAAGAGGAGTGAGGCAAGGCTGCCCACTCATTGAACTCTTGGACCCGTGACCCTTTTAGGTGTCTCCTTTTCGAACAACAGGGACGATTTATTTGCTCTAAATTTCCCTCCAAAGTTATCGCGTCTGAAAAAGTTCTACACTTGTGGTCTTCTAGAGATTTAACCCCGGTCGGTAAGAATATAATTGTGAAAAGTTTTGCTATCTCCCAGTTGGTGTTCCTCTTCCTTGTTCTTACCAATCCACCTTCCCATTTTGTAAAGGAGTTGAATACTTTAATGTTTGATTTTATATGGTCGGGTAAACCAGAGAAAATTAGGCGTAGAACGGTATTTAACCCTTATCATCTTGTAGGACTCAATATTATTCACTTAGATAGTTTCATTAGGGGTCTTAAATGCACTTGGGTCCGGAGATATACAGATAATACACATGGGTTTGGGTAATTATTCTTTGAACTCTATCTGGAAAGATATGGAAGGGCTCTTTTGTTTAAGTGTAATTGTAACTCAAGAGACATTTGTAATATTAACAATGTTTTTATCCTACATGCAAGTGAAGCATGGTCAGCTTTTACTCTTTCACATCCTGATTGTGATTTTGACCAAAGAAATGAAATTATGTGGAATAATTCACATATTAAGGTAAATAATGAAGTAATATTTTACAAGTCCATATTCGAGAAAAAGGTTACGTATGTTAAAGACATCTTGCATGAGAATGGAAATGTCCTTTCTTACAAGGAATATTTAGATAAATTTGAAATTAACCATTGCTATTTTACTTTCTACTGAGGTTTGGTCTCTGCAGTGCCCAGAGAGTGGAGAAATTGTAACCTACTTGACACACAAAATTCAAGTAAAAGAGAACGCCTCTTAGACAGTATACGGAATTATAAGAAAACGTCAAAGTTTGTTTATTTGAATTGAGTCAAGACGGTGTCAACTCCTCCTAAAGCCATTTCAAAGTGGTCTGATAATTTTAAACTCATTGATGATGATTGGGAAAAAAATTTCTTAAGTCCGTGGCACTCTGTCAGGTAGGTTGAGCTACAATACTTCCTGTATAGATTTCTCCACAGAATTTTGGGGACAAATCATTTGCTTTTTTGATGCAATTACATAAGATGGTCACTAAACAAGTCGGCCGGAATCGATAATGCAGATTGTGCGGGGAGGGAGAATGGATTTCTTAAAATTGAGGTTCTTCGGGGGCTACCTCCTTGGTGCCCTAGATCTTCTTTACAGAGAGCTAGGGTGCTTCTCATGTGATGTGAATTCAGCCTCAGCCCTTGTCTATGATGCGGCGCGCGGTGCGCGCCAAAAAATTTAACATTTAAGACATCTCAGTAATTGAACTGAATGAAAATTAGAAAAAGGATGGGCCACTTTTAACCTCAGCTGAATAAAGGTGGCCTCCTAAAGACATTCTTACTGAAGCACAAACATACTCTGCTTTCTTATACAGTCTTTTTCAGGTGACTTTCAGAGAGCCGTTACCTGTAAAGTGGTGGGCGGAGCGGGCCGAAAAAATGAATTTTTACTTCATCTCAATAGTGAAATTGAAATAAAATGAAAAAAGTGTGGTCCCTTTTCACTACAGCTGAGTAAGGGTGACCCCTAAGGATATTTGTACTAAACAAAAACGTAACGTTGGTTTCCTATAGAGTCTTTTTCATGAGATTTTTGTCGAGTCCTTATCTGTGATGGGACGCCCAGAACTAAGCCGAAAAATGGACTTTAGAGACATCTCAATAGAGAATTTCATTGAAATTAGAAAAAGGGTGGACCCCTTTTCACTTCAGCCGAAAAAGAGTGGAGCTCCAGATTAGGGTCAAATAAGATCATTGTCCTTTCAGAAAGCTTGGGGGCACTTGGTCAGAGAAGGGGCTCAGAAGACAACCGCCTCCCCTGCCTCACCCTTTCACTAGTTATGGTAGACCTTCAGCTGTGTATGACCCGGGCACTGGTGATATGGTTCACGGTTCAGTGACAATGGAAGAGGTGTTCTATAAGAAGTAACCCCGAATCGTGACATATTTAAAACGGGTGCACGCGAAGCGTGTCGAAAAAAAAAACAAAAACAGCGTTGAGACATTTAATGGAAGAATATTGTTTTTATTTAGTTTTCAATCCAGTATTTGACCTGTTTCAACGTTTTGCAAAGTATCACTCGCGTAGCTCTGTCAGTTCCAGTTTGTATTTTTGTAGCTAAAGCAACAAGACTAAGGCGTAAAAAATAAGTTCTGGAAAAAAGTGGGGGGCAAGTGCCCCCCGTAATCCGCCTATGGGGATAATCCATTATGTTTCTTTTGTAACCTCCATGACGAGACACTTGAACACTTATTCTGGGAATGTCATGTAATCTCGAGTCCTTTTTACTAGAAGTTGAGAAATGCTTATTGAACAAACAGTTTTTCTTTTCCAAGGAAGATTTTTATTTCGGTTTCAAGTAACTGCACAAACACCCATCAAATTTTCTAATTTTTCATGTCAAATATTTTATCTATCAATCGAATCAAAACTGTTCTCTCACTACAATCGACAATTTCATTTACAAGTTGAAGTTTTTCAATAGAAGTAGAAAAAAGGTGTCTCCAGAGGTGTCCCCGGTAAATCAAAACGCTATATATTATATGAGGAACTTAAAAAGCCTTTTCCTCCTTCCAATTATTGTTCGAAGACGAGTAGGCTGTATAAGTTTGTGTTTAAGTTTCGTCCTGTAAACAATGTAATGCTCAAGTTCTAAATAATGACTATAAAATTCGAAATAAACGAGATGAAAAAACAAACAAACAAACAAATAAACACACAAACCTCTGAATATAACATTTTTATAAAACAATTCAGACTTCATTTGCACATATTATCCGATTCAAGGGGGTTGTGGACTTTAAAAACATTAGATGAAACAATGTTCTAGGATTTTGACGAGAATTTTCACTCCTCTAATCACAATTTTGAATCCAATATCAGTTTACCAAACTGCTTGATCGCCGATTGGTGTAAAATAAAAGTGTTCTTCCAACACTTTCTCTCTTCTGCTTTGTTTGCTTTCATAATATGAAATGAATTTCAGATATTCTTTACACATACCTTTTGAGCTTAATTAATTGGACGTACTTTCATCTCTGAGTACTTAAGATTGCAGTAGTTTCCGAGAAGATCAGATCAGTCAAAGCATCCTGTCCCGTACCGAATATTTAGAGATGAATGTTGACAACTATCGAACCACCATCCACCACTAAATCTGCAAGATGTCCCACAGTGAGTGTAACAATGGTCATTCACGCAGTTTCCTCCGCTCCAATCATCATTGTCACGGTCTCGAGTTGTAAAAGCTTTTCCACTGTGATAAGACATCGAATCATGACCTGCATTGAAAGCATTTAGGAAAGCGTTACCACAAAAAACTGAAACAATGTTTGGTGTTGAAATTCCTTGTCCTTTTTACATATTTGAATAGTCTTGAGGCTGTTTCCCACAAAGAATATCCTTTTGTTATTATTGATATTTGAAAAGTGTTTCCTTTATAGGCTAGCTTCATATGAATTTTGCTTAAAGATACAAATTGAAAATTAGGAATTGAAAATAAATTTTGTCCAAAATAAAACCAATTATTTTGGGGACGTGTGCCCATGCATTAATGCGCAATGCCAAAATGACTGGGAGAAAGCACGTCACTATCAACTGACCGAAGTTTTGGGTACTTACTGTAATTTGTTGCAAGCGAAGGAATTAAAATGTATTTTATATATATAGGATAAGAACAGGTGGGCCAAAATTACCCAATGTTGGGGAAACATAACACATGACACATTTTTAGCAAACTTCATTTAATTTATAGGTCATAATATATGAAATAATTAGGCAAAATCGTGGTGTTTTGCCCAACCTTTAGCAATTTTCTTCCCCAGCAATGTAGCATGTGCTATGTTTGCCCAACTGTTTTTTGAGTGTACAATAATTTTGCAAATGATAATAGGCTGATTTCATACCTTATTTTGTGTATTACAGTCACGTTTGTTACTATGTAGTTTTCTTACAGCAAGGAAGAATTACAGAATTACGAAGTCTCAATTGCTTTTATATTCCTACCCAATATGCTCGTGTATGACATTCTTCAAAATCGGAGAGCCATTATTGAAAAGTTACACCTCAACGTCTCGTCGATACCATTAACAAATAATAGATTTGCTTCAGGTCGTAATTTAATCAAAATAGTTTGGACACATTTTACGGAAAAGTCTGTTCATGTTTGAAGAGTGTTTAATAGAGGACTGAATACACAATCATATAATATATTATTTAAAACAATTACTGCAGAAATAATTACAATTGATCATTTGTTCATGCAATCTTATCAAATATTTGACTAGATTGCTTTTTCAGAGCCCCTCTTGCAAGGTATTAAATTAAAAAAAGGAAAATTAGGTAGGTATACAGGCAACATCTGTTTCTCTTCCCAGGAATACGAGAGATACGACCGTGTGCCTCTTATAAAAGTGTTTGTTGGTATGCGTACGACAATAGGTCGTTATTTTAATTTTATTCATTCTTCTAACAACGGCAATTTTTCTCGGGCGCAAGTAAACGACTGATATGGGGAAAATATGGGCCAGTCCTATCATATCCCTGAGGCATTGGGGGTACCCATATCTGCAAACAGAGCCTTTATTTATCTTGGGTGCAGAATTAAAATGAGCCCGGTATGGGGACCATACTTTCTTAAATCAAAAGAGTGGACTTAGTCACTCTCTAATAGAGTGAAAAGTGTAAATTCACTCGAAGAAGAGTAAAATTCTTTCGAAGGAGAGTGAAACTTACTCTAAGAAGAGTGACATTCCCCCAGGACGAGTTTCACTCTTTTTGCGGTGCCTACAGTGATCACTCTCAAAAAAAAAAAAAGATTGATCATTGCAGGCACTGGTGTAAGAATGAATTTTCACTCTTCTTGGAGTGAATTTTTCCCTTCTCGGAGTGACGTAACACTCTTATGAAATGAATTCACAGTTTTTAATGTTTTGTATGCTCAAAGATACACATCCACAAATATTAGATACGATTAAACGTTTTTACTTCAAACCTGCATTGCCCCTGAAGCCGCCGATGGTTAGTCTGTATTTGTCATTCTCATCATCAATTCTGAAGGAATCGTATTTTGCGTAAAAAGGATTTCCTAAGCTGTTGACGTAAGTCATTTCGAAGTTCGCAATTCCGTTGACTTGTTATGTTATTTATTTTGTCATTTCCAAGCCATAATTCATGATCTGGAGTCCCAAATCCGTCTTTATAATCAGACCAGTAAAGATAGAAGCCCTGAGATCCGTTGACTCGACGCGGAATAGCCTTGATAATGAAAAACAAGAAATCACCTCAGATATAATAAGGTATTACGTTTGAAATGCATTAGAAGTACATAAGCTAATCTGATGAGATAAGCTTAAATAATTATCAAAACGCTACTTCTGAACCACAGACCGCATCAATAGTAATTAACATCTCAACAAGATACATTACGTTCGTTCATTAACAGAAATATCACCATTTGTGACTTCTTAAAGCCTGTGTTATCTGCACCGATAAGTTATTTCATTCCTGTGTGATCCGTTACGTAATTTCTTGGCCTGGTTTCAGTTTTCCTTTGTTTTAGCGTGGAAAGAATGCACGCAGATGTTTTAGTTGAGCGTGGTCTCGCGAGGCTTGTTCTAGGCTAGTCACTTTTGTTCCAGTTTTCGTTAAGCTAGCCTCCAGGGGTGGCGCCAGGATTTGCTCGGCAGGGGGGGGGGGGCAAGCTCCCCGACGGGGGGGGGGGGAGCACTTCAAGGCCCCGACAAAGGTGGTGACTTAGTGCCGGTGGGACTTGACTCGGCAGAATTTCAGGCGCGAGCAGCGCGCCGGAATTTTGGACTCTCTTTTTAACAAATACTTAGAAGTCTGGAGTTTATTTTGAAGAAAAAATTAAAAATTTCTGACACAATTTTGACTTTTGGAAGGACCATAAAAATGTTGGGGTGTTTATTCAAGAATCTATCCTTCATTTGGGCAAAATCAAAAACGTTTTGTACGCGACAGCTGAGATTCTGTTGAGATTTTGCATGTAACCACCGTTCTAAATTTACGTACTAAGGTCTCAAGACGAGACAAGAACTTTACCCGAAAAGTTTTTCCCCTTTTTAACGAAGATTTGAAGATTAGGAGCTTATTATATTGATTTAATATAAGAAAATTTGTTTTTTGCAAGGTTAAAATGAAAAATTTGGGTTCTTTATTAAGTGATATGCCTTTCAAGAGCAAAATTAGGTAGGATGTGGGGTGATTTAAAAAGTTGGTTTTTAAGTGCTGTACGGTACTGGGTATCCATCGATATAGGAAAATTTTGTCACTTTGAACAATCTGAAGCTTATATTGGGAAAAATTGTAATTTTATGACAGACCTTCTTATAAGAAAAATCTAGTAGGGGGTGATCTGTAGTTCTGTTGGGGTTACTAAATATCATCAGGCAGATCAAGGCCCTCGGACCATATTCGAAAATTTTCCCGAGGAAAAGTTTGGCTTCCCATATATTTGAAGTTTTATATCTTATATATTGAAATATATATAGAAAAAAGGTCCAACTTGCTGTAAGTGGATCAGAAAATTCCCAGACAAAAGGTACTGATACAATTAGATGAAATGGTCTTGTCCCCTTTTTTTCGGGGGGGGGGGGGGGGAACTGTGCATCGTACGGAATTGAAATCATACTAATGTGTTTGACTCTACTAGGAACCTTCGTTGTATCCAATTGCAAGATCCAAGCTGAAATTTTCTACGTGACTGCCCTAACCCCAGACTATAAATGATTTTACTTCCGACGTATTTGAAAATATGTCACGTTACAAGGTGGTTTTAAATGAATTTTCAGTCAGACTTATGGGGAGACATCCTCACGCTACCGTTTATCATTATGTGTAGCTCAAAACATCCTGGCCGATTCTCATTACCGTTGCTAGAATTCGGCTTTCGGGGCAGGCCAGATGACAGATCATTGGGCATTGCATGCACCTGAACAACCTCAGGAAAATTCGGAATTGTGAGTTTCCTTGAAGAATATGGTCTTCTAGTGAGCAAAACCAAGAAGACCGTCCGGATTACTGAAGTTTATATAGAACCCGCATCTTTTATCAGGTTAAGGTGGGCATTCAGATGAAGGTTCCCAGACGAAATTGGGTTTTATCAACAAGAGGGGGAAGGGCAGCCTTCCCCCACGGGGGCATGACCTTGAAGATTGAAGGCAGGATGAGGGATAACAGAGCTTGTAAGAAGTGATTAAAACAGATTCAGATAGGCATCATAATACCGTTACAAGAATTAAGTAGTTCAAAAAGAAAAAAGGTCATGATTATCCTTTCAGTAAATTCAGTCCTTTACCTTCATTTTAGTCCTACCCGAAGGAAATTGCCGTCAGTTCCACGACGGGGAGGAGAAAGGACAAGGTACATGAAATGAGGTTTAACCGAGCAAAGAAGAAGTGCCAAAAATCGATTCTAATGTGTAATAAAATAACATTTCAAGACAAAAAAAGTTTACCAATCCAGTAATTTCAGTCCTTGCAGGTTTTTTTTCTTTTTCTTTTTTTTTATTATTTTTAAAAATTTTTTTAGGCCTCCCCGACGAAATGGCGCCACCCCTGTACAACACCAGCAAGAAAGGGGTCACTTTTCAAGCAATTGCAGTAGCTCCTCAAAACAAAGATGACAATTCAAGTGAAGCAAGACAGTTCAATACATAGCGAAAAAAGTGTTAGATTGTAAGATAATTAAGTAATATTTGATGCAAAACCTGCATGGAACAAATGTCCATCACATTTAGCATTTGTCTAATCTTTCAAATCCGGAGATATCAGATTCAGTTATACTTGAAATTCCTAAAAAAAAAAAAAAAAAAAAAAATTGGGCACACTAGTCAAACAGGGAGAACTTTCATTTCTGTGTATTTCACGTTGCAAGCACTTCCGGGAAGATTATACCAATGCATGCAATTGCTTCCGTATGGACCGTTGATGGATAAACCGCACTTAGTGAACCACCATCCAGAGTTGTATCCACACAATGTACCACAGAGAGTATAGGCATGAGTAGCGCAGTTTCCACCACTCCAAATGTCGTTGTCTTCGTCTCGTGTTGTGAACGCGTATCCATTAAAATAACTTAGATAATCACCTGCGTCTGCATCAAAACCAAGATAATGGACTGTCAAAGTACTGCATGTATGTTTCAGTATTTATAATGACATGCCGTTTGATTTTCCTTTGGCTTGACTTTGCAAAAAACTTATAAACGTACGTGGAATCTTTCTTTTAAAAAATAATTATAACTTAATCCCCATTCCAAGAAATATAGTACCTACGAAGTGAGACTTCGCATGGAAACTATGCAGAGATGAAATAAGTTTGTGGTGTAATACACCTAAGCGATGACAAATAAGTGTTAAATGATTACAAACTGAGAATAATTTTTATGATCAATCCTCATTCTCCTTAATTTTATCAAGTATTCAACGTTGTAATGACATTAGACATGTTCTTCCTTTCTTTCTTTCCATACTCTCATTTGACCATTACATTACTTTCGTTTTCGAAGGGATTTGTATTAACTTCCATTTCTATTTGTATGTCCCCTTGATTTTTACCAAATTCAAAATAGCAAACGTGTGTATAAATTGGTACAAGGTCTGTCACCTAAGATGACGGTTAGCCTGTGCCCATTTTTGGACTCCATGGGACCTTTCTATCATGTAAAGGTATTAAATATGTAGAATGTCCATGATTGAAGTCACATCTTGAGTTCATTTTGATGAATCTGGCGGACAATAATAATTCTGTCAAATTAAAGGTAAGAAAATTGAAGAAAGCACGAGCTTTTTCATGTCAATAAAAAGGGGGTGTGCACATTCCTCAAATGGTCTCTTATCCACCGTTTTCCCTTGTCTGCCGGTCTAAGTCAAATGGTTTCTTTTCGGATGTGTTATGTGAAAAGGTCCCAGGAATGGCTTGTCCCAAAATCCCTTCTCTAAAACATTTTTACAAAAAGTATCAAATAACATTTGAAGCAGGTCGCCTTGAATTTAATTTTGGTAAAAGAACTCTCTTTCTCAAACCCTATATCATTATTGGAAATTCCTTTTGGGCTTGGAGTTTGGCGCTAATACTAGGCTAAAAAAGTTACAATATCAGTTAATACAAGAGGAAGACTTGTTGTCTCAACATGACTACAATGAGCGAATTCATTTGAGTTAAAAAGTAGACCACCTTGTTATTGTTTCCTGCCCAACGAACCATTCATTCATCGGTTTAAAATAAGCCTGTGGAGTGTGCTTACTGCAAAGTTGATGCCTGCGTGTGTGCACAGACCCGTGCTGCAGATACTTTAGATTAACCCTTTACCGTTTTGCTCCAATCGGAGCATATTTGCGCGCCTCGGGAGTGGGCGGAAAAGCGGACGTAGCACGCCCCGCATCAGCTTCGGTAGGTTATTGACCCCGTGACCTTAAACTATTGTCCTTCTCGTTGTTGTGGCCAAATTTTCGGGTAGCTATTCGCAGTTTCGAGCTCCGCGTGAAACAGATAAAATGTTTGACAGCCCCGCTCTCAGTATGGGTCCAAAAGGACCCAAACAACGGTAAAGGGTTAACACGTATGGTTCGTAGTCGGACATATAGGCAACGGGTGTACACTAATGAACACTTACACTAATGAAATCGATGAATTATAGATAAGGTATACTTGAATAAATGAGTAATATAAACATAGACGAGTCAAATTACCACAAACCTGAATCCGCGCTGTAGCCGCTGACGTTTAATCTGTATTTTTCAGCTGCATTACCAATACTGAAAGAGCTGTACTTGGCAAAGTAAGGTGTTCCGTTCATGTTGACAAAGTCAATGCGGAGTTGGTAATTTCGCTGCGCTGTTAAAGTATGCAGCTTATCATTTCCAGGCCATAGCTCGCGATCTGGTGATCCAAATCCCTCGCTGTAGTTAGACCAATACAGGAAAAAGTCTTGGGACCCGTCCATACGACGCTGAAACACCTTGGAAGAAACAGAAAAGGAAACTAGAATTTGCTAATACACGTATAAAATACTTTAAGAGGGTATGAATGAACTTAACAACAGATTTTCCATTTAGCAGAAGTTCAAACCATGCGCCATAATGTCCTTCAATTTTTGCAAGATATGTCGTAATCAAAACAGAGAAGCATGAGGAACTGGGTATCTCACTTACCGTCCAGCCTTCTCCATCATCCGTTATATTACAATACACGTCGAATGGATCCCTTCCCCAAGTTGTTGGTTTTATTTTGTATACACCACTAGAAGCAAGACCTCGAGATCTTTCATATATATCTTGGCAGTCGGAGGGAGGTGTACCGATAGTACAGTTGACTCCATCACCTGTGTAACCTTCGTTGCAATAACATTGTGAACCGTTGCTTCTGTCTTCACAAAACGCATTGGGACTACAACGGTACGAACCGTCGCATGTAAACCGACCATTAGTACAGGAACAACGTCTTGAACAATTGCTAGAGATGTAAACTGCGTCGCCCTAAATATAAAGTGAATTCAAATTTTTTGAAATTCATATACTACTCGTGACATTTGCTCGTAATAGATTTTATGGGCTACGACAGTCCAAAGCTAGCAGTGATAAGGATAAGTCACCAATTTTTGATATTGTACGTAATATGTTAGTCATGAAACGACACGGATAACATACAAAAATAACAGGCAATCTGTCAAACTTGAACAAAATTTCTAGAGGTCAGACTAAAACAAACTACAAATGCTATTTATTTTGGTAAAGCTACAAGAATCAATTTAAGACATGGGGCAGAATTTTTACAAGCATATGTAGGCTACTTACACGGTTAGGTGGGCACAAAAAGCGATTGATTTCATCTGAAAAGAAAGAATGATATCTTTGAGAGGAGAAATTATCAAACTTAGTTTATACGTAAATAATCACAGGTACAAAACATTTCATCGGGTTGGGTTTCGTTGGGTTGACTAGCATGAACCCAACGGAAGCAGATTTTTCTCATGAAAATGATTAAGAAACATGGGATTAGAAATCCATTTCAAAATTGAAACTTGTTACAAATATAATTTTTTAAAAGGCCAATGGGTCTGATGAATTACCTTCTGTTCCGTGGTATTCACCAACACTAGTCAGTTTGTATTCGCCGTACTCATCGCTTATACGAAAAGTGTTGTAGGTGACGAAGAAGGATAAACCAACTGTAGTTGTAAAGTCAATTCGAAGTTCATAGTTATTTTGATTGGTAAGATATGATAGTTTGTCGTTACCGATCCAAAACTCTTGTGACAGAAAACCGAATCCAATTTTATATTCTGTCCAATTGCGGTTGAATAGCACAGAGTCCTTTTGGGAACGGTGAATAACCTGAAAAGTTAAACCAACCCGAAGAGGAACGATAAGTCTGCCTTTTTGTGGAAAAATGTGTGATCATAGAACTTGATATATAAAAACACAAACTTAGATATTCAAGTATTAGTGAAGATACCTTTCCATACATCAATTCCTTTATTGTTAGCTCATTGGTTCATTTACCTTTTTTTTTATTAAAAACATTGCGCTCATGGTATTTGATAAATTAGACAGAAACTAATGAGCATGTTTTACTAACCGTCCATCCTCCGGAATTTACCGTATCGTCACAGAAAACTTCAAAAGGTTCTGGATAACCATCGGGTTTAATAAGATGTACACCAGTCTGATTATTTGTTGAACAGTGACTCGTAGCCTCGAGGCAGTCCTTTGGGTATTGTGGTTGTTGATAAAAGAAATATGAAGATCCTGCAAAAGAAATACTTATTTACCTGTATTATCGGCGTTAGTGTATCACAGCAAGAACCACTACCCAATTTTCTGAGTACTTTTTCATGTTAAAAGGTATTGCGGAAGGAGTAACAAATTTTTAATGAACACTAATACTAATATAAGTACATTGCTTGCATTAGACCCACCATTCCTCATGGTACTAGCATGGCCCTAGAAGTATTGCAACAATATCGAAATGTTAATCCTCTGTATACGTACCAATGTTTCCTCCATTTGATGATATGCTTGGATGCTTTGGCTGAAATAATAAGTCGTAAAAATGTTGCATTTATTAATCTTTTTCAAATGAGTGCCATTTGTAGGGAAAAGAGAATTTTAAGGCACATATTGTTAAAACTAAATGCTCTACACGAGGTTGGTTCAAAAACATTAATGTGCAACTGAAG
The DNA here is from genome assembly GCA_037179385.1 of Holothuria scabra. Taxonomy (NCBI): domain Eukaryota; kingdom Metazoa; phylum Echinodermata; class Holothuroidea; order Aspidochirotida; family Holothuriidae; genus Holothuria; species Holothuria scabra. The sequence goes on from CM074191.1 coordinate 6,393,590, forward strand.
TTCTTCAAAGTGGCTATAACTCCTTTTTAATAAAGTCATTAGCCGATCATCGATTCTTTATCATAGTTACTGGGCCCGCAAACAACAAACACCATTGATGAAAACGAATGGTTTGACAAGCATGAAGAAAACAGTATGATATATGTTAGAAGTTAAATCCACGGGATATGTTATGTCGAAAATATAAAAACTATACCAATTATATATTAATGCTTGAATGAAAGAAGTTAATTTCGCATCAGCGATGGAGAGACAACTGACGTTTATTGGCTGAAATGGAACTATTATACTGTGTAAGAGACTAAACAGTTGAGAAATACTTCAAATTTTGGAAGATACAAATCAGTCTTAGAACGTGAATTAGCTTATTGTAACATTGTGTTAAGCATGTGTCAAGCATCTTTTACTGGTTACAACTGATTCAAAGCCAAAAAGCTGGCGACGATTATATCTGTACCAGATTATGGCAAGCCGGCAAGCCTTAAGTGCAATGAACAACATGTTAAAAGCAAAATACTTTAAGGGCAAAGCTGTGCACTCATCCTTAATGCAAATTGTCACTTAAAGCGAAAACTGATAATTGCGTTATCGTAATATCGACATTAGTTGACTGACGGAACACGACATAGATGATATTATTACATGCACCGGCAGGCTAATAATCAAGGAGGCTTCCCTGCATTTCCTTGCAGACGATTCCCGAATCTTGAAAATCTTTTCGTTAGTATAAGCCCATTTTTCAGAAAACTGGAACTTATATTTTTAATTATTGTGTTAATTTAAATATTAATCTAGAAAAAAGAAGGTAAGTCATTCGATAAGTTTCTATTTGACCTTTGTGGGAGCAAAGTGGGAAAACAAGTATTTGAAGTATTTTACTTTCACGCAAAAGGATTCAGTCTTAAATGAGTCCAAGAGAAATCGCTACATTTACGACTCGTAAAAAATAAAAATGAAGACACTAACGAAAAGTTGGAGGAAATATATTTCATTTAATACTTAGCAATGAATTTTTCATTCCTCTTTGTTTGAAAATTCAAAACATACTGGGATTTTCGGGTAAGATTTATTTCTTCAAAATTTAAATTGATGGCTAATCCACTGCTAATCCTTCTATGAAAATTTTGTTAAAGGTAAGCAAAACGACATATCAAAGTATAACCTTCGATCTAGAATTTCTCGTGATTATTGATTTGTTTATCATTATAGATATCATAACAGGACCCGAAGCGAAACTTCGAAATAAGACCTTGGAAATTATCGTTCATTTTCATGCTCTGATTATCTGATAATCTTACTTTTAGACTGTCTATACATGAGTTTGTATTTAAATTTAAAATTATTGCTGTTGTGACTGAGACATCTGTCGATAACATAAATTTGGGACACACCGATTAAACATAAATTGAAATTTTCTTTTATATTACTACGCATTTTTTGTGAAAGTTTGTTTGAGTTAACTTACCACGATATATTGGGGATCAAAATTGTTATTTTAATTAACGTTTTACTATGTGATGGGTTTGTTTCTTCTTTAAAATAGTTTAAGTATTCCCTTTCCAGTACATTGTTGCAAAAGTTCTGAAACCATTTATGAAATAGTGTGTCAATTTGTGTAACAAGTCGGTAGAATGGAAAGAGTCAAGAAGTTTCAGAAATTCTATATGACAATTTGTGTCGTTGGTTAGTAGTTGACACATATTTCAAAGTGTCATGCATCGTCCTGCATTGCCACAGAATGTGCGTGATGTACATGATATGTTGAACTGTTCGTGGTGCACAGGTGAGAAGTGTCAAGTTAGCATTGTTTGAAAATGCGTAAAGTTTGATTCTGAAAATTTCCAATACCTTTACTTCTACAACTCTGCCCAATTTTGCCACATCAGCCAGATTGCCACAGATTTTCCCACTTTGAAAATTGTGACTTGTTTAAATCATGTAGAAAAAGCATGGCCGCATCTGTCAGGTTGGTTTCGTTACTAAATGAGCCATTTTCACACGATTACACATTTCCGCTCTATACATGAAATTATGCATTTTTACATGTGCATAACAAGACTTTAGAAAGGACACATTGAGAAACAACACAAAATGGTTTATATCTTTTGTCGTTATCTACTGAGTTTGGGATTTGCCACTTTTAAACTTCTTATCTACCACAGGAGACTCCCGGAGAAGTACGATTTTGACACGGAATTCCTATACATGGACAGAGCATACTGCACGGTACATTGTCTCTACCGTAATGTGAGAAAAAGCGCACCAAGATGGCCGTCTACTATGGGTTTGTTTTAAAGTTTGGACTGACTCAAGTATATCCCATATTTTGCAAGAAAGTTGGAATATTTTTGAAATATGGCAAGGCAAGGTCAAAATCACTTCACCTATTGCAGGAATATGATATTTTTTCCCATTAAAATTTAACTTTTGTTTAAAATATTACAGAGTCGTCATCAAATCAGAGGATTTACAACTTCACGGCGACCATCGTGATGCACCTTTTTTGTTCCAGTCGGTGGCGACCATCTACGGATAGGACGTACACGTTACATGCTCTGTCCATGTATATAAGTCCGTAGATTTTGAAGTCTAAAGGAATCGAAAATTTAATGTAAAAGACTGCGTCGACGGGTTCAAGTTAGAAGTACCGTTTTTTAGATAACCTACTACTAATTAAAGATTGACTTTGTGTGGTGAACATGTTTTGGTAATCTTTCATTTTACAGTAAAATATTTTGCAAAATATTAATTTTGCAGGTAAGAGCTGTATAGTAAAAATAACCTTCATCTTTATTGGAAAACTTCAACACATACTCTCCCTGTTCCACACGAGGACGCTACACTCATTTCTAAGTTTGCATGCTTACAATACCATTATGGTTTTTAGGAAGAATTCTTATGTTAAGTATTTCAATATAAATAGTAACTTCTTCAGCTTTTAACCGATAAATTCATCATGATTACTTTTTCTTCATCATACTATTAATCAACAGTCTAATTAACTTATTTTACAAAAGAAAATATGATGAATACTGACTATACGTAACGTCCAAGCTTAAGCGGTAAACAAAGCGGTAACTTATTTTTGGTTGATATTTAATCTATTGTGTGTTACTTTAAGCTATTTTAAAGGGTAATATTTTTCAAGGGGTAAATTTTTCAACATTTCAAAACATGTTTGAGAAAAACGGAAAGGTTTCACTTAGATACTTTTTTAAAGCCTAACTGTTTGAAAGAATGGATCACGAAAATGTGACGAAACGTGATTCGTGTCTATATTTCCCATCTTTTAGTGCTGTTTCTCTCTTACTATACTACTATATTGCAAAGGTTATCAAAAGTATGTAATGAAATGACTCACCGTGTTTGAATCAATGAAACGAATATTTTTTATAAATATAGTGTTAAAATTTACTTTCTTTGTAAGACATCCATATGCATATACAACATTAAACTGTGTATTAAATTCAAAACAGAACAGTCCGTTATAAAATTTAAGGATGATTCACAGTTATAATCTAAGTGTTGAGGTGCCTTATGTATTTCTGTATGAACTGCGACGTATATCTAAGTTCTATAAGTGTCTGCATTTAAAGTTTAAGGTTTTTTTTGACAATTTTCTGAAATCATTTTGCCATTCTTTTCTGCTGTAGAGCCAACATTAAGAAAACGACGATAACTTACGAGCTCTTGGCTTCCAGAAAGAGCCAAAATCCAGCACAAATATGAAAATAACACAATAAATTTAAGATGATGAAACTTTGACATTGTTCGTCCTGTTGAGTGCAGAAACAACATCTTCTGTCACCGGCCGCTTAGGGTGTAATGCCTGAAATATGAGGAAAAGCGTAGTTTGTAAGATTTAAAAGATTTGTACGTATGATTACAAATATCGGACACTTTAAGTTCCATACTCACTTTTAAAGCAATGTACTTTCACACTATATCGATTGCAACCTTGAGAAATCTATGCCTATAACCGGTATCCACTTCGGTAGCATGCTTTCAACAAATTTAGATGACTATTGAATGTGTGGCGTTACATTAAGTTTTTGGTGTTTCGCTAACGTAGTATGCAACAAAATGCTGGTAAGGCCTAAAATACTGTAGCTTGCTGGTAACATATTTTACCCGTTTCCAAAAAAAGTTCTAAAATAGGGGAGATTTCTTGCAGAGTAAATGCAAACTTCAGCAAAAGTTTCAGAAGTTATAATTATGAAAACACTCTCGATTATATACAGCAGGCCTCCCAAAAGGCAAGAAAGATCAGTATAGAGATGGCTATGTATAAATATTTTATGTAAGGTTTAGAAAATATCAAACGAGTGCTATTTGTTTAAAGTCTACTGTACTAAAAACAAATCTATTGCCTTATTATTACATCAAGCCAGCAAGATTAAGTAGAATTGTGTAAGGTGTACAAGAGGTGACCCTTGTGATTAGAATAATACCGTTTAAAGAAGTAAGTGATTTACTTTATACTTTACTTTACTTTACTTTATACTAAGAATATACTATATGACTGTAAAGAGATTACTGTTACTGCTAACATTCTAATTCCCCAAAGCCTGATGTGCATTTGATTTGTTACCCATCTTGATGTACGTTTAGATTCTGGACAATACAAGGAATCGAAATGTGAGATGGGGCGGGGATGATGGATTCCACGAATGACATGGTAGGGGTCTAATGGGAGGAACTGGAAAATATTTGCAATTAAATGTTCATAACAAAGCCCAAGAGAGTGCTTCTGACTGATATGTCAATGACTGACGTCTATGTGGGGGGTTTATTAGATTTGGTTATTGGCAGTGGCGGCGTTACGGGTGCGAGGCAAAAGTAGGTATTTTCCCCCAGATTTTGTCCTTGCCCCCATTTTTCCCCAAGTAAGGTTAGTTTGGAGTTGGGGTAACCGAAAAAATAAATAATGTACCTTTCCTGAAATGTAATCTTTGATGCAGAGGTATGCTAAAACCCCAGAGCTTCCAGGGGCTTCGCCTCCTAGAGCACCTCCACCAGGAACGTGCGCTTCGGGCTCGGTCTCGCGCTGCGCTCTAAAATGTTTGGTCCTCAACATTTTGTTATGCCCTTTGTTGCCCCCGAATTTTGACATTCAGGGGAACGGTCAACGGTCAAATAGCGTCTCATTTTGGAAAAGGCTTTCCTCCGGAAAAGGACTAATGTGCAAAATGGTACTATAAGTAAATCGTTTTAGCGTATTTAGCACGTATTACGGTAAGCTCCTGTTGCTTGCTCAGGTTTGATCACACTGCTACCGAGAGATTCATTTTGGTCGTTGACCCCACATTGCGCAACCTGCTGCTAATTGAAAGGATGAGAGTGTCTTGAAGACCATCAACTGTTAAAGAAGTCTCAAAAAGGCAAATCTATTCCGTGGCCCTAGTTTACTGTGCAATTTTACTTAGTATCAACTAGTGGAACTTTTATCGATGAGACGTGTGCTTCTTACGTAGTTAGAATAAGTTCAAAACCTTCAGGAGTTACTGATTGCATCATGGAACGCCTATGTTTCTGATCCTTCAAAATGAGTTAGACCATCAAAGCTTAGGGTTTAAACGAACCTCCCAGGTTTCCGTTACCTGGTTACTAGCATCTGGAAAATTATAAGCGTACAATATTTGAACAGTAGAACGCATATCTAGAATCTTACAAAATCCGCCCGTGTGCGAAACTAAAATTATGACCATCCAAACCACTGGCACAGAAGATCCTTTGGTTTTAGCGTGAAGATGTTATTTTAAAGAACTGAATGAGTCAAAATTATTTTTAAATATGCTCTTAAAAAATTGTGGTACATTAAAGTTTACTTCAACCTCGTAAGAACCATCTGAATCGACGGCAAGAGTAATGGTATACTGCAATGTACCTTCAATGGTGTTGTTTTTATTTCTGTCCTCATAGGGACACACAGTGGCGACGCCAGAATATCAAAATTGGAGGGGGAATTCCTGTTAAGGTCAAACGAAACTGTTGAGTGGGCAAACATTTGGCGCACGGAGCGAAGCCTACGGGTGGGGTCGAGCGTCAAAGTTTCGGTAAGGGCCCAGGAGCGAGGCCCCGGAAACTGGGGTTTAGCATATTACTGGGTGAAAAGTAAACCTCAGGGCAGGTATGTTATTATTTTTTCTCCTTACTGATCTAACTGTGGGACACCTAAAGGATGACAAATCTCGGAGGGAGATGTCCCTTTATGCTCACGAGGCCGCCACAAGGGCAAAATGAAAATATCGTTCAGATTTCATGCTTTTGAAAATTTAATTTGAAAGGTGGATTAACCGAGTATTTTGGTTCCATGGCGCCATCGAAATTATTTTATTATGATGCTTTTTATAATTAAAACCAAATGTTGGCATTAGAACGGAAGGTTCAATTAATCAAAATTTCCTTTGCTAATGATGTCAAAACTTTTATAGCAAACTCACTCGGATGGGATGACTACCAATTTGGTGACGCCAGACTGTCTTGTCGGCAGAAAAACCGATTAAGAATTTTCCGTAAAAGCAGGGTCCATATCTAAGAGGGGCACCATAACCATTGTGGTGGAGGCTGCCATTGAAAAGTTTGGACCACACTTCTCTAGTGAATATTCTAGAAATTGTCACCTATCTAGCAGTCGCGATATAAGTGGAATTCCGAAATATTTGGGTTCAATTGTGGGAGGGAGGGTTGCTGAATAGTTAAATACACCAGTTCATTCCTTGAAGAAATGTATTGTTTTATATCTCAACTGGAAAGACAAAACATGGGAGGAACTATTTAAATTCTATGAGCTTAGCTTTTGACTTGACGAGCTTTATTAAAGCTGACGGGTATTAAGTCTTGTTGGGGACATTGGATGGATATTAAACAGAAATTGAGAAAAAAAATGAATACCTCACCTGACTCATCGACTTTCCACTTTGATGTTGCACAGATACATGAATAGTGTAAATGGGGATGAGCACAATACTACAAGAAATGTTTTGGTTCCTAGTAATGATCAATGCATTTAAGTTTTTCTACAAGGACCAACAACAGAACAAGCACACCAAAACACTCCTTAAGGTAGTGGTCTTCCGAATCGTTGGTTTTCCATTTATAACTGCATTTATTAACATTGGTTCGTTTCAACTATTGGTTATTATATTTCTTTTCCTTAACTCTTTCTCATTCTGGTCCATCTCTCCAAGACGAGCTCATTTATATTCTTTTTTTACATGCATAATCTGTTGACCTTAAAACCATGTCTGTTTCATTACCCTGCCATCAATTTCCTTTCCTTTTCTCATTCAATTACTTTTCCCCTCCCCATTTCCCTTTTCTTTTCTCCTCTCTTTCTTTTGATTGTTCAGTCTCTAGTTTTCTTCAATTTTCCATTGGCACAGTTTCTGCCACTTCCTTTGTCTGGCCACTAATTGCAATGATGTCTTAGCATAGTCACCACATGAGTTCTCTGATATTTTTGAGTCCCCATAGGAGACAGGAAGGTACTTTCGAATGTATGGTGGGGACTTGGACCACAGTCCTAGGTGAGAAGTCTAACTGTAAGGAATGAATATTTGAAGGACGTAGATATATGTTAGTATAATATTCGAGAAGATATTTAAACGAAGGTATTTCAAAAGTATTTTGCTAACTTAGGGTCAGAAGATCACTTTGGAATTTAGTAGAGAAAAATATCTACAGAAAGTACTGCTAAATATCGATATGATTAACAAATTGTTAGACAAAAAGATGCATAATTGCAGAGGGAACAAAGCACTGGTTTCGTCCTTGGATAGGACCTGGAACGAAAAGAGACTTCCTTTCACTTTGCTGGGTTTTAATACTGCAGTGACAAGCATCACATTCTTTAGCCCTAGGTACTTCTACCTGTTTCCAATAAATGATGACTATTCGTGAAAGGTGTTAAAGTCTCACAATTTTCCTGATTGGTACACGAATTTTAGGTTGAATCCATTCGCATAAGACTGACGAAAATAGAAAAAGAAAGTGGAGACAAAGCGGTGGGTGTTTATTGGTTAATTGCTACTCTCATATAGAGTGTGTAGGCATATCATAATGAAGACGATTATTGGAAAAACAGATTTTCCAAAACATTGAGACAACTCTGACCAAGGGAAATGCCCTGGCGGAAGTCAAGGGATAAATCTTGAGCCTTAGCATATCACTGTGTGAAAAAAATTAAGGTCGAAACCATTGCAGAATTGCAAAATGCTTCTACTGGCCAAAGTGAAGTAAAATAGGATGGTGTCCATGTGAAATGAAGGAAAGATGTTTGTGAGGTTGCTTGGTTTTTAGGTTTGATTATCCACCCTCCTGGGGGAAGGGTCAAAGGTGATTTTGTTCCTTTTTAGAAAAGGCTTCCCTTTTCAAGAGGAATGATGTTCATTATGGTACTATTGTGAAAACATTTTGTAACGTTTAAAGGTGCTTTCCTATTGCTTGATAATGGTCGTCCAGTCGCAAATTGCGCAAGTTACTGCAAATTGAAAACATGAAGGTTGAAAACGATCAACTGCAAAAAATGTCTCAAAACGGCAAAAGGATTCGGTCATCCTAATTCACTTGAAACGATAACAAGAGAACGCACGACCAAAATCTTCCAAAATCGACCCGCATGCGTGATTAAAATTGTGAATTAAATTTCTGGCACGTACCTACATTATCTCTAGGTTTTAGCATGAGGTTGTGAGTGTTGAATTAAATGAGCCAGAAGCATTTAAATCGCCTTTTGGTCACGACAAAAATATGTAACAACAACTTCGGAAAAATTCCGAAATCCCTTAAGAACCAAGTGGTTCAACGTCAGCAGTTATGCTATACTGCATACTGCTATCTGCTGTTGTCTCTCTTGTCCGTCTGGGTGGTGGGAAAATCAAAATATCGTTTAGACTCCATGGTTTTGTAAGTTAAATGCGAAAGTTGGTTTCACGAGTATTCTGAGTCCCAGGTACTATCGAAATTGTTTTACTATGTTAAAAAATGTTGACATTATAATGACGGATTGAATCACAGAATGTCTTTTGCAGTATGCGAGCTATGAAGACAAGATTATTTTACCAATTTTTTACAGCAAATCGACTAGGAGGAAGTGACGATCAATTTGGAGTCACCGAATTACCTCGACAGAAGAGCGTCATAAGATCCAGGAATTTTTATGACACAGGGGTCTACATCTAAGACGGGTGCCATTACGAGTCGGTGTGGGGTCCACAAATGAATCTGTGACCAAACTGCCCACAGATTGCAGAAAATAGCATTTTTCCGGCAGTAAAAGTTGTAGCTAGACTTAATTTTTACAGTTATTGCAGGAGGACTGTCTTTCCAGTTTACCACTTCAGTGGATTAGGTGAAAAACGTAGTCTGCGTAGATTGAGATGAAGTGTATTACTTTGCATCTCAAACAGGAAGGCAAGCCATTAGTGGCGGTATCCATGCATGATTTAGGGTCCATTGGCTCACTTTCCGACTTTGCGGTGTGATCGTAGTATTAAGGTTTTTTGGTGGCAAGTGGATAGTTACTTGGCAGCATTTCAATAGAAGCGCGTTTTGATCAATTTATATGGCAACCTCTCTTCAGGGAGGTGTGATTAGACCACCTCCCTGGTTTAGATGTGGTAGGGTACATTTTTTCAGTTTTATTGGTTCTTAGTGAGAATTAATTAATTCGAGCTGCAGAAGCAACAATGTAAGAAGCATACCAAAACACTTCTGGCCTTCCGAATAAGCGATTTCCCATTTACGACAATTCTTTCACACTTTCTTTTGTTGTGCTTGGTTTTTGAAGTATTTCATAGTTTTCTATACACCCTTTATACACTGTGGATCCGCATCCGCATTGAAGGATCATAGTTAAAGCAAATAGTTAATTTTTGAAAGAAAATGATTTTGGATTAAACGATAAATGTCACTGTAAATAGGAGTGACGACAGTTTATCCAATTATGAATCTTGAGGGCGAGACGCCCTCAATCACCTTGCTGTATAATATTAAGAAAGTTCTCTACTACATCATTGAATCCACTCTTTATTTCTCGTTAAGTAACACTAAACCCCATCACGTGACTTAGGCCTATAATCACTGTTGCAATGGTTTAAAATGGTAATTAGTTGCTAACAGGATACAAACAACCATTAGTACGTCGGCTGATGCTTTTACCTACATCCCTTTTACAAATTTACAAATTTACAAATTCACAAATTCGCTTTCTCATTGGTTCGGTCCTTTCTTTGGTTTACATACTTATCTCCCTTTACTCTCTCCCTGGTCCATCCAGGAAGGTGTGATTTCCCTGGTCAATCCCTCTCGGACAAGTTTTCTAAGCTCCTTTCCTTTCCATTTTTACAGGCGTAACCCTACAGCCCGCCTGTTTGATTAATCTCCCATGGTTGAGTACATTCCTTTTTAACTCTAAGAGTCCAATTTTCTTCCCACAATCCCTCAATTCTAGAATTAATAATCCCATTCTCGCCAGTCCCCCCTGTTCTGTTTCTGTTTCAAGATTCCATTTTCCTTTCCTTCCCCCACTTTGTCTTTTGTTTCTTAATCTTGATTTTACCACGGAGGTGTGATACGCCTCCCTGGTTAACTGCTCAGGTATGTCGACTGTTAAAGCCCGTTTTGATCTCCCACTGCACAGGTCGACGTAGACGAGTCGTATTTATATGACAAATTTAAAGCCTTGTGTACCATTCCTTCAAAAATGTCAGTGTATGTCTAAAACATTTTCAACAACCAATTGAAGTTGGAAGAAAACGTAAAAAAATAAAATAAAAAAAAAAAAAAACCCAATGAAACATCAATCTCATACATTTAAGTTAAAAAAGTGACCACAATTGAATAAAGGAAACCATGAGGAGAGAAACTAGCATTCATTTTTCCACTTCATCCATTTCCTAAAATTCAGTGACGTCACACATGTGAACGTTCCTTGCAGTTTGGGCAGAACCGAGGTGAACACGTTTACGATTTGGCTAGTGAACGAGGGAGACGACGTGACTCATGACATTATCTCGTAACAGTCGACTAGGTGAACATTCAACGAATACTTCCTGTTGTATAACAATGACGAAGATTATTGGAAAAAGCAGTGGTGACAACCAGTTTGCACCCAGCTTCTCCAGAGCTTTAGCGACACAAAATCAAAATAAAATCAGAGACATCGGATGCATTAAGATTCAAGATTTTTTCGAGGTGTGTCCGAGGTGTAAGCACCGACCTGGGGAAGGGATATGGGGTGAGGGGGACTAATATAGTTTTTGACTTTTCAAAGCTCCTGAAATACAATTTGGTGCACTCTAGCACTATGTAATGAAAATGGAAAGGAAGTGAGAAAGATTTAGCCGTGATATTAAAAAGGCATTTTTACAAACGATACTTCCGCCCCCAACATTTTCACTGGGATACTGCAGCAGCAACTGCCCCTGAAGGACAAAGTAGACTGCTTATCTCTTTCGCCTGAGGGTGTTTCAGTGTGACCATCAACTGAAATTGTAGGCTGGGTACCGATTTTAGTGGCGAGCACAAAGCCAACTGGGAGGAAAGTCAGAATACCCGGAGGAGACCCACGTAAATTTTGTCAGAATACTGTAGGCAACCTCTACTTGGTGTCCATAACCAGTAACCACTATGTGATGGCGCTGTACACCTGTGCAGCTTTGACATTGTGTGCACGCGTTAAATTGATTCAATGATTCAAACTTAAAAGTTTGAAGATTTCTAGGCTATAAATAGTTCATTTGGTTGTATGAAAAATCACAACTGACAAGTAAGGATAACCCCCTCATGACGCGCATGTTTAAATTGGCCTTTCAAAATTTTGGTGAAAAAGAGCAAGGGTGTCTGTACCACATGGACCCCCTGGATCCATCCTTGACATTAGGCAAGTTTACGTTGCAGGAAAAGTTTCCACAACCAGTTGCTATAAAGAAATTACCCCAAGACGTACTGAAATGTGGATATTACATAGGCGTAGGAAGCGGGGGCTGCGGGGGCGACAGCCCCAGTGAAAAATGAGGGGGCGGACGCATGCTTGCGCCCCCACTTCACGGGTCAGAAAACCCCTTTTTCATTTATGTTTTATTCTCAACTCTTGTTTCTCATGAAATTCCGGGTTCTCTTCAATACAAGCGCCAATTTGTAATTCATTGTTTCAAAAAATCAAAATTCTTGGCGCGCTTTAACCTGCAATTCCTAAGGCATATGTGCTGTATCATGAATCAGTTTGATAAACCATTTCAAGCTCTGGGAATGAAAAAAATCGAGATTTGCCATTTATGACACCAGATCTTCAAATGACACCAGCAAGATCAGTGCTATTTTTATTAATTTTCGTTCATAAAATTACAAATTTTCTCCAGTATGAGCTCTTTACTTTGAAATAGTTTGTCTAAAATAGACAACAAAGTTTCGGGAAAGTTTAAAATTTCATTGGAGAGCTTCAGTTCGTAGACCTTAAAGTTAACATTATGTAAACAACGATCTTCAGTCTATCACCGTGCAATCATTCTCAGATTTGCCAATACAGGAAGTGTAGATTCTTCGATCAGTAATCCCCCAACCTATCAAATTTCCCTATACAAGAAACCCAGAATCCAAAAATGTCTGCAATACAAGCTCCATAGCAAAAAAAAAAAAAAGGCGACAATTTCGTTCCTAATACAGTGGTGTTTACACTTCAAAGAAAACTCGGAAAATTTGGTTGCTTGCTCGCTTCCCCTGAAGAAGTCTTTCACTTCCCTGCTGCTTAGCTACTACTTACAAGCCTGAGAAATGCCATTTTCGACTGCCTGAGGGGTCCGATTTTTCAAAAGGTTTTCTACACTCCGCGCCAACTGACGCTGGCGCTCCGCTTGAATAGTCTTTCGGGCAAGGCTTCAGGTAGGGAATCATTAGCCTACCGTTAGTGCTCTCAAATATGCCTTTCATAAGTTACCTTTCAACCCTGTCAGTTGAATAGTCTGTGAGTAAATGGATTCTTTAATAATTTTAAGAATTACAATGTTTTCAAATTGTTCCCCAGTTTCCAGAGGGCATAGATATACTGGAATTGTTGTCTACTGTAGCATGGCTGGAAAAAACGAAGAATTCTACCTTCTTTAGTGCCCAGTTTCATCACTGAAAAAATGATTTATAGCATTATTTTTAACATTTATTTTTTATTAAAAGAAAAAAAAAGTTCTTCCTGGTAGAAAAAAAAGCATGAAAAATGTGACTTTTGGTCAATGGGGTAGGGTGAGGTGCATAGTACAAAAATTGCTTGGCCCCCCACTTCCAAATTGTCTCCTACGCCACTGGGGTATACATAATGTAGAATAGTCGGAAACATGACTCATCTTTTCTAAAGTTTGAAATTTGTTTGAAAAACCGTTTGCCATAAAGAAATTGCCCACAGAGTGCATAAAAATGTGGAAAGAATAATAAAACAATTTTCTAAATTTGACATTTATTTTAAGCTGACAGTAATGATATTGTTATGGGCGGAGTTTGCTTTGACCACGAACTAGGATATTAAAGTGAAAATTGCTTATCAAACGTTTGTATGTTATTCACATACTTAACAGTTGGTTAGCTTGCAACAAAATATAATGGCTCTCGTTTACATTTGATTAACCTAACCATTACTTGAAGCTCAAATTTGAGTTTTAATTTTCACATTTTGATGGATCGTTGAATAAGCAATGAACATAATCATACCTAATTTGGGTTTAAGTGACTTTAACTGTTTCACAAACGTGAAGCGTGGAAGAGAGTTGGTTTTGTTCAAATATAACTATGGACTCTTTTCACATCTGTCAACAGGATGTGAAATTACCTTTCAAATTTTATCAAAATTTTCGGTGCAGGACATTATTTTTTGGTCATATCTTTGGAACGATCTAATGTAAAGATTTTCAATTTCAGAATTGATTCATGTATTGGTTTCCAAGCATATTCTGATTGAAATTTGTGACCTGTTTCTTTCAAAATTTCAGATACAATACTCGCTTGCTACACCCACAAAGGACTATCAATTTTACAGCAAACAAAAAAGTGAATGTGATGTATCTTTTGCATTACGTATCATACCAGAGTATGAAGTGAAAAATTAAATCCAATTAAAGATTCGCATGCAATAACACAAAATGTAAAGTTTCTCTGAAACATTTCTAAGCTTGGTAAACTTAGATTATAATACAAGGAGCAGTTATAACAATTTTTTTTTTATTTTGGGTCAGTTTGTTACACGTTACTCGCTAGAAAGCACCGTATGGTAAATTGTCTCTGTTCCGTCTTGCGCAGTTTCGAATGATATTAACCATACCCGCTGGTAATTAAATGTCTCTCATAAGTATCATTGAAAATAATTTTTTCTAGAAAGTTGCATTTCAAACCAATTTTTACGTACACGCTCTGAGTCGCTATCCAAATATATTTGCTACGCAGGTTCGGGCAAATAAAACTTCCTGCAAAACTGCTCAATAGAGAACCAACTTGTTCAATTAATGAATTCATGAGCTAGATTTAACACTTAAAAATCAAACCCAACTTTTCTCACAAACTTCAGTTGCTTAATTACAAATTGGCCTAATTGCAGCTAAAGTAGCGAAGGCGTACTCGGCATATGTCAGTGAAAAATAAAAAATCTTTTTGATTCTCTACCCGTCATAATTCCAGCAATGTAGAACTTGCAAGTTTGGATAAGTCTAAACGATTCTTTTGCCCTTCTGATGATGTTAAAAGTAAACAAAATTCAGTGTAAGATTTAGTAAAATATATCTCTGAAAAGATATCAATCTATCTTTCTGAGGTGATTTCACGCAAACATGTAGTAAAGAAGAAAACGAAGCTTTGATATGTTTTGAAACTACAAGAAGGCAGGGCATGCCTCTATTTAATATTGTTACAAACCGAATCAAACCAAGGTTAACAAATCAAATACGTGATTTTTCTGTTGTCCATTGTTTGCTGCCTTTAGTTGAAACCACGGGTCATCCGGCCAAAATTTTCTTTCGAATTATTATGTTAAGCTGGAAACCGCCACATTGAGTGTGCTTGTAACAGTCTTATGTCAATATCAGCTCCCTTGCATAATAGTTAGTCATTGTAGACGTAAATTCATCCCCATATTTGTAACAGGTAAACGTTCGAATCTCAATTAAACAGGCCGTACTTTCATTTCCGTATATTTTACGTTGCAATAACTTCCGGGAAGACCAGACCAATAAAGGCAGTTGGTTCCGTATGGAGCGTTGAGAGAATAATAGCAGTTATTGAACCACCATCCAGAGTTATAGCTACATCTTTCACCACAAAGAGTATTAGTATAAGTGGCGCAGTGGATAGTAC
Organism: Holothuria scabra; assembly: GCA_037179385.1. Classification (NCBI taxonomy): domain Eukaryota; kingdom Metazoa; phylum Echinodermata; class Holothuroidea; order Aspidochirotida; family Holothuriidae; genus Holothuria; species Holothuria scabra. The sequence continues at coordinate 6,408,920 of CM074191.1, forward strand.
TGTGTGAATCGTTGTCTTCGTCTCGTGTTGAAAAGGCTTGCCCATTGACATTAGTCAGATAATTGCCTGTGAAAAAAAATCGTGAAATCATGAGCAATTGGACCACTTTATACTCACAAAGGGGTTTGAATTGGCAAATCTTATGGTTTTTTGTCACACCTTTGCCAAATCAAGGTTTTGAGATTTCTATTCATAAACAGCTTGAAAGCTGGACTCTCAGAATAAGAAAAAAAAAAAAATACTCAGTATTAAAACCAAGTACTATTCAAGTATTCATGTATCTGTTTTCATAGTTTAATTTTTCTTATACTAAATGAAGAAGATACTGGATGCCTGAGCTGAGGTATAGAGTACCATCCTCGACCTACTGATAAAATTTGAAATTCTCTCCTAACCATTTTCTAAATGGTATTATCATATATGTTTTTCATGTGCCAAAAGAGAATTAAAAGAAATAATTTGGAAATATTATTTGTACACAATTATCTTTCCAACGAGAATTCATGATGTATTTATGATAGAGAAAATTTATGAGAGCCCGCTTTGTATTGATGTCAACTTATGCAGAGGTGAATCTTAAGAACATTGCATTTCACACTGACAGCCTTATCTTCAAAATTTAGAATGTAAGTGGTATGAGCACCCTTTCTTACCACTTCTTTTAATTTGTCTCATCTTGCAATATATCCTAACTAACATGGGGTTGTGAAAACCTCTGGCCCCATTTGTATGCATCTTTCTTAAGCGATTAAGTGGAGACTCTACCGTAAAAAAATTATTCCAAAAACTCTAACAACTAGAGCGTCCAAAATTCACGTGCATTGTCGAATATATATCCTTTAATTTTAATTTTCAAATCAATCAGTTGTTTACTGCTTACTAACTAGCATAATTTTAATAATTAGTAAGAAAAGTTGTAAAAGAATTTTCTCCACAAAGTAACCTGCTATGCTGCTATATGTTTAACAGCTTAATTTAAATTTTAAATAGAGCGTGAGATCAGCATTAGGGGAAAATGTGCTAAAATAATTGATAAAATATGAAACTCTCAAAATAAATACATAAGAGATGAAAATAAAAGCAAGTGTCTAAAACTGGCATTTAAGTACGCTAGAGGCTCTCTTTAATTTTAAACAAATAAACTGAACAAGAAATGGTTACGATCGACAATTGTGTGAAGGTAAATAAAAAAAGCAACTGGGTTATACGTGTACAAAGATAGGACATTGACATTTGCGAAAGAGCAAGATGTTCCTCTTGCGAGACATGTGTGTCCTCTCCCATGTGTTACTCTGGGTGGTTTTGATTCATGAAATAGATGTACAATTTGTAACCCCTTTTACACAATTAACTCTCTTACGCCAGAACAGAAGTTTATGCATTAAAATTGTCACTTCAAATGGAGCCGTATGTAAATATTGTGAGACCTTAATAAAATCTTTAATTTATGCAAAACTGTAAACTGTCCACCGTTTTCAAAATTGTAGACTTAGCCAAAGTTCATTCTGATGAGCCGAACTGATTCTACGATGATATAGTTTCATTTGAAAATTGCAAATTTCCAATGATGTAACAACATGGTCAAAGTCAAGAAGAAACGATGCCTATTCCTAAAATGATTTATTTCCTGTAATAAATTCTGTGTGCGTGGCAGACCATGTTTATTCTTTTAATTTTTTCAAGTAAAATGTTCACAGAGACGGCCCACAACAAAACCTTTTCTAACTAGTTACATTGAAATGATTAAGGAAGAGAACATTAGTTTTTGTTGTTCTTGTCAATTTAGTTTGGTAGAAAAACATCCTCCAAAATATAAAATGTTTCAGTTTTACAAATACTATTTGGATGATAGTATATTGGTTGACTCTTTGATATCACGCTAATTTTGGTTTAGCTAATGCAAAGGTACAAGTTGTCATGTCACACCAAACCTTAAACAACTGGCGATTTGATACAGTTAACTGGTAGACCGAGTTTGTTTCCTTTCCTAAACTAAAATATTCATATAGACGTACACCGTAGACGTCAAACACAAGGCATGTATAGGCTACTAATCGGTGCAGCTCAAAGTTCAGAATCTTTTTTTTACGCAACAGGTGGATCCTACTAAATAGTTAAAAAAAAATAATAAACGAGAAAGAATTTATTAGAAATACGGGGGTAAACAAGAAAAACAAACTTGTGATATTAAATTTGTAAAAACCTGCGTCTCCACTGTAGCCTCCAACGCTCAACCTGTATTTGTCACCTGAATTACCAACACTGAAAGAGCTGTACTTGGCAAAGTACGGTGCTCCGTTCTTATTAACAAAATCAATTCGCAGTTGGTAATTTCGTTGCGCTGTTAAACTATGTAACTTATCGTTTCCTAGCCAAAGCTCCCTATCAGGTTGTCCAAAGCCCTCGCTGTAGTGAGACCAGAAACGAAAAAAGTCTTCAGACCCATCCATTCGACGCTGAAAAACCTTGAACGTGAAAATGAAACAAGAGATTCAGAATTGATAACTTGTTACTATTGTCACTACATCAACATTTGCAAAGGGTACTCACAGTGGCTTTAATTAAGAGGAACTCAATATACGGCATAATAGTCCTAATATTTTTGAAATATGATATGATTTAAATAACAAAGCATGTGGACTTTATTATTCTCTACTTACTGTCCACCCTTCTCCATCATCCGTCATGTTACAATAAACGTCAAATGGATCCCTCTCCCACGCTGTTGGTTTTATTTTGTAGACACCACTTTGAGCAAGACCTCGAGATCTGTTATATATATCTTGGCAATCGAAGGGAGGTGTATCGATGGTACAGTTGACTCCATCCCCTTTGTAGCCGTCGTTGCAATAACACTGTGAACCGTTGCTTCTGTCTTCACAAAACGCATTGGGACTACACCGGTAGGAATCGTCGCATGTTAACTGACCATTAGTACAGGAACACCGTCTCGAACAACTGCGAGAGATGTAAACTGCATCATCCTAAATATTAAAATCAGTAACATTTTCTTAAAAATCATAATTATGCTACTCGTGAAATCTGCTCACTATTTGCTTCATTGGTCCACCCTCGTCCAAAGATGGCACTGTTATGCTCTTACGAAAAATCATCAAATTTTGACACTGCACGTAATATGTAAGGCATGGAACTAAATGGATAACATACAAAAATAACAGGCCAGCTATCAAACTTAAAAAAAAATTCCAGACTTAAAAACTTCAAGTGCTTTTGACTTTTGATAAAGGTACATGTATCAATGTAACGCATGGAAGAGACTTTTTACTTAGTATATGCGCTACTTACACTGTTAGGTGGGCACAAAAAGCGATTGATTTCATCTGGAAAGGAAGAATGATATTTTGAATGGAGAAAGTTTCAAACTTTATTCACAAATACATGATCAGTGGAATAAAATAAATTCCATTTCGCAAATAGGTTTTCCAAATGTATCTAGACAGATAATTTCAAGTGACAACTTGTCACCAAACTTTGAAAAAATCATCACTCAAAGCGACATTATTATATGTTATTCACCCCTTGTTACAAATAGGAAAATTATTTGCCAAAATGTCATTACATCTAAAAACAGCAGACTCCTCGTCGCATCTGCGACAAGTGTTAAAAGACTTCGGGCTTTTTCCATATTGGTGGCATGAACCCAACTAAAACAGGCATATCTCATGGAAGTATTAAAAAACCATTTTGAAATTGAAACTTTTAACAACTATAATTTTTAAAAATGACCATGGGTCTGATGAGTTTACCTTCCGTTCCTTGGTATTCACCAACACTAGTCAGTATGTATTCACCGTACTCATCACTTATACGAAACTTGTTATAGGTGACGTAGAAGGATAAACCATCGGTAGTCGTAAAGTCAATTCGAAGTACATAATTATTTTGATTGGTGAGATATGACAGTTTGTCGTTACCGATCCAGAACTCTTGTGACAGAAAACCGAATCCAAGTTTACATTCTGTCCAATTGCGGTTGAAAAGCAGAGAGTCATTTTGAGAACGATGAATTACCTGCAAAACCAACCCGAAGAGGAACGATAAGTCTGATTTTCTGGACCCAATTTTATGATGGAACTCTTTGTTCTAAACACATAGTTATTATTTATTGATGAAAACACTTTTCCATACTTCAATTCATTCGTTTCTTAGCTTATTAGTTCATTCATTTTTCATTCATTTAAAGTATTTTGCTCACCCTAGCTGTTAAATTAAACAAAAACTAATGAGCATGTTTTACTCACCGTCCATCCTCCAGAATCTTCCGTTTCGTCACAGTAAACTTCAAAAGGTTCTGGATAGCCATCTGGTTTTATAAGATGTACACCAGTCTGATTACTTGTTAAACAGTGACTCGTAGCCTCGAGACAGTCTCTTGGGTATTGTGGTTGTTGGTAAAAGAAATATGAAGATCCTGCAAAAGCAAAATCTAATTTACCTGTCTTATCGGTTTAAATGTGTCACAACAAAAAGACCCACCATTACCAGATGGTTTGAGTATTCCTTGGTAAAGATTATTGCGTGGAAGAAATTTTTTTAATGAACTGTTTGACTTTTAGGAGTGCAGTGCTTGGATTAGGCCAAACATTACCAATGATACTAGTATGGCCCTAGACGTATTGCAACAATATCAGAATGATAATCATTTGAGTACATACCGATGTTTCCTTCATTTGATGATCTGCTTGGATGATTGTGCTGAAACAAAAAGTGTTAGAAATTAATATTTTGCATCTAGTAGTCTCTTCTTAATGAGTAACAATTGTGGAGAAAACGAAACTTTTAAGGTTATAAATCCTTTAAACTGAATTCTCGGCATTAGCGTGGTTCAAAATCATACATGTGCATTTGAAGACCTTGAAAGTGATTATAAATTCTATATAAAAAATCATTTGCCGATCATAAAGTCTTTATGATAGTCACCGGGTTGGCAAAGAGCAAATGTCATTGATGAAACGATTGGCTTTGCACACATGCAGAAATCAGTACGATATCTGATAGAAGTAAAATCCACAAAAAGTCTTATGTAAAAAAAAATTTTAATCTATACAAAGCATTTTAATGCTTGAATTACACAAAGTAATTTTGCATCAACGATGAAGAATCACAATTAGAGTATTATTGGCTGAAGTGGAACTTTAAAACTGTTTTGGAGTGAGTCTACACAGTTTCGACGTGCTGCATTTGCAAAATACAAATGGGCCTAAGTACACGAACTAGCGGGTTCCAACATCGTCTTATGTGTAAAGCATCAACACTGTAAGAAATACAAAGTAACACTTTACCCACACTTAAGCTGGTCTAAGCTAATCTTTAATGCAGTGAGCGTATAAGGTTTGTCAATCTCGCAAAAGCGCACTAAAATAAGATGATGAACACGTTGGAGTGCTATTGTTTTCAACGTCAGGTAGTTTTAAAACATGGGATTACCACATTCATGTGTTCCTGTCAATGACACCTCAACATAAAAATTGCACCAGGGAAACGCCTTCGTGTGGTGATAAAGCAACAAGCCCTATACTTGTTACTTTTTACATTGAATAGGCTAAAGCAGAGTAACGTTTGCATCTGTACTAGATTCTGGCAAATCTTAAGTGCAAAAAATAACATTAGTTCCAACTGCTTAATAACAAAAACTCCATAATCATCATTAAAGCAATATTTCACCGAAAGAGAAAACTGATATTGGCTTAAAATATTGAAAATCATCAATAATATCGACAATAGCTGACCTACGCAACACAACACCAATAATAGGCTCCAGTTACTTACGTCAGCCATTCAATAATCATGGGGGTCACCCTTCATTGTCTTGCAACCGCTTCCGGAAATTTTGGAAATCTCTTTACTAGTACAAGCCCATTTTTCAGAAAGCTGAAACTTATATTTTCAGTCATTGTGTTGATGTCAATATTAATGTAGAAAGTTGGGTATGTCGATAATTTTTTATCGTTGTTGGAGGCAAAGTGGTAAAACAATAATTTAAGTTTCACACAAAAGGTGAAAAAATCACACTCTTTGAATTTTCTGTCCATTTTGTTCCAAGGAAGATATTTTGTACATGTTATTGATCATCTTCAATGACGACAACAGGAATTTTGTTTTACGACTTGTAGAAATAGGGCTACACTAACAAAAAGTTGAAGGCATATATTTTAATAAATAGTTAAATAAGTGTTTGGGGTTTTGGTGAATATTTCTTTATTTTCAAAATTTCAGCTCATGACTAAAGATACTGGTTTGTTCATCCGTCGATAAACAAACCAGTATTTGATAAACCTGAAAAAAGGCTCATGAAAATGTAAACCTCATTATATAATATCTCCATATTACTGAATTTATCAAACTTTGTAGAAATTTTAACTACATTTTTTTTTACGAAGGTTCGAAGTTAGTCCTTGGAAATTAGACTTCATCTTTTATTCGCTCTGATATCCTTAACGTTTGGCTGCAAATACAAATCTTTGAACTTAATTGTTTCTTGACTGAGACATCTGTCTATAACTTTAAAAATATGGAACACGGATTAAATATATAGAGAAATATTTTTCATATTCCTTAGCCATAATTTTTTGAAAGTTACATAGGCAATTAAGCTGTTACTTTCAGTGTCGTTTTAGCGTATGTGGGGTTTGTTTCTTCTTCGAAACTGTTTAATTACTCCCTTTCGGAAAATTGTTGCAAAAGTCCTGATACCATATATGAAACAGTGTGTCAATTTGCGTAACACTTGGATAAAATGAAAAGAGTCAAGAAATTTCTGATTTTCTGTATGGCAATTCGTGTCGTTGGTAAGTAGTTGACACACATTGTAAAGTGTCGTGCTCCGTTCTGCATTGCCACAGAATTGACAAAATGCAACACGTTGCCTTCAACAATCCTTTTCACTTATATAGGTAACAAATGCAAAACGACTGTAAATGAGCACTGCGTAAAAATGCGTGAGAAATTTTGGATTTGAAATTTGACACCACGTTTGTTTGCAACACTTTGCCCAGTTTTGGTGCAGCTTTACCTATTTTGGGGAAATGGACTCTTGTACAAAATCATGAAGGGAAAGTGTAGATTCACTTGTCAAATTGGTTTCATAACCAAATATGTCATATCTTACGACCACTGGCACTTTTCCTTTGTTAATTTTGATGTCCTGCCGCGTGTTATAATGTTTGTTCACATGTGGCATAACACAGGCATTAGGAAAGCCCATATTGAGGAACATGGTTACCCATTTTGTCCTCTATCGTTATGTACTGCAAGCTACTTTTCAACTACTTTTCTACCAGAAAAAGGTACTCGGCAAGCCGTATTAAAAAATTATCCTTATGCAGATTGCTATCCATTTACATTATGTTAGTTAACCTAAGATACGTCAGTAAATAAAATACGTGTAAAAATTGTGACTTTTTGTGGAGTATTTGTTTTTCATATCAAAGGTAAAGCTTTTGCTCTTTCAAACTATTAATCAAAACATTTCGAGGAGATAAGGGGTTTGATCAAAGATTTCATCGGACGTTTATGTTTAATTAAACAATCCAACAGGGACTCATTCTGTTCTGCATTGGATCGCTGCAGTCATTTCTAAGTTAGCATACTGACCACATTAATACAATCTTTACTAAAACTTCCATTGCTTAATATCTGTACAAAAAGATTAGTATCAAGAGCATAAACACATTGTTATGTAATCAAAGTCATATTTCTAATGCTGCAAGTTTAATGCAACGCTTTTTTTGATTTTTTCCACAAAATAAAATGTGACAAACTGAAGGAAGAACTTATTTTTTGTAGTTTCTGTTGTTTTTAAAATTATTATTTTTTTTGAAAGAGGTCGGCAGAATATCTTTGTCTGCCAAATATATTTTGTTTTGAACCTTTGCTAACCGTAATGAGTTAGAAGACGTGTCCAAAAGTTATTCGTGTGTCTTTTTTTGACTGAGTGTCATGTATTGCTAACTGTACTACTACATCGTAAATATTATCATTCGAAAAGTATGACATAAAATGGACTCAAAAATTTGATTTAATGAATGGAACATTGCAATGTAAAGAGTGTGTTAGAATTTACTTTGTTTGTAAGAAACTTATTCAATGGTTTGGCTTAAGCCTGAAATTCGAATAATTAAACCTAACCAACCAATCCTATAGATATAAGTCCTGGGCATAAAATGGTCACCAAACTGTGGTCATTGTTACTTCATATTGGCAGTGCCGTATGGTTATTGTTACTTCATATTGGCCAGAAGAAGCACCATTTTGAGTGCAATCCCCATACCCTACATGACAGTGAGTCTGCACCATTATTCTGTGTAGTTGACAATGGAATAGAGAATAACTTTGAATGTGAAGCATAAGATGAGAGGAATGAAAATCATAATTACGCTACCCTTTCTACTTTCCTTTTAACAACTTCTCATTTCAAAATGGATTTCCAAAATTCATGTTTTGTCACGTTTCTAATTGAATGTGTCTGTTTTCTTTGGGATTCATCTCTAAAATATCCTAAGAAGGTGTAAGTTTTGGCAATAAACTCTGACTATTTGCCACATGTTCGGCAAGTAGTTAGTTCGTCCATCACCTACGATAAAGAGTCCGTCCTTGTCTGAAAGAATACCTATCTTAAAAGTAATCCCCGACTCCTTGTCGCGCATGTGACAAAGAGTCTTTTCTTTTCGCACGGAATAGCGTAAGATGATTTTGTACTGAGTTATAATGTTGTCAAAAGGCTAACAAGTTATGCAAAACGAGTTGTTCCAATAGTATTAGAAAACTCATTTTTAAAGTAGAACTTTTTTTTAAAATTTTCGACTTGCTCCTCTAAATTAAAGCCACATATAGCTGGGAGCCTAGGTTCATTTAGGCATAGACGTACTCTATGCTACATATGAATACGTATTCGATAAATCTGATACAGATACAGAAAAGTCTTATTGTAATCAACTCTAAATTTGGTAGTTAAAATGGTACTTCCATTTTTATTTTTTCGAGGAAAGTCTAAATAAATAGTTTCTTGTATGGATGATTAAATTTAAAGGAGCGTTTCAATAGATAGTATTCCTTCAGATATAAAACAAAACCTGTGTTACAATGTTTATCAATATGTCTCTTTATGAAATCCAACAAATTGATTGAAACCTGTTGAAGTTTCTTCACTTTCTTGTTCAAACTTACACAATTCTTATATCCTACATTCAAACAGCTGTCTTATGAGTGAGTACTGAACGGCTCAGTTCGGTTTTCAAAAATAAATGGCCAGACAGTTTCTCAAATAATGCATAAAACCGTCACAAGTCAGGCGCCACAAAATATTTTTTAACTTTTGCCATTACTATTGCATATGTAACGTGACTAATTATGCTAATTTTAAACATTTTCGTGTGGTAATGACCGTTTAACACTCATCAAGTGTAAGTTGTTTATTGTTCACCTGCCTTGTTAGTATTGAAATAGCGAGTTGTACCGTCACTTTGTCTAAAAACGTGTTTTTCATTTTAAGGAATGAAATTTTTCATCTTAATTGAATACTGTAACGTATTAATACACAAAGAATAAATCTGACAAAAAGGTTTTGAAATTAAACGAACTTATTCTTTATAAACCCTTCAGAGTAAGTCTGCTGTTCAAAATGAAAAGATCATCACCAAGATGCCAAAATACTTTTACTCAATTTAATATTCAGTTTGAAAACAATTTAGATTGACATAAAGTTTAAAAAACGTTGATTGACAGATATATAGCCAGGTGAAAGTGTGATTTGTAAAGTTTTCCATATATTTTATAATGTTATGTGTCAAGTGAAAAATAGTGAAACAGATACTACCTTCCTGTCAAGTGCAGGAATGAAATTTTTCTTTATCGTAAGCAACATTGAATGTTGTATTAAAATTAGAGTAGAAAAGCTGTTTCGATCCAATGAAGGAGATTTCGAATTTATCATCAAAAGGCTGAAGCCCCAGTGGATGTCTGCATCAAAAACAACTACACGTTTTGTAAAAGTGTCTGTATTTTAAGTTTACAAGTTTGCTGAAATTTTGCGAAATAATTGTGTTATCCTTCTCTTTTATAAAATAACCCAGATAAAGAAGACAGACGATAACTTACCAGCTCCTGACTTCCAGCAATAGCCAGAATCCAGCACAAACATGGAAGAAGCACAATTAATTTAAGATGATAAAACTGTGACATTGTTCGTCCTGATGAGTGCAGAAGGAGAATCTTCTTTCACCGACCACTAAAGATGTAATGCTCGAAATATGAAAAAGAGCATTGTCAACTATATCGTACTACATTATGATTTCAACTACAGGATACTTAGAGTTCCATACACTTTTTAAGCATAATTATAATTTATCATTCTATATCATTTGCATCCGTAATAAATCCAGTCTCTTACCCGCATTCACTTCCGTAACATGTTTTGAAGAATAAAGACGACCTGCCATTAAATGGTTAAGTAACATGAACCTTTTTTGGTTTCGCTTCCGAAGTGTGCAACAAAATACTGGTTAGGCCCAAAATACTGTAGCTTGTTGGGCACCCTTTTTATTCCTTTCTCTTAACATTCCAGGATGGGGAAAATATTTTGCAGTACATGTAAAGGCTTCAGTGACAGTATTAGAAGCAGGTATAAATTTGAGTACACTATCGTGTTTATATTGCAGATTTTCGTGAAGCCAAGAAAAGAGTAGTGCAGTAATGGTTACGTTTAATTTTTCCAGGTACCTTTCCGAAAATACCACACTTCGTTTATTGTCTCAAGTGATAAAAGCCAAGAAAATATTTATTATTGTTATTACATCAAGGAAGCTAAATTAAATAGAATTTTGTAAGATTAACAAGGTAAAAGAGTGACTGATTTCATGTGGATTAGATACTACCAAGTAACTGTACATGTTACGGCTCCTATTACTGCTAACATTTCAATCCCCAAACAGCCAAAGGACACTTAATAGGTAATACAAATTTTTGCTTGTTGGAATTTTTTGCAATATAAATCCGTTCCAGCAGTGGCGTAGCTACTGGGGGGGGGGGGGGGCAGGGGGGGCAAGTTGCCCCCCCTGGAAAAATTTTTGGGGAAATTTGATGAAAATGGGGAAATTTGATGAATCTTCTTATTATTACAAAAATTTCACAAAAAATCCTCAAAATTTTTGTTAGAATAAGAAATTGTGAGACATTTCTCATACATAATTCGTGTTTTCATGCAACAAATTCAGTCAGATTTCGTCAGTGTCGCATGAACCGGCCCAATTCGCGTTCCACAGAAATATCCTCGTCGCGTAGCAGATTGAATGTTCTCTTGTGCTTGTATACGCACGGGGGTTATGATCAGTGCATTTCAGTGCACAGGAAGCTGTTATTCAGGTGATACTTTGGGAATTCATCAGTAAAAGGATGTGAAAACTGACAAGTCACTATCGTAGACCCCCGAGGTTGTTATGTTCTTCTACAAGCTAGCAGTAGCTGTACGATTTTACTCTGTGTACATAACGATGGATCGGGTTGAAACAATCCATGGCCAACGATCAACTTTAAGTTAATCTAGAAATTAGAATTAACGGGATCCGTTGGCACACTTAGATTTTGTTACTTAGCCTAATCCTTTGAGGCTTACAAGCTAGTTCGGGAAAATAGCCTTCTGCCCACTTTGAGTGTAACAATAAATGGTCAATGAGTACCTTGTAGCCTTCTACACATTACAGACTGCTTTTCTCACAGGATATCCTGTGTAATCGAGCCACTATTAGGCCTCCTTAGTGGCGTGCGAAGGGGAGACCATTGGGCCATGTCCCCCTCACAGATGTCATTTTTTCTTTGTTCTTAAAAATACGTACTCTAACTTTATTAACACAGATTTTACTTCAAAAGATAGCATATGTGGCACCAGATTGCTTAAAAGGACACCCAATTTGTCAAAAATTTTCAAAGGGGAAGGATTGTCCCTGCAAGGTCTTTCAGTGATGCCATTTTGTTTTTAATTCCTACAAATAGACCAAGGCAAACTCTGTCAAATTCCAATTTTTACTTAAAAAGGTAGACTCTGTTTCCCACTGGTGGCATCGATAAGAAAGACTACATGTTTAGATTGTCTTTACAAGCATAAATACGCTATTTTGGCCATCTAAGGGGTCTGATTTTTCGAAATTTTCTTTACGCTCCGCGCCAACCAATGGTGGCGCTTCGCTCGGTCTTTTGGGCAAAATTACACATTTGGGGTAAAATTAGCTCTTAACTCTCTGATCACTTTGCAGTTTGCGAACATATTTTGAAGTGAGCATTTTATTGCAAACGACAAAAGAAGAAAGCGACTGGCTAGATTCTTCGTATTAGCCTGGAAAATGCTATTTCCGGCCATCTAAGGGGTCTGATTTTTCCAAATTTTCTCAACGCTCCGCGCCAACCAATGGTGGCGCTCCTCATAGATAATCTTTATGACAAAATAACATTTTGTGGCCAAGAAAAAGCACAAATACCGATCAATGCTCTCTTTTTTTGGACTTCTAAAAGTGTGCAAATTTAATGACAAGTTTTACTCCGTAAGGTAGCATAACTGGCATAAGAGTGCATGTAAAGACACAAAAATTTCAGTTTTATCCTCATGAACCACCACGATTCAACTTTTAACACTGTTCCTGTCAAAGTCGAAAATCTTGCACCATTTTGCATGTAGGCTCCTTGAAAACGTCAAAACATTTCCGGACACCCCTCCTCTTAGACCATACTGCATGCCCCTCCCCCTTCAGAGAAATCCTGCGTACGCCACTGCTTTAGTACATACAAATAAACCAGATATTGTTTACCAAAATAATATACTTTGTTATTTCCGATTGCTCTATGTTATACTTTAAGATTAAAATACAGGTAATATTACAAAATGACATGGTAATGTTGTTATACTTGTAAGTTTGCATATTTTATATGAAATACATACACATTGACCGGGAAAAGTTTTGGGGAAATTTCATACCTTTGCCCCCCCTGGAAAAAATCCTAGCTACGCCACTGCGTTCCAGTGACCAATGGCGTAAGCAGGAATTGAGGATGGGGCGTGGGGCGAAATATTCCCTCCAATAACATGTTGAGAGGTTTAATGTGAGGAACTGGAACGGTTAGTCAAAATATTTCATGGCTGAACCCAAACTGATGCTTCTACTGGCCAAAATGAAGTAAAAATAGGATAGTGTCCATGTGATATGAAGGAAAGATGTTTCTGGGGTACGGTTGGTTTGTTAAGTTTGATTATCTGCCTTCCTGGGGGAAGGGTCAAAGGGAATTTTGTTCCGTTTTAGAAAAGGGACTGATGTTCATTATGGTACTATTGTTAAAACATTTTGTAACGTATAACGGTGCAATCCTGTTGCTCGATCAGACTCGGAAGCGCGATTCTCCTCCGATTTGCCTTTTTTTTTGGTTAGTCGTCATAGTCGCCCTGCCCAGCATTGCGCTAGTTACTGCAAAATGAAAGGATGAAGGTGTCTTGATAACGATCAACTGCATAAATGTCTCAAAACTGCAAAACGATTCGGTCAAACTAATTTCATGTGCACTTGAAACGATAAACAAGAGAACGCACGACTAAAATCTTCCAAAACCGACCCGCATGCGTGATTAAAAGTGTGAATTAAATCACTGTCCTGTACCTACATAACCTCAGCTAGGTTTTAGCATGAGGTTATGGGTGTTGAATTAAATGAGCCAGAAAGATTTAAATCGTGTATTGTTCTCATCAAAAATGTATAACAACAACCGCGGAAGAATTCCGTTACCCTTGAAAAACCAAGTGGTTCAACGTCAGCAGTTGTGCAATACTGCACCCTACAATCTCTTGCTTTCTGCTGTTGTCTCTCTTTTCCGTGCGGGTGTTGAGAAAATCAACATATCGTTCAGATTCCAAGGTTTTGCAAATTAAATGCGAAAGTTGGTTCCATGCGTATTCTGATTTCCAGGTACCATCGATTTTTTTTTAATATGTTAAAAAATGTTGGCATTATAATGACGGATTGAATCACAGAATGTCTTTTGCAATACGCGAGCTAAAAAAGCCAGGATTATTTTACCATTTTTTTTACAGCAAAACGACTAGAAGTTACTGAAGATCAATTTGGCAGCACCGAATAACCTCGACAAAAAAGCTGCGTTAGATCCAGGAACTTATATAACACAGGGGTCAATATCTAAGATGGTGCCATCACGAATTGGTGTCGAGCCCACAAATGAAATTGGGACCACGCACACTACCCTCAGTTTTAGTGGTAGCTAGACTACATAATTTTTACAGTTATTGCAGGAGGACTGTCTTTCCAGTTGACCACTTCATTGGATTAGGTGAAAAATGTAGTCTGCGTAGATTGAGAAAAATGTATTACTTAACATCTCAACTAGGAAGGCAAGCCATTGGTGGCGGTACTCATGCATGTTTTAGGGTCTATGCGCTTACCTTGGTGTGATCGGAGTAACAATTTTTTTTGGTGTCAAGTGGATAGGTGCTAAACAGTAATACATTAGAGAAACGCGTATAGATCGTTTTTTACGGTAACTTCACTAGAACCATCGGTGGATCAATTTGATGTTGCACAGGGATAGGTATAGTTAAGATGTGGTAGGGTGCATTTTTTCAAGAGTTGTATTGGTTCCTTATAAGAATTTATCAATTCGAGCTTTCTTACTAGAAGCAACCATAAAGGAAGCATACCAAAACACTTCTGGTCTTCCAAAAATTGTTTTCCCATTCACGACAATTCTTTCAGACTTTCTTTTGTCTCATGTTGTGCTTGATTTTTGAAGTATTTCAAAGTTTCCTACAGACGTTTTATACACTGTGGATCCGCGCCCGCATTTAAGGATGTGTGACAGTTAAAGCAAAGAGTTAATTTATGGAATAAAATCATTCTGCATAAAAATGATAAATGTAACTTTAAACAGGAGTGACGACAGTCTATGCAATTATGATTCGTGAGCGCGATGCGCCGTGAAACACCTTGCAGTATAACATTGCGAAAGTTCTCCGTTACATTTGAACTCATTCTTAAATTCTCTTTACTTGTCAATATATCTAATTCAATTGTTTACCACCAACCCTTTTTATGTGAATAATTACGAAAATCTTCAATGTTAAAATGATTTAAAATGTTAAATAGTTGCTAGCAGGGATAGAAACCATCATCAGTTCGCCGGTTGCTGCTTTTCCTTCATCCCTTTTTTCAAATATACAAGTTTGTCGCTTTATCTTTGGTTCCGTCCTTCCTTTGGTCATTATATTTTCCCCGTTAAACCTTTTCTTTTTGGCCCAATTATTTCGTAAATTGAGGATAAAAAGAGAACCTTGGAATGTAGTTGAGAATCCTGAAACTTACCTTGGTGGAAAAATAATTACGCAAAATATGTTGATATGTTTAAAAATTTAACTGAGAATAAGTAGGCTATAAAACGTTTTTTTGTATTTCAGTATGTTTAGATGCACTTTAGCGATCTAGAAAAGCAAATTGTAAGGCTAATGCTGTAATCCTTTGACAGATTTTAGAGATAGAACGAACAAATGATTTCGTTCTTGGAACGGGAACAAACTTCCTTCAATCGTATGTATGTGTGTGTGTGTGTGGGGGGGGGGGAGGATCAGATTCCCACGTCCTTGGTACTCCTCCCTGTATCCAACATGTAAAGAACATTCTTGAAAGGGTGTTCAAGTCTCCCAATTTTACAAATTCTACGTTGAACTTTTTCACGTAAGACTAAGACATAGCTATGGGCATATGTTTTGCCAGAAAAATTGGATTGGAAACATGCATTAGGGTATTTTTAATGTCGTGAAGAGTTTGTATCAGACATTACATTTTTGATCATCCTTTCCAGAGTACAGACTTGTACTTCCATGGAGTTTAAAAGTTAGCATGATTTGTTTGCATTGTCACTAGAATGCTCTCTCCATCCAATCAATGTGCTGATCATGAAATGTTGTTTGATTTTTTCTTCCGAATGTTTATAGGAAACCATGTTAGTGTCAATAATGTGTTGATAATCCCGCTATGGTTGTCTTGTTTAAACGTCTTGTTGGTAAAAGCTGCTAGCCCGGGGTATGTCTCATTCAAAATGGGGAAAAGTAGCAGCTGAATCGTCCCATACTCTTTAAAAGTCAATCCTATTCTCTGGCGAAGATCCGATTGCTTTGGGGGAACGAAGCATTTGTTTCGAAAGGCTACCTTTTTCCTCATAGGGGCTGTTTCTCCAAGGGACAAGTATGAGTGTACATGACCACCCTCCTGTCATCATTGTGCCTGTCCTGTGTGGACTAATGCTTAACTTAACGGAAAAGGTAAAAAACTAGTGGGTACGTGAACAAGTATTGAAAATATTTGTGGTTGTTGGTTTTTAAAAACTTCCCTACTGGGTCGTAGTTGGCATCATCCATATGCAGTGGCGTACGCAGGGATTGGGCCATGCTTTTTTTAGATCCTAAAAGTACAAACTTTAAAAACGCAGAATTTACTTTAAAAGGTAGCATATGAGGCACCATTTGGCATGTAAAGACAACCAATTCTGCAAAAATTTCTAAGGAGAAACTATTGCCTCCCCAATGCCCCCTCAGTAATGCCATTTTTTTCCAAAAAATCCCTAAATTCCTAAAAACAGGCAAATTTGTTCAAATTCAAAAGTTTAATTCGAATAGTAGCATCTGTTTCACCGATTGTCTTGAAAAACAACTACCTTTTCCCGCCCTTTCTACCTTTCTACCTTTCTATGAGTCATCCCCTAATTATCTTACACTGCCGACAGAGACGTTCGAGACGGGGGCAGGGCAGCGTATGGTTTTTAGGTGCAGTGAACAATTGTTTGTCATTTATCATGCAAAAGATACAAGAAGTAAAATCATTTATAGTCGGGAGCTCGGGGAGTCATATACACAATTTTAGAAATTGAGCGGATCTTAAATTTAGCTAAGAGTCACAACAGAGAATCATTCGCATACCCTTACTCCAAATTCAGATATGGGCCAGATATGAAATTTCATATATGGGCCAGATAGGGATTTCATATGTGGCCCGTATCTGCTGCAGATATGGGATCTATATCTGGGCCAGATAAAAAAATGGGCAGATATAACCTTGATCTGTGCCAGAACCAGATGTAATCCATATATGGGCCATATAAAATTTTATATGGATCAGGTCTTTATCTGGAACAGATATGAACCATATAATGCAATACAATATATGGTTTATATAAAGCTCTTCCATACTGATCCCATATAAAGCAGTATCATATCTTGTTTATATAAAGGTGTGTTGTATTGTTCCCATATAAAGCAGTGCCATATCTGGTTTAAATAAAGATTAACTGTATTGATCCCATATTAAGTACAAGTATGGTGCATATATGTCCCACATCTGGACCATATATGACTGGACCAAAATTTATTAGTGCACTACCTTTGTGTAAAGCGTATCAGAAGCCTTCTGAGCCTTTTTTCCAAAAGTCCCCCCTCGACTCTCTGGCGAAGAGCCAAGGTTCGAAAACCAAACATTTACTTCCGGAGGAGTTCTGCTCCCTTAAGGATCTAAACGTCCCAAATGGACAATGACGCCCTCTAAAGGGCAAAGATGTGTGGTCCTGCTCTTGACTGGCTGAATAGAACAGAAGCTACACCCTGGATGCAGTTTAACGTCATGCCTAGGCCAGCATAATGTTAAGGACTATCTGCACATCTCTAACAAAGTTAAATGCCCATTGTATAACATTGACTTAAGTATTTGAAGTTGTTAAATTACTTAACAGTGAGAAAAAAAAAATTGCTTTGAAATTCCTACTTTTAAATGTTTACACTGCATTGTTGGTTTAAATTATCATATGGGGCAATACCCCAACATAAATTTTGTTGAAGGTTTCACGATTTTTCACGTATTTCTTCCTTAATCACAATAAAAAGAAAATTAGGGCCCTAAATTCCTGACCACGCCCACATTGGAAAGTCATTTGCATATGTTAGTATAATATGGCTGAATATGGTTTGAATGTTCTGATTTTGGTTTGCTGATACTTGTTCAGCTTCCAGAGAAGGTCTTAATGTGGGACAGGAACACAAATTTAACCAAAAAGTATTAATATGGCTATATAAAAGTTCATACGTAATTCTGTCATGGTATTTTCATCAGTTATATCTGGCTTGATATGGCCATATTAAACTTTATTTGCATATCTGGAAAGGCATTTCATTAGATTATATCTGGCTTGATAAGGCCATATCAAACTCAATTTGCATATCTGGGATGGCATTTCATCAATTTATATCTGGCTTGATATGGCCATATAAAACTTTATTTGTATATCTGGGAAGGCATTTCATCAATTTATATCTGGCTTGATATGGCCATATCAAACTTCATTTGCATATCCGGGATTGCATTTCATCAAGTTATATCTGGCTTGATATGGACATATAAAACTTGATATATTATTTCAAGGCATCTAAATCTGGCTGTGTATCTGGCTTGATATGGCCATATGAAGGCTTTATCTAACCAGATATATCCAGATATCCAGATATATCCAGATCTATCCAGATATCAATCCATATCTGGTTTTGGAGTAAGGGTATTTTCAATTCCGTTGTTTTCTTCTCCTCCTAAAAACAAGAACATTTAATCTATTAGTAGTAGCATATTTTATGTGGTAAGTTTCTCATTACCTACATAACACGTTGCTAATTTTACATTACTGCAAAGAAGAGCTGAACGTAAACACTGTTTAGATTCTCTTTACAAGCATGAAAACGAAATTTTCGGCCATCTGAGGAGTCGAGATTATCAAAAACAATTTCTACGCACCGCACCGACCAATGGTGATAAAAATCTAGAGAAAAGTTACATTTTTAGGATGGTGACCATTTTTAAATAAATTTCTTATCACTTTTCAGTTTGCAAACATATTTTGAATAGAGCGTTTATTGCAAACGACCAAAGAAGGTAGCAACTTCTTAAAAAACGCTATTTCCGGCCATTTAAGGAGTCAGATTTTTCGAATTTTTCTGCACGCTCCGTGCCAACCTATAGTGGGGCTTCACGAGCATGGTCTTTATGGCAGAATTAAGTTTTGTAGGCAAGAGAAAACCCAAAACTAAAATTCTCCCGTTCGGTTATGCTGATGGATGCTCTTTCATTTTGTCTGCGTAAAAGTATGCAAATTTAAAAAGCAAATTTTACTGTTAAGGCTAGCGTACATGGCATTAGACCGCATGTAAAGAAACAAAGGTTTCAGTTTCATCCCCATGAACCATCCTGTCAAAATATTGCACCAGTTTGTATCTAGGTTGCTTGAACAGGCCAAAATTTTTCCAAAAGGGGGACACCTCTTCCCCTAGATCCCTTCCTCAGGTCGGCGATCACATAAAACATTGCATGGCCTTTTCAGAAAAATCCTGCAACAGCCCAGTCCGTATGTGCTCAGTTCGAAAGAAATATGACATCGTCAGTGCAACAGAGTTTTAAAGGCTTGCTGCCATCAAACAGAAAGTATCTAGCATTCAATTTAGTGAAGTTGGACTAAGATCAAGTCGTTCAGCCTGTCTGAATGAACTCGTCAACTGCTTAGGTACGTGTGTACTTTTCTGTATTCCTTCAACGATGTGTAAGTACGTGTCGACAATATGTACGTCAATTTGTGAAATTGTTGGTATGTTTTCATGAAGAGATAAAGAATAACAATGTTAGCTTTTCCGCCTATTACAGTTGCAAGAACATTTCCAAAATAAAGCACATTATCCTAAAGAAACATCAATCTAATACATAATTTAGGTAAAAGGTGACCGCAATAGTAAAAAACGGATCATGAGGAAAGAAACCAGCACGCACTTTGCCGCTCCATCCTTTTCCAGAAATTCAGTGACGTAACAAATGTAAACTTCGTTGCAGTTTGGACGAACGGCACAACCGCGGTGGACAGGTTCTTGATTCGGCTAGTGGACGGAGGAGAAGACGTGACGCATGCGTAGAGGCTGACATTTACGTAATCTCGTAGCAGAGTAAATGTCCTTCCTATGCATTGAAAGTCATGGAATTCAATGTGCGCTACATGTATTACATATTACTCAAGCCTGAAACGTTCACACCAGCTACATATTGACTGGTTAGGCCAATCCACTCTTTACAGCTTAGTCCATAACTTGACTTTGGCGAATTACAAAAGAACAGTCCTTTACTGTCAAAGCAACTCAGTGCAATCAAGTCAATGTTTCTAAATGAGTATTGCTTTGATTTGTATCTTTGAAATAGGCAGAACAGATTATCATGAGCCAATGACATAACCGTTCTCGTAATGATGATCCCCTTCACAATGGATATATATGTTGTACCTTTTTGATGCACCTATACATTTGATAGTAAACATGCAGAAGAATGGGAATCTATCCTAAAGATAAAGGTATGTTCATTGCTTCCACAGGTTCAGAGCTTCAAATAAGACTTTCTTGAATAAGTTGCACTTAAGCTGACCAAGGTCACTGTTTGACTCTCCATTGTAAAAATAGGAAGAACCCCTTTTACAGCATGCCAGCTTGTCATGATGTTGTACTTTTGAGCATCATTTTGCGTGCAGACATTGGCTACATATCTAGAAGACAGAGGCTTTTATGACAAATCTTTGAAAGGGCTAGTAGTTTGCCCGGCATGACGTAGGCCAAAATCCCAGGCATAGTGTCACCAATGGCAGCTTCCTATTGTCAAAACCTATGTTGGCAATTGCAACAAAAAAAAAAAAAAAAAAACGGTTATAGAAAATCTCTTTGTCAAGTTGTTCAGTCCATATCTAAAGAATATTCCAAACCTGTTTCTTCCCAGCAATTCGTTTCAGTTCCAGTTTAAAAAGTAGTCTTTGGCCTTGTGTCTGCATAGTAAAGCTTCAAAACTATCAGATTTGTGTCAGCACCAAAGGGAAATACCTCACAAGACTGGGGAGATTCAATGACAGTTTGAACGTTGAGTTACTTGACAGGGAAACACCCAAAGTTCTCGAAGTACTGTGGTCACAGAGGATCATGATGAAAACTATCTACCGGTACTTATTGTCCTAATTCTTTCCCAGAAAGATTGGCTCTTTCCGTAATTTGTAGCATGCTGTATAGTTAGACCATAGTTAGACCTGTAATTGTTGTTAACATATCCGACAAACGTTTTGAAAACAGAATCAGTGGCGTCCCCTTCCCAGCTGAAAATTCCAATTGGAGCCCTTTGGGTTAAAACCCTTTGAACTCAAAAGAATTCAAGTCGTGCCCTATGGGAAAGCCTTTTGCGGTAAAGGGGTTTCATTTGGTTGTTTATAGAAATTGGGCAAACCACAAAGGGAATTAAAAAAATTAACCTTTGTATAAACCAAATTCTTTGAAATCCCTTTAGAACGTATTTAAACCCTTCGAAACCTTCTGGTTAATGGAATATGGACAAAGGGTCTCACAGAGAATTTCCTGCTGGGTAGGTCCTTGCATGGGCTACCATGATCCACGGAATGCTCTGTGTTCCTTTGAGTGTTCCTTTCTCGGGAACGGCGAAACGAAAAGCACGGCGCCAAAAAGGATCTCATTTTTCTTTTCCAGCAATCTTGCACAAATAATCTGCCAGTGAGGCTTTTTCCTTCTCTCTTAGGTTGTTATGTAGTGTAGAAGAGTACAGGTGTCTGATACATAAGTACTCACCAGGGTTATGCTTTGAAACATTTCTGACTAGGACTAGGGATTGAGGGTCCACGTGCATCTCTTCATCAATATTAACTGTGATAGACTGATAGATGACGCACGAGTTACAGCCTGATTTGAATCCATAGCCAAGTGGTTAGAGCATCCGACTTGAAGCCAGGAGGTCTGAATTACGACTGCTGGTCAGATCATTTCGAACACTGTAAAAATGAAACCTGTTGCTATTGTGTTACAGCATGAGTAATGCAGTAGTAGTACTTAGTGTAAAAACAGTCTGCCTTTACTGAAAAGAACACTAAACTGCATCTTGTATTTCCTGTTGGAAATATATGGCGTGTCTGTTATTTTCTTGTCAACAAGGGAATCTAAAATCCATTGACTAAAAACATTTGATTTGTCAACGTCGACAATGTCATGGACTGTGACTCCTTTCACGCGACAAGGCAAGGAAGGATCTGGGCAAACTGAATTCAGATTCCCAAGAGTGTTGCAAGACCTTGGGAGTGTCTTCCGTGTTAAAAATGATTCCGAATTCATAACAATCTTAGTATTGCCCATTTCAGTCAGATTTGGTCCCAGTTCAGTCCTCACACTCAATGATAAACGCCTTCTGCACATGCGGGCACTGACATCTACCAGACTAATCCTTGTCATGCTTTGAACCCCAAACCCTTAGCTTACCATTATCTAGTTTTTACAACGCTCCCCCATCGGTATTTTTGATCACTAAGTCAGAAGAAGGTTCTGCCCACAAGTAATACCTTGATTAATGATTACTGCTTAATAGTTTCTGTACAATTCTGAATTTGTTTCAGGAACCTGAATCAATGGAAGGTAAATATAAGTGGATTTTATATGCAGATTGTGTCCCGCAGCAAAAATGGCAACTTGGTACAACTAACAAGTTGAAGGCGCAGTTTCCTATCTCCCGTTTTCTCTGTTTGCTGGATTTCCTCACAATCGTAATCATTTTGTATTGGAGTCGAAGTTTTTCCTTCCGATATACTGTTCTTCAACCACTGTGGCTTTTTCATGATGCTTCCTAGGGACTGAAACTCGCACCGGCAGCAACTGTACGATGCGTTCCTGATGGAGGAACACTTTTGCAGCGCATTTCGTGGACAAGGGAAAACCCAGTTGACTCCCTCTTCTAACAGTATCTCAGATAGAGAGACTTTCTTCAACTAACAGTAGTTTGCACATGTTTTCGTAGGTAAGTGACAGATGTACGACATGGGCAATGGAGAATTAAAAGCGATGCTGGCGTAATAAAGATGTACTGCTCTTTGCGGTGGCTGCAAATGGCTTAACTGCAGTAATTCTTTTAAAGGGGAAGAGCAGTCACCCAAACTTGAAGAATAGTAGTAGACTGTCCAGTTTCGTGATTGGCCGTTGAGAGTCATGTGACAACATTTTTCTCCTTAAATGCGAAATTTACAAGGAGTGACTGCTTGGTTTACCTTGCATATGCAATATTGAAGTCATGAAATATCAAGATAGTTTGAAGAGAAATAACTAGAAAATTTTGATATATAGCTGTTGCTTCAAAATAAGTTTGGGAGACCGCTCTTGACCTTTAAGTGCCTTGATAAACAAGACTGTTGTAATGTTTCCACCTATTTAGGCAATAGGTTCTCATAGCTGAGTTAACTAGGAGATGTGAATAGCCTATACTGTGAACATTGAATTTGTTGACTTTAAAACATGGAAACCAACATTAACTCCACTTGGCTATCAATTAAACCCAAGTTAAGGAAATGTTCTGACCAACAGGCACTGGTGTATACTTATTAGCAACTGTGTAACGTAATGCTCATGGTAAGTTCATATCAATATTACTGAATTCCATGACACCCAAAGCATGGGTATACACAACACTTTTACTACGACCACACAATTTAATACCAAGTAATCCCTTTTTTCAATTTTTGGCTTATGGCAGATACTAATATGCATAATCCATGTTACCTAATACCCAAGGTGGTTTCGTGTTATCATCTTTGAGTTCCCTGACCATCAAAATATGGATAAAGACACCACGTTTGATACAATAATACAACTCAATGCAAAGTTATCCTTACCTATCTATTTATAGCTTATGGCGGATACTAATTCCCATATTATAATTCGTGTAACGTAATACCCATGGTAAGTTTTTATCATCATTTTTAAATTTCCTAATTATCAAACCATGGGAAGAGACACCACTTTTGGTACGATAGCACCATTTGATGCAAATTTATCCTTAATTTACATAACTGTGCAAATTTGACAGTTGCTCCCAATTGCAATTTTTGCCGATTTTGAATATGTTATAAAGGGGTGTTTCATGAACCATTTCAGTTAAGACCATTTCTGTTGCAATTTTTTCCAGGTCAAGTCACATATTGACTGGACTATTAGGGTGCTCCTGTGGCGACCACGTGATGGCGCGGTATATCTGTGAAGCTTTGATATTATTTACACACGGTAACTTGATTTAAACATAAATATTTTAGTCACTTTGATATCGATTTTATTCATTTGGTGGTTAAAAAAATCACACCTGACAAGTTAGGAAAACCACTCTTGTGACACGAATGTTTAAAACTGGCGTTCCAAAATTTTGGTTGCTATCAAGAAATTACCACAGGATGCATTTAAATTTGGGTATAATATTATGAGAAATAGCCGGAAACATGACGTATTTTTTCCTACTGTAGGTGTGACATTTGTTTGGAAAACCGTATGCCATCCAAAAGTAACCAAAAGAGCCCATGGAAGTGGTGGCACGAAAATGAGGAAACATTTTGTGCATGTGAAATTTATTTTTAGCCGATCGTATTGCTTTTGTTGTGGGTTGATTTTGTTTGGTCACAAACTAGATTTTCAATTAAAATTTGATAATGGTCAACGCTAGTATTCAATTCACATACTTGACTGTTCAGGAGCTTCTAATAAAATATGATGGTTTCCGATCACTTTTGAGTAACCTCAGCATAACTTGAAAATCAGAATTTGGATTTTACTTTATAAATTCGAATGAATTAATGAATAATTTATTTGCATAATCATACCAAATTTGGTTTAAATAATTCTACCTGTTTCACATAAGAGAAGTGCAAAGGATATTTGTTTCGGGTAGATCAAAACCTTCGTAACTTGAGTTTGTTTGAAAATAACTATGGTCTTTTTCCACATCTCATTTCGGTCCACAGAATGTTAAATAACCTTTTATATTGTAACAAAAATGTCGGATTAGGTCAATCTTATTTTGTCTACGTGCTATCTTTAAAATGGTCTAATGTCATCAATTGTAAAGATTTGCAATTTCAGAAATATTGATTCTTGTATTAGTTTTTCGAAGCATACTTTTAGTGAAATTTGTGACTTGGTATTTTGAAATAACTTTCTTGCTATACATCTACATAAGAATATCTCAATTTTACAACAAAAAAGAGTGAGTGTGATGTATCGTTGCGCTATATATCATAACACTGTATGGAGTGCAGTTTAAATTAAATTCAATTGTAGATTTGTGTGATCCGTAAATTTACATAATACTACATACTGCAGCGATTACAAGCCAATTATTTGGGCCAGTTTGTCACACGTTTTCCGGTTAGGCAATTTGAGAGGACAGTATGGTAGATTTTCCCTGTTCCGTTTTTCCACAGTTACGCAATGACACTAACCATTCTAGCTGATAATTAATACCCTATGAAAATTTCATTGAAAATTATTTTTTCAAAAAAGTTGTAAGAACCATTTTTACATGCCCACGTCCTAAATTGCCATATATATATATATATATATATATATATATATATATATATATATATATATATATATATATATATACATATATGTATATACATATATATATATATATATATATATATTTATATATATATATATTTTCCACACAGGTTTGGGTAAGTAAACCCTTTGTGAAACTGCTTGGTAAAGAACTGGCCAACTTGTTTAACTGATGAATTCATGAGCTACATATTAAACTTGACAAATCAAACCGCACCTTTTTCAAAAACTTTAGTAGCATAATCGCAAATAAGCCCAATTTCAGGAAAAGTAGAGAAGACCTACTATGTCAGTAAGAATTCAAAATGTTTGAATCTCTCCCGACATAATTCCAGCAATGTTGAAATTGCAAGGTTTGAAATATAGGAACGATATGTTTGCTCTTTCGATGTTGTTAAAGTAAACTTAATTCAGTGAAAGTGTTTGTAAGATACATCTCAGAAAAGATACCAATGTATCTTCCTTAGCTGATTTCACGTAAACATGTAGTAAAGAACAAAACGAAGCCTTGCTATGTTGTAAAAGCAGGCGTGACATACCTTTATTTAAAATTGTTACAAACCTAATCAAACCAAAGCTTACAAATCAATTACAAGACGTTTCTGTTGTCCGTTTAATCATATAATATATACTCTATGTTTGCTTTTCATTGAGATTTGTTCCATTTTCTTGAAACTATGGCTCTCCCAGCGAATGTATCCATAGGAATATTTTTGGGTACAATCTTGCCACGTTGACTGTTTTGCATTAGTCTTGTGTCAGTAACAGCCGTCTTGTAAAATATCTGTAGTCTCTGTAGACGTAAATTCGTTCTTTCTTCTCTATAAATAAACGGTCAAATCTAAATTAGACAGGCCGTACTTTCATTTCAGTATATTTTACGTTGCAAAAACTTCCGGGAAGACCATTCCAATAAAGGCAATTTGTTCCGTATGGAGCGTTGAGAGGATAACCGCAAGCATTGAACCACCATCCAGAGTTATAGCGACATGTTTCACCACAAGGATTATAACTATAATAAGTGGCGCAGTTAGCACTACTATGTGAATCGTTGTCTTCGTCTCGTGTTGTGAAGGCCTGTCCATTAAAATAGTTCAGATAATTGCCTGAGCAAAAGATGAAAGAAATCATATACCATGAACAGTTGCGGTACAGTTAATTAATATGAAGGTTAAACTTGAATTTTTCTTTGTCACCTTTTCAAAACATTCAAATGTTCATTGAGATTTTTAAATATTTACTTTAAAGGTATTTTTGAACTAACTTCAGAGCAATTAGAGAGAACGAACGAGATGGGGCAAAATCGAAAACTTGAGTCTCAGAGTAAAAAAAATTTAATAACATAATAGAGTATCTTGTACGTATCTATGTATTTTTTTTGTCAAGAACTTACATTGTTTCATGCTAAAGAATGGAGAAGAGGTGGGATGCCAAGGCTGAGGCATAAGGCAATCATCCTCGGGGTAATAATAAAATTTGAAATTTTCTCTTTAACCATGTTTTAAAAACATTGTCATGTGTTTTTGATTCTAACAAGGAAGGAAGGTGATAATTTGTAAATGTTACTTGAGCACACTTTCGTTTTCGACTAACCTACACTGGGTAGCCATGGTAGAGAATTTTATTGAGGGGATTCTAATTGTGTTTATAACATCATATGCGATGAATTATAAAAAATGTGGCAAATTGGCACATAAACATAGCAGCCTTACTTTTTCAGAACTTCGAATGTCAATGATTGCAGCCCTTTCTTTCCATTCATCGAATTTGACCTATTTTACAATATAGCGTAACTTACAGGGAGTTCTGAAACCTTCGTCTCCCTGCATCTATCACATGGTTTTAAAGGGGGACCTCCCCTTAAAAGTAACACAAAATACCTTATAGCTAGGGCTTCGGAAAAATCACGTTATTAAATATATATATATATATATATATATATATATATATATATATATATATATTACACGAACAACTAACTACCTTTCATATTAATCATTTGTTATTTACTCACTTATTAGCGTAATGTGCACATTTCATAAGCAAATTCAGAAATTGCATTATTTCAATTATTTCATAGGGCAAAGTTCTACACAATTTTTTAATAGTTGAATTAAAGCCTGTGGCAAGTGACTATATATTCGTATAATCACTCGCTACAATCTCTGTTGTTACTGATACTCCTGTATTGTCCCGTATTGTCCTCCCTGACTCTGATATTCTAATAAGATACCGGAAACAGGGAGGACAAAACGAAAATGAAGAAAACTGACCACAACTGGAATTTTAGTACGGTACAGGCTCTCTTTAAAGTTTAGCACTATATGCATTGTGGGGCGCATATCTCCCCTCCCATGTGATGCTGTTGGCGGCTTCGAAACACTTAACAGTAAAAGTATACTTTAATTAATGCACAGAGCGGCTAAATTACTGGTAGATATAAACGCAACCTAACCCTCTTTTACTCATTTAGTTCATTCTGATCAACCTGGTAGTCAAAACTCACTCCATGGCAATAAAAGTTCACTTTAATATGGCAGAACTGCAGTGATGTCAGAGCCTATTAGTCAAAAAAATTAGGTATATGTGGTGTATTCAATTTCCCATAATATTTGATTGCCTGTCGGATCTTGTTTTTTCTTTCAGTTTTTAGTGTTAAATGCTACTAAGGGCGGTCTATTACAAAGTTTCCGAATGGATATCTTTAGGATTGTAGTGAAGAAGTTTGGTTTTTGTTTTGTATTTTCCAATGTAATTTGTTAGAACAATATGCTCCAAAACCATATAACATGAAGTTTCAGTGTAAGAATTGCTATTTGAATTTTTCTGATTTTAGACTAAATGTTTCACCTAATTCAAAAGTAAAACTAGACATGTAACCTACAATTGAAAAAACAGCGAAAGATTTGATGTAGCAAAATAGCGGACCCACATTTTCATTCCTTGTGCTAATGCAAAATATTCATGTATACTTACGCCGTAGGTGTCAAACACAAGATAAACATAAGGTACGGACTGGTACGGCTCAAAGTTCTGAGTCGAATATTTGAACAGGAGAATTCCTCTCAATTAAAATATTTTTTTTGTAACGAGAAAGAGAATTAATTAGTATATGTAAACGTGAACTTGATATTAAATTTGTACAAACCTGCGTCCCCACTGTAGCCGCTAACGCTCAATCTGTATTTGTCAGCTGCATTCCCAACACTGAAAGAGCTGTACTTGGCGAAGTATGGTGACCCGTACCTGTTAACGAAGTCAATGCGGAGTTGGTAGTTTCGTTGCGCTGTTAAACTATGTAACTTTTCGTTTCCGAGCCACAACTCGCGATCTGGTGATCCAAAGCCCTCGCTGTAGTTAGACCAGTAAAGGAAAAAGTCTTGAGAGCCATCCATTCGACGCTGAAACACCTTGAAAGACAAAAAAAAAAAAAAAAAAAAAAAAAATGGAAAATAGGATCTTAAAATTGAGAGACTTGTGCTTGTTCCGTCTCAAGCACCTCTAAAGATGTACATGAAGGTTCAACTCACCGATTTCCTGTCGCTCAAAATAAAACATAATGCCCTTTGGTGTTTACAATCAAAACCAAGAAGCTTGGACATTGATTATCCTATACTCACCGTCCAGCCTTCTCTATCATTCGTCATATTACAATACACGTCAAATGGATCCCTTTCCCACGTTGTTGGTTTTATTTTGTAAACACCACTAGACGCAAGACCTCGAGATCTGTTATAAATATCTTGACAGTCGATGGGAGGTGTATCTATGGTACAGTTGACTTCATCACCTGTGTAGCCTTCGTTGCAGTTACACTGTGAACCGTTGCTTCTCTCTTCACAAAATGCATTGAGACTACACCGGTACGAATCGTCGCATGTAAACTGACCATTAGTACAGGAACACCGTCTTGAACAATTGCGAGAGATGTAAAATGCATCGCCCTAAATAAAAGTCAATAAAAACTTCTTGAAATTCAACGCTATGGGTAATATCTGCTCGTTAAGCTTTCATGGGCTACACCAGTCGGAAGGTACCATTTTTATGCAATAACTGGCAATGCCGCCAAAAACACAAAATGGGGGAGGGGAACTAATTGCTGCTAAGCCCCAATGTTGCTCTACGATTTAGTTTTGAGTACAGTCAAGGGGACAGAGCTTGCATTGAGCTGCCATTTGAAAGGTTTTAAAGGCCTTTTTTCATATTAGTCCAAAAATTACTGCAGAAGTATCTTATTTTCAAGTGAGAAACCAAGATTCTTTGTTTTGGAAATGAAAAGGAGGGACTTTACACACCTTCTTCTGGGAAGAAGGGGGGAGGGTATGAACCCTCTTTCCACCCTGAGACAAAAACACGGCTTACCGTCAGTCATCAATTTTTGAAACTACGGGTAATATGATTGCCTTGGAACTCTCTGGTTTACATACAAAAATAATAGGGAAACCTTCAAATTTAAACAAAACTTCTACAGTTCGATTGAAAGAAACTTCAAAGGCTTTTGATTTTTGGTTAAGCTATATATTAGCATAATTTAAAATAAATAATAATATGTAGACTACTTACACTGTTAGGTGGACACAAAAAGCGATTTATTTCATCTGCAAGGGAAGAATAATATCTTTTAGTGGAGGAATTTTAAGAGAAATTCATTCCACATGTAAATAATCATAGAAACACCTTAAGTTTAATCTTGAAAATGGGTCTTCCAATTCTATCCGGAACATCTTTCAACAAACCTTGTCGCCAAGCTTTGAAAACTCGTCACTCACTACGATATTATGCCGTGTTATTTACCCCTTGCCACTAATAGGAATATTATTTCCTTGAATGTCATTACGTCAAAAACGAAAGGGCTCCTTGTTGGGATTTTTCGGGTATTGATAGCATGATTCCAAAGGAAACAGACATATCTCCTAAACTGATGAGAAAATATGGGATCAACATTCCATTTTGAGATTGAAACTTGTAACCAATGTAATTCTTTAACACGCTCATGGATCTTATAAATTTACCTTCGCTTCCTTTGTATTCACCAACACTAGTCAGTTTGTATTCACCGTATTCATCACTTATACGAAATTTGTTATAGGTGACGTAGAAAGATAAACCACCGGTGGTGGTAAAGTCAATTCGAAGTTCGTAGTTATTTTGATTGGTGAGATATGATAGTTTGTCGTTTCCTATCCAGAACTCTTGTGACAGAAAACCGAATCCAAGTTTATATTCTGTCCAATTGCGGTTAAATATCAGGAATTCATTCTGAGAACGATGAATTACCTGCAAAAACCAAGGAGATTCGTTTGTAGCTTATTCGTTGGTTCATCCACTGTTATACATTAAAAGTATACGTAGTTGAGAAATTAGGCCGAAACTAATGGGTTTGTTTTACTAACCGTCCATCCTCCAGAATCCAGGGTATCGTCACAATAAACTTGGGTTCTGGATAACCATCCGGTTTAATAAGATGTACATCACTCTGATTCTTTGTAGAACAGAGACTTGTAGCCTCGAAACAGTCCTTTGGGTATTGTGGTTGTTGATAAAAGAAATATGAAGAGCCTGTAAAAGGAATGTTAATTTACCATTTTTATCCAATGCATGTAAATGTATCACAGCAAGAAACCCCACCACTAAATGTTTTTTTCAGAATTTTCTTATCGTAAAAAATTTATTACAAGAGTATCAATTTTTAGTGGACTCTTTGACTTATTTATAAAAGTGCAGTGCTTTCGTTGCCATAACTCAAAGTTCTAGCATGGTCCAAGTAGCATTGAAACATCGAAAAGTTAATTGTTTGAGTACATACCAATGTTTTCTTCGTTTGATGATCTGCTTGGATGATTTGGCTGGAAGAGAAACTTGTAGAAATTAAGACGTTGCATCTAGGATTCTCTTCCAAATGAATGACATTTACAACGAAAAAGAAAACGTTAAGGTTATATTATATATTTTCATACACTCTGCACCAGCTTGGTGAAAAGTCATAAATGTGTAACTGACATCCTTCAAAGGAGCCATAGTTCACTAGGTTAGCGAGCAAAATATGTCATTGATGTAAAGAAATGTTTCACCTTATGGAGTATGATATCTGATAGAAGTAAAATACACAGTAAAAATTATGTCAAAATTTATAAACGATTAAAAATATTTATGACCACTTGACCCAAACTTAATAATATTGCATGAACGAAACAGAGACAACTGGAGATTTACTGGCTGAATTTAAATTCAGCCAGTTAACTGTTGTAGAGTCTACGCAGTTAATGTGCTTCATTTGCGAAGTACAGATGAGTCTTAGAACGTAACACTTATTATTCGATTATTCTCTGTGTTCAGCATCTTTCAATGCCAACAACTGATTAAAAAGTAAAAAAAAAAAAAAAAAAAAAAAAAGCTAGCGATGATATCTGTACCATATTTTTAACAGACGAAAGGGCAATGAAGAACATGTCAACAACCACATACTTTTGAGGGCAAAAATCTGATATATCTCCCTCAATCAAATTGTCACCTAAGAAAATAACTGATAATGGAATAAAATCATCACTAATTATAACTATATCAACAATAATTGGCAGGTGCTACAAAGAGAAATGATACAATTACAAACACCAATCACTCAATAACGAAGGAGACTACCCTGCACTTCTTTGCAGACGCTCCGGGAATCTTTACTTTTAATCTTTTGATCAGTGTAAGCCCATTTTTAGCAGAAACCGAAACTTATTACTTCAATTACTGCATTAACTTTAAATACAACACTAAAGAGAAGGATTTAGTTATTCTTATGAATTTCTGATTGATTTTTGTTTTGAAGGTTTAGCGGTAAAACTAGCATTTAACTTTAAAAAAAATTTGAATAATTTGTAATTTTGTTTCCTTGCTCTTTCAAGCACAATATTTCGTAGATGAAATGATCGTCTTCAAATAGGCAACAGCAGAAACTGTTTTATTTAACGACCTGTAAAAATCTGGATTACTACACAAACTGCAATTTGGAAAAAATATTTTTCAGTTAATACGAATAATTTGCTCAAAGTGAAAAAGTGATAAATGAAATATTTCTCTTGTGTCAAAAGCACGAGTTTCATCTTTCGCATAGGTGACATTGAATGTCGTATTAAAACCAGAAAAAAATAGTTTGATTAAATAATTTCCAATTTACAGCTGATTTAGAATTACTACAAAAATGATGCGGCTTTTATTGTATTTCTGTACCAATGGGGTCCGATGAATCTTAATGTTTTATGAAATTGTCTTTATTTCAGGCTTAGAACTTTGTTGAAATTGTACGAAAATAATATTGCTCTGCTTCCTGCTGTAAAACCAAGACCAAGAAGAAAAAACTTCTTCTTTGTTGACATTTTATCACTTGAAGTTATTTTAAAAGAAACTGTAAATGTCTGTTCGTTTACAAAATGGAAAACACTGAAAGATTGTAAAATGTTCCCTTTTCTTTTTCAAAATATTTTTTTTATAACATTTTTTTGGTTTTAACAACGGGAAAAACTTACTGAATTATTTTTATATTTTAAGGTTAGCCTAGCCGTTATTAGAAATAAATAAGGAAGATGTGATTAAACATTACTCGTGTCTATTTCCCACCTGCTTTGAGTGCTGTATATCTATATCTACACAATTGAATTGCAATAGTTATCCATTTTCTAAACATGATATTTTTCCGAAATTGGGAGATGTAACAATCACCCTTTTAATTTTCTTACTATGAATATGAAGTACTACATTTATCAATGCAAGATACAGGGCGAGCTGCCAAAATTAGATGATTGTTTCACAAGTATAAATTTGGAATACGAATTGAAAAGTATGCTCAACAAAATAAGACTAGAAAGAAAAATACCATTTCCTACGTAGAGCTGTTAGAGGTCTTCAACATGTGTAATGGTCTTTTTAAGTTTTTTTTACTTATCCTTTAATGCTAGGAGCTTCTGATCAACAAGGCCTTTTTGTATGTTTGATTTTGTAAGATTTTGCCTACAAAGAAATTGCTTCCTGAGAACTAAAACTCGGCACATGTTTGATTTATTGAGCGGAACAAGGTCATAGTTAGAAAATTTGCTGCATTGGCTAATTTATTTAGAGAATTCTATGTACTGCAATGACTTATTTTTTGAATTATTTGGATTTATGGAGGAAAAAAAATAAAAAAGTAGGATATTAAACGATTCACAACGAAATGAACATTGAATATATAAAGCTTGTGAAAATTCACTTCGTTTGCAAGATACCTGTTCAAAGGTTTATCTTAAATTTTTTGAATAAAAGTCTTCACCGTTATTCCGTTCAGTTGACATTGCAATAGACAGTAACTTTGACGATGAGGTTCAAGATGAGATATCAATTGCGCTAGATTATTCTTTGGAAAATTTTCTTTTCTTAGTGAAAGCCACATACAGCGAAAAGCCTTCGGTCGTTTAGATAGGCCTACCGCATACTACGGATGATTGCGAATTATAAAAACTTTACGTACAAAAGTTCTAAATTCTTATTGTAAAAAAACCCACATTTTGTTGTTTAAGTAATACTTACATCGATATCTTTTGAAAAAAGAAAATAAGTATGTAGAGTTAAAAAGCAGAGAAGTGAGCTTATTTCCTTTAACTTCACAATTTCAGTAAGAGGAAAGTCCAAGTACTGTAACTAGTTTTGTAACTGGTAATTCAGATTTTAATAAGCGTAATGATATAACGTTTCAATAGATAGTACTCCTTCATAAACAAAACAAAAATTTTGCTATTAATTTCGTTTATCAATGAAACAATATTATCTTTTAAGACAGACATATATAGAATCTCCCCTAACAAAATAAGCCTACATTTTGTCCACTCCAATTATTGCAGCACAGTTTTTTATTACGTCAGATAAATTATTTGTCATTTGTCAAACTCTTTTGTACTGGTGTTAACAGAATTGGCACCTGCCTTGTTGGAATTTAAGAAAAAAGAAACGCCAATTGTAGAGTCACTTTGCCTAAAACATGTCTTTTTTAAAGTAGGGATATTTTGCGTTTTACCAGAATACGGTAACGCATAAACACGATTGCAAAAAACAATTGTAACAAACAAGATATGAAAATACCGTAAATATATATATATATATATATATATATATATATATATATATATATATTGTTTTTATAAATCTGCAAAGTAAATCTACGAGCCCAAATGACACTATAATCACCAAGATGTTAGAAAAAATTTATTCAATTGAATATTTAAAACGATTTAGCCCAAAGTGAAAAAGTGATAAATGAAATATTTCTCTGGTGTCTAAAGCATGAGTTTTATCTTTCACATAGGTGACAATTAAGGTTGTATTACAACCAGAATAGATTAGTTTGTTTAAATATTTTCGAATTTTTAGCTGATTTAGAATTACCACAAAAGTAATGCGGCCTCTAATGAATTTCTGTGCCAATGGGGTTCGAAGAATCTTTATGTTTTATGAAATTGTCTTTATTTGAAGCTAAGAACTTTGTTGAAACTGCAGGAAAATAATATTGCTATGCTTTCTGCTGTAAAACCAAGATTAAGAAGAAATACGATAACTTACCAGCTCTTCACTTCCAGCAATAGTAAAAGTCCAGCACAAATAGGGAAGCAACAAAATAAGTTTAAGATGATAAAACTCTAACATTGTTCGTTTAGTTGGGTGCAGTATTAACATCTTCTATCACCGACCACTTCAGATGTAATGCCTGAAATATGTAGAAGGGCGTAGTCAATATCATCGTTCTACGTATTACGTCAATTATAGAATACTTTAAGTTCCATACCAAGTTTTAATGCAGTGCACTATCACACTATATCAATTGCAGCCTTGAAAAATTTAGTCTTTTACCCTTTTCTATTCCCGTAGCATATTTTGAAGAAAAAGGATGACCATTAAATGAATTCTACTACGTTACTTTACCCCGAATACTGTAGCTTGTTGGGAACCCTTTTTATCGTTTCTCTAAACGTGACAGGAAAGAAGGACATGGCTTGGAGAATAAATGGAGGCTTCAGTGATAGTTTAAGAAAAAGATGTAAGTATGAAAACACTATCGTGTTAGTATTACCACAAAGTATTTTATGATAGTTAATGGATAATTTTTCGGATGCCGTTCAGAGAATATCTTACTATTTAAGTCACGTAAATATATTGCTTTATTACTACAACCGACTAATTGAAATAGAATTATGTCTTACTTGAACAAAATGTGACCGTTGTGATTGGCATGACACCATCTTACTTACAACAAAGTAAGTAATCAGCGGTTTCATGTGGTTGGACACTATCGAGAAACTGTAGATATTACCGTTTCCAATAATGATAACATCATGTGCTGCGAAGCGAATTTTGAAGTGGGGGTGGGGGGGGGGGTTGGGTTATCACCAAAGCGGTCCAATACGTTCAATAATAAAATGGCAACGTCATCATGCCCAAAATTTCTGTGACAGAAAAAAGTGCATAAGGGCCGTCTCTGCGGTCCCTGAACATTCCATTGCCCCCAAAGCAGACTGAAGTATATTTGAAAGATAAACCAGTTTGCCGTTGATTTAATTTTTGGACAATGCAAAATGTACCAGTGACCAGTAGCGTACCCAGGGACTGACAAATGTGTCGGTGTAGGTGGAGATAGTGGATTCTTCAAAATAACGTGATGGGAGGACTAATGTCAGGTTCTGGAAAGTCTTCACCAGCAAAATGTCATGTTTAGCCCCAAATAGTACTTGTATTGACGAACATATCAATTTGTTTAAAAACACGTCCCTCCTGAACTGATGTGTTTTTTTTTATATGTATGATACGGACTCTCATCCCGTATAACTTATTGAAAGTAGATGTGACCAATTGTTCTGGAATCCACTGCACACGTACGTTCGTCTGATGTATACACAACGCGACCAGGGTTTTTTTCTGTGGCCGGCGCGAAAAGTTGAGGTTGTTTACAAATCGAGGGAGTTATCCATTGGTGGAAGGCTTATGAATACTCTTATATGTGACTGTTTGTACGTAATTTGGCCTGGTCACCTATGGCGGAGTGTTGAAAATCCGAAAACAAAGGAAACTATTCGTCTTTTAATTTCCTTGCTTATCTAGATCATGGACGCTTGTATATTGATTCCTTCAATTTCATCATATATAACTTTTTGAAATTCATGTAGACAGTAAAGGAAGACGGTTTAAGTATGATGGACCCCACCAATGGCCGCCTACAGTCACTAAACACAAGTGCTGGTCTAATTATTTTATAAGTCAGAGCTAGACCACGAAATATTTGTGTTTAACGATCAGGCGATTGTGTGCCGATTGTTTCATCAGCTGATCACACCTGTCGTAAGAAATGCATTACTTTATGTCAACGGGAAGAAAAATTCGTGTGTGGAGTTAATTGTACATAGTTTGGATTGTGCGGTGGCTTTAAAAAGATTCTCCTTGAAATATCCTTTACTTTTACAAATGTATTGATGTGCCTCATTTCATATCGAAAAATTTCTCCATTACATTTCATTCCTCTTCACCTGTCAATATTTTTAGACATAAATTAAAAGTTTCGCTAACACCAAACCACATTGTTTAAATTTTGACTTGAATCTTCAAAAGGCAATGATTTCAAGTGTCCCTTAGTGGCTAACATTGATGAAAAATATGATCCTGACGGTTGCTGCCTTTTCTTCATCCCTTTTACAAGTATACAATGTCGTTTGATCGTTGGTTCCATTCACTTATTGGTCACTACATTTGTCTCCCTTATGCGTTCTCCCCTGGTCCATCCCTCCCAGACTGGCTTTTTAAGCTCCTGTGCATTATGTTACATGTATAGCCGTATATTACTGGCTGATTCATTCATTACTATCGTATCAATGTTTATGTACTTTTTAACGGTAGAAAGCCAATGTGCGTTTCACAATCCTTCAGTTCTATCATTTATAAACCCATACTCTCAATTTCATTTCCTTTCTGCCTTCCTTCTTTATTTTTATTGTAGTGCGCCGCACTACAATATTGGCATTTATGACATCCCCGATCAACTACTTGGCTGATCGGTGCATTTTTTCCATTACCTCTTACAATACAGAGGTTCAAGATAACAACTTCGCTACCCAGTAAAATCCAGAGCTCGCAGACTTGCAAATATGTAAATGTCCGCCAGACAACTGCCATGCCTTTGCATGGAAAGAAAAGTAGATCTCTTTGAAAACGAATTTCTTCCTTGTAAAAGTGCAAGAAGTGCCAAATTTTCATGCCAGTGGTTAACAATGCACACTGAAACATACTGAGAGGTTCAATTCATAATGAAAATCGAAAATTTTCTTCAAAGTTTGAAGTTTGACCATTGTGTATTAATCCGAAAAATTGAGCTACATTGATTCCACTTTTTCAGAAATTGGATACCTTTTTTGGAGATAGTTCTAGATGTTTATTTTCGGCAAAGGGGAAAGTATTCACATATTTCGCCTTAAATTTTTTTAATGATCAGTCTTATATTAAAACAGTATGCAGCTAAGTACAACTTTGTCTGAAAAAACTTAATTATCTGTTGAAAATTTGGAACCCTAATTTCACCAAAATCAATGCTATGGAAACACTGACTTGCACCACTGTCGACTGCTACGGTAGCTAACTACTGGAGATATCGCGATCGCGGTGCGAACTGCGCGAGCCTCGGAGTAATAAAATACCCCAAGCTGTGAGAGAAGAACAATTTTACTATCTCCCAGCTCGAGTCTCCGAGGCGAACAGGACTGAGAAGAAATAAGCCGTGCTGATGAACCAACCACGAAGTGGCCAAGCCTACTACAGGCAACAGTAATGAATATTAAAGTTAAGAATTTAAAACCTAAATTAGGTTTTGTAGCCTGCATAACGTTAATGTAAGTCCAGTATAATGTACCGCTAATTCCACACCTAACATTAACAAGTTGTGTTACATGTAACGTGACGTTCTAGCCTATGCCTAACTTAGTTCCTGACACTACAGAACTGTCACTGTGAACAGATTGCACAACTTAAGTGCGTATTGGTACAAGTGTGGCCTATACGGCGCGCGGCTCACTAAACTCTGTGTGTTCGTTCATGTTGCTGAGGCTTTTGGAGAAGGCCTAACGTTAGGCCTAACATTTGTTTTCCTGGGATGGAAAGAGCTATACTTCCATGAGGTGGACAATGCTTTGAAGTGCACAAACCATGATAAATCTAAAATGGTCTCCTATGAACCTCAGCTCTCTATCTGCCATCAGCCCGAGCCTGAAGATTGT
Organism: Holothuria scabra; assembly: GCA_037179385.1. Taxonomy (NCBI): domain Eukaryota; kingdom Metazoa; phylum Echinodermata; class Holothuroidea; order Aspidochirotida; family Holothuriidae; genus Holothuria; species Holothuria scabra. Next base: position 6,447,677 of record CM074191.1, read on the forward strand.
TTGCTTCAACTGGCAGAACAATTGATTTCCTCAGTTATCTTTGCTTAAATGCTTGGGTGACTTCCAACTACATTTGGTAGTTGATACCAATTGTTTCCCATACAAATGCCTGCCTCACCGGGTATGTGGTTAATAATTCTAAGGCAACTGTCCTCATAATGATTTCCCCCATTTACATTCTTTACCTGGTCTATAAGAGCTCTATCATTTGAAGATTTTATACATAATGTTAAAGCAGATGCACATTTACAGTAACCCCATCATATGGTCTTTGTGGCCGCTAGCACAATCAGTAGGCTATGTAGACCTATCGGGGCCTTGTAGCCCACCTCACTTGTCAGAGCAATGACTTGGCATAATTTCCTGACATTCAGAATATATTGCAGTGTTTGGAGCAAAAGTCTAGGATCCCCATTTGTTTACAGCCTAACTAGGCAAGGTAGGTAAACAGTTTTGGTCGGCCATTTGTCCAGCTTCTATGCTAGACAGTGATCTGGCTTTTGAGCATGAACATGGTCTTTCATTCGGGTTCACATTGCACCGGACATTGATTACTCCCTAAACTGAAAATTAAAATGTTAAACTTTTCAACAAATAGATGATTACATTTTCACATGTGTCCCAATTTTCCACCCTAATAAAACACCAGAAAAGGCATCAACTCGCCATCAACTGTCCACCAAGCTGAGATCAAGCACATTGGATTATCTAGTGACGAAATTGCCGTTGACCAACAACGTCTGTCTTGATGATGATGATGATGAGGAGGTTTGTTATGCGAAAAACTTTCTGGTATGGCATTGAGGCATGGCCACCTTTTTGACAACCGGTTGAGAAACACTTTCTCCGTTCCTCAGTGTATTATGGTACTGTACACTATAGACTGGTGTCACTCTGCAAAGCACATTAATACTGACACTGTCATGGCAAACTCTCAGTTAATACTGTGATGGCAAACTCTCAGGGAATGCAAAGACACTACCAACAATTTCAGCAGCAGAATGGATCTGCACATAGTTTTACCTCCAGCAAGGGCAGTCAGAGTTTTTCAATGTGTAATTGTTTAAGTGTGTGAATTGTTGCTTTTCAACCATTGATTTTTCTTTGCAACCTAAAGGCTATTATAAACAATAACCAGAAAAAGCTTAACATGCTTTATTACCAGAAAAAGTTAAACATGTCATTGTCTCAAATACAAATTAATACCGTAGTTAAATTTGTGGTTAAGTTTTGCACTGCAAGTCTTCCACCATGGTGAAAGTATATCACAAAATACTTTTTTCCTCTTGTAGACCGTCTCCAATCTGTCCATACTGCCAGCTTGGGAAGAAGAGATTTCCATGGACCACCAGATGACCTTTGCTTATGTTTTTGTCTAAGAGTATGCAATAAGATATCATTCTTGGCAGGCATTAGGATGCATATTTGTTGGTTCATGGACTAAACAACAGCAGTGAACATCTAAGTTCATCTACAGTATGAGTGCAGATCTATCAATTTAATCTAACAACTTATTACCACTCTGTCGATACCTGGGAAGAAGAGATTTCCATGTACCACCACATTTGCTTAAATTTATGCCTTTGCCTGCCATGAGATTGTGCAATAACTTGAAAATATTCTTTGCAGTTTAATATGCATGTACAGTATCCGACCGCGAACTTCATTGTTTCACAGGGGCAGCTGGTGCACCCTGCTCCGCTTCAGTCTCACAATGCCCCCATGAGAGAGTCATAAATTTCTGCACCCTACCTTTTTCTCTCCCACCCTGTCCCTTTTCAACTTTTCCAGCTGGATGTGCACCATTAAGTGGACAGACTCTTCCAATGGGTGCACTGCTAACACTTGTGTGCACTGTAATGCAGTCATATGAACTTGAAGTGACAGGTTAACATCTCAGTGTAAGTCAAGAAAGTATACAGTTAAAACCTATATGGGGCTTTAGGGATTTGGCAGATGGTGCACAGCCCTTTGCATGTACAGTGTGTCCTACAGCTGTATTACCCCTGCCCATCTTGCACTGAAGCTGGGAATCCGCATGTATTTGTTAGTTCTTGAACTAAACAGCAGCAGTGAAACTGAAACATCTCAGTTCAGCTATGAGTGTGGATCAAAAACATTTAATAGCCTCATTGCTACAATAATTTACATACCCAAGTGTCACCCTTGTGTTTATTACTAGTGTTGTTCAATGAAATTTAATATTTCCTTCAGCTTTAGCCTTGTTTGCATTTTGTTTCAAGCACAAACTGAATGTTGGCCAGCACATTCCATAACTTTTCCTTGGCTCTGAGGTACAGTACTTCGTTTCGTTTCTTTGATTTATCACTTCATGCATAAACAGAAAATAATAAACATTAGATGAAACTTTATAGACTCATATATGCATGAGGTGGAGGGAAGTGCACAAAAAACCGTGTTTGGCTTGGAATATGGACTCCCTAGCAAAAAAAAAAAAAAAACAAAGCAACCTACAAAAGCAGTTACAAAAAATCAACAAACAAGAGACAGACAAAAAACAAACCAACCCTCGGAGAAACGTAAACCACTAAAACACAGAGGTTAAGGAAAGAAAATTTGCCTGCAAGTTCAAAGTTTCTAGTTAGACCAAAGTGTGAAGACCTCATGCATACTTGACCAAACTCCTAGAGTTGTTTTTAGATTTATTTGTAAGAGCTTGCTTCACCTAGCTCGTCAGACAAACAGAGTCGAGTGTTCCCAAAAGCAATGGACACAGACCCCTTACTCTGCCCACTACAATGAAATGTATTTGCTAGCAAATACAGTTGTTCTAGTTCTGTCTCGATTCAACTTTAATATTCCTTCGAAACAGTTTCTGCTGACCCCTCTTGCAAGGCTTATGAAAACAATTATCTCTTATGGGCGAAAAAGTAATTATATTTTGTAGTCTCGAAGAAGGCAGGAAGCTACTTTCGAATCCACGATAGTGACTTGGACAGCCGTTCTACGTTAGACACCTTAGTGGTAGGAGTGAACATGTGTAGGACCTCAGATATGTTTTCGATGGCATAGACCTCATGAATGGACGACACACCGACGTCATCCATTGGATAAAAAATCGTGTCGCAGAGTATGCGTATATGCGACTGGTTGCAATGAGCTGTTTTTCATTTGTCGGTGTTGGTTTCTTTCGGCAGTACAAAGAGGTCGTACTTTTTTGCTCGGTGACATTATATGCATAAAGTTTATTCGAGGATATATTTAAAGAAAATTAGAGTACAAACTGAGGGTCGCAAGATCCTTTTGGATTTGGGAATTTTAAAGCTGAAAATTGGAAGATTTGAGAAAACATGTGTACAACATGCTGACAAGTATAAAATATGATTCACAAATTTTAAGAAAAAAAAAGGGTCCTTTAAAGTATTTTGCGCATATGTCGGGATGCCTAGATGCATTAATCTGCAATAGGAAAGCAAATTGGAAGGATTATACGGGACTGTTTTGGCAAATTTTGAAGACGAAACGAATAAATGATTCCATCCTTCGAGTGGGTGGAGGGGGACCTTCAGATTCATTTGTGCTTGATAGTCCTCAATGTTTCTAACAAGTAAATGTTATTTTTGAAGCTTGTTGAAGTCGCCCAATTCTTATGAGTGGTACAAAAACCCTAGATTAAACTCTCTCATATAAGACGAAAACTCTCTCATATAAGACGAAAAAGGAAGTGGAGACAAAGCAGTGGTGATTGTTCATTGATTAACTGTAAGGGATTGTTTATTAGTTTCCTAACAACAGCAGTCGGTAATACCTTCGGACGTTTGTATCCATGTTACTGAGAAACGAAGCCATAATATTTTCTCACAAGAATAGACATGATAGTTTCATTGACCAAAGGTTATAAATTTGCTAGTTTCTTTGTTGTTCTTTGGAACAAAATGGCTTGTAAAATTTTCTGAATATTCTATAGCCTAGGCATATATTATGCAACAAAAGATAGAAATATGTAACACAGGGATATTTTGAACTCATCAGGAGGTTGATTTCATTTCCATGATCATCAGATCCAATGTACAGACTTGCAATTAGAAGCATTTAAAAAAACCCGTGATTTTAGTGTCATTTCCCAACAGCAACCAATCAATTGTTTGTACAATTCATTTTTTGTTTTCCATTTGACTTATTGCTTTGGTTGTCTTGTTTTAACGCCTAGTAGAAAACAGTTTTCCCTGAAGTAGCTCCCTTCCTCCCCTCCCATGAAAACATGACCGCCCTCCTTATTTTTAAACTTTTCAAAATTTGCATATCATGGGTGGACTTATGCTAAAGTAGAATTTACACTTAACCTATCTAAACATAAGAGAAAGCGGTGAAAACGAGTGAACACGTGGCCGAGTTCTGAAAAATATGTGATGTTGGTCTTACATACAATGGATCACATATGCAGTTAGGTTATAGGGAACTTTACCAACACAAAACCAAAACATAATTGGAGACAGCAGATACGTAAGATATGGTTACTTACAAAACAGGGGTAGGAAATAAAAAATGTTATCCTTTTAATGTTTCGTATTTTCAATGTTTTTTATGGATTCATTCATAACAAATTTATTCATGCTAAGCACACAGTGATGCAACCGGGAGCTGTTACTCACGCGCCGGCTAGAGTCGTTACCATGATACGAGTTATGCGTTATGTGATGCTTACATCATAAACTAAACTGCTTCAAGGTTACCTCAAAGATGTTCAAATATACCTATGAACTTTTTTCACATCACGTTAACTCATTCCCATTGGGAGGACGTGAAGTAACCTTCCAAGTTGAAAAATGGATAGAATCGTTGCCGTTTTGTTTACCTTATATGTTTGAAGAGGTCTAACGTCAGTTTTCGTAAAGATATGCCACAAATCAAAAAGTCATGTTCTTTGCAAAATGTGATTCAGATATTGGTTTCGGATAATATTCCGAAATTTATGATATAGTATTTTGGAATTGCAGACATAATGCTTACTTTATTGCTCCATCTACAAACGAGTGAATCAATTTAATCTCAAACGGAAAATGAATGTGGCGTACAGCTTGTATCAGTTATGTTATCAGAGTATGAAATAAAATTTAAAATGAATGTGTATGTATAAGGGCTTATTATTAAACTGCTTCGAAGCAGTTCTAACCTCGGTAAACTTACGTAGTATGCATAATGCAGAAACAAAAAAAACAAACAAAAAAACATTTATTTGGCCAATTTGCCACACGTTGCTAGGTGAGGAGCTTCGAGAGCACCGTATCGTAGATTTGGCGAACTGATGTTAACCATACACCATGACAATGTTATTGAAAAAAGTGTTTTCTGAGAAATTGAATTTCAAACCAATTTTTATGATCCTTTCCCAAATTGCAGTCCATATCTATTTGCCCGACAAGACTTATTTTGGGCAAGATAACCTCTTTTTAAACTGTTAAGGAATTACTGAACTTGTTTTACAGAACAATTCATGAACCATGCGTAACACACACGTCAGCAGCGTAATCGCTTACTGGCCCAATTTCAGTAAAAGTGGGGTGACGTATTTAGTATATGTAAGTCAAATCTGAGCAATTCATAATGAACTCAATGTGGAACTTGCAATGTTTTGAACGTTCTGTTATGGGAATAATATGGGAATAATATCATGCCCACCGGATGCTATTAAAGTAAAAAATATTCCGTGAAACATTCTGTTGAAAAAAAAAGAAAAGACACAAAGGTACATTCTGTAGCTTATATCATGTAGATATTATTTGTTTTCTTTTCTGACCATCTTATTGAGAAAGCATGGGGGTGAGGGTGCAAATTTAACAAGAAAAGGTCAACGAAATGACGAATCGAAAAAAGTTTTACGTTTATCTGATTTATTTTGAATGAAAAAGAAATTCTTCCCTTGACCGATCAAACTGATGGATTTCTTCACTTGATTTAGTAAATAATGAAATTAAAGGACAAGAGCAGTCACCCAAACTTGAAGTAATGTAGTGGACTGTCCTTTTTCATGATTGGCTGTTAAAAGTCATGTGACAACATTTTTCTCTTTAAATGTGAAAATTGCTAAGAGTAACTACTTGATTAACCATGATTGTGCAAAAGTGAAATTACAAAATATAGAAACAGATCCTTTGAAGAGAAATAAGACCAAAATTGTGATATTTTGCTTTTTCTTCAGTCGTGTGGGCGATACTTCACTCTTAACGGTCAGAACCAGTAATAATGTTGGAACAGCACCACCATTCGGCCGTGGATGTCATTGCTTGTGACCAGCCTAAGCAACAGGTCATGAAATCCGGTTGCTTTGTGTTCTGTCACTACCAATTAGAGATTCGATGTTAATTTTTTGTGAGAGTATGAGATGTGGCATTGTTATTAAAGTATTAATTATTTCAACTTTAACATGCGTGAAGCTGTTCTATGAAGAATGTATGATTTTTTTAACAGAAGTTTAATCTCACAATAGAAGTTTCCATCCTTTAGAAGTAAAAACTGGTTCCTCTTCAAAAGTTAGAACAGAACTTGAGGTTTAGCTGGCGGAGCCCAGTAAACGTGGCTGAACGGCAAAAGCCGCGGAGCTGAAGGTGTTTCCAAATTAATTCTTTCTGTTTTAATGTCTATTTGCAACCCTCTCCCGGCAGGGAGTTACCTAAAGGCGCTAATGTGGTTTCTGGTCAATGTTGTCCTCAAACTATGAGATGATTGGACTAAGTCATGTGTATACATGTGTAGGAAAAGACGATTGAGAAAAGAAGCAGGGCACAGACTTGCGACCTCTATTTCTGTATTTGTGCAAGACACTGGGGAGGTCACTGGATTTAGTTCATCAAAACCATAAGTGTCAAGAATTGACAACGAGTTAGATAGTTAGATGGAACCTATTGGTTCAAGTCGAGCCGTCCACTGCCTTTCTTCCAGTTGTGGCTCACTGGCTTGTTTTCCCTACTCCATTGCTTATGCGGAGTATCACGTACAACGGCAGTAGGTTCCTTTTTTAGAGTCTTTGATATGACTTGACCAGGGGGAGAACCCGAGTCTACCATGTGAGAGGCGGTCACTCGCCGTCTAGAATTGACGAGGAGAACAAGGAGGACATTGAATTTTATGTGTAGAAAAGTTCACTTAAAGGACCTGAGCTGCCAGCACATGTCTTCTTGAGTCTCCAAAGTAAACTCGATGAGAAAGAATGTCAAGGGGAAGTATTTCAGTGCGTTGAGATTAGCCTGCACTCTAAAAACACCGGGGTTAAATTTAACCAGGATCGGTGTTCTATTTACTCCAACATAATCCTGGTTAAATTTTAACGCAACTCCTGGTTAAACTGACTCAAATCCTAGTTATTTTAACCAGAATTTGTGTTATTTTAACCAGAAGTTGTGTAAGTTTAACCAGGATTTGTGTTAAAAGTTAACCAGGATTGTGTTGGAGTAGATAGAACACCGATCCTGGTTAAATTTAACCCCGGTGTTTTTAGAGTGTGATTATTTGACATCTCTCCTTGAAAATCCAAATTTTGAAAACACAGTATCTTAAACCTTAACTGCTAAACAACATGTGGAAAATGAACGTTAATCACATAACATTTAAAATATCATTAATACATTTTAAACTTGATGCAAAAAAGTAACGAACGTGTTTGTTCGTTTAATTTTATCGTGCTTGTCACTTTATATTTTCTTGAGGTAAATTCCCTTTTCTTAAATCTAGAACCTATTTAAGGAAGTAGCTGCGTTTGAATAACTGTTGTTGGTAAATAAGACGTCGAGACTCCAAATTTGGCAAAATAACTGGAGAGGCAAGCCGAGTTCATTATTTTGCCAAATTTGCAGTAGAATCAGTAATAGCTCTGACAACCCAGAAAAAGGTTAGAATTTACCAGGGAAGTTGAGCATGTATTCATCTTGAATTGAAGCGATCATTGCTAAATGCGTCGTCTCATTCTCTGCTTACCATATTTTAAAGGAACTCATCATGTTATGTTTCCCCTATTTATTTTTAATAAGGACGTTTTGAAAAAGAAAAATTCGTCACTTGGGCTCATTTTCTTTTCCAACAATTCTTAATGTTGTAGTCATGGCGGAGAAACATAGTGAGAGGTGTCAGCTTTGTGTTGATGACAGAATATGTCTAGATCGTTTTTAAAAAGCATGGCCAACTTGCATTAATTCTTGGCAGTCCTAGATTTTCAGAACTTTGTTGAATGTTACTGATAAGGAACATATATTCCAATTCATATTTTGTCCCACCTAAAATTATAACCAAACTTAGAGAGAGTTTTGTCTCATTTGTATACATCTTTCATGAGCGATTAAGGGAAGACGCTGCTCAAAAAATGTTATTGCAAAAATCGTTTAGCTATTTTTTTTCTGACACCAACTTTCTGAACGATAGATGACACTGACACTTTCATTTTAATTTTCAATAAAATCAGTTAACAAGTTCTAATTTCAAAATGGATTTCGAGGTTCCATGTCTTCTCACTACATTTATCAAATGTGTCTGTTTTCTTTAGAATTCATGTTATCAATACCGGGCAAGGTCAATTTAAAGCCTCCAACGCTCAATCTGTATTTGTCAGCTGCATTACCAACACTGAAAGAGCTGCACTTGGCAAAGTATGGTGCTCCGTTCCTTTTAACAAAGTCAATCCTGAGTTGGTAATTTCGCTGCGCTGTTCAAATGTGCAGCCTATCGTTCCTAAGCCAAAGTTCATGTTAACAATACCGGGCAAGGTCAATTTTGGCAATAACCTGTGACTTTTTGTCACACATGTGGCAAGGAGTTAGTCCACGTATCCCAACCAACTTGTCGCACCTTATAGCCAATACCTAGCTAACTATTTTATGCCTATACTAATACGATAGCGACAATCTAACTTGCAATATACTCCATGAATAGGAAGCCTGTGAATCTCAATTGAACATCCAACCTGAAAATGCTAACGATCAGAAATAATATCAGAGCAGCCGTAGCTACAGTTCACGCTGATGAACCTGAATTTCAGTGCCTAAACTTTAATAATAATGTAGTTTCACTTGAAATTGCAAAGTCCTAATGATGTAAGAGCAGAGTCACCGTCAATAAAGTGAGGTGTGCCTATTCCTCAAATTTTAATGAATTCCCATTCATTTTTGCTTTGCTTTTGGACCGTGTTTTTTTTAATCATTTTAGTGTAAAATCCTCTCCGATGGCCGTCCTATAACATAACACTTTCCCAAATAGTTTTTAAAAGGATGGCGGGGGAGAGTTTTGATGCTTTTGAACAAAGTCAATCCTAAGTTGGTAATTTCGTTGCGCTGTTAAACTGAGTATCTTATCGTTCCCAAGCCAAAGTTCCCCACCGGGTGATCCAAAGCCCTCGCTGTATTGAGACCAGAAACGGAAAAAGTCCTCAGACCCATCCATTCCACGCTGAAATACCTCAAAGGTGAAGATGAAACAAGGATCACAGAATAGATTACATTAGTGATTTATTTACTCGCTACATCAACGTAATCAGAGGGTACTTATGAACGTACTGCCTCTTTAAGAAAATTGATACAGGGCATGATGTCCATAAGATTACTAAAACATTACATAATCAAAATAAAAATTTATGGGGTTCTGGGTATCGTACACTCACCGTCCACCCTTCTCCATCCGTCATATTACAATACACATCAAATGGATCCCTTTCCCACGTCGTTGGTTTTATGTTGTAGACACCACTTGGAGCAAGACCTCGAGATCTGTCATATATATCTTGGCTGTCGGAAGGAGGTGTATCGATGGTACAGTTGACCCCATCACCTGTATATCCTATGTTGCAATAACATTGTGAACCGTTGCTCCTGTCTTCACAGATTGCATTGGGACTACACAGGTACGTATCATCGTATGTAAACTCGCCATTAGTACAGAAACACCGCCTTGAACAATTGCGAGAAATGAATACTCCGTCCTCCTAAAATAAATTAATGACCAATTTTATTTCTTGATATACACGTGAGATCTGCTCGTCATATTCTTGGAGGGTTCCAAAGATAGCACTGCTAAGCACGCACTATAATTCATCCATTCATAATACCGTACGCATTAGGATATATGAGAAACAACACGGCTAACCTACAAAATTATCATATTGAAACAGAATCAAAGTCTTATGGTGCGTTATGGAACAACAAAAATTAATGAAACATGTGAATAAGATTTCAAGAAATGTGCGGACTACTTACACTGTTTGGTGAACAAAAATATCGATTGATTTCACCTGTAAAAGAAGGAGTTCAATTTGAGTAAAGCAATGTGCAAATTTATTAAACACTTTAATGGTCAGGAACATTAAATAAGCTGAATTTGCCTAAACATTCTGGACAGTTCCTTTTAAATAGTTTACCGAACAATATGCCCGCCATATGCAATTCACTTTTTGTTACACGTGCGACAATAAGTCGGAAATTTATTTGCAACAAGACTAGGCTACCTGTCGAACGTGGGGCAAGTTGTCGGGATATACAGAAACTACTTGCCGCACATTGAACAATTATTCCGACTCTCGAGTATTTGCGGCGAACATCTCAAAGAAAACAAAAACATTTCAGGAAAATAATGAGAAATCATGGCATTCCAATGAAAATCCATTTTAAAATTGAAACTTGGTACAAATATAAGATGTCCCTTGCAGTATTGGTTTTACCTTCTGTTCCTCTATATTCACCAACACCTGTCAGTTTGTATTCACCGTACTCATCACTTATGCGAAACTTGTTTTAGGTGATGTAGAAAGATAAACCATCGGTAGTTGTAACGTCAATTCGAAGTTCATAGTGATTTTGGTTGGTGAGGTATGACAGTTTGTCGTTTCCGATCCAAAACTCTTGTGAAAGGAAACCAAACCCAACTTTATATTCCTTCCAAGTTCTGCTGAAGCGGAGAGAGCCCCTTTGAAAGCGATGAATTACCTGCAAAATTCAACCAGAAGGAGTAACGGTAAGTCTCTCATGAGAGAGGGATTCTATGTTTAAGCAAATTCTTATCTACTCCAAAAAACTACATTAAGTGATGATTTTAAAAAAAAAAAAAAACTTATTATAGGATAAAAAACCTTTGGTTCGTTCATTCATTCATTAATTACAAGAGAGCGATCGTCTTAGTTGATAAATAAGGTGAAACTAATGAGCATGCTTTCACTAACCGCCCATGCTCCAAAATCTACAGTATTGTCACAATAAACTTCAAAAGTTTGTGGATAACCATCTGGTTTTATGAGATCTACACCAGTCTGACTGTTTGTGGAACATTGACTTCCTGCTTCGATGCAATCCCGTGGATTTTGCCGTTGTTGTGAAACGAAGTGTAAAGGAACTGCAAAATATTTACATATTTATGACATATTTGTAATCTGCATGGAAGATATGAGTCTTGCTCACAAAAAATCTACTCTTCTCTATATTTGTCGATGATACAAATATCTTTTCTACCGACTTATTAAAATTACGAACTACTACATATGATGCGCTCTGTGCACTGCTATATTTTCAAAGTGGTTCGCTGCAAATAAGTTACCTCTGAGCTGTCATCGGAAAACAATTACTTTGTTTTCAACTCGTGTTATAGAAACTATGCCCTTGACATACATGTTGGTTATTAACGCATCAAACCAAGGGTGTATATCGACTCAGTTCTTCCATGGGGAAAACCCCTTTTCATCTATTTGTAATCAAGTCTCTAAAGGTGTAGGTATTCTTTGTAGATTGAAGCACATTTTAACAAAGACAGATTAACCTTATTCTACCACATTTGTCTTATCGGTCTGGTGTCACTATTGGTCATTTAAATAAATGAACTATTCTTCTTCAACAATTCCTTCGACATATATGTTCTGCTCGCCCTGGTGAGCATTCTAATGACTTATTTAAATCATTGAACCCTCTAAAATTTAGCGGTATTAAAAGGCCCAGTATTTTAAAATTTACTAATCGTTTCTTTTTATTAACGTTCTACCTTTATCTTCTACGATTTTTTTTTCGAGAAACACTGTTCCTTTTTACTCGTACAGCACTAGAGGTAGGTCACAACTTCGACCTGTGCACGGAAGAAACCTTACTAGATACAGTTTGAGATAACGCGCTGTAAAGGTACGGAACAGCTTTTACAATTAAATTAATCTTGCATGTAAACATTCAGTCGAATTTGTAAGAAGTGTCTTACGGCGTTACATGTTAAACCTATACTAAATTTCGTCTAGTAACTTCCTTCGATGAAGAGTAGGGGATTTTGGAGTAACTGGGGAGGTAAGAGGAAGGGGTTGGACTGTTATTGTAATTAAGTTAGACATACCTGTTTTTGTTACTTATTTAACATACTCAAAAAGCATTGTTTTGGTTTCGCGATTTCGGGTGTTATGTCCTAATCAAACCCTAAAGGGTCTGTTAACACGCTTCCATTTTCACGATATTTCGCTCATATGATGCCATGTATGATCATTCTCACATGTAAGGCATATAGTTGTGAAAAGACAAAAATAAATGAAATGAAATAAAATGGAAAGAAATACTTCTGTCACTGTTTTATTGTTATAAATTTTATAATAAAAAATATTGCGTTTGTTTTGCAAAAACAGTCCTTATTTATTGTTGGCACAGAGTGATAAATTATAAAAACAAGGCAGGTCGGTAGCATTCTTTTCAAGAAATTAGTTTCCCTCAGGTAGAAATACAGTTTATTTTTAGCTGATAAATAAATAATTTGTACAGCCAAACTTTAGACATATGAAATAATAGAACTTTCACCCCTTTTTGCATACTGCCGTTGTGGGTAATGTTCCGTAGAAGCAAGGAGTAGGGAAAACAAGCCAGTAGGCCACAACTGGAAAAACGGCTGTCGCCGGCTCGTTTTGAACCAAAACGGTTGGAAACTGGGCCGTAAAACTCTAAACAATTTCACATTTTTGCACCTGATATGTCGAGGAGATGAAGATATTGTTGGGTTTAATTGTTGAGACTTAATGGTTTAATAATAACTACAGCTATTTTTCTCGCTTGTTATGTTGAACTGTTTCAAAAGCAATATTTCACTTTAAGGTAGATTACAGTCATGAACTTATTCTCTTTCCTCCGTAACGAACTTTCGATGGCGTTAAATATCACTCCCCTAGTGGATGTATCACAACACACAGACACTCTACTACAATTGAAGTATTTCCTTCATCCTGAAAGTTGGACAACGTTTATAGTACATTTACTGAGTAGTATTAGTGAAATGCTTGTTTTACCATTCCCCCTTTAAACAAGCATGATTCTAGTCGTACTGTTAAAGTGTAAATGCTAGGGACACATACCAAATAATGTTTCTTACACTTAATGTCCTGTTATGGTTGTGCTGAAATAAAGATTTATTGAAGTGAAAAAGTTGAATAAAATGACATTTTCTAAATCTGAAACATGAATAGCGAAAACGAAAATATGAGGGTTATTAATTAATAAGCCTCCCACGCTAGCACATTTCAAAAATATAAATACACCCATTTAGGCAGCTACAGTCTGTCAGAGAAGCCATATTCCCTTAAAGAAATATTATAGACCTATCATAAAAGTCAAAACGTAGCCCACTTGGTTAGCTAACAACAAATGTCGTTGTATGTTAAAGACTGAGTAGAGAAACATTTATTAATTAATATAATTTCTGATTTTGCGTCGATTAAAGCTGAGGTGGAACTCATACTGCGCTATAGGACCAAGGCAGGTAAAATGTAATTGGCTTGCGTGCATAAAAATGCGTGGTCTTTTGTGTGTACTAGCGTCTTATATATCGGTCACGAATATTCAATAAGCTAAAACTGATTAAAACCATATGCCACGTTACAATTGCAAGAGCACCACATTCTGACATGTCCCAAGTGTGAAAACGAAAACACAAAAAGCATATAGGACAAAAACCCTTTACATCCATTTTAAAATCGTCTTACACCAGAGAGTTCCTATTCTCCTAACGTACTCACTTAAGCCCACCCACAACTGTCTTTACTCATCCTAATCTAGACACTCTCAGGTTATTGGAGTATACAAGACGCAACTTGTAATTAGAACATTCTCAGTACAATACATCCTCAGTGGCGGGGGTAAAAGGAAGGCACCCAAAATTTCTTTGTTCCCAACTTTAACATTTTCGAACTAACACTGCATATTTTGTGTAATTAGGGCTACGAAACTGCATTTTTTGAATTTGCTAGCCATCAAAGTACTATGCCAATTAGAATGTTCTGTGGACTACTTCGAAAGTTTAGATTTGTAGTAAGTATTGACTGTCTATAGGGGAAATCGGCTACCTTACATACACACATACACGCCTTAAGAAACGGATAATTACATAACAAATATGGGCAATACCTGGCTGTAGCAACCCCAGTGATAATATAATTATTCAAGCCAACCGAATCAGACGAACCGCTCTGAATTCGCTCGGAGATCTCTTCCGGCGATCTTTGCTTTAAATTTGTAGAGGCCTATTTGTCATCAAAACGAATTATATTTTTGGTCCATGCTTTGACGTTGAATTTTGAGCTAAAGTGAAGTCTTACGTGAGGAGTTAATGTTGTATAATAGATTACTTTTAGATTGGTATTGATGGCAAAGTTTTAAAACTCCATTCAACTTTCACACAAATGTAACATTACTCCAAAAAGGTTATGAGTTGTCCATACTATTTTATGCGAATTCTTTACAGATTTAATAGATCCTCTAGTTTTTTTAAGGTCAGAGGAGCAGAGGAGACATTATGCTTACCACCTTTCAAAGGGAAAAGTTAAAAATGTTCACAATAACCAAAATATTTTCCCGCTTCGATCAAACAAAATAAAAACTTATTCATTCTTCTTTGCAAGTTATTACATACACGTAAATGATTCTGGGTAACAATTTATTTCTTCGTAATTCATTGCTAAAGATAGGATACATGTTTGTTGGCTAGTATAGCAGTTGGGGGAAAATTTTGAAAGAAAAACGGGTAATGAAATTTTGACGTTAGAATTAGAATTGCTCTTCTTTGTTCATAATGTTGAATTTGGCAGTAATTATGACTGCATAAGAGGTGAAAAATATTACTAAGCCATGGAAATTACGACTTTCTTGAAATTCGTTTTTACTTTTCTCTTAGACTATCGATATATGGGCGGCCAAAAGGGCAAAAAAGACAAAGTGCAAAATATTCATTTTAATTTCAAAAATAAAGTTTAAAGGTAAAAAAATATTCTTAGTGAGAAATTTAAAAATAAAACAAGCAATGATAACATTTTAAAAAACGAGCAATATTTATTACGTCCCCAAAACAAATTAAAAAACACTAAAAGTAGTTATAATTAATCTTAAAACTAACACATCACCGTTTTATCCAAATGAAATATCAAAGCCCCCCAATAAATAAAAACTGGAAAACAAATAAAAAGAAATAAAATAAAAACGCAAATAGAGACGCAATTTTGTGTTTTTGTTTTATCTTGTGTTTTCATTTTATTTCCAGTTATCTTTTTTTTAATTCATTTGGGTTCCTTAATAGTTATTTGAAATCGTCTTTTTTGCCCCCTTTGGCGCACCATAGGTGGCCAAAAGGGCAAAAAAGACAATTTGCGAAAAAGACAAACGGTGAAAAAGACAAACTGCGAAAAAGACGATTCGTGAAAAATAATGAGGGCGTCCTGAGATTGACGGATTCAGAGCACCTAAATATGCTTGGAAATATGCTCGGAAATCGCATTAGATATCCAAACCCGCACAACCAGTTAAAGCCAGCGCGAAGACTTGCTTGCAGCCATACACTCCCTTTGTTGAGGAGCATGTAGCAAGGCAGTACGCACATCAGTGGGCAGTCTGAGTCGATCAGGGAGGTGTTATTTGCTATTAAAACCTCCATGGAGTGATAACGTTTTCTCTCGGCCCGCAAAGCAACCAGTTAAGAGGTGGGGAATGGAATCACATGAAAGTGTGGGGGACTTTTTCACCATTTGTGGTGGAAGGGGAAACGGCGTCGTCAGAATTTTCGTCGCGGAGGGGGGGGGGGGGGAATTTTTGTGATCGTTGGCATAAGGGAGGGGTCTAAAGGGACGGAGATAAGTATAAGGGGTCTCCCCCTCTCTTTTGGAAATTGTTTTAAAAAGTGAATGCCCTTGAATGTCCTTTCCGGGTGGGGCGTGGGACATCTTCAAAAAGCACCCTCACTTTTCAAAAATGATGGAACAAACAGCAATTATTGCCCAGGAAAACAAAATTTTTAGAAGAAAACTAACCTAGCAATTCTCGCTTTTTGTTCCAAATAGCATCTGAGGGCATTCAGTTTTTAAGTCTTCGCGCTGGCTTTAACTGGTTGTGCTGGTTTGGATATCTAATGCGATTTCCAAGCATATTTAGGTGCTCTGAATCCATCAATCTCAGGACGCCCTCATTATTTTTCACGAACCGTCTTTTTCGCAGTTTGTCTTTTTCGCAAATTGTCTTTTTTGCCCTTTTGGCCACCTATGGTGCGCCAAAAGGGCAAAAAGAGACGGTTTCAAATAACTATTAAGGAACCCAAATGAATTAAAAAAAAAAAAAAAAGAAAACGGGAAATAAAATGAAAACACAAGATAAAACAAAAACACAAAATTGCGTCTCTATTTGCCTTTTTATTTGTTTTTATTTATCGGGGGCTTTGATATTTCAATTGGATAAAACGGTGATGTGTTAGTTTTAAGATTAATTATAACTACTTTTAGTGTTTTTTAATTTGTTTTGGGGACGTAATAAATATTGCTCGTTTTTTAAAATGTGATCATTGCTTGTTTTATTTTCAAATTTCTCACTTAGAATATTTTTTTACCTTTAAACTTTATTTTTGAAATTAAAATGAATATTTTGCACTTTGTCTTTTTTGCCCTTTTGGCCGCCCATATCGATACAAGTAGTTGAAGTAAAAATTGTAAACTTATTGCGTATTGTACTTAAAAGTTGTGAGTGAGAAAGCTGTAAATAAAATTAGAATGGATTAAATTTAAAGTGAATGCTCCTTCTTGTAACGAAATAAAGATATTGTAAAAACAATGTTTGATTGTGTTTACAGTTTATACATGAGGTTTTTTAGCAAAATTGAAGATTATGGCGTCAATAATTCTTCGAAATCACGTTTATAGTATTACCTGAAATGAAAATTGTCGCAAAAGTGACAATAGCAAAATTTATGATATTATTCTTACAAGCAGATGCCACAAGTTCCACTATAAATTTTTCATCATAAATTTCCAACATTTAACCGTTCACTGCTTCATGTGATCACAAGTTGTCACGTACAACACTCCACATGTTTTTAGGAGGAAATTGGTTCGTCCACAGTTGTCTCCTATGTTAGTGATTTATTGTAAGTGAGATTTGTTTATCAACATAAATACTTATATTCTTTTGAATTGTTCTATATATGCAACAGACTTTAAGAAATGAAAAGAATTTTTCAACTCCATTGGGCCAATGTAATTGCAGAACATAACTATTGATATAGTTCAGCTTTTCAAGCAATTTTTACATTAAAATAAGAGCGTTTACATCATTAAATCCTCAAAATTTACTTTCGGAGATAACTGTCATGAAAATTTCAACATTTTTCAAGATGATCGGGCATAATACTGCTCAATAAACCTTTTCTTTGTTTCATTGACATTAAAATTAGATGTTCTAGTACTTTATTTTTCATTATATTGTCCCTATAAACAAATGTTCCTCGGTTATGTATGCAGTTAATTCCGACAAATGCAACATTTAGGAGAGTTATTCTGCAAATGAGAAAAAACAAAACAAATCTTATGCCTCCTTCAATGTTGTTTTTATTTTACAATACAACTTTTATTATACAATACAAATTATTTGTAATTTGTTAACCTGATGTAAACTAGACTTTAAAGGCATATTTTCACCATCCCAAACAGTTCCAATTCTCCCAACCTACTTACTTCTAACCCCTCCGACATTTATCTAAAACTCATCCTTATCCAGGCACAATCCTAGTTTATTGCTTCATGGCTTGTCCGAGTGACCATACAAGTCCATAATGTGTAATCAAGACACTCTCAGTGCTCATGTTGTGTAATTTAGCTATGATACATTGTTTGAATGTGATGCCAATCAAAGAGCTGTTCCAATTGAGAGTTTTGATATATGCATACTGAAACTAGTTTAGGGTGACGAATGACTGCCTTTAAATCACAATGAAATCAAATTGGTGTATAGAATTTTACGTAGAATGAAATGAAATTGGTGAGGGGTACAATGCGTTCCAACAGTTCCGATGTACCTCGATGTTTTGTAAAATCTAACTTTTCAGATCCTTGTAAAATCTTTTCAAGGTTTTAAAGTAAAATTTTAATCTTTTTCTACTGCGAAATACCCAAACTTAAGACGATAACTTACAATCTTTTGAATTCGAGTGGTTTTCGATGTCCAGCAAAGATAAAGTAACAAAACGAATTTAAGATGATAAATCTGAGACATTGTTCGTTTTGTTAAGTGCAGAGGCAGCATGGTATATGAAGGAACACCTAAGATAAAATGTCCGAATAAAGTTGGGGAGTGTATAAAAGAAATGCACTATACGTATGGCTCCCATCACTGGATGCTTTAAATTCCATATTTAATTTTAGAAAAGCCCACACAATCACACTACATAAACAGCCTCCCTAAAACATTCGCTCGTGACCCTTATCCACTTCCATTGCAAGTTTTGACAGGTAAAGACGGATTTGAAATGCACTACTTCTCATTCAGTTTTCTGCATTATTACGCAGTGCGTAAGGAAAAATACCTTATATTGTTGGAAATCTATTATTGGTCTCGTTCAACAATAATAGCTTATAGTTTGCAGAAAAATGCAAGCTTTAATGATTGTATGAGAAGTCGGTATCATTTTTATGTTTGTTACAGATTGTCCAATGAATAAATAAGTATGTAATTAGTAAGTAAACCAGTTGGCTGGCCGCATTAAACGACACATCGACGATAATGTGCTCTATAATGTGAACTAGATAGGAAAGCTACATTTAAATGCCGTTCAAAAACGTTTCCAGTTATGTTACCAATACATTAGAAAAGGGGCCTTTTTAAGACAAATAGGAAAAATCGTGCATAAGCATATTCCAAAACCCCCAAACCAAAAGGGATCTCTCTATAGGTAAGAAGAGAACCCTCAAGTAGGATTTTAAAACAAGTGTCATCATGTACGTGTCAGAGAATACAAAGAGAATTGGAAAAAAGTTTAATTTCTGAAATTAAAAAGTTGTTTTATGAATACATTAAGTCTTATTTAAAAGGAAAATTATATTTGATGGAGGATATGTGACCGTTAGAGAAATTATAATAAAATTATTTTTAAACGTACGCAATTTATTACACATGGATTAGTACTATCGAATAAGTAAGAATGTTTCTACCAAGAAAAGAGTCGGAATAATATGAGCTGGAAAATAAGAAATCAACAATTAGTGGCTTTACCAGCAAGATAGTCCAGCATCCCTGTTTTTAAGTATTGATCGGCCTAGACAAGGATGCCCCCATTAAGATTTTTCTGGATAGGTTTTCATCAGCGACTTCCTATACATAGACAAAGCATACTGCACGGTAGGTTGTCACTACCGTACATGTGAGAAAATGCGCACCAGGATTGGTCTCTGCTATAATTTTGTTTAAAAGTTTGGACTAGCTCAAGCCAATTACCAGATTTTTGCAAGAATATTGAAAAATTTTTGTTATATGACAAGGTAAGGTTAAATCCACTTCACTAATGAGCAGGAATATGATTTGCTTTCCCATTCAAGTTTTACTTTTACTTAAAAAATAGCAGAGCCGTCGTCAAATCAGAAAATTAATAGCTTCACGACGACTACGTTTTTCTTGTCTCAGTAGGTGGCGACAGTGTATGGATACGACCTACACGTTATATGATTTGTCCATGTTTATGGGAAGTCTGTGGTTTTCATGCCTCAGATTACAATGATCTTCCTACAACGACGAAAACACAGGCACACCTGTTTAAGGCCACGGCAACACTATCGGGTACATGAAAAACGGAGAAAACAAAATAGATCAACGGCGGGTACATTTAGCATCGTCTTTATTACCAATTTACGGCTCGTAAAACGTGCCGAAACTCTTGATTCTTGAAATAGTATTGTCTTTTTAATCTTAAATTTGCTCAATCCCATACAGCTTCCTAATTATAGGTTGCAATATTAATTCCATTACAATCCATGCCTAAATTCTCCATCCAGTGTATAGCTAATATATTCATGCATTTGTACCGACTGTTGTGTTGACTCTGAAGTTGATAGGAATAGGACCTCGCTGAGGTGGGTGCAAAGTTTGTAAAGTTCTCATTCTCAATCACACTTAAATATTATGGGATTGTTGAGAAAATTGACTCCAAAGTGTAAAAAAAAAAAACTGTGCACTAATGTGGGGATATGATGTCATATGTGCTTGCTTTGAGTTCACTTTTAGTTGAAAATGTGAAAACTTTACTCGCTCATATCGTGAGAACCACCCATCAGATTTCAATGCAAATTTCACCAAAATGCTTAGAATAAGTACCCCTCTAACATACCAAATCCTGTTGTGACTGTTAACCCTTCTTTTAACTGAAGACGTGCTTGACTTTTGCACAAAATATCTTGAAACTAATAATAGAAAATTAATTTACATTAAAACACAATTCTGTCCCTCTCATAATAAATTTCTATGCCCCGTTACTTTTTAACGCTTAATTGGTTTAATACCTGGACCTTAACACACACCCACACATTGAATTAACACCCACAAAGTCCCACCTGAAACATTCACACATATTTCTAAAATACCTTACACCTCACAACACGCGAATACCCCCCTTGTTTTTGTTCTGGTTCTTTGGTCTCCTGTAAATTCCACCGATTGCTCTCGGCAGCACAATTGTTGTTGGGATTTCTTTCGTTCTCCCTACGAGCTTTAACAGTCTCGGCGTCAGACACCACGACCGCGACTGTTATTCCAAATAACAGCTCCCTGCTTATAGCATCCTGAAATCGCATTCCGGCAGCTCGGCTCGCAGCGCTACTGGTTAGGGCTTGTTCTTATTACTTATTACACTGAGATATATACTGTGTTTGTTTTGTTGCCCGTGTTCAAATCCAACTGATACCTTTCTTTCTCAAACTTTCTTTTCTCACGTGTTGTTATGCGACTTCCTGATGCTTTTGGAAACATAACTTGTCACCATGTTTTCATAGTGCCACATTTAGCCCTAAACATGTAACTACTGCTCGGACAAGGAACTGAAAGGTTAACAGTGGCGACTAACACATAGGACTTTGTGTAGTGGTTCCAAGATTCGTAATTGGAGTATGGACGATGGCATTTGTCCCATGGGTAATTGATTATACTTTTTGGGAATATCCTAAAGTTAATTCTACTGTTTTATGGCTGAAGAAGTTTTGCAGGAGTCTTGTTAATGACAATTTTAAGTTCAACCTTACTTTCTTTCTTATGAGCTTTCCTTCTTTTCACCTTACTCGGGTACATTTTAGTAGGCTTTGGTATGTACTAATTGTTTCAAAATTCATAATTTGGAAACTTAGATGCATTAAGGTCCTCGAGTCACGTACTCATTCCAGTGAATGAATAAATAAATGATTAATTCAGGACACGGAAATGTTTTTTGGTCTCTTTTGGTGGTGATTCAATTAATTGCAAATTTATTCTATTTAAATCGGTGGTAGTTATGCTGTAATTATGCCCAATATGTTAAATAAATTTTCCGTTACCAAAAACTGCGGTTTTTAATATCTATATGAAATTCAGTTTTGTTATTTTAATGTTAAAATGCGTCAAGTTAAATTAATCAGTGTAAATAATTGTAAATATCATATAATTTTTATATTTCAACTTTTGTTATGTATGAAGATGTAAAAAAGTTTCTTCCTTCAACGAAAGAACACAACTTGTCCCTGTTATTTTTCTTCTTTTCTTCCCTCTGTATATTTTTCTCTTGTAAATAAAATTATTCCTTATATGGGAGAAAAAAACTGTCCTTGATTTTTTAAATTGAGTAAGTTGTAATCTTGTGTTAGCGCCCTCGCGATGTCAAAGCTGGGCTACAGAAAGAAGTCATAACCAAGTACAATAATTTACATACATGATAGCAGGTTGGAGCGTGTTTGGAACGCCACCTGTAACACGGTACATCATAACATCTGCGTCCCCGTCACTTTAAGCACACACGCACACCGGGGGGGGGGAGGGGGAGTAACAAATTTCCATAAGATCTAACATTTGGAAATCAATATAAAAACAGCCACTGTAATTTTGAAAATTTGATTTTTTTCAGAAAACGCCTAAACGTGCACGAAACCTAGTCACGAAAGAATTTTCACTAAGAAGTTTAAGAAAATTCCCTTAACATTAGCCACCAAAAATAGCGATTATGCATGAAATCTACCTCACGGTCTTTCCTAAATTCACACATCAATTTCCGAAATGGTTGAAGATCCGAAACTCGAATTCTTTCAAATATTGTCCGAAAGGAAGAAAAGTATATTAGTCAGGGTAACAAATTGACGGAAATGCAGATAGTTAAAAAATGACACATATGGGAAGGCTTTCGCGCACAAGAAAAAATCGTTCTACATCCTTTATGTTTATCTTGCACAACACCATTCTTGAACTTGCAAATACTTTCAAAACACTGCTCCATAAGCATTAATGATTTATTAATTGAAGCCTACAGCTTCGATTATTGGATTTGCCCAGTTTGTTAAATGAACTCGTGCCTTCTTTCTTGGCCATGCGTATGAATATCTTCAGTGTGATGCCCACCTATTTACACACGAACAATACTAACGTTTTACAGCATTTCATCTGCCACGCATTATTCGACTTTTTCATGAAGTGGAAATTTCGACAACTTCCCCGATTACTCCAACTTGACGGTGTTCCAATAGAATAATCAGCCTATTTGAAGCAAGTAGGAAGTCTTCTTTTCGATGGACGATAAGTTGTTACGCAGTTCTATTGACTTTCTTTATATAATTGATTTGATCACTCATAAAATAGTCCTAGACTTGAACGCCGCTAGTCCCAGACTTTAACACGCTTATCAACCGCTTAAAGTCCGTTTGTACGTCTCTGCTTAATCTGCGCATGTGCAGATGCCCAAATCTGAGGTATAAACTTTTTACATCCATCTGTTGCCTGCGTAAAAGGTACGTTCCTGACACAGCGGTTAAAGTTGTGTTGGCGGCACGACGTTTTTCTCTGAGATGGTGAGCATGGTAGGCAATTTGCTTATTTTTGTACCGCACTTATAATATTTATTCTATCGAGGCTTGGAATCAAGTGGCGCAATATTGGGCTACCTTCCCATAACAAGACATTCATTCATTCGTTCGTTCGTTCGTTCTATTTCCGACCATCTGATGAGTAGCATTTTTTAAAATTTTATGTACGTAACGCGCCAATGCGGTGGCTTTTCGCGTAGTCTTTCCGGCAGGATTGCTTTTTCGGGCAAAGAATCTTCATCTCATTTAGTGGAATGTTTCCGTACACCTATGTCACGAGGTTACATTAACAAAAACGCTTTAGGGTCAGTGTCGATGACTCAAGTTTTCAAAGCAATAAAATGACGGTGTTAATTTTGGTATAGAAATGTGTGACTTGGACTGCCGTTTAAACGGCAGTCCAAGACGACACTTTGAAAGTGTTGTTATTGCAGACATTAGTGATTCTCGATACTACCCGAGAAGTGAGTTAAGTTCTTTTTCTTAGTAGCGTAACCTCGGGTTCAGGTCTATTCGGTTAGTACATAAGAAAATTGCTTCCCATGAAATCCTGACACTTTAACTGTGCGGTAGTGTCTTCAACTGTGTTATATTTTGACGTCACAAAACCACAGTTGTTGAATGCCTAGTTTGCTTAGAAATGTCTGGTTTGCAACAAAGCTAAGTGATATTTTCCATGGAAATTTCCATCCTTAATATTCTCACGAATTTGTTACCGATTTTATTGCTTCGAAGTTCGTGTGAATTTTTCCAGAGTGTTCATTTTTATCAATCACATAACTAAAACTAAAACATTCGGTTCTTAAAATGTATTCAGATATTTGGACCCTGAATGTAAGTTGACCCAATATGTTTGTCTTCCGGATAACTTCATGAAAATAGGGACAAGTCAGCTTGTCAAGATTTCATGGGAGCAAATTATCTAATGATTTAACTAACATGGTCACACTTCCCTGCCGAAAGGCGAAAGTCCGCTTGCAATGAAGTTTACAACCAACGAGCTCGATACTTCAAATTCCATCAAACATGACTGTGCTTAGTACAGCCTGACTCTGTGACCAAAACCGCAAATGCGTACTTTGTTTAACGCATGGCTCGTTTGATGTATTGAATATCCATCTGTACACCATTAAGCTCTTTTTATGCAGCTTATGAGCAGCTGAGACATGTTAAATCATTTTGAGCAAATCTCTAAAGATATTAGATGTCTACCAGAAACAAAGAGGGAACCTGATTGCGTTCCCCAAGAAATTAGAAACAATCCAATAACTTTGTTGCCATTAATAGACAAATATTCCAAGCTCATGAGCCCATATGATGGTAAAACTGATATATTAGGAGAGAAAAATGCACTGCAGTTGACCGGTGTTATTTGATGATCTGGTTTCATACTTTCATTGCACGTTTCCGAATTAACCATTCGTAGAGGCAACTGTCAACTGCCCACTGTAGCTACGTCACTGTCAAACACACCTCACTATTTTTGAAAAAATATTCATTAGTTGAAAAGGATATTAAACACCATACTTTCCTTTTTTGTATTTGTGCGCGCATCCATTTCTACCTGTCAACTTCAGGTGTACTTTCGTCATGAAAGTAAGGTTGGATTCACGGCCCAGCTTCTAACCTATTAGTTCAATTCTAGCCGGCCAAGGCTTTTCCCAGTAATGGCTTGCTGGCGTTTTTGATTAGGCTAGAAGTGGAGTAGCGAAAACGAACAAGTGAGCCACAACTGGAAAAAGAACATGTAAACTAATTGGTTAGAAACTGATCCCTAAGACTCCAACTAACTATATCCGAATAGTTCATTCTTATTGGTAAATCGTCACTTACAGGTTTTTTACGCGTCAGACGTTTGAGCTCGAATCGTTCCCGCAACACCGAAATAAATTCTACAGGTAAGCTTCATAAATTATCATCTTAGCCGGTCAACTTGAAAGTGGTTTACTAATTTCTTCCGGAAAATATTATTGTCAGATTATGAATGAATTGTTGTAATTTAGAATAACTGCCTACAATTCAAGGACCATGATGATGGTTAAGGCTCATTTCTGGCAAAATTTCTGGTGAAAATTAACAGAAGCTGGTTTTTGAAAAGCGTTTCAAGACTTACAACAAGTAGAATAAACAAGCTGGAATCAAATTTAAATCGAGGAACATGGTTTTGTTTGTCCTTATCAAGACTTGCATCCGACCACTGGTGCTCATTTAGTACCAAACAAATATATATTTACAAATAGTGAAATGAAATAACTGAGACATTCGCAGCGTTGCTTTATCGCACGTTTCACATTTTGTACTAAGCACTTTGTAAAATCATTTTGGTGTCACTTATATCCATGAGCGTCAATCTAAACCCATAGGGGAGGGGAAAGAGCAATACTACTTCCGTCAACAATCTGCTGTGGAAAATATTAGTCAATGGGTGTATTTCAGAAAAAAAATGTTGTCAGGTGACCCTTTTAAATACGAACTTAGAAAGGTAGTGTCAATTTCTTCATAGAGTTATTAAGGACTTTTATTAAAAGATATATTTGCTCCCAGTTAGCAAACTTATTCGTGATAAACTACCCTTGTTAAGAAAGGTTTACACTTTATCAACTCCTTCAGGGTTTTGGCGCCACTAAAATGAACAAACAAATAGACCAAAATGATTCTATATTTTATCGGTATGAATTTCTTCAAGAGTACCGTCTCGGTCGTATTTTCATTTCAGTATATTTAACGTTGCATCTATTGCCTGGAAGGGTACTCCAATTCAAGCAATTGGTTCCATAAGGACTGTTGATGTATGAACCACCGCAGTTGTTGTACCACCATCCAGCATTTGTGTAGCAAATTGTGCGACAATACAAAAAATTGTAATAAATATAGTAGTACGAGTGTACGGCCGCGCAGTTTCCACCACTCCAAAGGTCATTGTCACTGTCTCGAGTTGTGAAAGTTTGGCCGTTGTTATCACGCAGGGCGTTACCTGTGATAAAAACATAAAAAAAAAAACAACTCTCAAAACAAATACGTGACATAAAATCTAACTACCATTGTTTAGGACGTTACGGTAGTTGCAATGTTCAACTTTAATTTAACATGTATCAGTTTGATTTAGATTGGTAGGTTAAATACTAAGCCAGGCCTCGTGCACAAATGTACATTTTTGGATAAAGCTTGCATTACATTGCGTCCACACTCGTAGCATACCTGACATAGTTGCTCCTGCCTTAATTGGACTAAAAAAAGAATTCTGTTGATTAGTACACTTTTTGCTGTTTGGAACCTAATTCGGATTCTATGATTAAAAAAGTAAAGAAGATTTTGTCTAATGAATATGAATGTCATTTGAGGGAATTTCATGATACGACAATTATTAAAATAAGAGTTATAGGTTTTAAATTAACATTAAATGAAGTAGTATTGGGGAACTTCTGAAAGTTTAATTTTTTTTTTGACCCTCCAGTATGTAAACTATTTGAAATGGGTGTCAAAGGGACTGTGATCAGGCACAATAATACTTAACTTAAGAAATAGTAAGTTACAAAAGTTTTGCCGTTCAATGCTTTAAGGAAACGTTTGCAAACTCTTTTATTTAAGATGGTAATGATGAATTAATTGCTCACATTTAAAACGCCCCCTTAATCTAGTACCCCTTGAAGAAAGTTATCACACATATAAAAGGACAAAGAAAGTTTTGTTCACAAGTCTCCCAAATCGACTGTGTAACATTTACTTAACCAAAAGTATGGTAGAAAGATGATGAAGTGATAATCATAGGCATTGAGAATGATTGTCAATTTCATACACCACATTCAGTTAATAGAAAATTGAGATTTGAAAACTAAACACTTTAATGACTCCGCAACTGAGTGTGCCTTAAGGGAAGCAGGTTTTGCAGAATCCTGCACTTGAAGGAAATCATGCTACATTGATTATCACGCCGTTTCATGTGTTCAAAAACTGTTCCATCGAATAATTATCTCCGGAAACGTTATTGAACTGCATGAATGAAAATCGTAACGCTTCATGGATCCTAATAATAACGCAAAACTGATAAACTGTGAAGGAAAAAATAGATTCTGCGAGATTATATTTGGTATGAGGAACACATCTTGCAAACACGATTCAACCATCAGTTAGACGGACTAAGTCAGGTGCGTGTACCCGATTTTAGAAGATGTTTGCAGCTTTTTGCATTAGATGTTACTAAACGTACAGGTTTATTCGAGAGATTTCCTTTATGTTCGCTGATGTAGCATGTTCAGAACGTACACTTTTTCATCAAAACTAAAACTGCGCATTCTTGCTTCATTTACAACATCTATCAAAAAAAGGCATTTCCACAGTTCTTGGAATACCCATGGATGTGAAGACTAGCATGGTAGATATAAACGTTGATGCTGTTTGTAAAAAGAGTATCTTCACTGCCATTTCCCTAAAATCTGAAAGCTGAACACGTTCGGGTCAGTCAGATACTTTTCTACTGGACTTTCGTGAAAATTAAGCACGGGTCACACAACAGTCAAAGAATGGCAAGCCCCTTGGAGGTTTTATTTTTCCAGAGGACTACGTAATTGAAATGTTAACTAATCATTCAGTGACGTCACAAAGATTGTTCATCAACATTAAAAACTGCTCTACGAACTAACATGGCTCTGTTGGGCGAATGTAGTTACACAATGACGGCAGAAAAGTTTATCTTGAGGCAATTTGGAAGATATTTTTTCTTTAGCCTGACCATTCTCAGAACAACGTCTGAATAAAAAGTATCGAATCGAAAAGTGTTGTAGTTTACCCGACCCTCTAAGCAATATTAAGGGTACAAATAAAAGGAATAAGAATGCTAGTATTGTGTGTGTTAGGGCATTTTATACCCCTGAAACTCATTGTCAAATTACGAAACATTTTGAATTTAAAACATAACATTCTGTCAGTATTTACAAACCTGCATCTCCGTCGTAAGTGCCTAGACTCAATCGATATTTGTCACTCACATCGCTGACACTAATATTGTCATATGTAGCATAGTACGTATCACCTAAACTGTTCACAAAATCTATCCATAGCTCGTAATCTCCTTGCATCGTCAAATTGCTCAGTTTGTCATTGCCGAGCCATAACTCATGATCTGGCGTCCCAAAGCCGTCCTTATAATCAGACCAAGATCGATGAAAATCCACAGTTCCATCAATACGACGTTGAAATACCTGACAGAGAGAAAAAAGAAACTGTGTTCTAAACAATGAAGATTTATGCACTGCACGTCTTTTCTTGTCAAGTTGCTCATTTAAAAATAGATTATGATGAGTCTATACTGGAACTTCATATAAACCCTCAAGCTCTCCTTGTCTCACTTGTTCAATGCTGTGGTGCTCACCACCCATAAAAATGAATAAACATTAAGAAACAACACCGAAGAAAATTGGGTTACTCACAGTCCATCCTCCTCCATTTGTCATGTTACAGAACACGTCAAACGGATCACCTGTCCACGTTCGTGGTTTTACTTTGTATACACCACCCAAAATGGAACCTGACTCGTATACATCTTGACAGTCTATGGGAGCTTCTATCGTACAGGTAACTCCGTTTCCTCTGTAACCGTCTAAACAGTAACATTGTGGTCCGTTATTTCTCTCTTCACAAACAGCATTGGGACTACACTGATAAGTAACATCACATGTATATTGGCCGTTCAAGCAGGAACATTTTTTTGAGCAATCTTGAGAAATGTAAGTACCTGCACCTTCCTACAGATAAAACAAAGTTGGATTCCACATTTGAGAATAAAATTAGGTACAATTGTTTTTATTTCTTCCAGCCACACTTCATACCTGAAAGTAAAACACACAGCATACTATTAAAAGAGTGGGTACTTCTAGTTTTGTAACTGTGCTTATGACCAAAAGTTTACTGTTAACAGTTGAACAAGCATGTAAGTATTAATACGTAATCATGTGTAATTATGGAATGTGCCCATCCATGCCTAAAAGCCGTCCATTTCTTTTTCTTACCTAATAAAATGTAGAATATAACAAGTTATGGGCATGTATTAATCTCAGTACTATCCGAGAATAAGAGCTCATGAAAACTAAAAGACTTTGTTGAAGTAAATAAGAGCAGAAGACAGGACGGGAAAATTACCCGAATTTGGGTAAAATATGTTTACCCCCAATTGGTAGAGTATGCGTTCTATTGTGCAGTTTCAAAGGACCTCATGCGTAACCTTTGCCATTTACACAATGTACCTAAAACTTCCCAAAAGTTCAAGGGTGAGACCACAGAATTACTTACAATTTATACATATAAAAAGTTTCATCTTTCTATTTTATGAACAGTTGAAGCATACTTACATTGGTGGAAGAACACAAATAGCGATTAATGTCACCTACAAAAGAGAAAAGATATAAGTGAATGCCGCTCAGTCGTACATAAACTTATTTGTGAAACAAGGTTGGGCTGAAGTGAAAGGAGATGTTTTGGTTCCAGCGTAAAACAAAACATATTATCTAAATTTTACGCGATGAAGATATTAATATTCACCTTTCACATTGCAAATTGAAAATTCAAAGGGACTGTAATCAATTAATATTATTACGTTAAGATATACCTCATCATATGCAAGACGCGTGATAAAATTTTTACATACATTAAGTATCACAACGGTTGAAATGTGGTCCCAATTCCACCAAAACGTTCAATTTTGTGTATTCGTTGCTTGCTTCCATTTTAACTTCGCTGCCCTTAACCCCCATTATAGTAACAATGAATTGAATTTGAAAGGAAAGTTCCACTATAAGAATTAAGATCGAAAACAAAAAACTTCCGTGAATTTCGTTAGGTATTAAAAAACGGTGTGAACTTGCATGTATATCTTTTAGACTAAATGCCACATAACCCCTGTTTTTTTGCAATCACTGATATACATCATAAATTATGATTATGAAAAAATGAGATTGTGTAATTATCCTACGTACACAAAGTTGCATATTAAAATACCTTTCGTTCCGCTGTAATCACCAACACTTATCACTCTGAATTCGCTTTGCTCATCACTTATACGGAACTTATTATATGTAATACTGAATGTCAAACCATCTGCGCTGGTAAAGTCAATACGAAGGTCATATGTCTTTTGGTTTGTTAAATATGAAAGCTTATCATTGCCAATCCAGAAATCTTGCGACAAGAATCCAAATCCCATCTTGTATTCCTCCCAGTTCCGATTGCTGAGAACATGTCTATTCTGAAGACGGTTTATCACCTGAAAAAGATATACATAGGCACACTTGAATCTTCTATTTAATCAAACCGCCACCCAAAAGAAATATAGAGTTAAGACGTCTGAGTAAAATATCATAACAAGATGATGTATATAATATTCCACTTTCCTACGAAAAAAGGAAACATCTACACAAAAAATGCTCATTTATCAAAAAATCTTTTGAATGAATAGTTTTGCCATAACTTACATAACTAACAGAGCCTAAAGATGTTCCATGATCATTTTTAATACATACATAAGTCCATTTTAGCGTAATTTATTAAGGGATTTATATTATTACCGTCCACCCTCCAGAATCGATAGCATTCTCACAGTAAACTTCAAAGGGTTCTGGATAACCTTCCGGTTTGACTAGGTACACACCACTCGCATTGTTTGAGGAACATTGCGCTCTAATCTCGGTGCAGTCTCTCGGATATTGTGGCTCGTGATGATAGAAAAAGTATGAACCTGTAGAGAGGATAACGGGTTTTCACTTGTTTTGCGTTAAGGAAGCTAAGACCTATAAAAATGAGTAAATCTGGGGCTCAATTTTCTAATATCTTAAAAGACTATTTTACACTGTTAGTCCCAGGTTATTGAGCCAACTTTGTAGCAGAACTAAGGTAACTTCACCGATTAAATTTTTTACTGCCTGGAGGTAAACTTATAAGTTTATTTTTATAATTCGTAAATCTTAGTTTCCCGAACTTAAAAGGACATTGCAGCACGTTACCCTAATAACTTCAAGTTTAACGGCGAATCGGGTTTTACAGTGTACTTGATACAGTAAACAATAATATGAAGACAAAAAAGAATACAATGCAAGTCATTAATAAAAAATTTTAAGACCATGTATGCCAAAGGTGATATGTGGAAAAAATCCAGGTATGTATTTTTGTGTGGGTGTAGAGCTAACGAAGTAAACGCAACTCAGATTACTATAAGGTCCTTGAAAGTGTGGATTAAATTAAATGAAGGTAACGGCTAAGTGTAAGTGCGAAAGATACGATTGTACGTGTTTAATGTAGGGGAGACCTTCAGTGCTATTGTATTGACAGTCAAGCAATTTTAACATATGCAAACTTCTGTATCGTCACGGGCACTTACCCAAATTTCCGTCATTAAACTCGCTGTCCGGGTGCGTGAGCTAAAATAGAGAATTGCCAAATTCACAAATTATTTGAATAAGTGGATGAGATATGGTAAACTGTGTAACACAAACTGTTTTTTCATACAACTAAAAAGCTAAGCTCTTCATCAAATGAAGGATTTAACAACACTGACACTTAGGCTTAAGGTGAATTCAAATTGAAATAAACCGTTAACCAATGATATATGTATGTATTGGAAGTTAAATATTACTTGAATTGACAAATTCTAAGTTTTATTTCAAAAGCTAAGGAGGGAGGAACTCAATTCAAAAAGCAATCTGGATCCTTTCGATACTCGACAGATGAAGCTAAAATTGGTACATTAGAAGCCATTTGTGACCAACGTGAATAAATCAGTTTTTCGTAAGAGTGCTTACTAGGAAAGGATGCGTTGGAAATTTTTCGCTCTTTTTTTAATGTCATTTTCTGCACATTGTTGGTCAGATAGGCTATGATAACCAATGATAACCAAGTTATAATGGCAAGAACTCTGAAGAGGTTTTCAGTTCTTTGATAAATGATTATTACACAAACAATGCGATTCGAATGATAAAAGATGATAATAAGGGAGCCCTCTTCTCTTTCCTTCGATATGAAAACATCAGTTGAATTCATTGAATTTGGTACTATTATTAAGGAAGGATAATTCCACACTAGTTATAAGTATGCCTTTTATTAAAAACGGACATAAGAAGGGGGCAAGGGCATATTGCAAAATATGACAGAAATTCTTAAGCAATCGGCAAACATGGGACAGCAATATTTGTTTTCCGACTGGTTTCTTAAAAAGAGGAAAACTCATACATGAATATACTTTTTAATCATCAAATTATAGCACCGTTATGTATTTCAGCCCCTGAACAAAGCAAATATTTCCATAAGGGAGAGGGAACCCTCTCCTTTTACTTCTTCTACGGATGATTTTTATACTTATCCAGTACTTATCCAAGTTTGATGACTATTATGTTTCATTATATTTTTCAACCTTTATGAAAGATGAAGATGAAAATGAAGATTTGGCTAACTTGGTTCAAAGTTTAATTTTCTCGCAAAACTGACTTTTCCCTACGACGTATCCGCTGCATACGTCTACTGCCATATCTCCATCTATTGAGAGAAGACGGTTTCAACGTTCCGAGAATGTAGTTACTGTTAATCTATTGAGATTTGAGATTGACAAGTGTAACATATCTTGGTCATCTAAATTACGCCTGAGTTAAATAGATAGAAAGATGAATGTAGACCCATCACACATTTTACGTCATTGCATTAAGTGGAACAATGAGGTCGAAAACGTATGTCTTATATCGACTAGGGAAGCTTTTCTGAACTTACAGAAAATATGGACAGTCTTTGAATTATTTTGGAATGGTTGCTTACATTTGCTCGAACTTAGTTTATTGTTTGTTTGAAATTAAGCAAACTAACCGAAGCTCCCTGTAAATATTTACATTTTCGTTTTAGAATTATACCACTTTTTGTACGGTTGTGATCCGAGCATTATAAATTGAAAGTCTTTGGAATCATTTTACACGCAAAAAACTCCCGGTACACATGTGTAGTAGTTTGTTAATTGACCTAAGATGTTTATCTTCCAAATGACGGTTTTCGTGTAAAAGCTCGCTTTAAGGGGTGACTAGATGGTGTAATTTGAAATATTTAGTCCAACTGTTTCCTTTTCTATACAGGTCTTCAATATATCAAAAGTGGTTGGCATTTTTTAATCAATTCAAAGCTCAGCTTCAATCAACATTGTTTGGTAGACCGTTCTTCGTTAAATTAGATAATGAATTCCGACCATGAAATTCCATATATATACCTTAATGTTGAAAGTGTTTAACAAAGCAATGGCAATGAAGCCAATGATTCTTGCGAAGAACTAAAGAAGCTAAGTAAAGCACTTTAACACACCGTGTGGAGAATGGGAAACTAAAACTATTGATTATATGGTGGTTTTTTATTCACTTTATATTTTAACATTTGACTTTAAATAACGTAAGAAAAACGTTGAAGGTATGAAAATTAAAGTTTATTTCAATAAAATTGGTCTAATATAAAAAAAAAAATCATTTTTCAACTTCAGGGTATCGTATGTATCTGAAAGAGTACTAGTCAAATAAAAAGAAATTAATAATTTCTTTAAAGAATTTAATAATTAAGATTCAACGCAAAAGGAAAGAATGAAAAACTGAAAGAAGATAAAGCATATAAATAGAAACCAAATACCTGACACTGAAACTGACCTTTAAGAATATCACAATTTGGGACAAAATGCAAAAAGGCACCAAATTAGGAAGAACTAAAAATAATAAATACCAACGGAGGAAATAAGAAACACCTTAGACTCTCATCTCAGAATAGACTAATGTCATGTTATATATTTATTTTTGATTTTGAAGTTGTGAGGCTTTCTCAAAAGGTAAAACGTAGTTAAATTACTTAAATGACTGATTAGGAAAAAATGGGCCCTATAAGAATGGTATCCATATATCTCTTGTGTTATCTCATTGAAGAGGGCAATCTTTTTAACTATCAAATGAAACGTGTGTAACTGGAATTTTGGCTTAATTTTATCTCAAGTGAAACTATTCAAGTCATCGAATAGAAAGAAATTTTTTTTGGTGTGCTTGCTAAGTAACAGTAATTATGAGATTACAAATAAGGTCTAAGTTACTGGAAAGCAATGAAGAAGTGAAAAAATCCAAAGCTTATCAACTGAAAAAAGCCATTAGGGTGATAATAGCAAACCAGAATTATGTAAGTTGAGGCTTGAAACGCCAATTAACTATTGGCAATTGTTAAATCGAAGGATTGCTAACACTGTCACAGTTTGTTAAAATGTAGTTTGTATTTCCAGGTGGAAGCTGAAAGCCATATTATCAGAATAGTCATATTCTGTTACCGATGACATTAAAAATTGTGGCAACTTACCGACACTTCACTTAAAACGATTCCCAAATTCCAGCAAAAATGCAAAGCAATAAACCAAAGAAATATGACATTTGGAATTTTTGACATTTTGTCAAATTGTATCTTTCCTCAAAGACTTCTGGAGGTGAAATGACTGAACCACATATTTATTGGACTGAGCAAAAAGACGTGTCAAGCGACTACCGAATAGAAAAGGTTCCTCACGATTATTCGAGAGTATACAATGCATGGATTCTAGTCAATGGTTTCATGTCTATCATTAACCGTGAACCTTTTCCGTAGCAGGCTTTGAAAAGAAGCGAGTTCCTTCAACAACGGCAGCAAAATATTTAGAAGCGTTATGTTATTGATTGAGTCAGTACCTCGTTGAGGTACGGCATTCAAAAAAGAGTATGAATATGCAAATGTGTTACAATCTTTCGCCACCGTGCGTTAATTTTCATTATGGTAATTATTCTTGAAGCTGTGAGGGCTGAATTTATGAAAAAAGCAACAACAATTCTGCAAAAGATTTGTATTTATTGATTGAAAACGATTTTTTAAAGACCAATGAAGAAAATAGTAAAGAAATCACATTAATTATTAGCAGTAAAAACAGAAAAAGAAAAAAAAACCAAGACAGAAACATAAAACTACATCTGGCAACAATATGGCCCCCGACTAAGAAGCCTGCTCCACATCGCTTCGTCAAAATATTTTGATTTAATCGTGTTCCGAAGGTTTTCATTTGCTCCAAAAGGTCAGTCAGTGTTCTTTTATAATCAAAGAAACTTTATATGGCTTTTTCATAATGGATGGCAAAACAAGGAGCAAAAACAAGCCGAAAAAGATCAACCTACACTTCACCAAATGAACACTAGATCTAAAGATGCTGCAGCACGTGCAGTAACCTCTGACACTGAAAACGACGAGGAGGATCCTATAACCTCACTGAAATCAACATTCCAGAAAGGACTCCACAGACTAGAAAGGGATTTGTCAAGAACTCACGATGGCCTTAGATCCCTAGAAATCAACTTTGAGAAAGCAATTGAATTTCTCTCCAAAAGAATCGAGGATCTGGAAAGTCGAGAGAAACTAAAATCTGATAGAATTAAAGCCTTGAAAGACGAAGTTTAAAAAATGAAAAAAGTCGACTTAGAACAAGCTGACAAAATTAATGTTCAGGAAAGATTCTCTAGACGGAATAACATCAGAATTGTGGAATTCCCTTGCACCGAAAATGAGAGTTGTGAGGAGATCGTGAGATCCGTACTGGAAAGGGTTGGAGTGTCGAATGTTCGTATAGAGAGGGCCCAAAGAGATGGCCGTCTTAACCCCACAAGACCACGTCATATTTTAGCAAAACTCCCCTTTTACCAGGACAAGATAACGGCCCTTAAACATCAACGACGGGCTCTGGAGAATGAGACTTTCTTCATCACCGATGACTTGACAAAACGCGACTTTCAGGAAAAAGAAAATGGGAC
This sequence comes from Holothuria scabra, assembly GCA_037179385.1. Lineage (NCBI taxonomy): Eukaryota > Metazoa > Echinodermata > Holothuroidea > Aspidochirotida > Holothuriidae > Holothuria > Holothuria scabra. The sequence goes on from CM074191.1 coordinate 6,483,764, forward strand.
TCACAAGTAACCCAATTGTATAACCAAGGTACTAAACTCCGCTTCTCAGCTGGAAAATGGAGGGACTCTTCTGGCAGACCTTTCGAGTTCACAAGCTTAACCTCAGCTTAACCTTATATTCTCGGAACCTTGGCAATTACAAAGATAAAGAACCTTTTTTTGGCGGAACGGCGATGAAAGACTTAAGGAAAATCTTAACCCCTCCCTGGTAAATTGTCAGCGCTATACATGGTCTGATTATTTGGTCAGTTGACCTTTTCAGCTTGAGTTTTGAGGAAACTGATAAGTCTTTTTTTCGATGCCTTTCTGTTTTGGGATTGCTTTATTGTTTTGTTTTTACTCGCCATCTCTAAAGGACCTTTACACGTTCTGGACTTCTTTCATATTCATAGGTATCTTTTTACTTACTTGATGCAATGAGTACTTTTAATTTTTGTTCCTATTATACCAGAAGACTGAGGGATAACAAAAAACAGAGGAAAGTATTTGCCTATTTTCACAGAAATAATTATTGTTTCATCTTTATGCAAGAAACGCACTCATTAAAAAAGAAAAAAAAATTCTGGTCTTCAGAATGGGGAGGAAAGATTTTCTATTCCCACGTTATTCATATTAGTAGGGGAGTAGCAATTCTTGTAAAACCCTCGATTTCCTGCACAGTGCAAACTACTGTTAATGATGTTAATGGTCGTTTTTTATATTAAATGTTACCTTTAACAACGTGGTTTTAGAGTTAACTAACGTATATGGATATAATACAGCTAGGGAAGATCTCTTTCCCTCAATAGATGATTACATTAGCAACCATGAACGGGAAGCTATTATTTGGGGCAGAGATTTTAACTTGGTTATGAATCTTGATCTGGATAAGACTGGGGGTTTACCGCGTACAAACTTTAGAGCCCGTACAAAATTAATTGAAATTATGAACCGCCACGATTTAATTGATATTTGGAGGGAAGGGAACCCCCAAAGTAAGTCATTTACATGGCATTCGAACATCGATGATAGCATTCACTGTCGACTTGATTTTTTATCATCTCTAACCACACGAAAAATCTTGTTGCAAACACTCTGATCACGTCTCTATTTGGTTCCGATCACTCAAGCGTTTAAGTGACCTTACAGATTGGTACTATTAGAGGAAAAGGAATGTGGCAGTTTAATACTTCCCTGTTAGGTGATCCTGTATATATTGACCTTATCAAACGCACTATAGCTGGCACTTTAAATTCCGACAATAGTGAGAATGCTTGTCTATTGTGGGAAGCTTGCAAAGTTAATATAAGATCCGTCTCAATTAGTTAAAGTCCCTGGCAATAGCGAGGAGACGAGATGAGCAGAACCTGTTAGATAAGATTTCTAAGCTTGAGCAGCAAAATGCAAATTTCCCGTCTCTATTCTGTCGTAATAAACTAACCGAAGCCAGGGCTGCACTTGAAGCACTCTATGATTACAAATTGAAAGGAACAGTGGTACGTTCCAGGGCAGGATGGTCTGAAGATGTCGAAAAGAATACCAAATATTTTCTTAATTTGGAAGAAAGGAATATATCTATGAACTCCATCAGTGAACTTATTTTAAGTTCGGAAGTCTCTGTTTCCGTCCACAGTGATATAATGGGGGAAGTTAAACGCTTCCACAGTGAGCTTTACACCAAACAAAATGGAATTAGCTCTATTGATTTTTGTAGTAACTACAGTGTGCCGCACAGTAAACTTTCCCCAGAGCAGCAGCTTGTTTGTGAGGGTAAGCTTACTTTTGATGAACTAAGCAGATCCTTACTCGCAATGTCTGATAAGAAATCACCAGGTTCAGACGGTCTGCCTAGTGAATTCTATAAAAAATTTTGGAATGAAATAGGAATGTTAGTTCTTAATTCCTTCAATAAAGCCATTCACAACAGTCATATTACTGACGAACAGGGAAGAGCCTGTATAACATTAATCCCAAAGCCTTCAAAGGACCATCGCTTTTTAAAAAAACTAGCCCCCCATTTTGCTCTCAAAAAGTCTTGCAAGCCGTTTGAAGCAAGTCCTCCCTGACCTGATCAGCCCCGCACAAACGGGTTTTCTGAAGAACCGTTTTATTGGTGAAAACATTAGGTGTATTTTAGATCTTATTAACTATTGTGATAGTCAGCCTGTTCCCGGGGCTCTTCTGTGTTTGGATTATGAAAAGGCGTTGGACACTTTAGATCTAGAGTTCTTATACAACACGCTTTCCATGTTTCATTTTGGTAACGAATTTAAAAGCTGGATGAGAACGCTTTACAATAATATTTCATCTTGTGTTGTTTACAATGGCTTCTTTACTGAATATTTCAGAGTACCTAGAGCGGTTCGCCAAGGCTGCCCATTGAGTCCGTACTTATTAATCATATGCAATGAGATACTTAACTGTTTCATTAAGACCAACATTAATATTAAAGGTATTACCGTCAATAATCGAACCTTAAAAATCTCTAATTACGTAGATGATACCGTTATTATAACTGATGATACCTTAACCTATAATCCATTCATTACGAGGTTTGATATTACGCATAATTTTCCGTTCACTTTGCTCTATGGAATTTTAGAGGCAATTCCCACAGAGTGGAAAGCCCATATTAAACACCTTAAAAACCCTTCTGAAAATGTTTTGCGTCTCATCAGTTTTACTACTAATGGACGTCCTACTAAGTTTGTTAACAACTACTTTGTGAAATTAAAAGTCTCAACCCCTCGTGCTGTTTTTAAGTGGGAAGAAATTAGTAACTTTAATAGTAACTGGCACAGAGTTTTCTTGCTACCATATGCTGCTGTTCGTGACACAAAAGTCCAGTTCTTCCAATTACGCTTTATCCATAGAATTATCGGTACTAAATTTTTCTGACATAAAATAAAAGTAAAAGACTCACCATTGTGTACATTTTGTAATACAGAAAGCGAAACCCTCGAACACTTATTTCGGTCTTGTCGAGTAAGTCAGCTGTTCTGGCGAAGTATTTCTGTACTCTGCCTTGAGCAAGACTTCAGTATTACTGTAGAACATGTGAATTTTGATTTATTAGATGACATTAAATGTCCCATATATTTTTTATATTGAATTCAAAACATTTTCTTTTTAACTGTAAATTAAATAACAAACTACCAGAAGCGCATACCTTCTACTGCAAGTTCAGATTCTTGTTAGATGTAGAATACCATATTTTGGGTACGCAGAACAATGATCTGCGAACATCACGTTTTCAAGAAATTTTGAATCGGCAGGCTGATTTTTCCAAGCCCCAGGATGTATTACCTCATGGTTAACCTTTTCTTTATATTTTGCGAAGTACTCATATGCAAGTAATGGCACGCTCAAAATCATTTAATTTTGTTTTAGCTTAATTGAAACTACCACATCTATTAACGGAAAATTGCAATCGTATTACAATGGATATATTTAAGGATGACCTTAATTTCAAGATTATGTATTATATATATATTTGTAATTAGTGAAATTGTAATCAATTGAAACCTTAGTAATTATTGAGACTTCATCTGGTAAATATCGTATATAGTCCGTATAAAAATTCCAGGATATTGAATGAATCCATGGAATGAAAAACAAAATGATATAATAAACGGAGATGAAAAAAAGAAAGAAAAATAAAACTAAATTTTAATAATGAAACTATTCTGCATAATAGGCAAAATGGTTGCTATAAGTAAGAAATGTGACTAAGGTTGGTTTATACGAGAGTGGTAATATTGCAAAAAAATGTTCACCTCAAAAAGGAAACCAGATTAAGTTTGATACTGCCACTACATGACAGGTATATCTTGATAAATAACAAACCTGATACCAATATAATTTGGATATGGCCATTTTGCGCCACTTATAACTTTATAAACGTTCCTATCAGATAAACATATTAGATTTTATACGTCCCTGCCAAACCAGATACCACTTACTTATATATCATTTCAGATTTACATATGAAGTTTATACGGTCATATCAAGCTGGACATGATTTGCTAAAACTGTACCAGATATAAGTATAAAGTTTGAAATGCTTGTATCAAACCAGATGTAATGTAATAGAACAGCATGCCAGATATACATATGGAGTTTGAAATGGCCACATCAAGGCGGATATCAAGCCAAACATAAAGTGTACAACACAGGTATTACATATTAAGTTTTAAATGGCAGTTTAAAGCTAAGTATAGCAAACATAAACTTGGCTGAATATAATTATAAAGTTTAATGTGGCCATATCAAGTTGGATGTTTCTTAATAAAACAATGTACCTTATAAAAATATGACGTTTTGATATGGGCGTATGAAGTCATGTATAAAGTAATGAACACCAGTAGCAGATATGGGCGTATGAAGTCATGTATAAAGTAATGAACACCAGTAGCAGATATGGGCGTATGAAGTCATGTATAAAGTAATGAACACCAGTAGCAGATATGGGCGTATGAAGTCATGTATAAAGTAATGAACACCAGTAGCAGATAAACATATGAATTTTTATATGGTCATTTCTAGCTGGTTATAACTTATTTATATACCATACCAGATATTCATGTAAACTTTTATATGGCCATGTTAATTTAGATATTTCTTGAATGCTAAATAATACATTTTAAGATTTTTTTTTACTAAGTATAATAATACTTTTTTTTTGTTTATTTTGTACTTGTGCCACACTAAGGCCTCCTTGGGAAGCTGAAGAAGTATCCGCAAACCAAAGTCATGACATTCAAACAATTTCCATACTAAAAAGAAGCGGCTGACTCTCCAAAAACCTACTGACGTACTCGCAGGACACTATGCCCGTAATAAATTTAACCATGATGATAGGTGATGCTCATGATTTCCCTTTAAGATTCTCGGGTGATGTTGGAGGATATCACCAATCAAAGAATACCGAATTTTCAGTGATGTTTTTAAAGGAAACCCAAAGGTTCGAGTTTGAATGTTTTTGTGACCTTGTAAGTTAGGAAGACACAGCATGGTATGCTATTGTAACGATAATTATGTATGCGCCCTCTATATATTTATATCACCTTTAATGTTCATGAATTATCTTTGTTATGTCAGGAATCACCGGGTGACAGGCTGTATTGTAGTACTTGACCTCTAGCTGACCCGATCACGCAGCGCGCTACTGTTAATTCCCCTGGCGCGAGGTATTAGCCAATCACGAAAGCACTGATTTCTTCACCCGTTGATTCCTGCATGCATTTCTTTTAACCACGTGGAAGGTTCTGGGGAGAACGCCATTGAATTCTTGTTGTGTTGAGACACGTGCGATAGAGTCGAAAAGAGAGCGAACAGCCCAGCAACAATTAACTATTGTAAGTTGTCCAAGTAGGGATATAAAAAGTCGTATTTAAGTTTAATTAATCGATAACAGGTAATCTAGATGTTACTTGGATAATCTGTAGTACTTTAAGACAATCTCTTGTTCATGTGATTACCTTCACAGGGAGAGAAAGTAAACGACACGTTTTGCTTGGTAAGGCTATCGTAATGGTTAGGCCGTTAGGCTCATAGGCCTCGTTAGGATGCTTAATCTGTGAATAGTCCTTACGTTACAGTTGGAATAGGCGAATAGGTAAGGTCCTGTATTTGTGGGCACTGATCCTTGAAGACAATCATTAGTTAATGAGTGTGCTGTTACTTAGAATTCTGAATTATCTCTAACAGAAGGTTTTAGAGTGCGTTTGAATCAGGGTACGGAATTATTTTACGGGAGTTTAGGTTGATACACGCAGCCCCCTGGATTCTTGGATCTTATACTATAAACAGGTATTAAGTGCAGAGTGTAGACATTACAAGGACTGACTTTCAAGCCTAGAGAATGTTTAGGAGGTGTTAGACAGACGTCGTTTCTTAAGGCTCCTTGTACACGAATATTGACCTTCATTCTCGCTATCTTGTGTGTGTGTTATATGAATCAATTTGGTACAATAGCTTTTGGTTCATACCCAGTTACGTAGGTTACTCTTAGAATTTATTTTCTCACGAGAGAGTTTGCTCACGAGTGGGTTCACATACAGGTATAGGCCCGTGAGGAAGACTGCTCAGGAAAGGTTACTCACGAGTCAACTGCTCGGAAGACTGCTGTTCGCGGGAGGTTACTCATGAGTCAACTGCTCGGAAGAATGCTGCTCGCGGGAGGTTGCTCGTGAGTCAATTACTCAGAAGACTGTTGCTCGTGGAGAGGCTGAGGCTGCTCACGAGTCGACTGCGAGGGAAGAACCTGCTCACGAGAAACTACTCACAGGGGGATTACTCGACGGAAATACCTGCTCGCGTGCTGCCTGCTCAAAGGAAGTCCCTGCTCATCTGGATCCGTTCCCGAGTCACCAACTCACGAGGACACCTTTCTAGGGGAAGCTGCCCACAGGCGGTCGGCTGAAGAGAAGCTGTTTGGCGGTTGGCGAGGAACTTGCTCGTGTGCCATCCTACTTCCTCTCAGGGGATTACTCGTGAGAAGTCTTTCCGTGCACATATAATTTGATACAGTTGGAATAAATACAGTATTTATTTTATTTTACTTGCTCATATATTGTCAACCGTGTACTCTTAAGCAGTAATAGGGTGGTCCGTTGTACATGCAATACGCACGTACGTATACCTAGGCCAATTAGAGAACCATGTAGAGTTCAGAGAAGCAACGTTAGAAATTGTTGCAAATCAGTGCTGTTCTTCGACTCACTAATCAATCCGAATCAGATGTAATTAACTTGATCAATAAAATGATTATTAAACAGAATAAAACCTCTCTTCATCTTTGTGGTCAACTGTGCTGACTAACTTAACTAAGAGCGGACGAGCGCGCGGCGCTACACTATTACTAGACGCGTTTCGCCCAGAAAGATTATTTTCACGGCTAATCAGTGGCACGGTATGTAGTAGGTAGGCAATTATGCCACGTATAAGCGGGTGGGATGTTATTTAAATAAAACAAATAGACTTCTCGGTCGGGTCCAAAGTGCAAGAAGTGAATAATTGTAACTTTCAGATAGCAAGTGTGCTGGGTAAGGTTGTGATTTGGGTAGCTTGAGAGAGTTATGATGCAATAGCCCTTTCCGCTATGACCTTATCCCGATGTTTTCGAGGAGCCGGTGTGTAGGAGGTTCCTATCTAAAGATACTAGGTAATCCAGAACGAGTGTGGGATACCTCTTGTTTCATTATCAGAGAAATATCTAAAACGCTGGGTAGGGCAATGCCGATGTTGGGCAATAAGGCATTGATGCTATTTTGATAAGTGCGGTGACCGGTGAGGGAGTCGGAGTACCGCTTGTGCGCCAAGTTATGGAGGTGAAAGAGAATACACTGATACACGCAAACAAATTAGTTGACACGTATGATAGATAAATAAAAAATCTGAGATGTCGGATATCTGGTCATTTCGTTTTAGTTTTCTTTGAAGAAATTTCCTCTCACAGGCAAAGAAAAGCACTGATGACCCAGATAAGTAAATGGGTTGTTTGGAAAACTGTTACTCTATTCTCAAATATAAATTGAGATACAGGGATGACCGTTATCAAATTGCCTTTTCCGGTTAATGGAAATGCTACACAAACCTGAGGATCGTCTAAGATTAAAAATACACCAGACAAGGTAGTCTAACATCAAAGATGGAGAGGAAAATCAAGGTATAAAGAAGTGGCCGACTCTCCACAAGCTCAATGATATGATAGGCTAAGCTCTTCTTTTCGTTTAAAAATTTAGATAAAAAATTAAGAGGTAATCAGGAAGAGAAGGAGGATGAAATAGAAAGCAAGAAGAAACGTTTTATCATGGATTGACAGCAAGTTCAATTAAATGCAGAGTAGCGTAGCTCATATTACCTAGCATGTACTGTTCTAACATTGTTTTGATTACACATTTTGACTGGATGAGGATGAATTTTAGCTTGTGATAGGGGCTTTACTAAGTGGTGTAGGAGGATAAGGTCTAGGTCGTCTTTTAATCATAAGAGAAGAAGGTAAAGGTAACCTTTTTTAATACCTTATCGGGCTGCATTCGGGCGTAGAAGCTTTGAAAAGCGAGATCTTTGTTAAGTCCAGTGTGATGAGTGTTCAGACGTAAGGTTGTTTTCAATTCCGGGTTGCTTTTTTCCCTGAACTGTTTTGAAGATGCCACAGAGAATTGAAAATTTGAGGGCAGAAAGACTATGGTTTGGGAGATTAAAATTCAACAACTGGGAAGCCTGTCTTGTTTTGCCGTATGCTTAATATATGATTATTGAACAGGAGCCTAAACATTGTACTCGTTTACCTTATGTATGTGACCTGGGGGCATTAAATACAATAAAGCAGACAGACTACATTTTCAGAGTCGCATTTAAATCTCCCTTGCCTCAAAAGACACCCGAAGCCTGATGTAAAATTTTAGGGGAGGGGTCGTGGGGTGTGCACAGTCACCATGTATCTAGGTTTTTTGCAGGTCTGTATCAGTTCGAACTTCCTTCCCCTTCTAATCATGAGTCTTACATTGGAAATGGCACCTGCAAAAAACCTAGATACATGGTGTGCATTCAAAAAATCGTACCCAAGCTAAATGTGATTTACATAATACAAGCTGAAGGTAGCTCTTTAGGTTTTGATCTTTGACCATATTACCTACATCGCATAGCAGCTATGTGTTTGTAAATTACCTTACAACTGTTATACATTATAGATACTCCGTAATAGAAACAACATAGATTCGTTCTTAATGCCCCCATAATTCTAACCTGTAGGAGCTACCCATGAAGGTGATGTCTTCCTTGTTAAATACCACTTCCCTTCCTACAGCAAGAAAATGTGCCAAAGTCCCTTTTTAGAGCAAAGTCTTCAACTTTCTTGGAAGGAAATTTGACACATTGGAAAATAAGGAAGCTAATTTGTTTACCTAAGGTCCATAGCGAATCAGTTCGTCAGTTCTGTAGTATAGGGGTTACGCACAAGTTGCATCGGGACTGAGCACGGGACATTTACTTATTATTTGTGTTATACATGTACGAAATTTTATACTACCAAGTAGCATTGAATGGATATTTATACATATACGAAAATAACTGTCCGAGACTTTCTCTTTGAAAAATTTTTTTAGACAAAAAATACTTAAAAGAGTCACAGTTGAAAACACCACAAAAACACTATCAGTGCAACATTTATTGAAGGCAAATGCATGGAAAACATGCCAAAAATACCCTACTAAGTAACTGTCGTAACCTAGTACTCTATTTTTTTTTGAGGGAGGGGGGGGGGGTTCCGTTAACATGATGCTTTTCTCTCATGAAACTTACATAACTTGTTTTCAACAGGGTTACATTGACTTGGAGTGAGGTGTGTTCAGGCAACAGGATTAGACAATGATATACCGCTAATTGTTGCAAGTTAGATTGTGGTATCCCTATGGAATTCGCACTTCTTCAGGAAACTTTGGAAAAGTAGTGAATTTAGTGATAAAAAAGATTTTGATGCTTTGTGGGCTGGACAATGGAAACTCACAAAATCTTAAATTTATTTTCAAACGTAAAAATGTAAACTTAATGAGTTAAATAGCAGTTTAATTCAGGCCACACATAATTTCTATTTGAACGCCATGTCTGAAACACATAGAAACTCCAAAAAATAATCTCAACGTATGATGGATAAGTTGCTAAAAAAATTTCAACTCTTTTACCCTAAAAAGGACCTAGACATGGTCTCATTTAACACCTTTCGCCAAATTTTCACAGAAAAAGAAATTATTACAGATCCATTTAACTCAGCAGAATTGTACCTGATTGGTGTACATTCAAGACACCATCTGAAGAAGACATTTCAAACTTGTTATTAAGGCAAATTAAATTCTCAGTCAGGTCCTTCACGAACTTGAAAACATCAATGCCTTTATGTCGGCATAAACAAACCTCGTGAATACGTCACTTCAAAATGGTCAATTTCTCAAAGACCAGAGGCAAGCTACGGTCAAACCACATTTGAAGACACCTGTTCTTGTTTTAAATTATTCGAAATTTCGAACAACCACCCAGTGAGCAATTTGTATTTTATTTTCAAGTTGGTTGAACGAGCTTTTGTTGACAAGAGTTGTTTGCATTGGCATGCAATTCTACCCACAATTCAGTCGGCTTCTGCCCAATCCACAGTACAAAAAAACCTGTGCATTGTTGGTTGCAACAAAGATCTTACTGGGACTTCAATTGCAAACGTTTTCTGCTCTATCCTGTCGTTTCTCACTCTCCAAAAACTTTATTTCATACTCCGCATGTAGTTTAGTATGGATGCTGGTGGACCTGCTGGCGTAGGTGCTATAAAACTTACAACAATAGATAGTTCTATCAAAACAGAGGCGTACTTTCTATTATCTTTCGGATCTTTCGAACAAAAATTATTGGCCCTCTTGAAACTCTGGCCGTTACCTCCTCTGTTTCATAATCCCATTCAGAATTGCTACCCTAGAAATTCTGTAAGAGAAGACTAACTGTCTGTAAAAACTCCTTAACCTTTCAAATCTGCTTCCAATCTGCTATATGTCAATTTATCTATGGAAATTATTTGCAATATATGATCTTACAAAACAGCCTGTTGCTATTTCAGACAATTCCTTTACATTTAGTAGATCCATCAGTATTAAAGTTATTCCCTCCTATGCGTAGTGATCGTTGACTGTAACCATTATATCCAAAGGGTGTGATTTAACAATGACCACATTGGTAGGAAAGAACGTAGGAAGAAGTACAGTAAGGCAATGATATTAAGGAAACTTAACGTTAAAGTTTTTGTAACGTTTCAATTTTTACTTGAGTGCCCTTTGCAGGAGCAAGACAAAATGTATTAATAGTTCAGCTTCCATTACCAAGGTTTATTTCAAATCAGTAAATAGACGACTTTCTAGCAGCAGACCTGGCATTTTAAAGCACCGCGTATTTCCTATTAAAAATAATTAAATTATTTCAAAGACACTTACTTAGAGGGTAGCAACAGCTAGAACAGCCTTGTAAGCTGCCACGCAGGTTCACCTTAAAGAACAAATATTTCCAAACATAGTGACACCACTTAAACCTGATATAACTTTAACTCTAGTTCAACACGAATTTTCAAAATATATTCTGACACTGCCTAAGCGCGACTCGGTCGGGCTTCCATGCTGAATTTTGACCAAAGCAATAGAATCGCCGCTTCTTATCTCATGCACCTAGTCGCACGAGGTACAACTTATGTAACACATACACGTATGACTGAGACGTTAAAAATGAGACGTTAAAACTCTGTGTAATTTTCCATTAACGTCTTAAAATTTCAACGTTACTATCTTAAATCATCACAGACACGCTTTTAAACTGGTTACGTAAGATTTATAACACCTTATGAGCTCGATAAAAAGTCTTTCCTAAGTACACTTGTGCTAAAACTTCAATGGCACACTCAAGAGGCTGAGCCATGTCCTTGCATTGGAACTCGCTGCGTTGAAAGACAGTTTTGTTTCGGTTGGTTCAAATACGAAGGTCGGCCGCAATTCCAAGGTTCTGCTTATGAACGAGGCCAAATCTCATCCTTTAAATTTACGGTTAGCACACACACGTAAAAAGTTATCACACTTCACATTATCCACATAGTCTATCGGCTAGGGGGGTTTCCGTGTGCATGAGATGTACCCTAAGTTACTCTGCTGATTCTGGAAGGGGACCATATGGTCTCATAAGAAAAAGAGGGTAGACTTTCTCTTACCCGGTAGGAAGTGAAAAAATTGGGCACATATTCATGGACAGGGACGAAATTTTAGTCGCTAAAATTAGGGGTAGGGGAAATTAAAACAGTCATATCTCCTCTGTTAATTAACCCAGAAACATGAAGTACCACTCAAAATATTTGTTTTAATGAGCTCTACAGAATGCATACATTGATTGTGAGTTTTATTCAATAACTAAGTCATATTAGGTCAAAAGGTCGTCAAAAAGTAGGTCAGCCCAAAATCTGACAGACACCAAGAAAACATCGAATAGTTTGTACCTGCATTTTGTTTCTCTGTTAAACACTTTTTAACATTAGAATAAACATATAGCAACACATTTATATGCATTAAGCCAACTTTTAACTGAAATGGGAGGTGTAGTAAGTTTAGTAAGTTACCCCATTTCAAAACACTCAGTTTCGACTGGGGCTAAATTGACCGAAACATGATATTTTGATTATGATGAATTTCCTTCAGTTCTGATTGCTCTTGATTCACCGTTGTTACATTTGTTTGCATTTCATTTGACCTACTTTGTCTCCAAAAGGTCATGAAAGATCAGAAAAATCCTGAGAACCCCCCTAAAAATAAAGATTTCTGTATCTATAAAGTCATTGTCTAGCGGCCTGCAGACTTTCGGGGGGAGGGGGACAAGGTAAGGGCTTAGGAGAAAGACCTGAAACCCAAAACTATTTTATCCCCTCCAAAACCCCCTCCTTCAACAAATCCAACACCTTCAGCTTTGGCCTGATTTGTACTTTTGGCTTTAGAAAAGGTATTCCTTGTATTTTACAACTACCAAAACACATGCTAACTTGTGCCCGGTGGCCGGTAGGCTGATTTGTTGTTTGCACATGAGCTTTGTAGAAGTGATGCTATTGTTGCCTGCATGGTGGCAGTGTCCCTGAAATAGGATACGCTGACCCCTTTGACTGATCTTCAACAACAAGAATTAGCGAAAAAAGAGGTAAGTTTTAGAAGTCCTTGGTA